>CAMAPE010000080.1:9647500-10847500 GCA_945859875.1 Cuscuta europaea | reverse complement strand
ATAAAGATTCAAAAGCTTGAGAGTTATGAGAGCAGTAACGGTTTAGGTTTGCGAAAGGGGGTTTTATGGATATGAGTTAGTGGACATTTGAGATAATTTACGGTTCCAAGAAGCCAATAAATGTAAAAAGAGGCGCAGTAAATAAACGGGGGCGCAGTAAATTTTGTACGGCTGAATACCGTTTTAAGGGTAAAAGGGTAAAAGACCTTTAAGAAGTTACTAGGTCACCCGGTTTACACAGTTTTCTTTTCTAAGTCCACCACCTTCTGTTTGACAAGATAGGGTTCTCTGTAGAGAGGGTTTCTGTTGCATAGGGTTCTCTGTAAAAAGGGTTTCTGTTGAACCTTTATCTTACCCTTTTCTGGTCTGACTTCCTCATGGACAACCTTGGTGCCAGATATACCAGCTGGACAGATGTGACTAGAAATCAGTGGCTCTATGACCTTGTCTGTCTTAGCAACTCTGGTGCTAGACATTACAGAAGGCTCACCTGATTCTGTTGAGCCATAACCAAGACCAAAACCAGTGCCAATCTGTTGATCAAGCACAATCTTTTCCATGGAAGACTGGGCCTTCTGGTAAGCTTTGTACTTGATCTCGAGAGGCTCTATTTCTCTTATTCTCTTAAGAAGAGAAACATTTTCAGTCTCCAGCTGATCTCTTTCCTCAATTAGAAGATTGATTTTGATCTCAACCTCCTTCTTTAAGTCAAGAATTTCAGCTTTTAACTTACTGTTTTCTTCTGTTACAGAAGAATAAGTGGCTTGTATGGCCTTAAACTCTTCCCAAAATTCTGACATTGAATCAGAATCAAAAGCTAAGCCTACCGAAGAAAAACTAGATTCAGAAGTAGAGGTTACCTCATCATCAGAATGAGCCATCAGGCAGAGGTCTTCTGTCTCAGTATCCAGGCAACAGAAGGCCTCATCAGAATCTGAGTCAGAACTGGATTCTGTTTCTGACAGAGGATCTTTCTCCACCTGTTCTGTCACAAGTGCCTTTCTCCTTTTGGAGTTGTCCTCGAACTTCTTCTTTTCTCCATCCTGTCCTTGCTTCTTGGACACTCTAGGATGGGGACAATCAGCCTTGAAGTGACCAGGTTGTCTGCAGTTGTAACAGAGAAGCTCTCCACTGCTTTCTGTTGATTTGACCTTCTGGTATGACTTTCTGTTGAAAGATGGACTCCTTCCATCTTTGGGATTCTTCATAAACTTTTTGAATCTCCTGGCAAAGGCAGCCATATATTCATCAGATAAAAGTACTGAAGGGTCAAAATCATTTACCTTAGATGTGCTGGCAGTGAGGGCTGTAGTGGTCCTTTCTTCTGGTACATCTTCCTTTTCTTCAATCATTTCAAACTCATGAGCTTTGAGATCTGAAATGAGCTTATCAGTTGGATAAGTCTTTACATCCTTGCTGGCTTGGACAGCAACTACTTTCATCTTCCATGCTGAGGGCAGTCCCCTCAACACCTTCAGATTGATCTCCTTGGTTGTGAGATCCTTGCCAAGCTCAGAAATCTCTCCAGTGAGAGTGAGGAGCCTGTCATACATTTTGGAGATGCTTTCACCAGGAAGAAGTTTGAAGTCATCAAACTTCTTGTTGGCTATGGTAAGTTTGTTGTCTTTCTTTTGCTCATCACCAGCTCCAATGAGCTCAAGAGTATCCCAGATCTCCTTAGCAGTCTTGCACTTCTTGATCCTGTTGAAGTATCTGTCATCAATGGACTTGTAGAGGATGTCCTTAGCAATATTGTCTAAGTTGTACTTTCTCCTCTCTTCAGTGGTCCATTCTGACTTGGCTTTGCTAATCATCTGGGGTCTGGTATTGTCTATAGCATGTTCAGGGTTGACCTTCTGGAAGCTAGTGAAGGGGCCAATATCCAGAACTTCCCACATCTCATCATGCAGGGCACAGAGATGTGCTTTCATCCGGATCCTCCAGTCATCAAATTTAAGATCTGAAAACATAAGATTCTTGGACAAGGAGTGATCCATTATATCAGATAGAAATGAGGTAAAACAGAAAAACAAGTGGATCTTTGTTCAACAAATAACCTAAAAGATTATTAGAACAGGGAGGCTCTGATACCACTTGTTGGTCCCGGTTATACTGGATACAGTCTAGAGGGGGGGGGGGGGGTGAATAGACTGTATTGGTTTTTTAGCTTTTTAGACTAAGTACCAGATTTTCAGAATAGCCTGTTCTGTTGGGAGAACAGACTGGCAGCGGATGGGGTTCTGGCAGGGAGTTCTGTTAGCCTCAGAGAAGCAAAGGCAGAAGGCCTTCTGTTAACTCGTAGAACCAGTTCTGCTGAACACAGATACCAAGTCCAAGGAGTTATACAGTTCTATCTAAGTGCAAGTATTAAGAGCAGTAAGTAAATGACACAAGGGATTTTTATAGTGGTTCAAGGAACAACTCGTTCCTCTAATCCACTGTTCCACTAAGCTGTAAAAACTGCCGTTTACAAAGCCTTAGTCCTAGCACTTAAGAAGCACTCCACGTCTTCTTCAAGTCTAGATGTGTCCTGGGATGCACTGCCTGGCTTCCTTTAACACTGGTCCTTTCACTGAGTCTCCTTGAAGTATCACCACTTCACTACTCCAGTTATTTGGACGTCCTTCTTGTAGCAAGAAAAGTTTCTGTTGAAACTGAGGTTCCTCCAACTAGCTTCGTTACAAAATATATGTATGTGAGGAGCTTGAAGAGTTGAAGAACACTTGGAACTTTGCTTGAGTTGGAAAGAGTATTTTTCCAACTTCTGCCTTCTCTTGTAGAGGATAATAAGTTTGAATCTCAAGGAGGCTTTTGCTTTTCAGAGTTTGAATATCTTGCTTGGTTAGCAATGTGGTTGCAGAATTATGGCAAAGTTATTCGGTTGTTCTTCGTAGTGTATCTTTTATACTGAGGTTGTCTTCCCGTTGGAGGAGTAGAAGGACAACTGCATTAAATGAGCGATCAGTTGACTTGACTAGTAGAGCCCGGTAAGGTTGGCGGGTTACTATTTTGGGATAAAGTATTCCTGACATTCCGGCCAATCATCTGCAATTACTCTACGTAGCATGGGGTGCATTAAATGAGCATTTAATGCATGCACTGTAGCTTTTCCGTTTTATACTCCTAGCCGTTGAAGGAATCTTTAAGTTGACTTCCCGGTTCTTTGAAAAACTTCTAAGTGTCAGACCTTCTGGTGTCTTTATCAGAGAGTAGAACAGAGGAGGTCTGGAGCACTTCTATTGAGAGTATCCAACAGAGACCCAGAAGGGTTTCTGTCAGAGTCAATACTAACAGAGGTCCTGAGGACTTCTGTTCTGGAGCAGAGAACCAAGGGTCCTCTGTTCCAACAAAGCCTTAAGAGGCACTTCTGCTCTGGGAGCCCTTCTGTTCTTGAAGCACTTCTGCTCTTGAAGCACTTCTGCCAAGTCGAATACAACTAAGAATTTTTTACAAAGGAAAATTCTAATACATAATTTCTAAAGGGGTACTTCTAAAGTCCTAATGAATATAGCATCATCAAAATCTAAAAACAATTATTCCTTACAAACGGGACATTACTTCGGTGCCTTCATCAAGATGAAGCCGAAGTTGCGATGGAGGAAGTGCACAGTGGCACTTGTTCAGCTCACCAGGGACCCTTCTCCATGTCCCGAAGGCTCATAATCCAGGGCTACTTTTGGCCTACGATGGCCCAGGATTGTGCAGATCTCGCCCGAAGGTGTACCGCATGCCAACACTTCCAGAAAGCCCCCGGCAGGCCAGCGGTCAACTATGCCCCCATCAGCACATCCATACCCTTCACTCGATGGGGCATAGACCTTGTGGGCCCTCTGCCGAGGGGTACCTCCAACAACAGGTACATCATCGTCGCCATCGATTACTTCACCAAATGGGTGGAAGCTGAGCCCCTCGCCTGCATTACTGAGGCCAGGTGCCGTCATTTTGTTCTCAAGAACATCCTCACAAGGTTTGGCGTCCCCCAGCAAATCATCTCCGACAACGGGACTCAGTTTGAGGCAGCCCCCTTCTGTGCCCTCCTAGAGGCATGGGGCATCAAACACACCTTCTCATCCGTTGCCTACCCTCAAGGCAACGGTCAAGTGGAAAACGCCAACCGAACCTTGCTCGAGGGCCTAAAGAAGAAGCTGGAAGCCGAAGGGGGTGGTTGGGTAGAAGAGCTCCACAACATCTTATGGGCCTACCACACCACCCCTCGGCGAGCAACGGGCGAGACACCCTTCTCCCTTTGCTACGGATTTAAAGCTAAGGCCCCCACTGAGGTAACTCTTCCGACCCAAAGGGTCACACAATATGATCCCGAGATCAACGACGCCAATATGGCCCTCGACCTTCACCTAATTTCAGAACGCCGGGAGCAGGCCTTCATACACGCGGAAAACTACCGAAGGCAAGTGAAGAGTTACATTGACGCCAAAGTCCGCTCACGGGAATTCCAAGTGGGGGGCTATGTCCTACGAAGAAGGGAAGCTAGCCAACCAACCGAGGGCGGCAAGATGGCACCAAAGTTCGAAGGCCCCTACATTGTGGCGGCCATCATCAAACCAGGAACTTACTAACTAAAGCGCCCCAATGGGACCGAGGTCCCTAGACACTGGAATGTACATCACTTAGTTAAATTTTATCAATAACATCAGAGCGGCCAAGCCCTCATAACTAGTGAATGTATTATTTTGCGACCCAAGGCCTCCTATTTTTTGAAGAATGAAGGCATATTGAAGACACCAAGAACATGGAACAAGACTCTTATGAGCGTCCAAGCCCTCATATCAGCCCCTGGCCCAAGGCCTTACCACAAGTAAGAACCCTCGGCACAAGGTACCGGGGGCATACACTACTATCAACTTTCGACAAACGGAAGCAAACACCAAGTGTTTCCTTTGAAGACCCTTTGGTACCAAGTGCCGAGGGTAGACACCCCAATCACCCACGAAAAATGAAGAAAACACCCAGTGTTTTCAAAGAAGACCCCTCGGTGCTAAGCGCCGGGGGCCCTATACCAGAACAAACACCAAGTGTTGTTTCTAAAGCCGTACCCCTCGAGGACGCATATACCGAAGGTGCCACCTATCGGTGCCGGTAGCACGTAGTGCCCCTGGCCATTTGCAACCAGTGTGCAAATGAAAACCCTTCCCTAAAACGCTTTCCGCGTCACTACCCCAAGGGTATGACAGACAAGTAATATGCCAAGGATTCGACTTTCAAAAACGGAACGCTTTCCGCGCCATTTCCTCCAGGGATTGGCAGGCATATAATATGCCCAGGATTCGACTTCCAAATCAAAACGCTCCCCGCGCCACTACCCTAAGGGTGTGGCAGGCCACGGACTATGTCTGACACCGAGGGGACGACTTTCAAACTGAGGCGCTTTCCGGGCCATCCCCCAAGGGGAGGCAGGCTACAGACCATGTCTTGTGCCCAGGAAATGACCCTCGATCCCCTCGGAACTCGGAAGGTTAACCCGAGGGGGGAGCTAATGGTGTATTCTATTACCTCCCGATAGGCCAAGCCTTACCAGGAAACCAAGTTTCTTGAAGCCTTCCCTTCACTACAAAAAAATGGGGTGGTGAAGGGGAGTAGACTCAGCGAGAAATCAATGAGTAGACAAACTTCAAACAAATGGACAAGTCACTAAAGCCGAAGGCTCTAATCCTACAAAAGGGATGGAATTGGTTAAGTCCACCCAACAACATTTCAAGGAACGCCGAAGGCTCTTATGATCAACAGAGACCGAAGGCAACTACTACTACTCACCGAGGGCCAGTCTCACAGGCCGAGGAATTTTCCCAAGTCTACAAGATTGGGTGCCCTCGGGACTACCACATGACCGAGGGGGGTGCCACCTAAAATTCTGCAAACCCGAAGGCTCCACATACCGAAGGCCAGATGATATTCAAAACACTTAGGAAAATTTCTAAGTCCTAAAGTGTTGGGCCCTTTATCATTCAGCCGAAGGTGCGCTACGACAAGGCTCTCACAATCATCCGAAGGGCTCCTATCTCATACAACTACACTTAGAAATTTTTTCTAAGTCCTAAATATATTGGGCCCTCGGTCATGTATCCATGCAACAAAGAATGCCCACGTACCGAAGGCCAGATGATATTCAAACACTTAGAAAAATTTCTAAGTCCTAAGCGTTTTGCCTCCGGTCATCTCATGAAGGCTACACAGAATCAGAGGGAAGGAATTAGTCGAGGGCCAACAGATGAACAACACCTAGAAAAGATTTCTAAGTCCTGAACGTTTGGCCCTCGGTGAAATATTCAGATGACTAAACGGGCCTAGTAGACGAGGGCTACGGGATGCACTATACTTAGAAAAATATTTTCTAAGTCCTAAAAGTTGGCCCCTCAGCCAAAATACCGCACAAACATACATTCATTCACGAGGCATACTAGCAGGAATACATCCAAAGAAAAACGAGGGCATACATTCAAAGAAAAAACGAGGGCATACATTCGAAGAAAAACGAAGGCATACATTCAAAGGAAAACTGTAAGGAATAAATGTATTTAGATTTTGATGATGCTAGGTTTATTAGAATTTGAAAGTACCCCATTAGAAATTGTGTATTAGAATTTCTTTTGTAAGTTTTAGCTTAGTCTGCCTGCCAGAGTTCCATCTTGCCTCTACCAGAGTTGCTCCCAGAGTTGCTCACCAGAGAAGCCATCAGAAACTGGTTATCAGGAAGATACCAGAGTTGGCAACAGAGACGGACTTCAGAGATTGGACCAGAGAACCTCTTCAGACTCTGCTAAATCCACCAGATTCCGGAAGCCCTTCCAACGGTCGTTCAACTAACGGGAAATCCCCTAACGGTTACAAACCTTTCAACGGAAGCATGACACTGTACACGCATTAAATGCACATTTAATGTTGTACGTACGAAGAGATATTTAAAGCTGATGATTGACCATGCGAGTATCTTTACGCCCCCAAAATAGCAAGTCGGAGGACCAAACGGTCAAGTCAACAGTACATGCATTTAATGAAGCTGTCTTCTACACTCCAACGGGAAGACTGCTCCCAGTATAAAAGATACACTCTGAAGAACTAAGAAAAACAACTTTGCCAAGATAAATTTGCGTAAACAACCTTCTTGAGATTAAAACTTCATTCTCAGACAAGAAAAGGCTCCAGTTGGAAGATATACTTTCCTATCCTTTATCCAACTAGCAAACTGCAAAGTTACTCAGTTCTTCAACACTTCGAAAGCTTCATATACCTATCCTTTGTGAAGAAGCAACGTTGGAGAAAACTGATTTTATATCAAAGACTTCTTGAAAAAGAAGGGACGTCTCAAACTAGCTGGAGTAAGTGAAGTGGGGATACTTCAAGAGACTCAGTGAAACGAGATCAGCCATCAGGAAGCAGGACTGCATCCCGGGTGGCAACTAGACTTGAAGAAGACGAGGAGTGCTTCTTATGCTCTAGGGACTAAGGCGTTGTAAACTGTTGTTTTTACAACCTTAGTGGAACAGTGGACTAGAGGAACAAGTTGTTCCTTGAACCACTATAAAAACCCCGGTGTCATTTACTTTAAGCTTTTAATTCCTGCACTTAAGATTCTACTGACTAACTCTTAAGGTTGGACTCTGTGTCCAGCAGATCTTCCTTCAGAGTTATCAGAAAGGCACCTTGCCTTAGCTTTCTTCTAGAGGCTACCCGGACAGAAACTTATCCACTGCCTGGTCTAGTTCTGCCATCAGAACTTGACCATCTCTGTCACCAGAATTGGACCATCTCTGTGAAGTCAGACTTGACTTGGAGAAAAGTTTAAATTCCTAAAACAGTCTATTCACACCCCCCTCTAGAGTGTTTCCATTACAAACGGGACCAACAAGTGGTATCAGAGCCTCCTTGTTCTTGTAATCTTTTAGGTTACTTACTAAACAAGAGATCCACTTGTTTTAGCCTCTTTAATCTCATATTATGGATAACACTCTTTCAAAGAATCTTATGTTCTCAGTAACAAAGTTTGATGACTGGAGGATCCGCATGAAAGCTCACCTTTGCGCACTCCATGACGAAATGTGGGAAGTTCTTGATGCAGGACCTTTCACAGAGTTCACCAAGGTCAACCCTGAATACATCACTGGTAGTGGTCAACCCCAGATGATCACCAAACTGCGCCATGAATGGTCTAATGAAGAAAGGAGAAAGTACAACCTTGACAACATTGCCAAGGATATCCTCTACAAGGCCATTGATGACAAGTACTTCACAAGGATCAAGAAGTGCAAATCTGCCAAGGAAATCTGGGATACTCTCACCCTGATAGGAGCTGGAGATGAGCAAGAAAAGGACAACAAACTCACTATTTCCATGAAGAAGTTTGAAGACTTCAAACTTCTACCTAAAGAATGCATAACTGAGATGTATGCACGCTTGCTCACCCTCACTGCTGAGATATCAGAACTTGGGAAGGAACTTACTCCCAAAGAGATCAACTTGAAGGTTCTCAGAGGTCTACCTTCACCATGGAAGATGAAGGTCACTGCCATGAGAGATAGCAAGGATCTCAGAACCTACAGCACTGAGAAACTCATCTCTGATCTCAAATCCCATGAGTTTGAGATGAATGAAGAGGAGAAAGAAGAAGTTGAGGACAGAACAACTACTGCCCTCACTGCCAGCACCTCTCAGGTAAATAATTTTGACCCTTCTATTCTTTTAACTGACGAGTATATGGCGGCTTTTGCTAGGAAGTTCAGGAAATTCTTAAAGCCGAAGGATAGCAGAAGTCCACACTCTAGCAGAAAGCCACACCAGAAGTCCAAACCATCAGAAAGTAGTGGAGAGCTTCTCTGCTACAACTGCAGACAACCAGGGCACTTCAAAGTCAATTGTCCACACCCCATAGTCTCCAAAAGGCAAGGCCAGGAAGGAGAAAAGAAATACGAGCACCGAAGAAGGAAAGCACTCATCACTGAACAACCAGAGAAGGACCCCCTCTCTGAGACAGAGTCCAGCTCGGAATCAGAATCTGATGAAGCATTCTGTTGCCTGGACATAGAAACTGAAGACCTATGCCTTATGGGTCAATCTGATGATGAGGTATCTTCTACTTCCAACTCTAGTTTTTCTTCGGTAGGCAGAGCCTTTGATTCTGATTCAATGTCAGAATTTTGGGAAGAGTTTCAAGCCATACAAACCACTTATTCTTCTGTTAAAGAAGAAAACAGTAAGCTTAAGGTTGAAATCCTTGACTTAAGAAAGGAGGTTGAGATCAAAATCAATCTTCTAATTAAGGAAAGAGATCAACTGGAAGCTGAAAATGTTTCTCTTCTAAAGAGAATAAGAGAGATAGAGCCTCTTGAGATTAAGTACAAAGCTTACCAGAAGGCCCAGTCTTCCATGGAAAAGATTGTACTTGACCAACAAATTGGCACTGGTTTTGGTCTTGGTTATGGCTCAACAGAATCAGGTGAGCCTTCTGTAATGCCTAGCACCAGAGTTGCTAAGGCAGACAAGGTCATAGTGCCACTGATTTCTAGCCCCATTTGTCAGGCTGGTGTATCTGGCACCAAGGTTATTCATGAGAATGTCAGACCAGAAAAGGAAAAGATAAAGGTTCAACAGAAACCCATTTTAAAAGTTAATGAACCTGGCAGAAGACCTAACAACAGGAAAGATTTTCAGAATACCAAAAATCAAAGACAAAACCATAACAGACAAACTCATGATAATCATGTCAGAAATGATCACCAGAAAGGCAGATATCAAGAGAAAGGTAACTTTAGGCAGAAAAGGTTGGCTGGTCAACTTAAGAAGCCCAAAGTTAATCGCCCCTCTGATCTTGATAGTATATGGGACTTCTACCCAACTAAAAAGGCTATGCAGAAGTATGTAAACCGGAAGCATGATCCTCACAAGCATCTGCCCAAAGTGAATCACACTTCCGTTTACTATGACTACCAGGTGGACAATGGGTACCACCCACCAAGGTTTCACTTGATGAGACCAAAGTGGTACCGGCTGCCAAGACTGCATAACCCCCTAGGACCCAACATTGCTTGGGTACCTAAATCTTCCTTTTAATTTTGTAGGAACTGTGTGCTGGAGCCATCTCTGAGCAAGATTGGTACATTGATAGTGGATGCTCCAGGCACATGACAGGTGACAAGAGTTGCCTAACAGAGTTCCAGAAAGTCAAAGGGCCTAGAGTTACCTTTGGAGGTAATGATAAAGATGGCCAGACAAAAGGAAGAGGGAAGCTGATAAAGAACCAGATAATCATAGATGATGTCTCCTATGTCAAAGGACTGAAATTCAACTTGCTGAGTGCTAGCCAATTCTGTGACAAAGGCTACACAGTTGAATTCTCCAAAGAAGGATGCTCTGTCAAGCATGAGACAACTAAAGAAGTGGTTCTAACAGCAACAAGGAAGAAAAACATCTATGTAGTTGATTGGTCAACCGCAAAAGATGGAATTTGCCTGATAGCCAAATGAGATTCAAAACTCAATTGGGAATGGCACAAGAAACTGAGCCACTTGAATTTCAAAACAATCAACAAACTGGCAAGGGATCACATTGTTGAAGGTCTACCCAACCTTGTATACAAAAAGGAGAACTTGTGCAGTGCATGCCAGAAAGGAAAACAAGTGAAGAACTCATTCAGACCCATTGCTGGAAACCTATCTACTGGTCCTCTGAATCTAATCCACATAGATTTATTTGGACCAGTGGAAACTCCAAGTGTTGGTGGCAAAAGATACACCTTAGTCATGGTGGATGACTACTCCAGATTCACATGGACTATCTTTCTGACCAAGAAAAAAGAAACTCTGCAGAAACTGCCATCTCTGCTAAAGCTATTACAGAATGAGCAAAATCAGAAAGTCAAAGCCATCAGATCAGACAGAGGAACAGAGTTCGTCAACAAGGTCATACAGGATTTCTGTGACCAGAATGGTACAATGCATCAACTCTCTGCAGCCAGAACCCCTCAACAAAATGGAGTTGCAGAAAGAAGAAATAGAACATTAAAGGAAGCTGCAAGGACCATGATTGCTGAATCAGGTCTACCCTACAGATACTGGGCTGAAGCAATCAATACTGCATGCTACACCCAAAACAGGAGCATGATTCACAAGACTCATCAGAAAACTCCTTATGAATTATGGAAAGGACGAAAACCCAACATCAGCTACTTTCATGCATTTGGATGCGAATGCTATATACTCAACAATGGGAAGGATCACCTCAAGGTGTTTCAAGAAAAAGCTGATGAAGGAACATTCTTAGGCTACTCTAGCACCAGTAAAGCCTATAGAATACTCAACAAAAGAACTCTACTTGTTGAAGAATCTATTCATGTCAAGTTTGATGACCTCAACTCAGTTGAAAGCATAACTGAAAACTTGGAGAAAGCAAATCTAGAAGAATCACCTGAACTGGATCCACCAGAGACGGATACACCAGAGTTGCTAACTAACTCTGCCATACCAATTCACCATCAGAATCCCATTCTACAAGGCAAAGAGAGTGATGAAGAATCAGAAGAAGATCAAGAGAATCCAAGACAACCCCTATCTGAACCTGATCTAACTTGGTTAAGAGATCATCCTCCTAATCAAGTAATTGGTCAAATCAGAAGTGGAGTTCAAACCAGATCCACAGCTAGAAGAGAAGCAATGCTTACCTGCTACATATCTCAGATGGAACCTATGACAGTTGAAGAAGCTCTTGCAGACTCAGACTGGATCAATGCAATGCAAGAAGAGCTTACTCAGTTTGAAAGGAATAAAGTATGGGAACTTGTTCCTAGGCCAAAGCACCAGAATGTCATTGGAACCAAATGGGTATTCAAGAACAAAGCAGATGAAGACGGTAACATTGTAAGGAATAAAGCTAGGCTGGTAGCCAAGGGATACTGCCAAGAAGAAGGAATAGATTTTCATGAGACCTTTGCACCAGTTGCCAGACTTGAAGCCATCAGAATCTTCCTAGCCTATGCTGCCTTCAACAACATCAAGGTCTACCAGATGGATGTCAAGAGTGCATTTTTGAATGGAGATCTTGAAGAGGAAGTTTATGTGGAACAACCACCAGGTTTTGTCATTCCTACTCAATCTTCTTGTGTCTATAAGCTTAAAAAGGCCCTCTATGGTCTTAAGCAAGCTCCCAGAGCCTGGTATGACACATTGTCCCTTTTCCTGGTGAACCATGGGTTTACTAAAGGAAAGGTTGACAAAACTCTATTTCAAATCTCTGTTGCTAATCATATTCTGTTAGTACAAATATATGTTGATGACATTATTTTTGGTAGTACTAATTCAGAACTGTGCAAGAAATTTTCTCAAGTGATGCAGAGTCAATTTGAAATGAGTATGATGGGAGAACTCAGTTACTTCCTAGGACTCCAAGTCAAACAAGTTCCAGAAGGGATCTTTATCAATCAAGGGAAGTACACCAGAGATCTGATCAAGAAGTTTGGAGTGGAAGGCAAATCATCAGTGAAGATTCCCATGAACACTTCACAAGGGATTGGTCCAGATGATGAAGGAAAGGATGTAGATGCAACAACATACAGAGGGATCATAGGATCTCTGTTGTATCTAACTGCAAGCAGACCAGACATCTCGTTCTCTGTTGGAATCTGTGCCAGATACCAATCAAAGCCCAAGGAAAGCCATCTAAGTGCTGCAAAGAGAATCATCAGATACATCAAAGGAAATCCAAATGCAGGCTTATGGTATCCCAAAGGAGGTAACTTTGAACTAATTGGTTATTCTGACTCAGATTTTGCAGGTTGCAGACTAGACAGAAAGAGCACCTCTGGTCACTGCCAATTGCTAGGAGGAAGGCTTGTTTCCTGGTTTAGCAAGAAGCAGAACTCCATCTCAACCAGTACAGCTGAAGCTGAGTACATTGCAGCTGGGAGTTGCTGTGCTCAGTTACTCTGGATGAAGCAACAACTGAAGGACTATGGAATTCAAGCCAAGGAGATCAAGCTGTTGTGTGACAACACTAGTGCCATTGCTATCACTCAGAATCCAGTTCTTCACTCCAGGACAAAGCACATTGAGATCAGACATCACTTCATCAGAGATCATGTTGAGAAGAAGCATATCTGTATGGAGCATGTACCTACAGAGGATCAACTTGCAGACATTCTAACCAAGCCTTTACCTGAGGCAAGGTTTAACAAGCTAAGGGAAGAACTGGGAATGATGGATGACCTTCCCAGAGATGCCTGAACCAGAGATTCACTGAACCAGAACTACTTTCTTCTGCACCAGAAACTCGGATCAGAAAACCTCTATCTCTGATCATCAGAATCTCACATCAGAGAACCTCCCCTTCTCTGACCAGAGTTCCTCAACCGAAAGACAACAGATACGGATGCGGACTTAGCAATATTTCGAGGTACGGGCAAGACCTAATTAACTGAAACGGTCTTTTACCAAAATACCCCTGATCGTTACTCTTCTAACAGAAACGTTTTCCGCCCGCATTTCATTAAATGCTGCCTCGAAACTGCCAATATACCAAACGTCCACTATTCCTAACCCCTTTATATCCACCGTCTTCGACCCAAATCCCTACTGCATCTTCACCTCTCTCAAAACTGCTTTTGCATTCAAAGCTCTCAGATCCCAAACCTTTCAATCCCCAGAACTTTTTCTTAACCGTCACTCAGAATGAACTTCCTCAACATCAATGATCTGTCTAAGGAAGAAGCTAAGACCCTTATTGCCAACGTTGTATCCGGCATGAAGGTTGACATGTCGTCCCTACCTCTACTGGCAGAAAACCAGAAAAGGATGACCAAGATCATCCAAGGAATGACTGACTCCCAACTTTCAAAAGTTGTTGCTCATCCTTATGAGCACTTCAGCATCAAGGATGTGGCTGAGTTCTACCTCAACGCCACCATCTCCAAGACCGGAGTTCACTCCTCAGTGCAAGGTCAACGCATTTTTCTGAATGCAGATGCACTCAATGAATTCTTTGGAGTTCAACTTGACTCCCAAGACCCAGAAGCCATCAAACTCATTGCTCTTGACTCAGTGGAAGTCTCCACTGAAGGATTTGTTCAGACATACTGCCGTCCGGAGGCTGCTGGACTGGACAAGCTGTACATGAAGAAGTTCCTGTTGAAGAAGGACTTTGAGAAGCTTGTCAGCATTCTGCACCGATGCTTGTGGTGCAAAACTGCCTCAACTGATGAGATGAACAAGAACAATGCAAAGGCAATCTTTGCAGTTCACCATGGCATGAACATCAATTGGGGAGAGGTAATCTTTGGCTCCCTAACTGAGTTCATCAAGAAGAAAGACTCTGAAACAGGTCTTTTCTCAACCAAGATGGGACATGGCCTTCTCATCTCTGCCATTCTCGCTGCCAAAGGATTTCAACTCAGGGATCCCATCCTAGTTGATCACTCCAAGACTATCTTTCTTACAGCCTCACCAAAATTCAATATTGCCATCTCTTCTGAGCTTAAGAGAGAGGAAAGGCTGGAGAAGAAAAGGGAAGAACACGCTGCTAAGGCCAAACCTGCTTCCAAGAAAGTTACCAAAAAGCCCAAACAACCTGAGCAGTCACAGGTTGTAAGGGAAGTCAGACAGAAGAAGAAAAGTGACAATCTGTCACTACCAGAGGAGGAAACAGCAGAAGAGGTTGCACCAGAGTTGCCCTCCCCAAAGGCAACCAGGAAATCTGCTGCCAGAAAACAGAAGCAGAAGAGAAGAAGAAAGTTGGTTGTGCAGAGTGGGGACTCTGACAACTCAATCACTCAACCTAGGCAGAAGAAGAGGAAGACTAAGGTCATCTCACCTGCCAAGGACTCAACACTTCAGGGGGAACTTGTACCAGAACCTGGGACTCTACCAGAGGATGACCCAGAATCTGCACCAGAGTTGCCAAACTCTGCTCTCTCACCAGAGCGTGAAGCCACACCAGAGATGGACCAAGAAACTGACTTCAGCATCATTCTGCAGAAGCAGTTTGACAGAGTCCTAGCCTGGAGAAGATGGAGAATGGGACCTCTCCAACAAATCATTCAGTATTTTGATTCTTATGAAGAAGAAGAAGTTGCTGTTCTTCACTGGGTAGGCACAGATGATGTGTCAAAATGCTTCAACCTTACCTTCCTGATCTCTGTCCTACAGAAGAAGAAAGACAGATATCAAGGTAAAACTCCTACATCTGACCTATCTCTAGAAAGGCATGTCAAAGCCTTGGAAGAAGAAGAAATGGAAGAATTTGATGCGTGGCTGATGGAGAAGAAAAGAAAGGAATCCATGATCAAATTCCGCCATAGTGCTCTTGAGGAAGGAGAACCATCAACAGCAAACGACATTGCTATTGCCATGGAGAAGCTGATCAAGGAGTGGAGAGAATCTGTGTACTCTGAGATTGTTCTTGAGGTAATTCCTTCACCTCCTCCTTCCCCTCCCAAATCTCCTATTCCTCAACCTTCACCTTCTAAATCTCCATCCAAACCTTCTTCCCCACCTCACCAGAAAACACCCCCACCTCAACAGAAAACACCCTCATCTCACCAGAAAACACCTTCACCTAACCAGAAAACCACAACCTCCACCAGAACCCCATCTCACCAGAAACCCAACTCCAGACCCTCATCACCCTGCAAACAACCCTCTTATACCAGAAATCGATCACCTTCACCCCCACCATCTCCCTCACATTACCTACTACTCAACCCTTAATACCTTTTCCCCAGAACTCACCTCCTCAAAAATCCTTATCTCCATCCAAATCTGCCTCAAATCAGAGATCCCCTCAGCACTCTGCAGCCTCCACACCTAAGAAGAAACCTATCTTCAGGGTCCCCTCTTCTTCCAGTGACAATGATGGATTTCTTACATCCTCCATTGCTGCTGATGAAACCTCCAAAAGGAGAAGGACACCTCCCAGAGTTCCTTCCCCTCCTCCATCCAACAGAGTTCCTCCATTACCTAAAGGCAGAGGATTGGAAATGCCTGGATTTACCTCTGATGAACCCCAAATACCTTTCAACCAGTTTGTGAAATCTGCTGAAGCTTTTGGTGGAATACTGGTTCAAGATCTGAGCAAGATAATAGAGTTGAATGATAAGCAACATGAAGAGCTCACCCATACAAATCTGCAAATCACAATAGGATTTCAGCATCTGACAGACAAAGTTGCTGCACTGACAGAAAATCTGCACCACTTCATGCATTCTTCTACTTCAAGGATTGATTCTGTTTCCAGAGATGTGAGCGGACTCAACTCTGTTCTTCACTCGCACTCTCAAGCTCTGCTTGCCCAGAACCAGACAATCAACAAGATATCAGATTCTGTTCACAATCTCCAAAAATCTGCTGATAACTCCTCCCAGAAGCTCAATATCTTACACTCTCTCTGCAAGGAACACCAAGAGCAAGGCCTGGCTCTCCTCAGAACTGACAAGGAAAGATACCAGAAGATGGTGCTCCTAGAAGTCAGCACAAGGGACCTTCAATCTGCAGTGGACAAGCAACAGAGTTTGATTGAATGACTTGCCTCTGTCACCCAGACTCTGCCAGAGACACTAGATGAAATCAGAGATGCTCAAGCCTCTGAGTTCTCAAAAATTGAACTTCTCCTTGGTGATCTTTGTGATGCCAAAAAGGGGGAAGAGACCAGAGAAGAAGAAGGACCCAGCACCAGAGCTCTCTCTATCAGAGAACCCTCCTCTGTTGATCCTACTCCTTACTTTGATGCCACCAGAAAGAAAAGGCTAGCGGTTGCAGGCACCAGACCTCCACCCCCTCCTCCAAGAAGCTCCAAGAAAAAGACTTCATCCTTTTCACTTAATGACTGGATGAAGAGTGGTATGTCAAGACCAGACAGAGTCCAATTTGAACAGATGAGGAAACTGATGACTCCTCTTCAAAGAGAGAATCTGTTCATGGATAGTGATGGACTGGTCCAGATCAACCATGGTGGTTCCATTCAAGAAGCTGAAATGTGGTATGGTATGAAGATTCTCAATGGCAAGAATTCTGCAGAAGCTGTCAGAAACTACTTGGACTGCAAACTTGCACCTCATTGGGCTGATTATCAGAATCCGAGGGATTTAGCCTCAATCAGAGCAAAGGTAAATGCTGAACTAGAGAGAATTGACAGAGCAGGACCACATGTAGATGAAGAAGATCTCTAACTCTCTTTATCTAACTCTGTAATGCGTTACTTTTCCCATCAGATCAATAAGATACCAACTCTGCCTCTCTTTTTGCTTGGCTCTTTTCAAATATCTGTTCTTATTTACTTTCTTGTGTATATTCTGTTATCGTACTTGATTATTGCTATCTGATTGTACCGCGTACTCTTACTATCTTCCTATGCTAAGTTGCCCACCAAGATTTTAATGAAAAGTTTTTAACTTTAATTTTTTTATGGTGAAAGGCACTTCTCTGGAAATAGTTAAAGGGTTTTGGCATCATCAAAAAGGGGGAAATTGTAAGGAATAAATGTATTTAGATTTTGATGATGCTAGGTTTATTAGAATTTGAAAGTACCCCATTAGAAATTGTGTATTAGAATTTCTTTTGTAAGTTTTAGCTTAGTCTGCCTGCCAGAGTTCCATCTTGCCTCTACCAGAGTTGCTCCCTGAGTTGCTCACCAGAGAAGCCATCAGAAACTGGTTATCAGGAAGATACCAGAGTTGGCAACAGAGACGGACTTCAGAGATTGGACCAGAGAACCTCATCAGACTCTGCTAAATCCACCAGATTCCGGAAGCCCTTCCAACGGTCGTTAAACTAACGGGAAATCCCCTAACGGTTACAAACCTTTCAACGGAAGCATGGCACTGTACACGCATTAAATGCACATTTAATGTTGTACGTACGAAGAGATATTTAAAGCTGATGATTGACCATGCGAGTATCTTTACGCCCCCAAAATAGCAAGTCGGAGGACCAAACGGTCAAGTCAACAGTACATGCATTTAATGAAGCTGTCTTCTACACTCCAACGGGAAGACTGCTCCCAGTATAAAAGATACACTCTGAAGAACTAAGAAAAACAACTTTGCCAACATAAATTTGCGTAAACAACCTTCTTGAGATTAAAACTTCATTCTTAGACAAGAAAAGGCTCCAGTTGGAAGATATACTTTCCTATCCTTTATCCAACTAGCAAACTGCAAAGTTACTCAGTTCTTCAACACTTCGAAAGCTTCATATACCTATCCTTTGTGAAGAAGCAACGTTGGAGAAAACTGATTTTATATCAAAGACTTCTTGAAAAAGAAGGGACGTCTCAAACTAGCTGGAGTAAGTGAAGTGGGGATACTTCAAGAGACTCAGTGAAACGAGATCAGCCATCAGGAAGCAGGACTGCATCCCGGGTGGCAACTAGACTTGAAGAAGACGAGGAGTGCTTCTTATGCTCTAGGGACTAAGGCGTTGTAAACTGTTGTTTTTACAACCTTAGTGGAACAGTGGACTAGAGGAACAAGTTGTTCCTTGAACCACTATAAAAACCCCGGTGTCATTTACTTTAAGCTTTTAATTCCTGCACTTAAGATTCTACTGACTAACTCTTAAGGTTGGACTCTGTGTCCAGCAGATCTTCCTTCAGAGTTATCAGAAAGGCACCTTGCCTTAGCTTTCTTCTAGAGGCTACCCGGACAGAAACTTATCCGCTGCCTGGTCTAGTTCTGCCATCAGAACTTGACCATCTCTGTCACCAGATTTGGACCATCTCTGTGAAGTCAGACTTGACTTGGAGAAAAGTTTAAATTCCTAAAACAGTCTATTCACCCCCCCCTCTAGACTGTTTCCATTACAAACGGGACCAACAAAAACGAATTATGTATAGAAGGCCCGAAGGCAGGCATTCATTCACAAGCGGGGAGTAAAAGTTGATGACAATCATGGCCGAGGCAGAAAGTTACATACATGACAAATACAAAAAAAAGTTCAAGTTATACAATCACCACATCATCGACCACCTCAACGGAAGCACTCTCGACAGGCTTAGAGGAGACATCCCCCTCATCATCGTCACTCGCTGCCTCCGCCATTAGGACTGAGTCTTCAAGGACCGGCCTCTCTGTGCCCGAGGGGAGAGGAACACGGATGTCTGGTTGCAGAGGAGGGAGGCCATATGCTGCAGGGTCGAACTTCTCCGGATCAACCTGGAAGTGCCTGGCGAGCCTCCGGTAAACGAGGGCTTGGGTGAAATACTCACCGCCCTCGTAATAACTCTTGCCCTTCCGGGCCATCCACTCAACCCCGGGGCCTTTAACCTAATCATCTACCGAGGCTGCCACAACCGAGGAGACCCATCCTTCCTCACCCTCAGCTTTCCACCCCTCAGCATGAAAGGCGGCCACAGCATCCCCCCGGGCTTGGGCAACAGCTTCCGCTTTCGCAGCCTCAGTCTCATCAGCAGCTTTTTGTGCAGCCTCGGTTGCAGCCTTGACAGCTTCAGCCTTCTCCTTCCTTGCTCTCTCGGCCTCCTCCCTCGCTACCCGAAGGTCCTCCTCCAGCTGGGCCATCCGCCTCACATCGTCATGATGGACGTGAACCAGCTTCGTCATCTTCTCAGCATCCTGGGCCCTCTGGAGGCGCCACTCATCCAGCCTTCGAGCTTGTTCACCGAGGGCAATACAAGCCTGGAGATAACAGGGGGGTCAGGATACCATACTAAAGTGCCCTAAAAAAAGAAAGAAAAGAAGGCGAAGATGAGGGAGACGACTCACAGTGAGGGAAGATCGGAGGATCATGGATTCGAGGGCTTCATCCTTAAGTTTGCCGAGAGCGGCCCTGTCGAAAGAGGGGGTAGCTCCCCGGAGGAACTCCATCGGATGTATGGTCCCCCTCAGAAGGGAAGAAGGCACGTCTTCCCAGGTAGGGCCCCCTCGCCCCTCTGCGCCGAAGGAGGACCAGAGGCAGTGGCCTCCGCCACAACGTGAAGCCCGGAGGCAGAGTCCTCCCCCACGACTACGACCAGAGGGGTCTTCTTCTCAGCATCCCCTCTCCAGGGTTTCTTCCCTTCAGGACCCGGGCCTTTGCCTGCTGGTTTCCTCTTGGCAGCAGCATCAGAGGGGGCAGTAGCCGAAGGTTCCCCAACTTTCTTGGGGAATGCGTCGAGGGGTTTCTGGACGCCCCCGTCCTTCTTCTTGAGCTCCTTCGACGACTTTTTCATAAAACCCGCGAAGTTCTTCAAGTCCATTTCAGCACATGCAAAAGTAAAGAGAAGTGGCAAACAAATTAGACTGGAGGGTCAAAGAAAGAAAAGAAAATTAATGTACGCCCAAACTCCTAAGTACGAAAAGCAGAGCCCCCGGAGACCTACCTCCTACGAAATGTTCGAGGACAGGGTACTTAGCGTCCGTTTCCCCTAAGAAACGAAAACGGCGGAAGCCTAGCCCATACAAGTCATCATCGAGGGTCAGCTCCTTGACCATCATATGCTTTTTGCGCCCCTCAGGGATAGCGGAGATGATCCTCCCGGCCTTCTCGAGGGCAGCACTCCCCACCTTTGGGTGACGCCTGAAACGATCCCGCAGCTCCCTCGGGAAAGGATTACCTGGCATCTTCACATAACAGAACCGGTCCTTCCAGCCCTTGTGGGACGAGGGGACGTCGTCAAAGAGCCTCCACGGGGAAATCTGTTGAAGGTTCGCATAGCCTTCGAGGTTAGCATGCCCCCCCCCCCCCCCCCCGGCACAGGTTGAAGCTCTGGAAAAAGAGGTCCAGACTGGGGGCCACCCCCTGGATTCACAGAGGCGCAGGAAGGCCGCAACATAGGAGTGACTGTTTGGGGTAAGTTGGCAGGGGGCTAGACCAACGTACCTAAGGTACTCCAGGAGGAAGGGGTGCAACGGGAACCGAAGGCCCATTGAGACGGAGAGGGTGTGGACTGCAAAACACCCCTCGGGAGACTGGGAGAGTAAGTCATCCGGGCCCGGCTCAACCACGTCCGCTGAGGGGCCCACGTGCAACTGCGTCACGTAGCAATCAGCCCGATCAGCCTTCGAGTTTATCGCGAGGGCAGCAGTATTCAACCAGGAATACCCCTCGGGGATCCCGACCGGTTTCCCTTGATCAGCAGAACCTTTCTTCTTGGGAGCTCCCGTTTTCTTCATCTTCTTCACCCCAGGGGCTACCCTGAGGGGCGTGGGGTTCAGGGGCCGGGAGGTGCTGGCCTCACCCGCATTCTGGGGGGAAGGGCGGCAACAGTAACCCTCGACCTCTCCTTTTGCTCCTCTTGCTCAGTGACTTGAACGGCGAGGGCCATCTCTTCATCTTCGATCACCTGCTCGAAGTCCTCAGCTTCGACTTCGGCCACAAGGTCCTTCTGTACCTCTATGGCCATTGCGGCATCATTCCCAGCCGAGGGTTGCTCGCTCGTGGACTCCACGTCTGAGAAGCTCTCCTCCTCCATCGAGGGCTCCCTCGAGATGTCTTGGGAATCGCTTTGTGAAGACATGGCTTATACTAAACCGAGGGTTCGGAGAGAAATACTGAAGGCTCTAAGCTACGACCCCTAATCTAAGGCAACAAAGCACAGCTAACCAAGAATTGCCAAGAGCGGAGGGAGAACTGACCTCTGAGAACTAGCTTTGACCGAAGACTGGAGTTTCTCTCTCTAGAAAATTTGGCAGAGCTCCGCTAACAACAATGATCGCACATCGAAAGTGGTCCATGGCCTTGGGTATTTATAGGCGCCCAAATCCGGGCTTGGGCCTAAAAACCGGGCCCCCAGTACAAAGTCATCATTACGAACCGACGAGTCACCCAATCGGTGACGCCCGCCCACAGGCAGCCAACGGCCACGCGCCACGTGGACTCCACCTCCAACGGTCATATTACAACGGCTATATTCTAGGAACCCGGGCTGTCTCCTTCACTCCACTTCATCAAGAGGAGCCCCCGGGTACACTTATCCAGAGTGCTCCCGGCTGACGCCCCTCATAATGCACCACAAGTGCCTCCGGGCTCACTCCTTCAGAAGCCCACGGCTTCACAACGGGTATAACCCTCGGGCACACTCAGCCCTCGAACACATTGAGGGCCACGTAACCCCCGGGGAGCACACCATCATCAACAGTTACCCCCGGCTGCGCAACGAGGAAACCCCTCGGGGCACCACGACCCCCAAATTGTCAACAAACAAGGGACCCCTCGACAGAACATGAAATATCACCTACGTTAAACGCACCTTGATTCTCATGAATTGGGGGCTCCCCCTGGCATCCCCCAAGATATCAAAAGCGAGCCTTCGGCAAGGCAACACACGCGCCTCCAGACAAGGATAGCCTTCGGCAAGAATACTGCCACTCATTTCAGACCAGGGTTTTACCTTTTTGACTCATCATTGGGGGAATTCGGTGCACTCTTTTTCCCTCATTGGAATTTTTTCCCACAGGGTTTTTTCCAATGAGGTTTTTAACGAGGCATCCCCCCAAAATGAAACGAAAAGCGTCACCCCTCGGCTTCATATTGCAGGCAGGCACTACTCTACTCCTTTTCACCACTTTGCAAGTGCCTCAAGGAGTGGGGGACAAGAGACCCCCTTCGGGAAAAACCTCAAAAAAAATGTGTCAAAAACTCCCACAACAATAAACATGATCCCTCAAGTCCCGGAATGTGGGTAACTGAGGGACTGCCCTCGGCTGAAACATGCACACAACAAACTACTCACAAACTTTACAAACTACAACGGAACAACACCAAAGGACAAACACAAATGACTCCTTTTCCCTCAAGTACCTTTCGGCAAAAGGAGTGAGGGACTCCTGATGGAGTATATGGCCCAGGAACCCCCGGCCCATAGACTCCTACTATTCTAATGGAGGCCCAATAGGCCCACGAAGCACAACAGGCCCGAATCACAGCGCCCCAAGTACCGAGCAACCCACATGGCACACTGGGGATGCCTTCGCCCCCCTGGCCGAAGGCTCCAAATTCTCACAGGATGGCCAACTCAAGCAAACAAAGTTACTGGGAGAAAACGGCGAAAATCAGTAGCCCTCGGCACCTAGAGCCCTCGGCACTAAGGAGGTCCCCGGTACTCAGAGCCCTCGGCTAATCATCTACAGCCGAGGGCACCTTTCTCGACATAATATCCTCTCCACATGCGCCTGAATCACCGTACCAAGTACGACGTCACATCCAACAGCCGCATTTAATGCGGCCACATGCGAATATCAGCGCCACCCCGTTGAGGTGACCCCTCGACCACCAGAATGATGACACATGTCCCTATCTGGCATTTATTACTGCTATAAATAGCACCCCTTTCCCCATTTGTAACACAAGCAAAATACGCTCACTATTTTCTCAGCAATATACTCTCTCTCTCTCTTACTTATGCTCTGACTTCTCTCTAGTTATTCCCCGCAATAACCCTTCGGATACATACCCCCGGGTAGACTATCCATCAGTTCACATGTACATATACACTTTGCATATATATATATATATATATATATATATATATATATATATATATATATATATATATATATATATATTTACAGTTTGTCCAAAAAAAAGTAGAGAAAAGGAGACATATGAGTTCAAAATCCAACATCCATTCGAAACACATAGCATTCAAGTGGAAAACAAAGGAAATACAAAATACAAGATCATGGCTGGATAGGCCCATCACCATCAACCTCAGGAATATCATCTAACACGCCAACCAAGTCCTGACTAGGGGCCACAGGAGTCATGTTCCCCAGAGCTGGCGGAAAGAACCAGGCCAACTCATTCGAACCACCAAGCTCCTCCTCCTGGCGGACGGCCTCTGGGGGGAAGAAGGGTTATCGCTTCCACGGGTTTCTTCATGCGACCCGGAAGGCCCAGTGTGGATGGGTGAAAGTGAGTGTCGAGATCCTGCAACCGGCCATACACCTTCTGCTGCATCAAATACTTTCCACTCTGAAAAGCATAGAGGACTTCGCGAGCGGGCCAATACTCTCCGTCGGGGGTCGTCAGCCACCTCTGCACTAGTTCAGACTGTTCCGCTTGCACCCTCGCAGAGATGATCTTCTGGAACTGCTCGGAGGCCTGGAACTCGGAGAGCGCTTTCTTGGCTCCTTGTTTGGCCGCTTCTTCACATTCTTGTGCACGCGAGGACCGCAGCTCGGAGAAGGCTTTCTGGTTGGCCCACAGGGCAGCCCTAGCTTCGTCAGCCTCACGCTGAAGCCTGGCCTGAGAATGATTGGCCGCGTGGAGTGCCCTGATGGTCTTGGCGAGCCCCTGCAAAATAGACAAACGAAAATGTGAGGGGGTTCAGGGATAAACACAATCCACGTCAACACGTGATCAACCTACCTCAATATGTGACCGGATAGAACCCTCCAGGAGGGGATGAAACTCTTGGGAAGTCGTACAGGCAAGGTTGCCTGGTGGGAGGATTGATGAGGCATAATCCACGACCGGGAAGCCTTCATGCATAATCGAGGCACTCGAAGATGGGAAGGCGTAAGTAACTGTATGCTGGATGTCATGGATGATCCATTCGGCCATCCTCTCATCTCCACCCTCATGTACCTGCTCAGTGGAATGAAACTTGGGGGTGACCTTGGCCTTCTTCGAGACTTGTTCCCCTCGGCCCGAGGAGGAGGCTCCACGCTATTTCCCCGCAACAGTCTTAGGGGCCAGATGAGCAACGACTGGGCAGGGCTCCTCCTCCTCCTCATCGGACCCGTCCAATTCGACTAGCAGGTCGACGAATCCGCCCTTGTGCTTCTCCTGCATTGGCGCAGTTGGCCGAGGCCCAAAGGTAACTCTCACCCTTCTTGTAGGGGGGGCTCCGTGCCCTTTCCCCTTTGCAGCCGTTGTTGCCGCAGGAACGATGACTTGTTGAGGCTCCTCCTCTTCATTGGATTTCGCCTCAATAACGAGCTTCTCAGGCACAGCTGCGGAAGAAAAACGTGAGGATAAGCAGAATAAAATACAAAGTAGCAAACATAGACCAGGGAGGTGACAATCACCTAAATATGAGCTGATTGAGTGGGGACCGCCTGCGGACAATATCTCGATGGAGGACTTGAGACCAGGGGAGAGAGCGACCCGGTCACACTTCCGAACCCATTCACCCCACTGAGGCAGAGGTGACGGGAGGTTGGGGTCGGATACCCATATCCATCTCTTCTTCCACCCCTTCCCTGAACGGGGGTAACCCGACCGAAACAGTTTGCTCACCGGCCTCTGGGAGAGTAAGGTGAAAAAGCTAGAAGCACGCCACTCGAAGCAGCTGAAAAACAGATCAATCGTGGGTGTGAGGCCCACATCCTCACACCGCACCACAAAAGCTGCAATGAACATGTGAGCCGCCGGAGCCAATTGACTCGGTGCCACACCCAGAAAGTGAAGGAACCAAACCAGGAAGGGGTGCAGTGGCACGGCCATCCCTAACTCCGGAGAGCGGATATGGACCCCGAAGTAGAGAGTTGGTGGATTGCTCAATATGTCAGTAGCCCCCGGAGATTACAACAAACAATCATTGCCAATCAAACTGTATGCAACGGCAAGGTCCTCATCTTGGATACGAGGGGGAGGTTCGTTATCCCGCTATTATCAAGGCCCCACCAAAGATTCGGGTCCTCCCGAGCACCAGAGTCATCGTCGGAATCTGACATGACCACATGTTGTGCCCGCGCTCTATCTGGAATGCTCAGTTGCCGACCCTCAGCAGTAGTGGTCCGCCTAGCTGGAGCCATCTCCGGGAGAAAGTCAAACCTGCAAAGACAAAACATAGAAGGAAAACAACCAAGCATCAAACACCGGGCAACGCGGAACCCTGGGGGAAAGAAAATCCAGCCTGGCCCATCGCCCAACTGGGGGGACCGGCACCACCGGCAGCCGACAGTAAGGTGGATCCGGTCATCATCGCTACCTATCCTACGTATGCATGGATTTCCGCCAACCCAAGGAGGAAGAAAACGCATGGCGGCTACCCGTATGCCCCAGCAGCTTTGACAGCCAAAAGAGAGACGATGTCACTCAACCTGAAC
Organism: Cuscuta europaea; assembly: GCA_945859875.1. Classification (NCBI taxonomy): domain Eukaryota; kingdom Viridiplantae; phylum Streptophyta; class Magnoliopsida; order Solanales; family Convolvulaceae; genus Cuscuta; species Cuscuta europaea. The sequence continues at coordinate 10,821,519 of CAMAPE010000080.1, read as the reverse complement.
CCTAAGCTCCACCTGGACGCTTGGCCAGCGGATTCCTAGGTGGCGGCGGCCGGCAACGACCGGCGGCAGAAGAACGCGGTGGCGGCTCTCCGGACAACCTGAACGCCGGACGAGTGGGGCGCCCAGCCGCCGGGACGCCAACCTTTGGGAGACGCTGACCAGCAGGGGTGGCCTCCGACCCATGCGAGATGCACCAGCCGGACGCGGCAGGAGTTCAGACTGGCCGGCTAGATTTGCCGGACTGCCAGGGCGACGCTGGCCAGCGGTGGAGAGCACGGGACAGCCGCCTAGCACGGCGGGGGCGGCCCAGTAGAGCCGTCGGAAGGGAAGCGGCGGTCAGTCAGCTTGGCGGGTTTATTGCGACGCAGGGGCGACGCATGGAGGACGCACGCAGGAAACCGGGAAAGAGAAAAGGAAAGAAAAAAAAGGAAAGAAAGGAAAAGGAAAGAAAAGAAAAGAAAGGAAAAGAAAAGAAAAGGAAAGAAAAAAAGAAGGAAAGAAAAGAAAAGGAAAGAAAAGAAAAGGAAGGAATAATAAAATAAAGTCCGAAAATAATTTTTGAAATAATAATAATAATGAATTTCAGGGATTTTTTGAAGCTGACTTGGATCCTGAAGTCTGGGAGAAAGCTTGTTGTTGGAATGCTAGAACGCTAAGGGAATTAATTCGGAGCCTTTTAAAGCTGAGCGCCTTATTCAAAATTTGGAAATCTCCATAAATTGTGGGATTGACAGAATCCACAATTATGGCTCCCTGATATTTGAATATTTTTTAATTAGCAGTTGACTTGAACTACTCCCTCTTAGCTGAGTCTACTACTCGACTAAGGGAGTGGGGGGCTCGTGATGGGGTTATGGGACTAGGCCCAGAGCTTAATCGGCCCAGGCCCCGAACTTGGACCAGCAGGCCCAAGCCCAGCAACCCAGAGCTCGAGTCGGCCCAACCGATCAGGCTAATCAAGGAGCGGAAGCCCAAGAGAGCCTGTCGACCAGCCCAACAGGGAGCCTGTCCTCCAGCCCAGCCAACGAGGAGCCTGCCTTCCAGCCCAGCGGAGAGCCTGCCTACCGGCCCAACCGGAAGCCCAAGAGAGCCTGCCTTCCAGCCCAGTGGGGAGCCTGCCGACCAGCCTAGCTGGGAGCCTGCGGTCCATCCCAGGTGGGAGCCTGCCTTCCAGTCCGGCCAGCAGCCTGCCTCCAGTCCAACGGGGAGCCTGCCTTCCAGCCTACCCGGAAGCCTGCCTCCAGCCCGGTCAGAAGCCTTCCTCCAGCCTAGCGGGGAGCCCACCGTCCAGTCCAGCAGAAGGGAGCTCAAGCGTCCAGCCTGCCAGCCAGGCTGACCTGCCAGCCATGAACTATAACGGCCAAAGTAATTAATGTGTGACTTAATTATGTATTTAATTCCGTATTAATGTTGTAATTAGTTAGTCATTAGTATCTTTGGCAGTTACCATTTGTAATCGTCTATAAAAGGCAAGTTCGAGTCAAATAATAGACATGCTATTTCTGGCTACCAAATTCTCTTTGCGACTTTCCTTTATTCATATTACTTTCTTGATTCCTGCTTGAGCGTCCTATTTTGGACCAACAAATATTAACAATTAACATGGGATAGAATGTCATAGAATAGTCTTTCAATTGTTCAAATAAGTGATGCATTTAGGATCGATATCATGTTGATAATAATTTGGTATCCAATAGTTATGGTACTGTACGATGAGCGATAGATATATATCATGTTGAATTAGGTGATCTATTTGGTCGGTTTTCTTCCATTTTAAGCGGTAGTGTTATTTGTGTTGTTAATACATAATATGTTGTTAATACAATTATTAGAGAATTTTTAACCCAATTTTGGTATATAAAATAATGGATTTTTGTATTTTTATATACAAATATATAATATTGATGTCATATGAAAGATATTTTTGATATATATTTTGATATTTTTTTTTGTTAAAATTGGATTATAAATATAAAACTAATATCACTTTAAAAAAGAGTTTTTTTCTCCTCATTTTGCTCTAAATTAGTTGTAGTGCACGATTTTGAATTGTGGTGAACATTGAATTAATTATTATTTTTAATCATAGTGATAATAGAATTTGCATGTAGTGCACGATTTTGAATTGTGGTGAACATTGAATTAATTATTATTTTTAATCATAGTGATAATAGAAACTGACACATCATCATTTTTGAACTCAAGTTTACTATATAGAATAATAGATGTAATATGTTCAATTTTAATTGTAAGTATCTAATTAAAGTATCTAATTGTATATCTAATTTAGTAGTAGTATATTATAATTTTATTATCTTATTTATGTTTAGTTCTTTAATTTTTTTCTTTGTTAGACTTATACTCCGTAATTGGCTAGGGGGCCTAGGGCAGTAGGGCCTAGGGAGTATATACGAGCATTCTAAATATCTTGATGTATTGAACGATTTAAATTGTAATTTGTTATAATTATATATGTTCAGTTGGAAAAATGTGTTGAAATTGCATTAAATGGTCATTTGGGGCAATTATTTGAGTGGGGTCTACTTCCGATTTCGGTCGGGTCAAAGTGGTTTCGGATTGTCCCTGTTAAGGGCTACAATTCGATATATGGTACGCTCAAAACGGATAACGGGTGAATGAGAAATTGATTCTCGAAGTTCACTCGTTGAAATGGAAAAACTTGGAAAATGATGGGTTTCTAGTGTGTTTTATCCCACACCGGAAAACTCAAGGGATTTTCACCCCCTTATAAAGGGAAGCCTCTTTTAAGGAGTTAAGATTCCTAAAGGACTAGTCATTGATGTCCAACGTTCAGATCCATTAACACCTCATTTAACACACAACAAATCCTCCTATAAATAGCTGGCAGGTGGTTTGCAACAACAGAACACACAATACATTCCTCACGTTTTCTTGAGCTAAAAACTCTTCTAGCTACTTCGAAATTTCATGAGTGTTCATACTGTGTTCTAGTTCGCCGGAACTTTCGTTTGTGTGCTCAAACGTTAGTTCGTTAGCCACTGTATCCTGGGAAACGGTCGTTGCAACGCTCCTAGCACCGTGGGAGGCGACGAATACGTTTTAAGGACATCGTGCGTAACACGAGCTCTGGCTAAACTCTGTTCCATCTTATTTCTGGTTTTCTTTAGCTATTTAAATTAATTAATTATTTTTATTAATTAATATTTCTTCGTTTTTCCGAGACACACCCAACATGTTCAATTTTAAAGCAAGTCTAATTTTAATTGTAAGTATCTAATTATATATAGAAATTGCCCAATATAGGAGTAAATATAAACATAATTGCACAAATAGGAGTAAAACTTAAAACTTCCTTCAATAGGAGTAAACATTAATTTTGTACCCTTAATATCCCTAACCTAGTTAATTTTAAAATATGACTTATTTAATCCTAACCTAGTTAATTTATGACTTATTCAATAATAATAATTTATTTATTTATTTATTTTTCAAAAAATAAAAAATATAATTTTTTTAAAAAAATAAAAAACTAAAAAAATAAAATAAAATTCACCGCCGCCTCTGCCGCCTCAGCACCACCACCTCCAGGCACCAGGGGAAAAAAATGCCAAGTTCATTACGAATGCCATATTTATGGCAGAAAATAATGAAAATGTTGGCATTCGCAAAGAGAAATATGCCAAGTTTTTGGTATTTTCAGGAAAAAAGGCAGTTTTTAGGAAAAATGGATTTTTTTTCACCGCACAGAGGTGGTGGTGCAGGGAGGTAGTACAAGCGGTGGGAAAGGAATACATATTTTTTTAAATTTTTTTATGGAGTTTTACTATTTTTTATTAATTTTTAAAAAAAAATAAAAAATTTTAAAAAAACATTTTTTTTAATTTTTTTTTATTAATATTTTATAAATTTTTTAATTATTTTTCTACGATTTTTTGATTTTTTTCGAATTTATTATTAATTAAACATTTAATTAAAAGTTGTTGGGGCTTGGGTAGGGGTATACTTGTCCAAACACTAAAGTTACTCCTATTCAAAACATGGTACTCCTATTTTTGCATTTTGCCTATGTTTTGCTCCTATTTGGGGAATTCTCTCAATTATATATCTAATTTAGTAGTAGTATATTATAATTTTATTATCTTATTTATCTTTAGTTCTGTTGAGATATTGACCCAGAGGCCCAATACCCGGATGAAAAAGGTCCAGGATATCCGGCCCAAACAACGAGTCCATTACCCTATGATGAGTAGGCCCAGTGAATAATCCATACCGAACGAGGTTCGGTCCAAGTAGAGGCCGACCCAGAAAGCAAAAATATCGAACGGAGTTCGGATCATACATCATACTTGAGCCAATTTGACAGCATCTTCCGCATGGTCCAGCATCCTGTTCGAGCAACGAGCAACCAGCAAGTGGCCAGGAGCATTTAATGCCAGATTGTGACATCAGCAAGTGGAAGCATGGGTGATCAAGTCGGTGGAACAACGGCCAATCCGCATAGAACAACCCATGCTCTCCATTAGTATAAATAGAAGGTTTAATATCATTGTAAGGGTTAGCATTTTGATACTCAGGCTCTAGAATAGTATTATTACTCTCGTTTCTTGTATTAGAGGCATAGCTCTGACGTACCGATCGAGAAGTTTCCTTGCAATCAAACAGGTTAATTAATACAAGTGGGCTTTTGAGTATTTGTTGATTCATCTTTTTATATTTTGTTATACACTTCGATTCTGATTCATTCCTGATATATCCAAAGTTCGTGTTGGGCTTTCGGATCTGCGGGACATAACCTCAACATTAGCGCCGTCTGTGGAAAACATTCAAAAAGTTTCACATTCAATTATCCAAAACAACTATTTTTGAAAATGGTCAGAATAAGTTCTTATCACACAAATGATGGTTCGCGCCGTCATGGAAGGAGTCAAACTCCGAGAAACCAAACCCCTCAGGGACAATCCAACCGAGGATCATATCCTCATTATGGTGGGGACTTTGTAATTCCTGAAGCCCTAAGGAGGAATCCTCATGCCATGAGAGATATGGCCCAGGTCATGCAGCACATGGCAAACGAGGAAGAAGGAGGATCCAATTTCACAGGGGAAACTCCCCACACAGAAACAACCACGGCGTCATCCCACTCACGGGCCCATCGGGATAATCGTCGTGGCGCTCCAACAGCAGCGCATCGTATTCCCAGTGACCGGACCCTAATCGGGTCACAAGCCAGGGGACCTACTCCTATTGGCCATCATTTCCAGCATGACGAACGGAATTATACTAGGGCCATTCAGAGGCACTGGGATCGGGAGTATACAGATTTGAGGACTCCACCACCGCCCCCTTTGATGGCCCAGGAGGAAAAAATGGCCGAAATGAGGAGGCAGATGAATGAAATGAGAGATCAGATGAATAGGGCGCCCGTACAACCTGCTCCGATCCAGCTCAGGATTACTTCCTCTTTCACCAAGGAAATTATGTATGCGGATATCCAGGGAGGTGCCAAACCACCGACCGGTCAGATTTATGATGGGGTAGGTGATCCCCATGTCCATTTAAGGAGTTATCAAGGAGGACTCATGCTACTAAGAGCGCCCGAGGCTGCCATCTGCCGATTGTTCTTCAGTACGCTCAGAGGACCCGCTCAAGAATGGTTCGGGACCCTGCAACTTGGGTCGATCAGCAGTTTTTCCGAACTATCAACGTTGTTCTTGGCCCAATTTGCCTCCAGTGCCAACCCAAAACGGCATTTCAGCTACCTGACTAGCGTAAAGCAGAACTCCAAGGAGACCCTCAATCAATTCTTGAAAAGGAGGAGGGACGAAACTCTGACGGTCGGAAACATGACGGATGACACCACCATCACCCTATTCACTAACGCTCTCCGAACGGGAGAATTATACAAGGATTTGAAGAAGAATCCGGGTACGGCGTATGCCGAGGTGTTAGACAGAGCCCGCAAGCATGCTGCCCTGGAAGAAGAGATTATGATCAGGGACAAGGTCGTTGCGCCTTCTGCCCCAATCAAGATGGCCGATCGACTGGGTCCTACCCCAGTGGCCGCTCTCCCTCCTAAGCAAGGGCGATTTACTCCCCTGGTCCTGTCCGTGGCAACCATTTATCAGAACGAGAAGGACAACATTCCCCTTCCGACTGATTCTTCAAATTATATGGGAGCAGGCGAGTCTGCTTTTTGTAAATATCATAACAGGAAAGGTCACGCCACCAACGCTTGTAGGGCACTACAAACGGCCATTGAGGGCTTGATCCGGCGGGGTCATCTGGGCAAGTACGTAAGTAAAGACCCGAATGCGGTATGCACTTTAAAGCCGATCAGGAAACCCAACAGCTGGCGACGGGATGCCCAACGTGATGCCTAGCCCCAGAATGACGTATATATTCCTCCCAAAGATGAACCCGAGGGCTCGAGGGGGGGGGGAAGAAACCTCGAATGGAGGTCAAAGTTATATTTGGGGGCGGGGAAACAGGGGATTCGAACGCCGAACGGAAAAGGTTCGAGCGAAGTCTTTATGTAGGATCCATCTCCACTCCCCCCCAGAAGAAAGGAAGGACGGACCCAATCACATTTGGGCCGGCTGATTTACCTAACTCGCCAAGCCCGCACAGGGATGAATTGGTGGTGAGCATGTGCATTGACAATGCTTTGATTCGCCGGGTACTGATCGATACGGGGAGCAGTGTGAACGTATTGTATTCACAATCGTTCAAGAAAATGGGCCTACAGAGAAGTCAACTGACCCACCTAAGAACCCCACTGGCAAGCTTCACCGGTAACTATATTGAGGCTGAGTGGACCGTTCAATTGTTAGTTGAAATTGGGGAAGAATCGCATAAGGCATCAGTCCGAATGACGTTCGCGGTGGTGGACATAAAATGTGCCCATAACGCCATCTTGGGCCGACCAGGATTGGAAGATCTGGAGGCAATAGCCTCTGTCCGCCACTCGTGCATCAAATTCCCCACGGACACTGGGGTTGGGGTGGCCAGAACAGATCCGGCGACAGCCCGAACGTGCTACCGAGAGGCCCTGAAGCAGATGAATACCCGTGGAATGCGGGTTAACAGTATTGAGGTGGAGACCCACCGAACGGAGTTCGAGGCGCATCCGGAACCTGCCACTCTCCTCGAGCAAATTGACCTAGACTCCCCCCCGAACCGAAAGGTAGTTATCGGGATGGATCTGGAGGCTGACATTCGAGATGGCGTGATTGCCGTCCTAAAAAAGTTTCAGGTATTATCCGCCCGAGGGTCGGAAGATATGCCGGACATTGACCCAGAGATAATCTGTCACAAGCTTGCCGTTCGGCCTGACGCAAAACTGGTCCAACAAAAGAAACGATACCAAGCGACCGAACGGTGGGATTTCACAAAGCAGGAAGTGGCAACCTTGCTGAGAATAAAACACATTCGTCCGGTAATCCATGTCGAATGGCTATCCAATGTGGTCCTAGCCCCAAAACAATCAACTTGGAGGATGTGCGTGGATTACTCGGATCTGAATAAAGCTTGTCCCATGGACCCTTATCCGGTGCCGAGGATCGATCTGTTAGTAGATGAAACGGCCGGGTGTGAATTGTTGAGCTTCATGGATGCATTCCGGATATATCATCATATTTTCATGCACCCAGACGATGCAGAGGAAACATCGTTCGTTACCTCGGATGGTGTGTTTTGCTATATTGTCATGCCATTCGGGTTAAAGAACGCAATGGCAACTTTTCAAAGGATGATCGGGATGCTCTTCAAAGAGGTGTTGGGAGTCACAATGGAGGCTTATGTTGATGATATCCTGATCAAGAGCCGAAAGAAGGAGAATCATACCCTGGACATAGAAAAGGTGTTCGGGATAATGCAGAAAGCTAACATGAGGTTGAATCCGAAAAAATGTGCTTTTGCTGTGAGAGGGGGCAAGTTTTTGGGATACATGATGAGCGAGAAGGGGATTGAGCCCAATCCTGAGAAAGTAAAGGCAATTGTGGATATGGAAGCTCCTAGAAACCTCAAGGAGGTGCAGAGATTGACCGGTCGGTTAGCAGCCCTGAGCAGATTCCTATCCAAGCTAGCCGATCGAGCTATTCCATTCTTCCAAATCATGAAAAAAGCCAACCCTTTTGAATGGACCGCCGAATGTCAAACGGCCTTTGAAGATTTCAAGGCATACCTATCTTCTCCCCTGGTCTTGACAAAACCCAATCCAGGGGAACACCTGTATATGTACCTTGTTGTAGCTGACCTGGCCGTGAGCACGGTATTGTTGAAAGAAGAGGATGGCATCCAGCGGCCGATCTATTTTGTAAGCAAGGCTGGAGAAACCAGGTACACCTTACTGGAGAAAATAGTATTGGCCCTGATAGCTGCTATTAAACGTCTAGCACCATATTTCCAGAGCCATCCGATAACTGTGTATACTACTCAGCCACTCGCCACCATCTTGAGAAACCCAATGGCAAGTGGGCGCATTACAAAGTGGAGTCTCCTGATCGGGCAATATGAGGTGGATTTCAGGCCTCGACCTACTATCAAAGGGCAGGCCCTGGCGGATTTCATTGCAGAATGTACCGCTCGGCCTTCGGAGATAGATTCAGAGAACAATGTGCTGGATAGCTGGTGGGAGATGTATGAGGATGGTGCGTCTAGTGCCAAGGGTTGTGGAGCCGGAACTGTGATCACATCGCTCAAAGGGTTCAAAGCATATTACTCCATTCATTTTGACTTCAAAGTAACCAACAATGAGGCCGAATATGAGGCCCTTATTACGGGTTTAAAATATGCGAAGATCCTGGGCGCCGATCGGTTAAAAGTCCGGTCGGATAGTCAATTGGTGGTAAATCAGGTAAATGGCACAACTGAGGCTAAAGAGGAAAGAATGAAGGCCTACAAAGAGCTAGTCGAGGAGCAGATAAACAAATTTGAACAGGTGGTGCTCGACCAAATATCCAGAATAGAAAATACCGAAGCAGCCATCTTATCTAAATTGGAAATTGCAGCGCTAGACGATCGGGCACAGGAGATTCCAGCTCATATCCAACGGTTTGCTCATCGGGAAACCTTGGCCACCCTAGCAATCATGGTGCTCCAGATCGAGGCCATATCTTATGCCGTCCCCAGTTGGGTCATAGATATGACCAACTACCTAAAAGACGGAACCCTCCCACAAGATAAAAATCCCGCTTATCAGATAAAATGCATTCATAGGAGGGCTTCCATGTTCGAGCTGGTGGACGGACAGTTGTATAAAAAGACGTTTGGGGGCCATATTTGAAATGCCTCCCACCCGATCTAGCGGCGGCGGTAATGGAAGAAATTCATGAAGGCATCTGCTCAAGCCACCAAGGGCCCAAGACACTAGCCAGAAAAATCATCCTGCAAGGGTATTTTTGGCCAACCATCCAACAAGACTGCTTTGCGCATACTAGAAAATGTAAAGTATGCCAGCTATACGCGCCGGTCCCCGGACGGCCAGCCACTTTCTACACTCCAATGACGGTGGCCCTCCCATTCGCTAGATGGGGGATCGGCCTGCTAGGTCCCCTACCTACTGCCCCTGGGAACAACAAGTACATCATCGTTGGGATATATTATTTCACCAAATGGGTGGAGGCCGAGCCACTGGCTAGCATCACAGATGTCAAATGTCAAAAGTTTGTCTGAAGAATATCATTTTCCGTTTCAGACTCCCCGAACAGATTATAACAGATAATGGAAGGCAGCTCGTGAGCCGAAATTTTGAGAACTACCTTATCAAATGGGGAATCAAGCATTCCAGAGCATCCGTGGCATACCCCCAGGCGAATGGCCAAGTAGCGAATATGAAATGTGCCATCATGAACAGCATGAAGAAGAAGCTGGAAGAATACTCCTCATCATGGCCGGATCAGTTAAATTATATCCTATGGACTTACAGGACCACACCCCGAACGGCCACAGGAGAAACTCCATTTGCCCTTGCTTATGGCTTCCCGGCGAAAGTACCAACAAAGGTCCTAGTTCCTACACACCGAACGGTGCATTATAGCCCAGAGCGGAATGAGGACAACCTACGGTCCGAGTTGCACTTCATAGAAGAAAGAAGAGATCTAGCGGCTACACGAATGGAAGAATATCACAGGGCCACGAGAAGATACTTTGACAAACAAGTTAAAATTCGTTCAATCGAAGTAGGGGACCTGGTGCTAAGGAAGCGAGAAAAAAGCAAACCTCTCAAAGGTGGAAAAATGGCACAAAATTGGGAAGGCCCGTATCAAATATGCAAGAAGTATGCTTCAGGAACGTTTGGCCTACAATGTACCGAAGGTCGACCGGCAGGCACATGGAATGCGGAACGTTTGCCACCTCTGAAAAAAGAAGATATATATATATATATATATATAGAGAGAGAGAGAGAGAGAGGGAGACATAACTTCCAGAAAGCGCTCATCTCAACTTTGATTTGTGGTCAATCCGGAGGACCGAACGACGAACGGATTAATAGTTTTGGAGAGGGCCATCATTCTCAGCTAAAATAATTTGACCCTAGACTTACGAACGGATAAAGGGATCAAAACGGCTTGGAGAATCGATGCTCAGAAAACCTCAGCCCATGGTTAACACGGTCATTCCAGATGACCGAATGACGAACGGGTTAACAACATGGAAGGAAAGTCATTCTCAGCTAACAGAATTTGACCCTGCAATTATAAGAGGGATCAAAACGGCTTGGAGTTTGACGCTCAGAGAGTCTCATCTCAGCGGTTAACATGGGAATCGTTCCGGACAACCGAATGAGGAACATGTTAGCAGTTTGGAGGGAGCCATTATCTCAGCTAACAGAATTTGACCCTGTAATTACGAATTGTTAAAGGGATCAAAACGGCTTGGAGTTTGATGTCAGGGAATCTCACCTCAGCTTTTAACACGCAGAATCATTCCGGATGACCGAATGAGGAACGGGTTAACAGTTTGGAGGGAGCTGAGCCATCAACTCAGCTAACAGAATTTAACCCTGTAATTACGACCGGACAAAGGGATCAAAACGGCTTGGAGATGGTGTCAAGACTATAAGTATGGACGAACCGAGCGACGTTCGGATAAAGTACGGATTGTCGTCCAGGGAATCGGAACTATGGTTTTGAAAAATCTCGCCTCAGTCATTAACTTGATTTGGAAACGAGTCGCCCTTTTAGCTATAAGTAAGGAATAACCCGATCCGGTGACCTTGCTTACAGTTTGAAAAGGGTTACCTCAGACCCCTAATATGGATGATACGAACCAGAGAGAATTGTTCGGAATGCATCGGAATTATGGGTTTGTAAGAGAGAGAGTCTCACCTCAGCTTGTTAACACGTAGGATCATTCCGGATGACCGAATGACGAACGGGTTAACAGTTTGGAGGGAGCCGCCATCTCAGCTAAAAATTTGACCCTGTGATCACGATCAAAACGGCTTGGAGGGATTCACCTCAGCTAAAAGATTTTTGACCCTGTGGATCACGAACGATAAAGGGATCAAAACCGGCTTGGGAATGGTGTCAGAACGGGTATTGTCAAAGCGAGCGACGTTCGGTAACATGGATTGTCGTCCGGAGAATCGGAACTTTCAGAGAGATGTCCGAATGACGAACGTCTTAACGTGTTAGAGGAAGACATTATTTCAACTAAAAGAAATTGACCCTGGCCTTACGACCGAACAGAGGGATCAAAACGGCTTGGAAACAATGTCAGAAATATAGACATACATGAGCCGAGTGATGTTCGGCAACACAGAAATTATTATGAACGAGAGAAATGACAAAAATCAAAAAACAGAAGAGCAATACTTCAACACGGTTAAAGGAAAATATCCAGTTTATTCTTCGGCACTACTAGCCGGAAGATACAAAAGAAAAAGAAGAAAAGGCGAAAAATAAATATACAAGGCTACGCTGCTGGAGAATCGCCGTTCGGGGAAGATAAAGGTTGGGAGCTCCCTGCCTGCGCTGCATCATCAGGCACTGCTTCATTTCTCTACTCCATAACCCGATCATAGGTATTCCCGAACAGATCATCAAATCCCAACTCATCAGGATCGAATGGCTTAGGGAAATGCTCCAGGATCAGATCAAGGTTCCTGTCCAAAAGCAGATCCTGACTTTATTTCACAGTCTTCTCAGTCAGGACATCTAGAAAAGATTTCCCTTCGGGCGTGCTATCTAGGAGATCGATGCTTGCCTTAATGGGATCTTCGCTTTCACGCAAAAATTGGCCAAGATGAGGTCTCAGGAATTGTCGAGCCGTATTCTCCAGGGCGACGTTCAGCCCTTTACCCTGTTGATAGTCAACTATTGATTGATTGGCAATCTGGGATGTGTTGGCAGTATAAGGCTCGGGAAGATTGTCACCCTTGGCCTTATCAAATTTTATCACGACAGATTCAACAGCCCGCACCTTGGCCCGGAGTTCTTTGATTTCCCGATCACGACGTCGGGTCCTCTCTTGCATCGCAGCTAGAGTAGCCTTCGCCTTCTCGCCTTCATTAACGCGTTCTTGCAGATCTGCAGCTAATTTCCGAGCAGCGGAAAGGAGGACCTGGCTATCATCCCGATCGCTGGCCAGGAGTTTCATTTCCTTTTCGGCCGCCAGGAAAGCCTTGTGATAATATACACCGGCCTGAAGACAAGTGGCAAACGAAGTCAGATAAGATGAACAAATAAAAAGTAGGAAAGTATGGATCAAAATGAAGTATACCTTGAGTGCCTCTTGATGACCTGCCTCAAGTAGATCTGACCTGTGAGTCAGGTTTGTGAAACTAGGGGGAACCTTCAGCGAAGTGCTGCACCACATGGATGATGGCATTAGCCCGAACAGGTATCTTCCTTCTGGTCTAGGCCCCATGTTTGAAAACTCAACAAACATCCGATCGTCGGTCGGTGTATCAGAAAGAACTGGGGTTTTCGGTTTGGCAGGCACAGGTCTTTTTGGCTCAGCCTCCGTTCCAGTCAAATCAACCACATGATCGACCGGGATCAGTATGCTACCGTCATTCCCTCTACGTTTCTTCCGGGTTTGCTCAGAAGAGGCATGATCAGCAAGCACCTTATCCTTGCCTTTACCAGAGGAAGCTGTCAGAGTAGTGGCAGATATGGAATGCCGAACGGGTATAGGGGATATCACACCTATAGCAAAGGGAATAAGAGGTAAGAAACTAAATTAAAAAGAGAACGATCGGGTTAAAACCCTGTTACATTTACCAATCCCAGCAGATAGCATATTTGAAGGGGTAATAAAACCCCGAAGACTCCGAGTTCCTCCCATGCGCAGAGATTCAGCTTGGGAGCGCAGAACGGCATCTATTCTGGGCTGCGAATCCCGAATGGGGTAAGCGTTCCACCGATCAGGAAATGGGAGAGAATCGCCTATACGAACGAATAGAAATTGCTCCTCCCTGTCAGCCGGCGGAGTAAGATTATCTGTAAACAACTGACGATCAGCTCGGGCTACCAGCTTCAGGTACCCAGTCGTCCAATAAGGCTGATAACAGTAATGGTGTAGGAATAAATCAACACTTGGAGCGATCCTCAGTTCCTGGCAGCGGATTATAAAGCCAGTCAGAATGCGGTAGGTGCTGGGTACGAACTGAGCGGGAAGTACGGAAACCCGACGCAGGAACTCCACAACAAATGGATGAAGAGGGAAACGAAGCCCGACAATCAATGCATCAAGATGCACTAGCACGTGTCCCGGTCGGTGCCTCATCAGATGCCTGATAAATCCAGCGTAAAATTCTCTAGGTGGAGGCAATAGTTGGCAAAGTTGCCGTTCGGCATCTTCAGGAAGGCATTGTTTCTGTTTGCGAATACGATTGAAGTGCAGGGCAATGTGGGGTGGCCGATCGGGCATTCCCTTGTTATAGATCTGTACATCGTCCCCTGAAAGGCATCCGTCATCACGAGGCTGTTCGGTATCTTTTCCTATGAGAGGATTGTTGGAATTAGGTACTTGGGAAGAAGAGCCTTCGGCCTTGATCACAGCAGAAGTTTTTCCCACACGAATAAGCGGCATTTCCTCAGATTCTGAGCTAGAAGGAAAATACATAAAACCACTTGAGGAATCCTGAGAATTCTAGAGAGAGAAAGCTTGGAGATACACGAGAGAGAAACTAAAGAAACAGCAAGAAAAATGAGGGGCAAGCACCTCTCTATAAATAGGGAAAGTGCCGCCCAAAACCCTAATCCATAAACAACATGTGGCATTACGTGGTTATGATTAATCAGGGCGTATTTATGGCTCATTGTTAGGCACGTACCCCGAACGGGGCAATGAAGAAACATGGTTGCGGGTACTGTTTAACCAGGCAAGCGAACGTCGAACGGGCATATACGTTTTGAGGCAATCTTTTCCAACAAGGTCGAACGAATGTTTATTTCGGGTATGTATATTAACTGGCCGAACAGCGAATAACAGGCCAAAGATGGATAAAGGAAGGTCAGAACGACCAATTTCTTTCACAATTGGCCGAACAACGAACAACCAAAGGAATTCATCCATAAGAAACATGTTATATCTCGAACGGTCACACAAAGAAATGCAACAAGGTCCATGAGAACAGCTAAATACTATCCAACTGGCCAAGTAACGAACAACGAGCCAAATGACTAAGATGTTTCAAATTAGCCGAATGACGAACGGTCTCACAAAGAATTAGCAAAAATCACACTAAATTACTTGTTACAAAACTGCTAAGTCCTAAAAAATGATCAGAAGCCCGAACGGCTATCAACACAAGAGGGAGGCCAAATGCGGATAAATTGTCGGAAACATCTGAGGCCAGAAAAAACTGCTAAATCCTAAAAATGTACCGAATCCCGAATGGTAAGCAATAAATCAAGGAAGGCAACATGAAAAGCTTTGTGCAAAAGAGATGTGTATTCATCGGCTCTATCGGCCGGAACATACAATGATGGATTTCAAAAAAGAGAAGGGGGGAAGGGATTACAATTGATAAGAAGCTAAATTCTAAATCTATTGGCCCTCCCTAGTGTCTTCTTCATCACCCTCCTCCTCATCTGAGTCAGTGGGGGGATCAGGCTCTCTCCCCGCTTCACGATCAGCAGCCCGTTGCAAGTCCCGTTGATATTTTTCATATTGGGCTTCGACGATGGGAGCCTGGGGAAGATCAGACAGCTCGACCAGCCTCCCTAGCAATTCTTGCAGTTTAGCAACAAAGGGGGCCATAATATGCTGGCAGCCCATGACATAAAGAGATCGGGCCAGGGAGTCATTAAATTTTTTGCCCCTTGGATCCTGGTCGAGCAATTTGACCCCCTCGCTGCGGCGGGCATCACCCGTGGAGAATCGTTCGAGATAAGCACCAAAGGTGACCAGGAGTTCCTGCTGCGCATAATCTTTCTTCAGGGCAACAAACTCCTCAGACCCTTTGAATGCTTCCCGGATGGCGGACAGATCAACCTTCACCTCAGCTGGGCCGTCCGGGATATGGGGAGCGCTCTCTTCGAACTTCACCAAAGCAGCTTCAGCAACATGAACTTTGGCTTGGAAGGCCCCGAGCTGAACCCTGAGTTCACCAAGCTCTGACTCAAGGCGTTTTTTCTCCTCCGCGGAGGCCTTCCGTTCAGTCTCCAGAGCGGCTGAAGTAGTTTCTTTATGTCTTTATAAGGTCTTGCAATGAGAATATGGAACCAATGAATGAGCCGTTGAGGTTTTGAAGTATTCAAATTATGTAATCTATCAAAGACTTGACCTTATATTATTAAAAGTGTTGATGCCTTTTTTTGTTTTTGTTTTATGAAGGTGAGGTGTTTCTTTTATTTCTGACTTTCTTTTGTGAAATAGGCTTTTGATATCAAACTAGATGACAAGGGGCATATTTGAAGTTTGAAAATAAGTTGAATTAAAAGTATACGTGCCTGCAAATACTATCATTTGGAACTGAAATTGTGTTAGTGGTCTACTTTCTTGAGTTGAACTTTCCTCTATAGATATTTTATTTTACTTGCTTTTAGCATTAGGAAAAGGTTCACGAATAGAACGTTCTATTGTATTATGAATTTACAATATTGCACTTGACATATGTAGAGCATTTTTTACTGGTTGTTTTTTATCATGAACAAGTTTGGGTATGAACATGTTTACTTTTCAAACAGGTTCAAATGCATAGATTTGGACGGAAATGGGATTCTGACAAAGAATGAAATGCAATTCTTTTATGAGGAACAGCTGCACCGAATGGAATGCATGGCTCAACAACCGGTACTTTTTGAGGAAATGTATAAAAATGCATCTATGCTTAACACTTCAGGTAATTTCTTTTGGGGATGGGTTGTGAAACAAGCTGCTAGATGTCCTAAATGTAGCAAGAAAAATGTTTTCTATGTGATCAAATGGGCCATAGAGCAGTAGAGTGTGAAGGACAAGCGAAGAGAGAAGCTGGAGAGTTTGATGAAAAGGGGATGCAGAAGTGGGGGGAGAAAACCTTATCAGGTTAAGTTTTGGTTCTGATCTTTATCACACCATGTTGTCACACCATGTTTTTGTAGCGTGAACCTCTTGCTTATTTGCAGTGCTTTTGAATTTTCAATTTAGCATTGCAAAGTGTACTCTTCTTTCATTAATTTAACATTCAAGAAGCATTATTGGAACTGTATTCCATGCTGATTAATACTCTTTTGCACCCAAAAAAATTCAATAAGTAATATTATGGATAATATTTTTCTGCTTTCAGGTGGAAAAGATAATCTTGTTAAAGTTTGGGATGATTAGTCTGGGAGAGAGTTGTGTTCATTGTCAGTAAAGAATGTTATTATATACTCCTCCCGTCCCAAATTGTTTTGCAAAGTCAACATTTTTTGTCAACCAATAAAAAAAGTCAATGCTCCCTATCGATAATTAATTCCATTTTTAATTATTAAAATTTATATATTCAGAAACTATATTAAAATCTCTTCAAAGTTGTAAACTCCAAATTAGAATATTATTAAAAATTGACATCCTAATTAAGCAAATAAAATGAAACTGTTTGACCAAGAAAAGTCAAATTTGCAAATCAATTTGGGGCGGATGTAGTATGTTTTATTTAAGGATGTCTTAACACTTTCTGATATTTTCTGATGCCAGGAGGGCATTCGTCTCTTTGTACTGTTGGTCTCCTTTCTGTTTTGCAGTCATGATCACAAGAATACTATTCTTTATGTCAAGTTGAATCAAAATGGTAACGGGTTGCTTACTGCTTGTAAGATCAAGCTATAGAGGCCAGGCTCTATTTGTTTTATACTTTTAATGTGCTTTTGATGAATTTCAGCCGTAAAATATAATTCTTATCCTCATTCTCATCTAATTAAAAAGCTAGTGTTTGTATTTGTTTGTTTTTATTTTCTTCTCTAGTTTGACTCTGTTCTACAGATACCTGAGAGGCACAAAAGTGGAAAAGGAATTGTCAAATACTTGAGTTAAAGTAAATTCACATAGATGAGGTAATGTTAAATACTTTTTGTCGACACAAAAATGCTTTTTGTTGTAGTGTCTTAATTTTTCTGACAACAGATAAAAGTGGTAAAGCAACCGTAGACAAAAACATGCTCTATAATCTGCTGAGCTTGTTTTTCTTTCCATTTTTTCTCTTCTCATCTCCTAAATATAATGTTTGGTTATTGTTGCAGATATTGCATCTGAACTCAGATCAAGGTGGCAGTGAAACAACATTGCATTCTTTTTGTTAGATATTGCATCTCAACTCATGCCAATATGTTATTTGGTTTTTCTCTTACACTCTATCTCTCTCATGCATTGTACCTTTTTTACTAAATTCTCTATTATCACAGGTGATAAGTGATCTTTTTTAATACTTCTCCGATTATGCATTTTGTTATTGTTTAATCTCTATATATGGTGTAGTGAAATGACAAGTTGATGTGAATGGGAAAAGGGAGCACGTGTTGTTGATTACTTCCATAAGAATGCCGTTATCGGGGCTTGACACTTAAAGACTATTTTATGTCCTATAGACCATGCTTTATCTCAATTCTAGCTATAATAATTGTAACTTGTGTTTTGTTTTTTGAGTTGTACTTACTTATATTTATGGTTTCCGGGGTATGCCCCTATGAGTCATGTACATTATATTCATATGAAATCTTGAGATATAAATAAAAATGTTTGAGATTGTGGTTAATGTTAATGTTTTGGTTTATTTCTATTAATATATATACTAAAATAAAATATATATATATATATATATATATATATATAAAAGAATATATTATCATGTATCATCTTTTTTGAATGGAAAATAGAATATTTTGATACCGCAGTGTCACTAGAATATGTGATGTAAAAGTGTCTCCGAATAGTTATATTGTCAAGGTATCACTATTTAGTGATACTTTAGTGTCACTAAACTATATGATGTAAAAGTGTCGCCGAATAGCTATGTCGTTAATGTGTCACCGACTCACCATATTGTGATATCGTAGTGTCACAATTCTGTGACACTTGTAGTGACACTTAAAAAGTGTCACTTATAGTGTCACTAGCCCCCACTTTCAGCGACACTTCTTTAGTGTCACAGAAACTTTCAGTGACACTAATTTGGTGTCACTGTAAAGTATTTTTCTAGTAGTGTGTCGAATTCTCTTTTTTATTAGTTTTATATCACAATTTAATATTGTTAGTATACAAAAATGTTTCAAACTCTACTATATATTTATGATTCTTTCGGGAAAGTGTTCACATATGTGTTGCAATGTAAAAAAACATTAACTTTTTGTATTCTTTGCACTATACAATTACATATTTTGTATGATGATAAATAGTGTAAGATTACATAATAGTGAATTTAATTTTATTAAGTTTAAACAAAATCAAGTAACATTAATAATGTTATTAATGTAATAATGTTTTTGCTCCAAATGGGAGTAAATTATTCCTGAAATTCCTAAATAGAACTATCTATATTTTTATTCCCCAAATAGGACTAAATTACCTATTTACCCCCTATTTCCTTCCTCTTCAATTCCTCCCTAAATCCCCTGCGCACGTACACTTCCTCCCATGCGCACAATTCCCTCATCCTCTCTTCAAACAACAATCCTAGAAGCTCAATCCACCTCTGCCCTCACCTGCTCGTCTTCTCCTTCCTCATCGCAGCCGCCATCGTGAAGTCCGCCGTCGCCGCCATCGCGAAGTCCGCCGCCACCATCGCGAAGTCCACCGCCGCCGTCGCGAAATCCTCCGTCGCTGCTGTCAGAGATGGTATTCATCTTCCCCATGCTCCGTTTCTTCTTATTGTTACAAAATGCCAAGTTAAACTCTAAAAATGCCATCAAAATGGCATTCTTTGTCTTCAAAAAAATTGTATTTTCCTTTGCAAATGCCATTGATATGGCATTCTGATAAAAAAAATTGGCATTCACTCCGGCAACGGCCAGATCTAGAAGTGAGGAGGTCAGATTTGCAGCAGTAGATGCCGGATATGGTGCGACGGTGGCTAGATCTGCAGGGGCAGCCTCCGACGGCCGACGGTGTCCAGATTTCCGGTGACGCTAGCCAGATCTGCATCCGCGGTGTCCAGATCTACAACGGCCTAGTCCAGATCTACAACGGCGACCTGTTTTTGAGGCGACGGAGATGTCCCAAGACTGGCGGCGACCGCCGACGACGGCGGCTACCGGCGGTGAGTGGCGGCGACCGGCGAAAGGCAGTTGTCCTGTGTTCTGGTCTCACCAGTATCACTTCCAAGCATCAAGGGCATTTTTGTCCAATTACAGATTATTACTCCTATTTAGGAAATTTTTAGACTTTAGTCCTATTTTGGCAATTAAAAATTGATTTACTCCCATTTAGGTAAATACCTCTAAAATTAATATTGAAGATTTTGAAGTGCTTCATTTATAAGGGAAAAATAACTTCACATTTTAAAATTCAAGTGTTAATATTTTAACATTAAAAATATTTATTTTTAACTCTTTAATTTTTCATTTTTCAATTTCAAAATTAAATTAATTTTTGTTTTTTTTAATTTTTTTTAAAGTTAATAAGGGTAAATTTGCTCCTTCATAGGAACATTAGAGGTATTTTTGCACATTTTAGAAGTTCACAGAGATATCTGCACCTCCACATATACTTCAAGGGTATATTTTCACATTTTCCATATTCGGAAATATTCAAGAAAAACTATCAAAAATGAAGTTATTAAACAATATAATCTTGAAAATGATAAATTAATTAACTTTTTCTACTTCCCTCGGTCGTGTTACTATTTGTAATGATATATATTTGGGATGATAAGTACTGGTATTATATCATAGTAATTGTGAGTTATATTAATGATGATTGGGTGATACTTTAGATGATTATTGCATTTAGAGAATTTAATGAGAAACACAATTGTGATAATTTTACATTTTAATACAATTGAAACTAATGTGATTGATAAGATTTTTTGTTTTGGATTTGATAATGCAACTTATAATATGACTGCTATTTTTAGATTGCGTGAATTGTGTGGTCCTTCAACTAATATGAGCATATTTTTCATCAACAATGTGCATGTCATATTTCAAATTTGTGTCTAAGACAACTTAACCACATTGGGTCAAGTAATGGGGAATATAAAAAATGGAATTAAATGTATTTGGGTAGAACATTGTTAAACAAAAAAATGCACCCAATATTACAATTAGTGATTTGGCGTTTGCACTTCCAAAAGTATGATTATTTTTATTTTTTCCTAAATGCGTCTTTAATTAAATCATAGACACCTCCTACCATTTTAAAATGTATGGACTTTTTTTTTGAAATCAAAATGTATGGACTTCTTAATTATACTACGTATTTATTTTCTCCCTCCTCATTAGCATCCCTTCACAAAGCGACAACTACCAATTCTCTCAAATCTCCATCTCACCTTCTCACGTAGCCACTGTGGTCTATTCAGAAACACTTGTTGCCTAATCGGTCTAAACTTGTAAGTATACAAGTGTCAACGTTGTTATAAAATACTGATAAAAATATCAGGTCGATCCACATAGAAACATTATTTTATAAAGTTCAGGTCAGCATAGTGTGTTCCCCCCAATACAAAGATTCAACCAAAGGTTATAAAAGAGGTAGATTTATGGAAGTCATTCCCCTTTAAAGAAATTTATTATAAAAGGACTCAAGAGTATGTAGGGTCCATCAATGATTGCAATGTTATTTTTTTTACTCCAAGGGGCGTATGGGGGAGAGGGTCTGGGGAGCCTGGAGTAATCAGGGTTGAAACTCACTTCATTGAGTTTCGAACCCGAAACCTCCCGTAAGGGAGAGTGAGTCAGCGACCAGCTTGGTTGGACCGCTTCCTCCCATGATCGCAAGGATCAAGAAACTATGAGTACTCAATGTTGGGAACTAGTGAGGAAGCTCTAATCGTAAATCTTTACATCTCAATGGATTGATGCACTCAAGTATAACGGAACTCCTAAATCCTAATTTTGGGAACGGAGGAAGGCTCAATTAAGAGTAGGGATGGACTCGGGCCGGGTTAACCGGCCCGAACCGGTACTGTTACGGCCCGGAATGGCCATGTACACGGTTTTGTGCCCGGTTCGGGCCACCCGGCCCGACACTGTACAGGGGCGGTTCCCGGGCCTCCCAAATCACGAACCGGCCCGGCCGGATCGGGCCAATTTTTTTTTGTTTTCACATTTTTTAAAAGGTAAATGGGTTGGGCTGGGTGTTTTGGAGGGGTTTGGGGTGTGGGGGTGGGAAGTAATTAGAAAATAAAAAAAAAAATAGGGTACCCGGCCCGGCCCGGTAACCGCCGGGTGAACCGGCCCGACCCGGGCCCGGAGCTACCCGGGTCGGTTTCCGGGCCTCACTTCTCCAAAAAAAGTCCGGTCGGAACCGGACCGAGGCCCGGCCCGGCCCGAACCGAGTCCATGCCTAATTAGGAGGGTTAAACCACGTATGAACAAGTATAAATTTATGAGTTTTTTACTTTCATGCTCTTTATTATATTTTGACTCGATCATTGTTAACACTCAACCCATAGCTATAAGTGAGAGCTTTACCAGAGAGAAAGTAGAATAGCAGTATAGATTACGTTAAATGAATGATACCCTTGCAACGATCCTAATAGAAAGTAGTTATATGGCCAAGCAAGCAGCTAGTGACACGTGTCCGTGCTCGACCAATCCAATGACGTTAGTGCTTTCCTTTGGCTAGAAATTCTTCCAAGTCTTATGTGAAGTTGGAGCGATCATATTTGGAGCTGGGATAACATTTTCATAATTTCATACATGTTCATCCAAAAAGTGGCCCAAAACAGACAATATCTCACTATTTCCAAGTTAGGGTGACTACTTGCCCTTCAATGATTCAACTATGCTTGATAAAAAAATCACATTTTTCCATTTGATCGAACCCCGCTTGCATGGATTTACCACGAGGTTCTTTCTATTGGACCTTGCTTGATGTGATATATAGGCAAATGTGTGGACCATTGCTTTCAGCAGTGGACCTCAATTGTATTGAAAGTTGATTGCGGCAGTGAACAGACATTGGTATGAAAGATCCATTGAGAAGGATTATGTGACTAATTCACTTATTCAAGTGCAACTCCATTATGAACAGACAACAGTAACATAACACTATTACAGTAAGTGTAACTCTCAAGATCTAAATACCATTATCATGAACAGAATGTTTGTGTCAAAATATTGTTATGGAATTTTACCAAATACACAATGCTCTCTGAGTAGTTGGTTAACCTTGACAACTGAATCGGGTGAATGTTGGGGTATCAAGCGAACGCCTATGCAGCAACCTTTTAGAACTGGTAAATGGGGTCGACACATCCGATCCTAAACTAGAACCAAATCATGCTATATACGGTTATGATTCTATCAAAAGGATGACCTCAATCAGGATCGGCTAAAACATGTAAATCACACTTTGGACTGAACCGCGTCTGCCCTATCCACAATTCCAATTAAGGTTCCAAATTTTTGGGACTTTAACACAGTCCACCAATAGCATAATTTGGGTAATGACAACACACTGGAATTTAACAATTGCAAAAGAAAATGTTGGACTTATATGTACAATATGGGCAGTCTGCTACAATACCCAATGCGGTATAAAAAATCCTAACATCATGCAAATCACACCTTTCTTATCACCAATCATGATGAAAGAAGATCAAGTAAACAGGTCTAGTTTCTCGTCAACTATTCATTTACAGCTGAATCAGTTTCAAGATAGCGCTCACCATGTAGAAGATCACCGGCCTGCTCGTCGGGATCATGATCTGGGAAAACCTCAGACTGTAAAGAAGGGAGAATGTTATTAACATGCAACCACGTCAAATCCCACAAGCTATCACCCCCAATACCACTCCGTGGAACGAGGACCCCACTCGTCCTCATCACAATCAAACTGCTTTTCAGCAGCTCTGGAACCAACTCCTGAAGTTTCTCACTCCTCTTGTTCCTCACCTTCACTTTCATATATTTCTCCATTCGGTTAAGGACACCTCGCCACAGTTTACAGAAGGTGGTGAGCTGAGAAAGCTTTGGGAGTAACTGTAGGAACACCTTGTTCATGAGTTTCAGTGCGATGACAAGTGTGCCCTCCATGTTTCTGTAGTCTTTTTGGGAATGCCCCTGTGAGATGTCGACCAGGTCATCACAAACCGTAAAGACAACCATGTCAAAGCATTGCAGCCACAGACCGTGGGGGAGGTAGATGTCATCCACCCCTCCTGTCAGGCAGATCTGAAGGGAGAGAAGAGCGTGGTTTCGGACCTCCTCCCGTTGATCCAAACAGACCTTTTTCAGTCGCTGTACGAGTTTCAGCCACATCTCACCAATATCTTGTGACAGTTTCAGAGCTTCGGTGTCCACCATGGCTTCTCTGGCGTCTCTGGACCAGGAAGCCAAACACGATACGGACCCCACCATCAGGTCAATGGCAGTGACCGACCTATCTGCCTGCCCAACCCGGGACTCCGCAAACTGTCTCGCCGCGTCAATGCAGAGTACGTAGTTGGCTGGCGACAGGTGGGCCCCATCAGACATGATGAACAGTAGGGCGTTGAATCCCACTTCGGAAGCTTCCAGGTGTCTAGCCGTGATAGAAAGCAAAGACGCTATCGTGTGCCAGCCGGTCTGAGAGCGGATGTGGCCAGCGTTAGCTTTGACAAGACGGCCGACCTCTTGAGTGATTTGCTCGCAATAAGCATCGGCAACACGTGCATCTAGCTTGAGAACCAGTTGAAGTGATCTCAACAGTTCATCAGCCAAATTCTCTTTATAAGGAAGCAGTCTCTGGCAGATACGGAGGAGGCCGAAAACAGCCTTTTCAACCAAAGCACATGGCATGACAGTCGAATGAACAATGTTAGCAATATGATCATAAACTCCCTGCCAAAGAAGACCGATCCTATCCCGATTGTTCAAAGTGATTGCAATAAGCAATTCCAAACAGAACACAGCAGTGTCTTCATCCTCGGGAGAACTACCACCCTTCTGAGGTCTCCCTGCCGCCCATATGAGTGCCTTTGCAAGCTGTAATAAAGAATCAGCTAACAGAAACTTGCTTTCCGTGAATATACTGTCTATGTGGCACTTTTGAATTGTCTGAAGCGTTCGCTGATGGGCTGCGAGTTGTTGCTCAGTGGGTTGAGACCTTGGCTCTTCTGAGTCTAGAGACAGGAGTTGACTAAATCTCCCCATGAGTCCAGAAGACCTTTTAGGTGTACTGATGGACTGAATGTGTGCAGAAGATAATGAACTACTAGTGAGAGGAGGCTTTCCGCCGTGTCCAGATTCAGATGATGATATCATCTCAGAGTCTTCATCACTCGCCACACGGGCAGGTAGAAGGCCGAGTTTGTGCAATCTTAAGATGCAATCCAAAATGTTTCTCCAGCCAGAACGGATAAAGTCTCCGTATTTGTTTGCAATGGTGAAAACCGTGACGGTTGCCATCCTTGCTTTCGGGTCATCACCGAAAGCCAAAACAGGTTCTTCAACGGATGACGGGTTCAAGAGAGTCGTGAATTTGCAGAGAGATACAACCAAATCATCCAAAACGTCTTCGAGATGATGGCAAGATGATATCTTTGCAACGGCTAAGAACCCATCAATACACGTTTGGTAAACATCTTCGTGCTCGGCGTGATCGAAAACCACAGAGATGGCAGCAATGGTTGGACCGGACATTATGGCAAACATGTCATGGTCAAGGTAAGCTCTCGAGCCACACTGTATGTACGGTGAGCTTTTCTTAGATTTACTCATCAGATCGATCCAACGGCTGGGAGTCATTTCGGCAAAGCCAGCACCTTGCTCCGGTGTGGTGCGGATCTCGTTACTGCAGATCGAATGATAGAGTTCTATCAGATAATCACGGGGGAGGTCGCCACCTCCATTTATGTGACGGTTATTTCTGATGAAATCTTCCTCAGTCATTTTCTTCTTCACCTGTACATTATGCTGGTCGGTGTTCAGCATGATCAGGGAGTATGACAACAATAAAGCAGCATCTTTGTTAGCCAAAATATGTGGAGATTGCTCATAGTATCTCTCTGAAAAAGCCTCAAGCACTCTCTGTATCTTCTGAGATTCTCCGGGCAATCTGAAAGTCTCCAAAAACAAACGCAATGCGGTGTCTAAGTTCATGTCTTGAAAATCAAACGTCCCGGCAAACTCGTGAAGAACCTGAACACAAAACTCATCATGGTTTCCAAGAAAATCCCCAACGAGGTTCTTGTCTAGCCCAGCAGTATACCTAAAGAAACAAGCCACACTCTGTGGATCAAGTTTTTCAGGCAATAGATGTGTTCCTTGGAGAAACTCTAGCCCTTTCTTTGGGTCCCGATTAAAGTGATCAGCCCCAATCATTAATCTTCTCTTGATATACTTCCTCCTACGTACAAATGGGACCCAATGATCTGGATCGCTATAGTCCTCACATTTCACCATCCAAAATGGAGTGTACTCATCAAGATTCATCAGATGAGGTTCTGAATTGTATGATCCGTTGCTTATCCTTTCAGCCATTCCCTGAATCACAGCAATCAAACCGTCTAAAGAGAGAATATGCATGGCAGACAAAGGAGAATTCACAGGGAAAGCGTTTTTCGACAAAAGATTAGCAAGTTCTTCAAAAACATTCCCACAAGTTATATCACAATCCAAATTCGCATACATCTCCACCATAAATGCTTTCTGTCTACAAAAGTCAACAAGAGCTTCCATTGCAACCTCCTGCTGTTGGTAAGAAGCCCCGTAACGGCTCTGTGAAAGCCTCAATATCACACATGAAAAAAAAGCTTCAAGCTGCAGTTTCAGTTCTGTGCGTAAATGCTGGTAGAGGTTTAGAACGATACTACACACCATTGAAAGGATTAAAGGACTCATTGAGAGCCCAAACTGCATGAGATTCCGGAAGAGTTCATCCTGGACCAAACTCAACAGTCTAGGATGGGTTCTAATGGCCCGGCCACCTAATTCAACTGCCGAGTTGATCAAACCTAGAGCAAACAAAGGGACATCTTCATCTAATGCTGCAGTGTTTGTTCTCGGGCCGATTCCCTTATGTTCAACAACGTTCAGCAATGAACACAGGAAGTGAAATATCTCAACCATGCAGGGGACACCGTATGGCTCGGTCATTAAATGTAAATCATATGGAACAGTATCCTTCCCGTAATCACTTGTTACCATACTTCCATCCACTCCTGAAGGTGATTGTAGGCTATCATATTCAGAAGAGGTTGTACCATTCTCTAACTTATTACTATTATAACTGTAATCAACATCTATGCCAGAAACCTGCATTAGAAGAGAAAAGTAAATACGATACTACTACTAGTACTCAAGCAAAAGAATGACAAGAAAAGAAGATCAATTCAAAAATAATGCTCAACCATGATCATAAGTGTCTTTAAGGGTACACTTGTGAGTTAGGTTTAGGAGGGTATTGGAGAGGACCTGGAAGTGGTTACATTTCATTTTAAGCAAAAAGCGCTTCAACTTGATAGTCGTGGTTCAGATAATGTATTAACTAATAAATTTGTATAGTTTCAATGTCTTAGTCATTTATTTATTAGTTATTACCATATACCATTAATAATTCACCTATTTAAAAAATAATAATAACCCCTCCCCTCAACCCTGCAAATTTTAACTTTCAAACATACCCTAATAGTGTGCCATCAACCACATAGGTTTGCTACTGTGGGTTCACATGTTTTGGCATATCCCATCAGACCAGAATTGGTTGCTAGCACATCATAGTTGCACAAACATAAACAGAAGTTCCACCATGACCACCCCCTCCAAAAAAGTAAGGGAAAATAAGAAAGAACATAAATGCAGCATAGAAGCCAGGAGCATGTCAAAAGCTTCTTTTTTTTATGAGAAAAAGAGCATGTCAAAAGCTTTTTGATGAGAAAATCAATACAAGTATTGGTTCCTCTCTGAGTGTTTTCTTTTCCTGTGTATGTATGTATGACTTTGGAGAGAGCAAAGTGGAGGGCAGGTATTCGTGTGGCTGATCTCTTATCATCTTTTTTCCCTTTATCTTCTTTATCTTTCTTATGTTTTTATCCTTCTATTATGTGTGTGTGTGTGTGTTCTTTTATCCTTTTTATCTTATCATTTTTATGTATATCTTATCTCTAATTTATCTTACCTTTTTTGTTATCTTTTTTATCATACCTTATCTTTTTATCTTTGTTTTCCTTTTGGCTCCGATATCATGTATCGATTCATGTTAGCCGACCCAAAAAAAAAATGGGAAAGGCTTGGATGTTGTTGTATGTATGTATGATGTAATGTTAAAAGTAATCATTAAACTATTCAAAAGATACTAAGCTACTTCCTTCAAATAACTCTTTCTCTACCCCTAATTGCTACAAGGATATAAGGTGAATTAGATAAATATTAGTCACTTTTTTTCGTCAACACACAAACAAAACAAAAAAAAACAAGGAAACTAAATTTCAATAGAGAGGAAACAATATGCTTCATACCTCATGTTTTGCAGAACTGCCCCGTTTAACTAATAGGCACTGTGTGTGGTCAACTTCCGGAAGGTGAGAGAAGATACACCTCACAAGCTCATGCATGGTGTGGCGAGCTATCCGTTGCAAGAGCTCTCCTTTCGTTGCAGCTTGATGAAACACTCGGTAGCAGGTGTTGACAATGGTCGAAACATGTTGATTACTCAAGACAACCGAAACTTTACTTCTCATGACGGCCAAAAGGACTTGAAGTATTTTCATTAGCACAACTTCCGAGGCAGGGTCAGTAACATCAAACCTGCAGCTAGTCACCGCATCAACTACCAAATGCATAGCATCTTCAATATTGGAGGTGCTCAAATCAAGAACATCAAGAGTCAAAATGTGGTAGACAGATGACAAGGCAACACCGTTGATCGGTGCACCAGTCTCATCAGATCGAATAACTTCCAGAAACGGTTGAAGATACAATGTCGGGTTGATAGACTGCCATTGATGGTGGTGCCATGTAAATATCTGCTTCCTCAAAATCTTAAGAGACTGGATTAAGGAGTGTTCTAGCTGGTCATCACCAGACACAAAACGACCACCCCACCTCATGTTCCTTCTCATCACAGCCAACACAGCACTCACCTCTGAATTTATCATGCAGGCGAAATCATTTTTACTTGAGGATGTAGCTTCACACTCTTCCTGTTCCTCTTCAATTGCGTTGATGTTAGACTGCAGTCTTAAGCGCCCCATTTCGGTAAGGAGAAAAAATTAACAGACAGAGCACTGGATGTGAATCAAAGCATAGTCCCCTTGTCTCGAAACCACATCATGATTGTGGAATTGCAGAGAACACAGATGTGTGCCCTAAAAACAGTGTTATCTAGGAAAAATTACCCAATGCCCATACAGACAATATATCCACAAACACTGCAAGAAGTACGGTAAAAATGATATGACAATAAAGCAGGTAATAGAAATGAAAGACGGAGAGGCCGCACCTGGAGAGAAATTGGGCAGCGGACACTCGGAGTTGAGTAGAACACTCCAATTTGGAAATGGTTGACTTGATACGAGGTGAAAGACCTCGGAAACGGCCGTATACCAGTTCGGAGTGGAGTTTCCAGGCTGGGAGCAGACGTCGCAGGGACTGGTTTGAAGGAAGACACAGAAAAGCTGAAACGAGTGAAGATGGACGGCTGCTTCCAATTGATGGGCTCTTTTCTGCAAGGTGGAAAGCAACTTAGGAACAATGGAGGCGACAACACAACCGGAGCACGTGAGCGGGGGGAATTTGTTTTCAGATCTCCGGGAAAGGGTTCCTTCAGGTTTTATTTTTTTATCTGAGATTTTTGTTCTTTTCATTTTGAACTAGTTTTTGTATATTTCTTCTTAACTTATTACTATTATTGCTTCCTATACTATTGTATATTGTATTATACTACGTATATAGTAATACACATCGAATGAAAATTTATGTGAGCAATCTTCAACTATACAACGTGCACGGTGCACATGTGGCATGAGCGATAGCCACATAAATATTAGTAAATAAATTCGTTATCTCCTTATTTGAATGCTTTTATGTAGATATGATAAGTTTTTCTTCACAATGTCAAAGAGACCGTCTAGATGTTAACATTGCAGTTGACATTACAGGGAAAAACTTACCAAAATTGTATAAAATCATTCAAATAAGGAGAGAGATAATTTATTTGCTAATATTTATGTGGTTATCTTTCATGACACATGTGCATCGTGCACACTATAGCATTGGAGATGCTCTAATGTTACTGTTTTAATGGTAAAATCAACTTCTCATTAAATAACTGAATCGTTCTCAATTTGGATAAGAATAATACTCGTATCAGAGCATCTTCAATGCTAAAACGTTAACGGTGCATACGTGGCATGCGAGATAGCCAATGAAAAACAATAAATAGAATATCTCTCTCCTTATTTGAAGGATCTTATATCATTTTGATAAGTTTTTCTTCACAATGTCAAACACAATGTCTAAATGTAGACATTGTGGTTGACGTTGCAGGAAAAAACTTACCAAAAACACACAAGACTGTGGAAAGACAGAGAGAGAAATGTTATAAAATCAATCTTTTGTGTCTATCTCTCTCATGTCACATGTGCACCGTGCACATTGTAGCATTGGAGATGCTCTCATATATCACGAATAGAAAGAAGACCGAAAAATGCTCGCCTTTGCAATAAGACAAAGGAAAGTGAGATTCACTTCTAACAGATATCTAATCTAATATGGAGAATTTAACTTTGCACCATATTTTTAAAATCATTGATGTATGCATATTAGCAATCCAAAAATTGTGAATGAATGAGGTGCAAAGTTAAATGATTTTATATTGAATTGGGGTGCATAAATTAATTAGTGATTTTGAAAATACGGTGCAAAGTCAAATATCACTCAAAACATCGGGTGCAAAGTCAAATTCTCCTTATCTAATACTCCCTCCGTCCCTTAAAACTTTGCCAACTTTTTTTTGGACGTCTCACTAACTTTGACACTTTCCCTTTTAAGTAAAGAAATTGTGGTTCCAATTAATTCTCTCTCCTCTGCACAAACCTCAACCATACAGTTTTTACTTTATCAATCACTGTGCCACTCAAACTTGGCAAAGTTTTAAGGGACGGAGGTAGCATCATCAAACCATAAATCTAAATATGACAAACCCTTATTATTGCACGCTGCTTGAACAACCGTCAATGCATCCGCCTCGATGTCCACTTGATTCCAATCCACTTCACTTGCCCACATGATCGCCTCTCTAATCTCTATCGCCTTAGCTTCCTCCGGAGACCACTTTGCATTCTTAGAGCCGCTAATAATTCCTAGAATCTGCCCTTGAGAGTCACGAGCAATACACCCCAAGCTCGTATTCTGTCTGCCACGTTAAAGGTGGCATCCACGTTTACCTTTACCCTCCCATGTTGCCACTTCGCAGTCTTGCCTCACTGCTAGGCGCTTGAACCGCATACCAGCTTTGTAACATGGTGATAATCGGCTTTTGCGACATTGTAGTAAAATGAAAACATTTGATAGATTGTCTAAACTACTTTTGAAAGAAAAAAAAATCAATTTAAATTATGTCAATACTAATGATGGCTCAAAAATAAACTAAATGAAAAATATAATATCAAGCTCTAAATGGATTGATCAAAGAAGGGCAATGGATTGAATTATAAAATATGGGTACATCCTTGGATTTAATAATTAGGAGTATTTATAACTAAAGGTTGGACTTGTGATTTCTTTTCTCATTGACAAGATTTAAGTTACTTTCACTAATTTATCCTATTTCTAGACTTCATTAATGTGTTTAAAATGATTGGTCCAAATTATATTCTAATCCTATAGAAAAGATAGATATAACTTTCCAGGTTGTAGCTAATAAAATGGTCAACTTTATTAATTAATTAGATTTATCATATTAAACAATTGAATTAATTCCTCATAGACAAGAATTAAATTCTATCCATTAATTTATCATATCTCTATGCTTCATTTATGTGCTCAATATGTTTGGCTTAAACTATTTATAATCTCATACACAAGTTATAAATAATCTTCCAAAGTTTAATTAATGAAATGACCAAATCTATTAAGTAATCAAATTAATCATTTAGAACAAATAGTCCATAAAATTATTTAAACTCCTAATTTTAAGTCAAACAAGGTCAATCCATATTCCTTAATTCAGTTCATGCCCAAGAGTAAATTAACTACAACAACTCATTACTAGTTTTAACAGTTTACATGTAAAATAAGGCATAATCATAAATAATAACAACAAAAGAAAATATTAAAGTGGATATTCCCAACAACTAAAGTTTCGTTTCATTAAAAAATAAACATCATTTATACTAGGTATTGGGTTTATCTAAGTATGAGATTAATATAGAGAAAAGGGTCGATTCAGTACACGAAGTAGGGGCGTATGGCATAAAGAGTACACCATCATGCAAAGCAGTTCCAATGGTACATCAACTTAAGAAACGAGAGTTAATTTGGTACCTCGGCCCATTTAATATGCTAAAGTGCACAGGTGGCCAACGGATTACTGATGTGGCATAACTAAAGACTTCTCGTCATCAAAGCGGTAGTTAATACCCTTCAAACCCTACCCCGTTGTATTCTTACGCGACACTGAAACGAAGAGCACCGTTGAAGAGCAAAATCGAACCTGAAACCTAAATTGGTGACCTTCATTTCAAGATGGAGTTTGACTCTTCTCAACAACGATATGGTAATGTGTTTCTTAAGCATTATATAGTTACCATTATATAGGATGAATGCATCCGTACAATAATATGGAAACCATACTTTTACATGAATATTGTTATACTTGAATGCATTCTTGAAGTATATTTAGGGTTGTAAATCGCTTAAACATAACATTATAGTGGTTGTTCATTATTGTTGCATCGTTTATTAAAATTTGTGTATGTTGGATACTTGAATTTGTTCCACTACTTGTTTGTACTTGGGAAGCTCTTAATTGAGTTGAATATGGTTGGTAACATATACTTATTATGCAAGCAGACAAACAATGGAGGGGCCTACAAGTCATGTCCCGTTTATTGTGGATTTGGGCTTCACAGATGTTGTTGCTGAGGCAGAAGCAGGACTCTTATTTGAAGATGAGTTTAACTCTGAAAATGAAGATGATGAGGAGCTACTTCATGGCCGGAGTTTGCTAAGGAAGCTGGTCACAAATTCTAAGAGTCTTCGTAAAAGTAAAGGCCCAAATACTGATAACCAAGCCACAATTGAAGAAGAGGGGACCTGGGAGGAAGATGGTAATGAAACTGATTACTTCAGTTCTAGTGAAGAAGGAAGCTACCAATCTGGTTCTGATCCTGAACAAGAAGACAGTGTGAGAGTCAAATCCAGATTTCCAAGCTTCAATCCAGATGATAAGGTTGACTTTAAATTGAGAATGAGCTTTGAGTCCAAAAGTGAAGCCAAAGATGCCATGGATAAGTACTCTGTCACCAACAGGTATCCCTATTATTGGGCTAAAAACTGCGCGAATATGCTTAGGGCTAAATGTTCTAATTTGGACAATGGTTGTACATGGATGGTCTACATTGTCATAGACAACAGATGTAGCCGTAAGAAGTGGGTGGTCAAGACTTATACAAGTCAACATAGCTGTAACCCAGGGTGGCAGCTACCCAGTGCTACAGCAAAGTGGTTAGTGAAGAATTTTTTCAACACAAAGCCTGGAGTATCTGACATGAAGGTAGGTGCAATGAAAGAAATGGTGAAGAGAGAACTGAACTGTGAAGTCTCCTTGGAGCAGATGAAGAAAGCAAAATCAATGCTCAGGAAGTTAGAAAAGGGAGACATAGAGGCAGAGTACAAGGATTTGGAGGGTTATAAGGCTGCAATATTGAAGTCCAATGAAGGGAATACATGCATTTTACATGTGAAGCAACCTAATCCAATATTTGACAGGTTTTATGTATGTTTTGATGCCTGCAAAAGGGGATTTTTGGAGGGATGTAGGAGACTAATAGGAATTGATGGTGCCTTCTTGAAGACAGAAGTGAAGGGAGAAATTCTAACAGCTGTGGCAAGGGATGCAAATAACCAGATGTTCCCAATAGCATGGGCAGTTGTTGGTTCTGAAAGTAAAGCCACATGGAAGTGGTTTCTTGAAAATCTTAGAGATGATTTACACATTGGAAGAGGAAATGGATGGGCTTTTGTTTCTGACCAACAAAAGGTCAATTTTCTAATTTCTTTTCTATAGTTTCACACCTGCTTGAGTTCGGTACATTATAAACTTGACTACTATAACTCCATTTATTATACTTGTTAGTTCACTT
The DNA here is from genome assembly GCA_945859875.1 of Cuscuta europaea. Classification (NCBI taxonomy): domain Eukaryota; kingdom Viridiplantae; phylum Streptophyta; class Magnoliopsida; order Solanales; family Convolvulaceae; genus Cuscuta; species Cuscuta europaea. Next base: position 10,787,681 of record CAMAPE010000080.1, on the reverse strand, counting down.
GAAATTATTAAATATAAGGTGTAAGCTGAGTCATTTTACTTCACTTGTTTGTTCAGTTCATTAAGGGAATTTTTTATTTTTCCCGGGGATTGATGTCTGCTTTGTATGAGACATTTCCAGAATTTGAGCATAGGAGATGTGCCAGACACATTTATGCAATATGGAGAAGAGCACACCCTGGAATTGAGTTACAAAGAGCTTTCTGGAAGTGCTGCAAGTCTGCATCAAAGAGGGAGTTTGAACTGGACCTAGAGGGGTTGAAATCTCTTTCTCCAAGTGGCCATGAAGATATTCTAAACATAGATCCTAAGTTCTGGTGCAGAGCTTTTTTTAATAGGAATATTAAGTGTGAAACTGTAGACAATAATCTCTGTGAAGCCTTTAATGGAGTCATTGTTCCTGCTAGATCTCAGTTAAGTTATTCCCAGTTGGAGTATATTAGAAAGTTAGTCATGCAAAGGCTTACCAAGAATAGGGATTTAGGAGACAAGTGGATTGGCCAGTTAGGACCTAGAATTAGGAGGAGAATTAACAAAACAATAAGAGCAAGTAATTATTGGAGGGTGCAATTCAATGGAGCTGATGGATATGAAGTGTCATGTGGGTCTGACACTTACCTTGTAGACTTGGACAATAGGAGTTGTCTGTGTGAGCAGTGGGATGTGTCTGAGATACCCTGTAAACATGCCATTTGTGCCATTAGGGATAAAGGGCATCCTATTGAGGATTATGTGTCCCTCTGGTACCGCAAGGACATGTACACACAAACCTATTCTCACATGATGACACCAATTGCTGGTCGTTTGTTCTGGCCAAAGACTGACCTCAAAGTATTACCTACTGAGATGAAAACAAAAGAGTTAGGGATGCCTAGGAAAAATAGAATTAAAGAAATTGGAGTGTATCCTTGTAGTGGGAAGTTGCCAAAGAGAGGTACGGTCATCACCTGTCAGCTATGCTTCAAAAAGGACACAACAAAAAAGGTTGTCCATCAAAAGAGGTGATTCTGCAAGGCTCAACTACTTTCCCCAGTGATCTTCAAGGTAACAGTTGTGTGATGGAACAGACCCCTTCTGATGTGCAACCTGCAACTTCCAACCCTCGAAGAAGAACGTGTGGAAATTGCTCCCAATTTGGGCACACTAAGAACAAGTGTCCTAACAAGAATACCTCAACTCAGGTATCCATTAAAAATAATGTAATTTAAATGCTTTATGTATGTAATTGTTAAATGGTCAAATCAGGCACTTATATGTATGTGATTTGCAGGAAAGTAGCACTGCCAAAGCTCCTCAAGAAGAAGAAAATGGAGGTCCAAGTAGGTTGCAAGCATATTTCACTGACATGCAGGTTACACATGAAAAAACTACTGATGTTGTGTTTGAGTTCAGGGGGCAAAGATCAATAAGTGCTCAAGGTTTGGAGGTAATGCCTAAGTTCACATTGACATATGAGTTGGTATAAGGAGAATTTGTGTCATGCTATGTGTCATGCAACTCCCATTTTCTTCTTTACAGAGAGTTAGGGCAAGGAAGGCTAATGAAATGAATGTCAATGCTCAATCTTTAAGGAAAAGGCATGGTGAAGATTTGGAACGTACTGGTACTTCCACAACTGCACGACAAAGGTTTAATGAGCTGTACGATTCCATGGAAGGCAATGCTGGGCAGTAGACTATGAAGTTATAATTGTATCTATGTATTAGTTCTTGCAACAATATTGTATTTTGGATCATATGCTTTTTTTGAGATGTATTGGGGCTTACATGCTTCAATTACAACTGTATTGGAATGCTAATGTACCTTTAATTAGTTACTTTAGAGCTACTGATTTTTGGTTCCATGTTTGTCGTCTGTGTCCCACTCATGGTTGCAGCTAAAGCTCATATGTGGTTGTTCTAAAACTATTTCGCGGTTTTATGAATAACAGTGCATATAATGTGCAGTATGTATTTTCAGGTCAAGTATTAGTGCAAAAAATATTTGAACTTGTAGTCATTGTGGTCATATATCAGTGGAGCCTCTATATCAGTCCATACCCGTCATATTTCAAACACAAATGCAACTCATTATCACTACAACACATTACAACACTTGTCATAAATCATACAAAATAACTGATACATTACAATGGCATAGCAAACAGCTCATATCACTGCCACCACTAATCCAACAAGAATGCACCAGAAGACACTCCTAAACATCTGTTTTTTAGACATCCCTATTTCATTTTCCTTCTCATCAGCAAGCTTAGCTTCCAATCTGTTTGTTCTCCTCAACAAACCAGGAATAATCATCTTCGACCTATAACAGATTTCCTCATCAAGCCATTCAAACATGTTACAGCAAGCACTTGTACCCTAATACAATGGCAGATCAACAACACAAAAATAATGCCATATTAGAAGTCACATTACAAGTCATATTACAACTGATATTAGAACTAATATCACAATGGAAATAAAAGAAAACATTTTACAAATCATACAAGGCACATTTGTACTAAAAAATAACAAACACATAATCATTCCATGGCCTTACTCTTGAGCACGCAATGAATCGTCTCCCTGGATTGTCATTTGTCCATGAAGTCAGAATCTTTGCTGGAATTCCACAGTAGCAATTTTCATAAGAAATTTGCCTTCTTCCTGAACCTGAAAAAGGAATAAAATTTGTGACTTGGAGACACCATTTACCACACCTAAGTAAAATGCCGGAAGAGAAACAAGAACCAAACCGCCGGAGCCAGTATGCGTATGCCGGAGGAGATACAAACTACAGATGAGCCGGAGGAAGATGAAGTCCATATCCTAGGGTTCGGTTCGTATTATAAGAAGAGTGAGGGAGGACGCTGACTTGGAAGCCACCCTGTACCTAACAAACATGGAATACTTGGCCACGTCAGTGATTCGTTCGTCATGTCAACGTTTTATCCCAACTAATGGTCGAGGTACCAAATTAACTCCCATTTCTTAAGTTGATGTACCGTTGGAACCGGTTTGCATGATGGTGTACTCTTTATGCCATACGCCCCTACTTCGTGTACTGAATCGACCCTTTTCTCGATTAATATAACAAGAAGAACTACTTTTCTTGAATAAAAATGGAAACACAAAATTCTTAAATTAATTCAAAGAAATTTTCACAAATATTTTGAAAAAGAAAACAACATATTCAGAATCTAATTGAAGAGAGGATGAAATTTCATATAAAGAACTTACAAATTGGAGCTAAAATGAGAAAGATATGAAACATTGAAGTTTGAAGGTGGAACAATGGTGGAAAGCTGGTGAAGAGGAAGACGCCCTTTTGTGATCTAGTTTGGGCATAAGATGGTGTGTTTTGAATTTGGGATGGAACAAGGCTTTTATAGCCAAAGATTTGTGACAGGCGGCCAGAAGGATGGCCGCCCTTTGACCATGGTTGACAATCTTCCATTACGTCCCCGACAAAGCTACATGCACGCGCCAAATCCACCGCAGGCGCCCACGGAGGGAGGTCGCGCCCTCCAGACCATCTTTCTTTTTTGTTTCCATCCACTCTTCACCTGGAAGTCCACCAAAAAATTGAATTTAGTAAATTCATTTTAAAAAAAATACAAATAGAGCCGAAAAATCCAAAGAGCATGATAGTTTGTGTGTCTTTTTGATGAGGCGCACCTCCCAGTTTTTTTCTTTTAATTTTTCTAAGACTTTTGAAAATCGGAGTTAATTTTTCTAACAGCGTTAGACGTCATGCCCCAGCTGTGATAACAGAACTGAAACACATGTCTCACTTTGTTAAAAAATGAAACACATATCTGAAAATGGGTCAAACTACAAGTACATTTTCTGTACTTTTCCCTTTAACTATTAATTGTTTAATATAAACAGAACTAAACATACTATTTATTTTTAACTTCAGAAATAAAAAACTGAATAAAAGATTTAAGTAGAAAGATCTCATATAAGTTCATCTTATTTGTTTAAAATTGAAACCATAAATTATATTTTAACGTAATACTATTTAATACGGAGCATTTTTTCTAATGTGAGCCGGATGAAATAAGCTATGTGCTCAATAAGACGCAAATTACCATGTGATCGACCCACCGTCTACATGGTGTGTTGATCCCACTTTAGAGAGTTGCTTTTCCCTCTCCTTTCCTCTTGGAGCATCGTTCATCCTTTTTCTTGTGCTTTTCTTTCTTTTTTTTTCTTTTCTTCAATTCTTCTCTTTTCCCATCAAATTAAAATACTAAAAAATTAATTGTAATTTTACTTTTCTTTATCTTCAACTTAAATTATAATTGAATCTTATTTCTTATTCTTTATCAACTCATAACAAAAAGTTTATCAATCTAAATAAAATAAGTATATTGTATTTCGTATTCATATACGAGTACTATTTTTATTTCGGTAATATTTTTTATATTCATACACTTTTTTTGTAATATATTTTTATTTTTATACACTTTTTTGTAATATATTTTTATATGCATACACTTTTTCTATTAATATATTTTTTTAATCTCTTTTATATGTTTTTAGAGGTTTTTAAGACATTGAGTTTGTTTATTTTTGATTTTTGGAATTACATTTGATAATATATGAAGTTACATCTTCTTATTTGCAAGTTACATCTTATTATGTGTGACTTACATCTTATTGGCGTGACTTACATCTACTTATGCGCGAGTTACAACTCTTTATGCATGAGTTACATCTAATTATGCGCGAGTTAAATCTAATTATTTGTTATTGTTTACTTATCTTTATCTTTAACTAAATAAATTACAACTGAATTAACTTCTTACATTACCAATTTATTAAAAAAAAAATTATTAACCCACAAAAAATAAGTATATTGTATTTCATAATCATACACTATTTTTTTTTTACTTTTTTCTTCATCTTTAATTATTACCGAATTTATTTTTTGTGTACTTTTTTTTGTATTTATGCACTTTTCTAGTAAAATATTTTTCATATTCACACACTTTTTCCTATAATAAAATTCTTATCTCTTTTAAATGTTTTAGTGTTTTAAAGACATTAAGTTTGTTTATTTCAATTTAAATTTGATAAAATGTGAGATTTCATTCTTCATATGTGTGAGGAGTTATGTTTTAGACATTACAAGGAGTTACATTTGATAATATATGTAGTTACATCTTCTTATGTGGGAGTGACACCCTCTTGTGCGTGACTTACATTTTTCTATACGCTAGTTACATGTGGTCTGCCTCAACAAGTTACATTTTGCATATACCTAAATTAATTTTCATCACCGTGAGTTACATTTTCCATAACACAAGTTACATAACAACATAAAGCGCTGCTATTGAAACATAAGAATCATTATTTTGCAAAAAAAAACATATTTTTGGCAAAAGAGTTGTTGAGGTTAAGTCCCGAATGACCCGAAGGCCCAACACTAACCTTGGATCTAGGGTTGGATTGCTACATTAATGTGTATAAAACAAATATAAAAACTGATAGGTTCACGCAAATAGTCTTGCTTGTATTAACGCAGTGATGAAGTTTAATCCAACTGTTAGAGCTAAATTTACTAGAGATATCGAATTAAGGCAGTATTATTATTATTCGAGAGAATGATTTACCGATCCCCTTTTGGGAGAATTAGAGGAAGTATTTATAGACTACAAGAATTGGTATTCTAGAAGGAAACTACTGCATTAAATGCTATTAATTACGGAGCATATATTAGTTCGAATAGAACTCCTGTAGCGCCTCGGTCGTTATGCAATGATTGTCATCTTCAAACCCACGTTTCTTGTTGAGTCCTGCCTGTTGCCAAATAGCTATGCTCAAATAATAATCTGCCACGTAAACCGTAGGAATATCCCGGCCTCACTGGAACTCCGTGTAACACCCCTAAATTTCCCGCCCAAAACATTGATATATTTAAAAGAAATACTTTATTCATTCATCAAAGAGTTGAAGAAATACAGCGGAAGTCTAAAAGGGAAATGAGTGTTACCGCCACATTCGGTCATCTCTTAACCGAATGCACAGGCAACTCAAAGTAAAACAATAAAAACTAATGTAATAATAAGTAAATGTTTGTTTTATGACTAGATTTAACTAAGGCATCTTCTAATTCGCACTCAAGCTCGAGCAATCCGTCAATCCACATAGGTATCCAACTCATCACCTGATAAAATTTAAGGGAGAAGAGAGACAAGAAAAATAACAAAAATTAGCTTTAGAGCTAAGTAAGTACTACCCAACCCCGTAAAATAATCAGGTTTGACTAAAAATAGATTTTTATATAATATCATATAAAAATGACGCACTCTTCCAAAATACTTTTCTCTTTGATTTTTCTCAAAATTACTTCTTTACTAAAATCTTAAACTTCTCTTCGAAAATCTCTTAGTATCTCTTCTCTTTAAACTTCTTAAGAAAATCACTTCTTCTCTAACTTCCTAGTAATTTAGAAGGGCGGTGCTCAACCTTTCGATAGAGCCCGGTGGACCGTGGTTACGGACGGCCACCCCGAACAAGTGCCGGTACCACAACTGCTCTGTTGGAAACGAAACGACTACCTTAAGTGTGCACACCCCCTGAAAGGGATTCCAAGCCCTCCGAGTAGTAAGTCATCCCGAGTGGTCGGAACCCAACCACCCCAATTCTAAAATTCTTGAATGATTAGGGACTACTACTATAACTTCTTCTTAAAAGGGATCATAGATCCAAATCTCACTTAAAAGGGATCATAGATCCAAATCTTACTTAAAAGGGATCATAGATCCAAACTGTACTTCTTAGTAGTAGTAGCTCTAATCACCCTCCACATTTATCCGGATGTGGAAAAACCGACACCTCGGATTACTCCCGAGATGCTATCTTCTTATGAAAATGTAAATTTTATCTTCGCTTAATAATACTTCAAAAATACTTCTTAATTTCTCTGAAAAGTCTCGAAGGTATTTAAAAATATTTAATACCCCAAAAGTACTTGATTTATACTTCTTAATTTCTCTGAAAAGTCTCGAAGGTATTTAAAAATATTTAATACCCCAAAAGTACTTGATTTATACTTCTTAACTACCATATATATAATATCTTCTCAAAATCACATACACAAAATTCACAAATCACACTTAATCACATAATGCATAATAAGCATATAATACGAGGAAACAATTTTGGATTGGCAGAGAAACTTACCTTACGTCCTGATGCCCCTAGTTATCCTCCTCTAATCCGGTCTCTAGATAATCACCTTTTTAATTAAATATGATAAATTAGTCACTTATTCTATTTGTAATTACTTTACCCGATTTTCCCCCTTTTTATTCTTTTATTCGAATTTATTAATTTAATTAATTAATTATTCGAGTTAATCACTTTTATTAATCAAATACCTTATTAATTTCGTCATTAATTACAATATTTGAATTCTAAACCTAAATAAAATATCCGAATATTATTGACTACAACATCCAATTTTTATTCAATAATCACCATTAATTTTCTCTAATTATTATCTAATTACTTTATTTACATAACCGAATATATTTATTTTCCTTATTTTATTCAAACATTATTTTTAGTCCAGAATATTATTTTTCAACCTCACTGATTTATTTATTTCGTCATTAATATTAATATTTCCTTATTTAATTACTTAACTAGTCTTATATGGCCTAATTTAAATAAATAGACTAAGAATCGACTTTATAAATTAGTAACCGTCTATAACTATATTTTGGGTCTATATTTGACCTAGGTTGTCCAGATATCTATTTTATAATTATTTTCCATAATTATTCCCTTAATTTCATATATCTATTAATCGGTTTAATTACAATTAAATATACTAAACCTTATTTTTATTAATTATAAATGGTCCATAAGGTCCTAGTTAGTCATATATTTATCCTAGTTTACTCCAATATTTATTTCATAATTATTTTCGTCATTTAGTTAATTATTTACTAAAAGTGTATAAATTGGCCCAATTACCATTAAATCAATTAAAAATAGCTAAAAATATTATTTTCCAATTCAGGTTGGTCCGAATATGTATATTTATACTAGGTATTTAATTTATATTTTTCCAGATTTTATTTATTTCATTTACTATTTTATTTTTAATTTTTATTGCAACTGGGCCGAACTGGGCCAAATTTTATTTTCTGGCCCAATCCTGAAAAAGGCCCAAAAACTCTGGCAGTCTTCTTCCTCGCTACCTCACCGGAAAAACGGGAAAAACAGGGGGGGGGGAGAACTTACTTCGTTTGGACGAGCGAAACGGCCGAAAATTGTGGTAGCAGGGCGGCGAAGGTCAGAGGTGGTACGGCGGCGGCGGCAGCTCCTCCCTCTTCTCCGTTTTCCGTCGAAATGTTTTTCCCCGGCGAAACTCCGGCGAGGCTTTTCTCCCTCGTTTCACGACCGTTTTCGACGATTCTTTTTCCGTTGGATTCGTATCACGAAGGGGAAGGTTTGAGAAGTATTTTGAAGGCTTGTTTCTAGCTAAAACGCTGGGTCGCAAAAATATATATATATACGTATATTTGTATATTTCTTAGTTTTTTGGGATGAAGAAAATGCAGGTTCTGGCCTATTATTTATAGGGAAAGATGAGGGTTTTAGGCTGGGATGTTAGAGTTGGAGTTGGAGTTGAAGCTGCCGGCCAACAAAACCTACCGGGAGTAGTTTTACCTCCCGTAGGAGTTTACCTAATAATATTTACGTAGTAGTAGTAATATAATAGTATAATAGTAGGAGTATACTCCTTATACGTAGGTTAGTATTTGAGTATAATTAGTAATACGTGTAGTTAACTAGTTATATACTACTACGTATCTAGGTAGTTTTTAGTTTAATTATAATACTAATTAGTTATATATAATACGTATAATACTAACTTTTGGTAGTTTAGTTACTTTAGTATAATACGTATGTAGTTATATATATATTAGAAGTATATATATTTTATACGTACTTAGTTAGTTTAGTTTATTTAAAACACTTAATTTTTATATTGTTTGCTAATAATTTATACGTAAAAAAATTATACGTATGTATTAGTGTACAGTCCCTCCGTATTATTTTACAACTTAAAAAAGTTATAAAAATTATTTTTATACGTTACAACTATTATCGGACCATTTTTATCAGACTAAAAATGTCGTAAATGTAAATTTTTCTGTCTGGTTCACTTGTTTACTAAAATGCTGTTCTTATTACTGAAATATTTTTATCTGACTAAAACATCATAAATTTTGAAATTTTTATCTGATTGGCACGTTACCACTGTTGAATTTTTGTCTGACTCAATTAATTATAAAATTGTTATTTTCGTAATATTTTATCTGACTGAAAATTATTTTTATTTTTATTTTTTTTTTATTTTTTTTGAAGTGTCACATTCTACCCTCCTTAAAAGATGTTTCGTCCCGAAACATTAGCTAAATCTAAATAATCAAATTCTTAAGTATTACATTCTACCCCCCTTAAAGAGAGGTTACGTCCTCGTAACTAATATTTTACCTTAGTTGAATAATTCTGGATAACGCTTGCGCATATCCTCCTCAGTCTCCCATGTGGCATTTTCGGCTAAATGGTTAGGCCACAACACCTTCACCATCTTAACCGCTTAACTTCTTTTCTCACAAGTCTCTTAAATACTAAGACATTCAAAAAGTCCCTACACTATTTGAACCGCAAAGTTCTTCACTAGGTCCATACTAAGCTCTAACACATATAGACATTCAAAGATGTCATCAAAATTCATATATTTCACACGAGCAAACAACTACATAAATTTCACTGCTTAATCATATAAATCAATAACTTGAAAATCTCACATTATATCCTCACCGCGTTCCTAACAGGTCTTTTCCTAGTATGTTAATTCTCCTAATTTTACAAAAACATTTTGAAAATCCCCGCATCGAAACTATAGTTTTCGTCAAAGATTTCGAACAACGAAGTTTCAGCACAAGCAGAAATTCCCAGTTAGTTGGACGAGCGCAAGGCTCAATTATGCACCAACCAGCTTAGACTGTTATCGCCTTTGTGACAGAATTTCTCCCTACGACCTATTACCTCGTGTTCTAGTCCCTTCGGAAAACTTAAGGCTCTCATACCAATTTGTAACACCCCTAAATTTCCCGCCCAAAACATTGATATATTTAAAAGAAATACTTTATTCATTCATCAAAGAGTTGAAGAAATACAGCGGAAGTCTAAAAGGGAAATGAGTGTTACCGCCACATTCGGTCATCTCTTAACCGAATGCACAGGCAACTCAAAGTAAAACAATAAAAACTAATGTAATAATAAGTAAATGTTTGTTTTATGACTAGATTTAACTAAGGCATCTTCTAATTCGCACTCAAGCTCGAGCAATCCGTCAATCCACATAGGTATCCAACTCATCACCTGATAAAATTTAAGGGAGAAGAGAGAGACAAGAAAAATAACAAAAATTAGCTTTAGAGCTAAGTAAGTACTACCCAACCCCGTAAAATAATCAGGTTTGACTAAAAATAGATTTTTATATAATATCATATAAAAATGACGCACTCTTCCAAAATACTTTTCTCTTTGATTTTTCTCAAAATTACTTCTTTACTAAAATCTTAAACTTCTCTTCGAAAATCTCTTAGTATCTCTTCTCTTTAAACTTCTTAAGAAAATCACTTCTTCTCTAACTTCCTAGTAATTTAGAAGGGCGGTGCTCAACCTTTCGATAGAGCCCGGTGGACCGTGGTTACGGACGGCCACCCCGAACAAGTGCCGGTACCACAACTGCTCTGTTGGAAACGAAACGACTACCTTAAGTGTGCACACCCCCTGAAAGGGATTCCAAGCCCTCCGAGTAGTAAGTCATCCCGAGTGGTCGGAACCCAACCACCCCAATTCTAAAATTCTTGAATGATTAGGGACTACTACTATAACTTCTTCTTAAAAGGGATCATAGATCCAAATCTCACTTAAAAGGGATCATAGATCCAAATCTTACTTAAAAGGGATCATAGATCCAAACTGTACTTCTTAGTAGTAGTAGCTCTAATCACCCTCCACATTTATCCGGATGTGGAAAAACCGACACCTCGGATTACTCCCGAGATGCTATCTTCTTATGAAAATGTAAATTTTATCTTCGCTTAATAATACTTCAAAAATACTTCTTAATTTCTCTGAAAAGTCTCGAAGGTATTTAAAAATATTTAATACCCCAAAAGTACTTGATTTATACTTCTTAATTTCTCTGAAAAGTCTCGAAGGTATTTAAAAATATTTAATACCCCAAAAGTACTTGATTTATACTTCTTAACTACCATATATATAATATCTTCTCAAAATCACATACACAAAATTCACAAATCACACTTAATCACATAATGCATAATAAGCATATAATACGAGGAAACAATTTTGGATTGACAGAGAAACTTACCTTACGTCCTGATGCCCCTAGTTATCCTCCTCTAATCCGGTCTCTAGATAATCACCTTTTTAATTAAATATGATAAATTAGTCACTTATTCTATTTGTAATTACTTTACCCGATTTTCCCCCTTTTTATTCTTTTATTCGAATTTATTAATTTAATTAATTAATTATTCGAGTTAATCACTTTTATTAATCAAATACCTTATTAATTTCGTCATTAATTACAATATTTGAATTCTAAACCTAAATAAAATATCCGAATATTATTGACTACAACATCCAATTTTTATTCAATAATCACCATTAATTTTCTCTAATTATTATCTAATTACTTTATTTACATAACCGAATATATTTATTTTCCTTATTTTATTCAAACATTATTTTTAGTCCAGAATATTATTTTTCAACCTCACTGATTTATTTATTTCGTCATTAATATTAATATTTCCTTATTTAATTACTTAACTAGTCTTATATGGCCTAATTTAAATAAATAGACTAAGAATCGACTTTATAAATTAGTAACCGTCTATAACTATATTTTGGGTCTATATTTGACCTAGGTTGTCCAGATATCTATTTTATAATTATTTTCCATAATTATTCCCTTAATTTCATATATCTATTAATCGGTTTAATTACAATTAAATATACTAAACCTTATTTTTATTAATTATAAATGGTCCATAAGGTCGTAGTTAGTCATATATTTATCCTAGTTTACTCCAATATTTATTTCATAATTATTTTCGTCATTTAGTTAATTATTTACTAAAAGTGTATAAATTGGCCCAATTACCATTAAATCAATTAAAAATAGCTAAAAATATTATTTTCCAATTCAGGTTGGTCCGAATATGTATATTTATACTAGGTATTTAATTTATATTTTTCCAGATTTTATTTATTTCATTTACTATTTTATTTTTAATTTTTATTGCAACTGGGCCGAACTGGGCCAAATTTTATTTTCTGGCCCAATCCGGAAAAAGGCCCAAAAACTCTGGCAGTCTTCTTCCTCGCTACCTCGCCGGAAAAACGGGAAAAATAGGGGGGGGGGGGGGGGAGAACTTACTTCGTTTGGACGAGCGAAACGGCCGAAAATGGTGGTAGCAGGGCGGCGAAGGTCAGAGGTGGTACGGCGGCGGCGGCAGCTCCTCCCTCTTCTCCGTTTTCCGTCGAAATGTTTTTCCCCGGCGAAACTCCGTCGAGGCTTTTCTCCCTCGTTTCACGACCGTTTTCGACGATTCTTTTTCCGTTGGATTCGTATCACGAAGGGGAAGGTTTGAGAAGTATTTTGAAGGCTTGTTTCTGGCTAAAACGCTGGGTCGCAAAAATATATATATATACGTATATTTGTATATTTCTTAGTTTTTGGGGATGAAGAAAATGCAGGTTCTGGCCTATTATTTATAGGGAAAGATGAGGGTTTTAGGCTGGGATGTTAGAGTTGGAGTTGGAGTTGAAGCTGTCGGCCAACAAAACCTACCGGGAGTAGTTTTACCTCCCGTAGGAGTTTACCTAATAATATTTACGTAGTAGTAGTAGTAATATAATAGTATAATAGTAGGAGTATACTCCTTATACGTAGGTTAGTATTTGAGTATAATTAGTAATACGTGTAGTTAACTAGTTATATACTACTACGTATCTAGGTAGTTTTTAGTTTAATTATAATACTAATTAGTTATATATAATACGTATAATACTAACTTTTGGTAGTTTAGTTACTTTAGTATAATACGTATGTAGTTATATATATATTAGAAGTATATATATTTTATACGTACTTAGTTAGTTTAGTTTATTTAAAACACTTAATTTTTATATTGTTTGCTAATAATTTATACGTATAAAAATTATACGTACGTATTAGTGTACAGTCCCTCCGTATTATTTTACAACTTAAAAAAGTTATAAAAATTATTTTTATACGTTACAACTATTATCGGACCATTTTTATCAGACTAAAAATGTCGTAAATGTAAATTTTTCTGTCTGGTTCACTTGTTTACTAAAATGTTGTTCTTATTACTGAAATATTTTTATCTGACTAAAACATCATAAATTTTGAAATTTTTATCTGATTGGCACGTTACCACTGTTGAATTTTTGTCTGACTCAATTAATTATAAAATTGTTATTTTCGTAATATTTTATCTGACTGAAAATTATTTTTATTTTTATTTTTTTTTATTTTTTTTGAAGTGTCACATTCTACCCTCCTTAAAAGATGTTTCGTCCCGAAACATTAGCTAAATCTAAATAATCAAATTCTTAAGTATTACATTCTACCCCCCTTAAAGAGAGGTTACGTCCTCGTAACTAATATTTTACCTTAGTTGAATAATTCTGGATAACGCTTGCGCATATCCTCCTCAGTCTCCCATGTGGCATTTTCGGCTAAATGGTTAGGCCACAACACCTTCACCATCTTAACCGCTTAACTTCTTTTCTCACAAGTCTCTTAAATACTAAGACATTCAAAAAGTCCCTACACTATTTGAACCGCAAAGTTCTTCACTAGGTCCATACTAAGCTCTAACACATATAGACATTCAAAGATGTCATCAAAATTCATATATTTCACACGAGCAAACAACTACATAAATTTCACTGCTTAATCATATAAATCAATAACTTGAAAATCTCACATTATATCCTCACCGCGTTCCTAACAGGTCTTTTCCTAGTATGTTAATTCTCCTAATTTTACAAAAACATTTTGAAAATCCCCGCATCGAAACTATAGTTTTCGTCAAAGATTTCGAACAACGAAGTTTCAGCACAAGCAGAAATTCCCAGTTAGTTGGACGAGCGCAAGGCTCAATTATGCACCAACCAGCTTAGACTGTTATCGCCTTTGTGACAGAATTTCTCCCTACGACCTATTACCTCGTGTTCTAGTCCCTTCGGAAAACTTAAGGCTCTCATACCAATTTGTAACACCCCTAAATTTCCCGCCCAAAACATTGATATATTTAAAAGAAATACTTTATTCATTCATCAAAGAGTTGAAGAAATACAGCGGAAGTCTAAAAGGGAAATGAGTGTTACCGCCACATTCGGTCATCTCTTAACCGAATGCACAGGCAACTCAAAGTAAAACAATAAAAACTAATGTAATAATAAGTAAATGTTTGTTTTATGACTAGATTTAACTAAGGCATCTTCTAATTCGCACTCAAGCTCGAGCAATCCGTCAATCCACATAGGTATCCAACTCATCACCTGATAAAATTTAAGGGAGAAGAGAGAGACAAGAAAAATAACAAAAATTAGCTTTAGAGCTAAGTAAGTACTACCCAACCCCGTAAAATAATCAGGTTTGACTAAAAATAGATTTTTATATAATATCATATAAAAATGACGCACTCTTCCAAAATACTTTTCTCTTTGATTTTTCTCAAAATTACTTCTTTACTAAAATCTTAAACTTCTCTTCGAAAATCTCTTAGTATCTCTTCTCTTTAAACTTCTTAAGAAAATCACTTCTTCTCTAACTTCCTAGTAATTTAGAAGGGTGGTGCTCAACCTTTCGATAGAGCCCGGTGGACCGTGGTTACGGACGGCCACCCCGAACAAGTGCCGGTACCACAACTGCTCTGTTGGAAACGAAACGACTACCTTAAGTGTGCACACCCCCTGAAAGGGATTCCAAGCCCTCCGAGTAGTAAGTCATCCCGAGTGGTCGGAACCCAACCACCCCAATTCTAAAATTCTTGAATGATTAGGGACTACTACTATAACTTCTTCTTAAAAGGGATCATAGATCCAAATCTCACTTAAAAGGGATCATAGATCCAAATCTTACTTAAAAGGGATCATAGATCCAAACTGTACTTCTTAGTAGTAGTAGCTCTAATCACCCTCCACATTTATCCGGATGTGGAAAAACCGACACCTCGGATTACTCCCGAGATGCTATCTTCTTATGAAAATGTAAATTTTATCTTCGCTTAATAATACTTCAAAAATACTTCTTAATTTCTCTGAAAAGTCTCGAAGGTATTTAAAAATATTTAATACCCCAAAAGTACTTGATTTATACTTCTTAATTTCTCTGAAAAGTCTCGAAGGTATTTAAAAATATTTAATACCCCAAAAGTACTTGATTTATACTTCTTAACTACCATATATATAATATCTTCTCAAAATCACATACACAAAATTCACAAATCACACTTAATCACATAATGCATAATAAGCATATAATACGAGGAAACAATTTTGGATTGGCAGAGAAACTTACCTTACGTCCTGATGCCCCTAGTTATCCTCCTCTAATCCGGTCTCTAGATAATCACCTTTTTAATTAAATATGATAAATTAGTCACTTATTCTATTTGTAATTACTTTACCCGATTTTCCCCCTTTTTATTCTTTTATTCGAATTTATTAATTTAATTAATTAATTATTCGAGTTAATCACTTTTATTAATCAAATACCTTATTAATTTCGTCATTAATTACAATATTTGAATTCTAAACCTAAATAAAATATCCGAATATTATTGACTACAACATCCAATTTTTATTCAATAATCACCATTAATTTTCTCTAATTATTATCTAATTACTTTATTTACATAACCGAATATATTTATTTTCCTTATTTTATTCAAACATTATTTTTAGTCCAGAATATTATTTTTCAACCTCACTGATTTATTTATTTCGTCATTAATATTAATATTTCCTTATTTAATTACTTAACTAGTCTTATATGGCCTAATTTAAATAAATAGACTAAGAATCGACTTTATAAATTAGTAACCGTCTATAACTATATTTTGGGTCTATATTTGACCTAGGTTGTCCAGATATCTATTTTATAATTATTTTCCATAATTATTCCCTTAATTTCATATATCTATTAATCGGTTTAATTACAATTAAATATACTAAACCTTATTTTTATTAATTATAAATGGTCCATAAGGTCGTAGTTAGTCATATATTTATCCTAGTTTACTCCAATATTTATTTCATAATTATTTTCGTCATTTAGTTAATTATTTACTAAAAGTGTATAAATTGGCCCAATTACCATTAAATCAATTAAAAATAGCTAAAAATATTATTTTCCAATTCAGGTTGGTCCGAATATGTATATTTATACTAGGTATTTAATTTATATTTTTCCAGATTTTATTTATTTCATTTACTATTTTATTTTTAATTTTTATTGCAACTGGGCCGAACTGGGCCAAATTTTATTTTCTGGCCCAATCCGGAAAAAGGCCCAAAAACTCTGGCAGTCTTCTTCCTCGCTACCTCGCCGGAAAAACGGGAAAAATAGGGGGGGGGGGGGGGGAGAACTTACTTCGTTTGGACGAGCGAAACGGCCGAAAATGGTGGTAGCAGGGCGGCGAAGGTCAGAGGTGGTACGGCGGCGGCGGCAGCTCCTCCCTCTTCTCCGTTTTCCGTCGAAATGTTTTTCCCCGGCGAAACTCCGTCGAGGCTTTTCTCCCTCGTTTCACGACCGTTTTCGACGATTCTTTTTCCGTTGGATTCGTATCACGAAGGGGAAGGTTTGAGAAGTATTTTGAAGGCTTGTTTCTGGCTAAAACGCTGGGTCGCAAAAATATATATATATACGTATATTTGTATATTTCTTAGTTTTTGGGGATGAAGAAAATGCAGGTTCTGGCCTATTATTTATAGGGAAAGATGAGGGTTTTAGGCTGGGATGTTAGAGTTGGAGTTGGAGTTGAAGCTGTCGGCCAACAAAACCTACCGGGAGTAGTTTTACCTCCCGTAGGAGTTTACCTAATAATATTTACGTAGTAGTAGTAGTAATATAATAGTATAATAGTAGGAGTATACTCCTTATACGTAGGTTAGTATTTGAGTATAATTAGTAATACGTGTAGTTAACTAGTTATATACTACTACGTATCTAGGTAGTTTTTAGTTTAATTATAATACTAATTAGTTATATATAATACGTATAATACTAACTTTTGGTAGTTTAGTTACTTTAGTATAATACGTATGTAGTTATATATATATTAGAAGTATATATATTTTATACGTACTTAGTTAGTTTAGTTTATTTAAAACACTTAATTTTTATATTGTTTGCTAATAATTTATACGTATAAAAATTATACGTACGTATTAGTGTACAGTCCCTCCGTATTATTTTACAACTTAAAAAAGTTATAAAAATTATTTTTATACGTTACAACTATTATCGGACCATTTTTATCAGACTAAAAATGTCGTAAATGTAAATTTTTCTGTCTGGTTCACTTGTTTACTAAAATGTTGTTCTTATTACTGAAATATTTTTATCTGACTAAAACATCATAAATTTTGAAATTTTTATCTGATTGGCACGTTACCACTGTTGAATTTTTGTCTGACTCAATTAATTATAAAATTGTTATTTTCGTAATATTTTATCTGACTGAAAATTATTTTTATTTTTATTTTTTTTTATTTTTTTTGAAGTGTCACATTCTACCCTCCTTAAAAGATGTTTCGTCCCGAAACATTAGCTAAATCTAAATAATCAAATTCTTAAGTATTACATTCTACCCCCCTTAAAGAGAGGTTACGTCCTCGTAACTAATATTTTACCTTAGTTGAATAATTCTGGATAACGCTTGCGCATATCCTCCTCAGTCTCCCATGTGGCATTTTCGGCTAAATGGTTAGGCCACAACACCTTCACCATCTTAACCGCTTAACTTCTTTTCTCACAAGTCTCTTAAATACTAAGACATTCAAAAAGTCCCTACACTATTTGAACCGCAAAGTTCTTCACTAGGTCCATACTAAGCTCTAACACATATAGACATTCAAAGATGTCATCAAAATTCATATATTTCACACGAGCAAACAACTACATAAATTTCACTGCTTAATCATATAAATCAATAACTTGAAAATCTCACATTATATCCTCACCGCGTTCCTAACAGGTCTTTTCCTAGTATGTTAATTCTCCTAATTTTACAAAAACATTTTGAAAATCCCCGCATCGAAACTATAGTTTTCGTCAAAGATTTCGAACAACGAAGTTTCAGCACAAGCAGAAATTCCCAGTTAGTTGGACGAGCGCAAGGCTCAATTATGCACCAACCAGCTTAGACTGTTATCGCCTTTGTGACAGAATTTCTCCCTACGACCTATTACCTCGTGTTCTAGTCCCTTCGGAAAACTTAAGGCTCTCATACCAATTTGTAACACCCCTAAATTTCCCGCCCAAAACATTGATATATTTAAAAGAAATACTTTATTCATTCATCAAAGAGTTGAAGAAATACAGCGGAAGTCTAAAAGGGAAATGAGTGTTACCGCCACATTCGGTCATCTCTTAACCGAATGCACAGGCAACTCAAAGTAAAACAATAAAAACTAATGTAATAATAAGTAAATGTTTGTTTTATGACTAGATTTAACTAAGGCATCTTCTAATTCGCACTCAAGCTCGAGCAATCCGTCAATCCACATAGGTATCCAACTCATCACCTGATAAAATTTAAGGGAGAAGAGAGAGACAAGAAAAATAACAAAAATTAGCTTTAGAGCTAAGTAAGTACTACCCAACCCCGTAAAATAATCAGGTTTGACTAAAAATAGATTTTTATATAATATCATATAAAAATGACGCACTCTTCCAAAATACTTTTCTCTTTGATTTTTCTCAAAATTACTTCTTTACTAAAATCTTAAACTTCTCTTCGAAAATCTCTTAGTATCTCTTCTCTTTAAACTTCTTAAGAAAATCACTTCTTCTCTAACTTCCTAGTAATTTAGAAGGGCGGTGCTCAACCTTTCGATAGAGCCCGGTGGACCGTGGTTACGGACGGCCACCCCGAACAAGTGCCGGTACCACAACTGCTCTGTTGGAAACGAAACGACTACCTTAAGTGTGCACACCCCCTGAAAGGGATTCCAAGCCCTCCGAGTAGTAAGTCATCCCGAGTGGTCGGAACCCAACCACCCCAATTCTAAAATTCTTGAATGATTAGGGACTACTACTATAACTTCTTCTTAAAAGGGATCATAGATCCAAATCTCACTTAAAAGGGATCATAGATCCAAATCTTACTTAAAAGGGATCATAGATCCAAACTGTACTTCTTAGTAGTAGTAGCTCTAATCACCCTCCACATTTATCCGGATGTGGAAAAACCGACACCTCGGATTACTCCCGAGATGCTATCTTCTTATGAAAATGTAAATTTTATCTTCGCTTAATAATACTTCAAAAATACTTCTTAATTTCTCTGAAAAGTCTCGAAGGTATTTAAAAATATTTAATACCCCAAAAGTACTTGATTTATACTTCTTAATTTCTCTGAAAAGTCTCGAAGGTATTTAAAAATATTTAATACCCCAAAAGTACTTGATTTATACTTCTTAACTACCATATATATAATATCTTCTCAAAATCACATACACAAAATTCACAAATCACACTTAATCACATAATGCATAATAAGCATATAATACGAGGAAACAATTTTGGATTGACAGAGAAACTTACCTTACGTCCTGATGCCCCTAGTTATCCTCCTCTAATCCGGTCTCTAGATAATCACCTTTTTAATTAAATATGATAAATTAGTCACTTATTCTATTTGTAATTACTTTACCCGATTTTCCCCCTTTTTATTCTTTTATTCGAATTTATTAATTTAATTAATTAATTATTCGAGTTAATCACTTTTATTAATCAAATACCTTATTAATTTCGTCATTAATTACAATATTTGAATTCTAAACCTAAATAAAATATCCGAATATTATTGACTACAACATCCAATTTTTATTCAATAATCACCATTAATTTTCTCTAATTATTATCTAATTACTTTATTTACATAACCGAATATATTTATTTTCCTTATTTTATTCAAACATTATTTTTAGTCCAGAATATTATTTTTCAACCTCACTGATTTATTTATTTCGTCATTAATATTAATATTTCCTTATTTAATTACTTAACTAGTCTTATATGGCCTAATTTAAATAAATAGACTAAGAATCGACTTTATAAATTAGTAACCGTCTATAACTATATTTTGGGTCTATATTTGACCTAGGTTGTCCAGATATCTATTTTATAATTATTTTCCATAATTATTCCCTTAATTTCATATATCTATTAATCGGTTTAATTACAATTAAATATACTAAACCTTATTTTTATTAATTATAAATGGTCCATAAGGTCGTAGTTAGTCATATATTTATCCTAGTTTACTCCAATATTTATTTCATAATTATTTTCGTCATTTAGTTAATTATTTACTAAAAGTGTATAAATTGGCCCAATTACCATTAAATCAATTAAAAATAGCTAAAAATATTATTTTCCAATTCAGGTTGGTCCGAATATGTATATTTATACTAGGTATTTAATTTATATTTTTCCAGATTTTATTTATTTCATTTACTATTTTATTTTTAATTTTTATTGCAACTGGGCCGAACTGGGCCAAATTTTATTTTCTGGCCCAATCCGGAAAAAGGCCCAAAAACTCTGGCAGTCTTCTTCCTCGCTACCTCGCCGGAAAAACGGGAAAAATAGGGGGGGGGGGGGGGGAGAACTTACTTCGTTTGGACGAGCGAAACGGCCGAAAATGGTGGTAGCAGGGCGGCGAAGGTCAGAGGTGGTACGGCGGCGGCGGCAGCTCCTCCCTCTTCTCCGTTTTCCGTCGAAATGTTTTTCCCCGGCGAAACTCCGTCGAGGCTTTTCTCCCTCGTTTCACGACCGTTTTCGACGATTCTTTTTCCGTTGGATTCGTATCACGAAGGGGAAGGTTTGAGAAGTATTTTGAAGGCTTGTTTCTGGCTAAAACGCTGGGTCGCAAAAATATATATATATACGTATATTTGTATATTTCTTAGTTTTTGGGGATGAAGAAAATGCAGGTTCTGGCCTATTATTTATAGGGAAAGATGAGGGTTTTAGGCTGGGATGTTAGAGTTGGAGTTGGAGTTGAAGCTGTCGGCCAACAAAACCTACCGGGAGTAGTTTTACCTCCCGTAGGAGTTTACCTAATAATATTTACGTAGTAGTAGTAGTAATATAATAGTATAATAGTAGGAGTATACTCCTTATACGTAGGTTAGTATTTGAGTATAATTAGTAATACGTGTAGTTAACTAGTTATATACTACTACGTATCTAGGTAGTTTTTAGTTTAATTATAATACTAATTAGTTATATATAATACGTATAATACTAACTTTTGGTAGTTTAGTTACTTTAGTATAATACGTATGTAGTTATATATATATTAGAAGTATATATATTTTATACGTACTTAGTTAGTTTAGTTTATTTAAAACACTTAATTTTTATATTGTTTGCTAATAATTTATACGTATAAAAATTATACGTACGTATTAGTGTACAGTCCCTCCGTATTATTTTACAACTTAAAAAAGTTATAAAAATTATTTTTATACGTTACAACTATTATCGGACCATTTTTATCAGACTAAAAATGTCGTAAATGTAAATTTTTCTGTCTGGTTCACTTGTTTACTAAAATGTTGTTCTTATTACTGAAATATTTTTATCTGACTAAAACATCATAAATTTTGAAATTTTTATCTGATTGGCACGTTACCACTGTTGAATTTTTGTCTGACTCAATTAATTATAAAATTGTTATTTTCGTAATATTTTATCTGACTGAAAATTATTTTTATTTTTATTTTTTTTTATTTTTTTTGAAGTGTCACATTCTACCCTCCTTAAAAGATGTTTCGTCCCGAAACATTAGCTAAATCTAAATAATCAAATTCTTAAGTATTACATTCTACCCCCCTTAAAGAGAGGTTACGTCCTCGTAACTAATATTTTACCTTAGTTGAATAATTCTGGATAACGCTTGCGCATATCCTCCTCAGTCTCCCATGTGGCATTTTCGGCTAAATGGTTAGGCCACAACACCTTCACCATCTTAACCGCTTAACTTCTTTTCTCACAAGTCTCTTAAATACTAAGACATTCAAAAAGTCCCTACACTATTTGAACCGCAAAGTTCTTCACTAGGTCCATACTAAGCTCTAACACATATAGACATTCAAAGATGTCATCAAAATTCATATATTTCACACGAGCAAACAACTACATAAATTTCACTGCTTAATCATATAAATCAATAACTTGAAAATCTCACATTATATCCTCACCGCGTTCCTAACAGGTCTTTTCCTAGTATGTTAATTCTCCTAATTTTACAAAAACATTTTGAAAATCCCCGCATCGAAACTATAGTTTTCGTCAAAGATTTCGAACAACGAAGTTTCAGCACAAGCAGAAATTCCCAGTTAGTTGGACGAGCGCAAGGCTCAATTATGCACCAACCAGCTTAGACTGTTATCGCCTTTGTGACAGAATTTCTCCCTACGACCTATTACCTCGTGTTCTAGTCCCTTCGGAAAACTTAAGGCTCTCATACCAATTTGTAACACCCCTAAATTTCCCGCCCAAAACATTGATATATTTAAAAGAAATACTTTATTCATTCATCAAAGAGTTGAAGAAATACAGCGGAAGTCTAAAAGGGAAATGAGTGTTACCGCCACATTCGGTCATCTCTTAACCGAATGCACAGGCAACTCAAAGTAAAACAATAAAAACTAATGTAATAATAAGTAAATGTTTGTTTTATGACTAGATTTAACTAAGGCATCTTCTAATTCGCACTCAAGCTCGAGCAATCCGTCAATCCACATAGGTATCCAACTCATCACCTGATAAAATTTAAGGGAGAAGAGAGAGACAAGAAAAATAACAAAAATTAGCTTTAGAGCTAAGTAAGTACTACCCAACCCCGTAAAATAATCAGGTTTGACTAAAAATAGATTTTTATATAATATCATATAAAAATGACGCACTCTTCCAAAATACTTTTCTCTTTGATTTTTCTCAAAATTACTTCTTTACTAAAATCTTAAACTTCTCTTCGAAAATCTCTTAGTATCTCTTCTCTTTAAACTTCTTAAGAAAATCACTTCTTCTCTAACTTCCTAGTAATTTAGAAGGGTGGTGCTCAACCTTTCGATAGAGCCCGGTGGACCGTGGTTACGGACGGCCACCCCGAACAAGTGCCGGTACCACAACTGCTCTGTTGGAAACGAAACGACTACCTTAAGTGTGCACACCCCCTGAAAGGGATTCCAAGCCCTCCGAGTAGTAAGTCATCCCGAGTGGTCGGAACCCAACCACCCCAATTCTAAAATTCTTGAATGATTAGGGACTACTACTATAACTTCTTCTTAAAAGGGATCATAGATCCAAATCTCACTTAAAAGGGATCATAGATCCAAATCTTACTTAAAAGGGATCATAGATCCAAACTGTACTTCTTAGTAGTAGTAGCTCTAATCACCCTCCACATTTATCCGGATGTGGAAAAACCGACACCTCGGATTACTCCCGAGATGCTATCTTCTTATGAAAATGTAAATTTTATCTTCGCTTAATAATACTTCAAAAATACTTCTTAATTTCTCTGAAAAGTCTCGAAGGTATTTAAAAATATTTAATACCCCAAAAGTACTTGATTTATACTTCTTAATTTCTCTGAAAAGTCTCGAAGGTATTTAAAAATATTTAATACCCCAAAAGTACTTGATTTATACTTCTTAACTACCATATATATAATATCTTCTCAAAATCACATACACAAAATTCACAAATCACACTTAATCACATAATGCATAATAAGCATATAATACGAGGAAACAATTTTGGATTGGCAGAGAAACTTACCTTACGTCCTGATGCCCCTAGTTATCCTCCTCTAATCCGGTCTCTAGATAATCACCTTTTTAATTAAATATGATAAATTAGTCACTTATTCTATTTGTAATTACTTTACCCGATTTTCCCCCTTTTTATTCTTTTATTCGAATTTATTAATTTAATTAATTAATTATTCGAGTTAATCACTTTTATTAATCAAATACCTTATTAATTTCGTCATTAATTACAATATTTGAATTCTAAACCTAAATAAAATATCCGAATATTATTGACTACAACATCCAATTTTTATTCAATAATCACCATTAATTTTCTCTAATTATTATCTAATTACTTTATTTACATAACCGAATATATTTATTTTCCTTATTTTATTCAAACATTATTTTTAGTCCAGAATATTATTTTTCAACCTCACTGATTTATTTATTTCGTCATTAATATTAATATTTCCTTATTTAATTACTTAACTAGTCTTATATGGCCTAATTTAAATAAATAGACTAAGAATCGACTTTATAAATTAGTAACCGTCTATAACTATATTTTGGGTCTATATTTGACCTAGGTTGTCCAGATATCTATTTTATAATTATTTTCCATAATTATTCCCTTAATTTCATATATCTATTAATCGGTTTAATTACAATTAAATATACTAAACCTTATTTTTATTAATTATAAATGGTCCATAAGGTCCTAGTTAGTCATATATTTATCCTAGTTTACTCCAATATTTATTTCATAATTATTTTCGTCATTTAGTTAATTATTTACTAAAAGTGTATAAATTGGCCCAATTACCATTAAATCAATTAAAAATAGCTAAAAATATTATTTTCCAATTCAGGTTGGTCCGAATATGTATATTTATACTAGGTATTTAATTTATATTTTTCCAGATTTTATTTATTTCATTTACTATTTTATTTTTAATTTTTATTGCAACTGGGCCGAACTGGGCCAAATTTTATTTTCTGGCCCAATCCTGAAAAAGGCCCAAAAACTCTGGCAGTCTTCTTCCTCGCTACCTCACCGGAAAAACGGGAAAAACAGGGGGGGGGGGGAGAACTTACTTCGTTTGGACGAGCGAAACGGCCGAAAATTGTGGTAGCAGGGCGGCGAAGGTCAGAGGTGGTACGGCGGCGGCGGCAGCTCCTCCCTCTTCTCCGTTTTCCGTCGAAATGTTTTTCCCCGGCGAAACTCCGGCGAGGCTTTTCTCCCTCGTTTCACGACCGTTTTCGACGATTCTTTTTCCGTTGGATTCGTATCACGAAGGGGAAGGTTTGAGAAGTATTTTGAAGGCTTGTTTCTAGCTAAAACGCTGGGTCGCAAAAATATATATATATACGTATATTTGTATATTTCTTAGTTTTTTGGGATGAAGAAAATGCAGGTTCTGGCCTATTATTTATAGGGAAAGATGAGGGTTTTAGGCTGGGATGTTAGAGTTGGAGTTGGAGTTGAAGCTGCCGGCCAACAAAACCTACCGGGAGTAGTTTTACCTCCCGTAGGAGTTTACCTAATAATATTTACGTAGTAGTAGTAATATAATAGTATAATAGTAGGAGTATACTCCTTATAAGTAGGTTAGTATTTGAGTATAATTAGTAATACGTGTAGTTAACTAGTTATATACTACTACGTATCTAGGTAGTTTTTAGTTTAATTATAATACTAATTAGTTATATATAATACGTATAATACTAACTTTTGGTAGTTTAGTTACTTTAGTATAATACGTATGTAGTTATATATATATTAGAAGTATATATATTTTATACGTACTTAGTTAGTTTAGTTTATTTAAAACACTTAATTTTTATATTGTTTGCTAATAATTTATACGTAAAAAAATTATACGTATGTATTAGTGTACAGTCCCTCCGTATTATTTTACAACTTAAAAAAGTTATAAAAATTATTTTTATACGTTACAACTATTATCGGACCATTTTTATCAGACTAAAAATGTCGTAAATGTAAATTTTTCTGTCTGGTTCACTTGTTTACTAAAATGCTGTTCTTATTACTGAAATATTTTTATCTGAGTAAAACATCATAAATTTTGAAATTTTTATCTGATTGGCACGTTACCACTGTTGAATTTTTGTCTGACTCAATTAATTATAAAATTGTTATTTTCGTAATATTTTATCTGACTGAAAATTATTTTTATTTTTATTTTTTTTTTATTTTTTTTGAAGTGTCACATTCTACCCTCCTTAAAAGATGTTTCGTCCCGAAACATTAGCTAAATCTAAATAATCAAATTCTTAAGTATTACATTCTACCCCCCTTAAAGAGAGGTTACGTCCTCGTAACTAATATTTTACCTTAGTTGAATAATTCTGGATAACGCTTGCGCATATCCTCCTCAGTCTCCCATGTGGCATTTTCGGCTAAATGGTTAGGCCACAACACCTTCACCATCTTAACCGCTTAACTTCTTTTCTCACAAGTCTCTTAAATACTAAGACATTCAAAAAGTCCCTACACTATTTGAACCGCAAAGTTCTTCACTAGGTCCATACTAAGCTCTAACACATATAGACATTCAAAGATGTCATCAAAATTCATATATTTCACACGAACAAACAACTACATAAATTTCACTGCTTAATCATATAAATCAATAACTTGAAAATCTCACATTATATCCTCACCGCGTTCCTAACAGGTCTTTTCCTAGTATGTTAATTCTCCTAATTTTACAAAAACATTTTGAAAATCCCCGCATCGAAACTATAGTTTTCGTCAAAGATTTCGAACAACGAAGTTTCAGCACAAGCAGAAATTCCCAGTTAGTTGGACGAGCGCAAGGCTCAATTATGCACCAACCAGCTTAGACTGTTATCGCCTTTGTGACAGAATTTCTCCCTACGACCTATTACCTCGTGTTCTAGTCCCTTCGGAAAACTTAAGGCTCTCATACCAATTTGTAACACCCCTAAATTTCCCGCCCAAAACATTGATATATTTAAAAGAAATACTTTATTCATTCATCAAAGAGTTGAAGAAATACAGCGGAAGTCTAAAAGGGAAATGAGTGTTACCGCCACATTCGGTCATCTCTTAACCGAATGCACAGGCAACTCAAAGTAAAACAATAAAAACTAATGTAATAATAAGTAAATGTTTGTTTTATGACTAGATTTAACTAAGGCATCTTCTAATTCGCACTCAAGCTCGAGCAATCCGTCAATCCACATAGGTATCCAACTCATCACCTGATAAAATTTAAGGGAGAAGAGAGAGACAAGAAAAATAACAAAAATTAGCTTTAGAGCTAAGTAAGTACTACCCAACCCCGTAAAATAATCAGGTTTGACTAAAAATAGATTTTTATATAATATCATATAAAAATGACGCACTCTTCCAAAATACTTTTCTCTTTGATTTTTCTCAAAATTACTTCTTTACTAAAATCTTAAACTTCTCTTCGAAAATCTCTTAGTATCTCTTCTCTTTAAACTTCTTAAGAAAATCACTTCTTCTCTAACTTCCTAGTAATTTAGAAGGGTGGTGCTCAACCTTTCGATAGAGCCCGGTGGACCGTGGTTACGGACGGCCACCCCGAACAAGTGCCGGTACCACAACTGCTCTGTTGGAAACGAAACGACTACCTTAAGTGTGCACACCCCCTGAAAGGGATTCCAAGCCCTCCGAGTAGTAAGTCATCCCGAGTGGTCGGAACCCAACCACCCCAATTCTAAAATTCTTGAATGATTAGGGACTACTACTATAACTTCTTCTTAAAAGGGATCATAGATCCAAATCTCACTTAAAAGGGATCATAGATCCAAATCTTACTTAAAAGGGATCATAGATCCAAACTGTACTTCTTAGTAGTAGTAGCTCTAATCACCCTCCACATTTATCCGGATGTGGAAAAACCGACACCTCGGATTACTCCCGAGATGCTATCTTCTTATGAAAATGTAAATTTTATCTTCGCTTAATAATACTTCAAAAATACTTCTTAATTTCTCTGAAAAGTCTCGAAGGTATTTAAAAATATTTAATACCCCAAAAGTACTTGATTTATACTTCTTAATTTCTCTGAAAAGTCTCGAATGTATTTTTAAAAAAATATTTAATACCCCAAAAGTACTTGATTTATACTTCTTAACTACCATATATATAATATCTTCTCAAAATCACATACACAAAATTCACAAATCACACTTAATCACATAATTCATAATAAGCATATAATACGAGGAAACAATTTTGGATTGGCAGAGAAACTTACCTTACGTCCTGATGCCCCTAGTTATCCTCCTCTAATCCGGTCTCTAGATAATCACCTTTTTAATTAAATATGATAAATTAGTCACTTATTCTATTTGTAATTACTTTACCCGATTTTCCTCCTTTTTATTCTTTTATTCGAATTTATTAATTTAATTAATTAATTATTCGAGTTAATCACTTTTATTAATCAAATACCTTATTAATTTCGTCATTAATTACAATATTTGAATTCTAAACCTAAATAAAATATCCGAATATTATTGACTACAACATCCAATTTTTATTCAATAATCACCATTAATTTTCTCTAATTATTATCTAATTACTTTATTTACATAACCGAATATATTTATTTTCCTTATTTTATTCAAACATTATTTTTAGTCCAGAATA
Source organism: Cuscuta europaea (assembly GCA_945859875.1). Lineage (NCBI taxonomy): Eukaryota > Viridiplantae > Streptophyta > Magnoliopsida > Solanales > Convolvulaceae > Cuscuta > Cuscuta europaea. The sequence continues at coordinate 10,758,867 of CAMAPE010000080.1, read as the reverse complement.
TTATTTTTCAACCTCACTGATTTATTTATTTCGTCATTAATATTAATATTTCCTTATTTAATTACTTAACTAGTCTTATATGGCCTAATTTAAATAAATAGACTAAGAATCGACTTTATAAATTAGTAACCGTCTATAACTATATTTTGGGTCTATATTTGACCTAGGTTGTCCAGATATCTATTTTATAATTATTTTCCATAATTATTCCCTTAATTTCATATATCTATTAATCGGTTTAATTACAATTAAATATACTAAACCTTATTTTTATTAATTATAAATGGTCCATAAGGTCCTAGTTAGTCATATATTTATCCTAGTTTACTCCAATATTTATTTCATAATTATTTTCGTCATTTAGTTAATTATTTACTAAAAGTGTATAAATTGGCCCAATTACCATTAAATCAATTAAAAATAGCTAAAAATATTATTTTCCAATTCAGGTTGGTCCGAATATGTATATTTATACTAGGTATTTAATTTATATTTTTCCAGATTTTATTTATTTCATTTACTATTTTATTTTTAATTTTTATTGCAACTGGGCCGAACTGGGCCAAATTTTATTTTCTGGCCCAATCCGGAAAAAGGCCCAAAAACTCTGGCAGTCTTCTTCCTCGCTACCTCGCCGGAAAAACGGGAAAAATAGGGGGGGGGGGGAGAACTTACTTCGTTTGGACGAGCGAAACGGCCGAAAATGGTGGTAGCAGGGCGGCGAAGGTCAGAGGTGGTACGGCGGCGGCGGCAGCTCCTCCCTCTTCTCCGTTTTCCGTCGAAATGTTTTTCCCCGGCGAAACTCCGTCGAGGCTTTTCTCCCTCGTTTCACGACCGTTTTCGACGATTCTTTTTCCGTTGGATTCGTATCACGAAGGGGAAGGTTTGAGAAGTATTTTGAAGGCTTGTTTCTGGCTAAAACGCTGGGTCGCAAAAATATATATATATACGTATATTTGTATATTTCTTAGTTTTTGGGGATGAAGAAAATGCAGGTTCTGGCCTATTATTTATAGGGAAAGATGAGGGTTTTAGGCTGGGATGTTAGAGTTGGAGTTGGAGTTGAAGCTGTCGGCCAACAAAACCTACCGGGAGTAGTTTTACTTCCCGTAGGAGTTTACCTAATAATATTTACGTAGTAGTAGTAGTAATATAATAGTATAATAGTAGGAGTATACTCCTTATACGTAGGTTAGTATTTGAGTATAATTAGTAATACGTGTAGTTAACTAGTTATATACTACTACGTATCTAGGTAGTTTTTAGTTTAATTATAATACTAATTAGTTATATATAATACGTATAATACTAACTTTTGGTAGTTTAGTTACTTTAGTATAATACGTATGTAGTTATATATATATTAGAAGTATATATATTTTATACGTACTTAGTTAGTTTAGTTTATTTAAAACACTTAATTTTTATATTGTTTGCTAATAATTTATACGTATAAAAATTATACGTACGTATTAGTGTACAGTCCCTCCGTATTATTTTACAACTTAAAAAAGTTATAAAAATTATTTTTATACGTTACAACTATTATCGGACCATTTTTATCAGACTAAAAATGTCGTAAATGTAAATTTTTCTGTCTGGTTCACTTGTTTACTAAAATGCTGTTCTTATTACTGAAATATTTTTATCTGACTAAAACATCATAAATTTTGAAATTTTTATCTGATTGGCACGTTACCACTGTTGAATTTTTGTCTGACTCAATTAATTATAAAATTGTTATTTTCGTAATATTTTATCTGACTGAAAATTATTTTTATTTTTATTTTTATTTTTTTTAATTTTTTTTTTTGAAGTGTCACACTCCGCCCAGGCTCGAGGTCTGCCATCTAGTCCGGCCCGGCTGTGGGTTCCTATCGTGGGCCTGATTCCCATTTGGACGTAGCGGCTTATTCAATATGAACCATGTTCAGGGCTCGATCCCGTTTATGGACTGTTCCTGTTACTTAGGCGACTTCTCGTTCTGGACTACGTAATTGGGCCATGGTTGGAGTCCATGGTACCATCACGCAGTAATAGTGATTACACGGAAATGGCCGAACGGTAGTTACGGTCCAAAGGCTAATACAAGAGCTAGAATGCAATATAAGCTTGTGAGTAAATAAATGCTAACACTTACAATGAATTAAATCCTGCTATTTATACTAGATGGAGGTATGTGGGGGTATGGGTGCTCTAATATTTTTGGTTGACTCTCATGCCACTTGAGACCTCCATGATCCAGCATTAACTACAGTCGGTCACTTGAGTAACTCTCATTCGTGATTAAGCCCCGCTAAGTCATCAATCAGGGAATAAACTAATTACCCAAGTGCTAATTTTACCCCGTTCGGGACGTGCCGAACGGGGCTTGCCATTCGAGCCCGATGATTTTCCCTGGACCTTTTTTTGCGTCTGGGCTTCAGGGATATTTTGGGTCGCTGTATTGGGCTGGACTTTAATATCCCATCAAGAGTGATTTTTTTTTTAAAAATATTTTTATGGCCTTAATATTAAAAAAGAACATATTCACTATTTAATGTAATTCCCTACTATTGAAACAAAAATACTTTTTTGCAAAAAAATGTTTTTGGCGAAATATATGAGTTTTTTTTTTACAAAAATGATATTAAGTAGAAAAAAACATTATTTATGGCCTTACTATTAAAAAAAATTATTCACTATTTACATAAAGTAATTGAGCAATTGGACTCCTTGTTTTCATTGAAATCAATGTTTTATTTCTTAGGCTAAAGGGTCAAATAGGTACATGAACTAACTTAAAGTGTTCAATTAGCCCCTTATTTAGGAGGTTCTGTCCGACCGTCGCCAATTGGGGCGGTTCCCGATGGAATTTTTTGATGAATTTTTTTGAGCATCTTTTTCATTAAGTCTAGTTTACCCATATCAAGTTTCAGCTAACAATTCAATCGGGAAGGCAGTCAAATGATTTTCCGAAATGTACTGCGCTGTTTAACTGCGCAGTTATCTTCAAAATATCTTTTGACTGTCTTCCCGATTGAATTTTTAGCTGAAATTTGGTATGGGTAAACTAGACTTAATGAAGAAGGTTCTTAAAAAAATTCATCAAAAAATCCCACCGGGAACCGCCCCAATTGGAGATGGCCGAGCAGAATCTCCTATATAAGGGGTTAATTGAACACTTTAAGTTAGTTCATGTACCTATTTGACTCTTTAGCCTATTTCTTATAATCCGCATTAGACAAGTTACATTTTGACTTGCTTGCAGTTACATTTCTTATGCATTTCTTTAGATGCGAGTTACATTTCGTCCGAATAAAGAGCACGTAGTGTGCTCACTAAAATTTTTGTTGAATAGTTGTGTAGTATAATTGTATAAATAAGGGGAGGGCAATTCATATCAGTCTGGTCTAGCGGGAGTCACCGTTGGCCCAATTTCATTAAATTTCAGTTTATGAAATTTTTAGGATATTCTTTATGAAATGTAGAATATCTCAAGAATTGTAAAACGGTTCTGCTCTCATAGCTTACCATTAAACCAGGACGGTACAATCCGTGTTCGATCCGATCCAACCTAATTAGGGAGTTTTTTTTGTTTTTTTTTTCTCTCTTTTTTTTGTTGCAAAGAAGGCCCAATCTATTTATTTAAATGAAAGACGAAGTCACATAGTGGGCACTTCGGCCATTACAAGTTTACAACAAAAGGAAAAAGAAAGGCAAACTATTCTCTACATCACTGCGAATCCTTCCACAGATCAGACTCCAGAGCATCGAACATGGCACAATACTCAAAATCTTTAGCCGCATCAGCCGAGCATCTCCGTCTCCTCGTCGGAATACAGAATAGGATCCTGCCTCTCTGCGAGGGGCAACTTCGCCTCCTCGTTTGGATCGTTCATCAACGGAGGGAGGCCATATGCCGAAGGCTTGAGCTTAGCAATCTTTCTTTCCAGCCGGCGGTACTCAAGCATCCGCATATGCTGCTCCCCGGAGGCATAGAACTTATCACCTTCATGGACCAGGAAATCCTGACCGGCGGGAGTCTTCAACCACTCATCATGGCAAGCACCAACCGCCTCGAGCAGCCACTTCCTGTGCTCCTTGGCCTTCCAGCCCGACTCCAGGAAACGGGGAAGAATGTCGTGAGCCTCGGCTTCGCCTTTATTAAGAACCTCAGCCTTGGAGCTCTCGGCGGCGGCGGCGGCAGTCTCAACCTTTTCCTTGGCTTTCGCCATCAGCGCCAAAGCCACAACACTCTTCTGGTGGGCCTCCACAGCTGCGGTCATGGCCTTCTCGGCTTCCTCTGCGCGTAAAACCTGCGAGGCCATCTCAGCCCTCACCTTCTCAAGGCTCACCAAGGCCTGATTCCGCTCCCGAAGATATCGGTGAGCGTTCTCGAAGCACCTGGCTCATGACCGCATCCGCCGGCCATACTCCAGTAAACAGATGGCCCCCCGTTGCATGTCGTGCATGCCGTTATAGTAAAGGGCCTCGTCGTTGAACTCCATCAACGCTTCCTGATCAGCCGGGGGAAGAACACGTCTGAGGAGCTCATGCCCATGAAGGGTTCCCCGGATCACGCTCCACCTGCCAGCCGGGAAACTAAAGGAATCTCGGTCCAAGGGCTCCCCGGCGAAAGGCTCACCAGAAGTACCCTGGGAGTGGGCATCATGCCGCGCCATCTGCAGAGGAGAGGGTTGGGTCTGGACACCTCCCGGAGCCAGGTGCTCCACATCAATCACATCCGCATCAGAAGTAGCTTGCACCTTAACATCCCTGGGGGTAGAGGCCTTCTTCACAGCCAGGCCGGACCTCCTGGAGAGTTTTTTGGCTCTCAGCTCCCTTTGGCCGCTTAGCCTTGGATGCCGAGAAGAGATCCAAGGGCGGCCTCTTGGATCTCTTCTCGGCATCAGACGCATTCTTCTGCACCTTTTCAACAGCAGATTTCTTGGGCTCCACGGCCTTAGCTGCATCCTCTTTGGCCTTCGCGGGCGCCTTCATCATGTCCATGAAAGGAGAGCTCCTATCCATGAGAGCTTCTTTTACTTGACAATTATTATGAATGCTGAAGTTCTTTTTAGCATTTTGAGATGATTGTGTGGTGGGCTTCCCAAATTCAGAGTGTGTTGCTTCATTTCCCCCCTGACTTGTATTGAAGTTGTAGTTAAAAGAACTCTTCCGGGGCCCTTTTGAGTTGATTCTGGTTGCATGTCCCTGACCTCCCTGTGATGTAGCAGCATCAGAAGGGTTTGAGCTGCTCTGATTTAAATGAGGATGCGCCGTAGAAGGTATATTCCCTTGTTGTGGTTGCTCCAACAAATTCATACCAAAGTTGCCAAGGAGCAACTGTGCATTCATACCAAAGTTGGGATCTTGAAGATCACCGTTGTGAGGAGCTTGGCTGTTCGCATAAAATGGAAGGGAAGACGGGCCAATCTGAGAAAAATTTGGGTTCTGTAGTTGCATTTGCACTTGCAATAACTGATTCACGATCTGGATGAGAGAATTATTAGGCGAACTCCACTGGTTGTTCGGCATCATAGCATTAGCATTCATGTGTGTAGGGACTGCAAAATTATTAGGTGCAAAAAATTGTCCAGGGATTTGAGGAACGCAACCATTATTGCTAGGGTTTTGGGGAGCTTGAAATGGGAAACGGGGAACAGACGGGTGGGTATTTGGAGGCTGCATTTGCATACCTGGATCACTACCCATAACATGTGGAGTAGCCGAACCGTTGAGTCCCTTCGAGTTGACTTGAGAAGATCGGCGAGGCTGAGAGGAGTAAAGCGGGGGCAACATCGCAGAAGAGAAAGAAAGATAACTGGAAGAGACCGGATGAAGAGAGGAATGAGCCTCGTCTACTGTCAGCGCTAAGGGTTTATCGAGGGCATTCTTTACAAAATCAATTTTGTTCACCTACTCCTACTCGAATTAGGAATTGTTTGTAAATGCTTTTGTTTTAATAAAAGCAATTTTTAAAGTGGTTAATAGTAAAAATTGGCACTGTTCAAAAAAAATATTGATGGAGTATATGGCCCAAGGATCCCCGGCCCACATACTTCCTCTACTACAATCAGGCCCAACAGGCCCAAACGGACCAAGCCCAGCAAAATGGAGCTCTAAGCAGCCCCCAATACGCAAAGGGGTGCCTTCGGCCTCATGGCCGAAGGCTACCAGTGACAGAATCGAGCTCAGAAACATCACAGGAGAACAAGACTTGAAAACCAAGCCTTCGGCAACTGCAGCCCTCGGCAGGTAGGAGCCCTCGGTTAGAAGAGACATCACAGGAGTGATGGATAGTGTACCCGAGGGGTAGCTTATCCGAGGGATTATTATGGGGAATAACTAGAGAGAAGTCAGAGCAAGTAAGTAGAGAGAGAGAGAGTATATTAGAAAATGTATTCAGCGTATTTGCTTCTTGTGTCTTGGTTACAAGTGGGGAAATGGGGTGCTATTTATAGTAGTAATAAATGCCAGACATGGACATGTGTCAAACGTTCATTGACCGAGAGGTCACCTCAACTGGTTGGCACTGGCAATCGCATGTGACCGCACTTAATGTGACTGTTGGATGGGACGTCGTACCGGGTACGGTGATCCATACACATGTGGAGCGGATATTATGTCGGAAAAGGTGCCCTCGGCTGTAGGGGACTAGCCGAGGGCTCTGAGTACTGGGGACCTCCTTAGTGCCGAGGGCTCTAGGTGCCGAGGGCTACTGATTTTCACCGTTTTTCCCAGTAACTTTGTTTTCCTGTTCTGGCCCTTCTGTGAGGTTTAGAGCCTTCGGCCAGGGGGCCGAAGTCACCCCTGGTGCACATTGTGGACTGCTTGGTACCTTGGGCGCTGTGATTTGGGCTTGTTGTGCTTCCTGGGCCTATTGGGCCTTTATTGGAGTAGTAGGAGTCTGTGGACCGGGGGTTCCCGGGCCATATACTCCATCAGGAGTCCCCCACTCCTTTTGCCGAAAGGTACTTGAGGGAAGAGGAGTAATTGTGTTTGTCCTCTGCCGTTGTTCAGTTGTGGGTAGTTTGCTGTTTGTTTATTCTGCCGAGGGCAGTCCCTCAGTTACCCACATGTCGGAACTTGAGGGGTCATGTTTGTGATTTTTGTGATTTTTCCCGAGGGGGTTCTCCAGTCCCCCACTCCTTGAGGCACTTGCAAAGTGGTGAAAAGGAGTAGAGTAATCATGTTGCTGTTTTGGGCCGAAGGCTGACGCTTTTCGTTTCATTTTGGGGGGATGCCTCGTTAAAAACCTCATTAGGAAAAACTCTGTGGGAAAAAATCCTAATGAGGGAAAAAGAGTGCACTGAATTCCCCCAATGATGAATCGAAAACGTGAAGCCCTGGTTCGAAATGGAGTACAATGCTGAGGGCGCATGTGTTGATTAACCGGAGGCGTGCTGTTGATATCCTGGGAGGTGCCGAAGGGGAGTCCCTCAATCTGGGGATCGAGGGCGTGATGAATGTGAGTAGTAGTTGAAGTGTTACCGGGGTGTCCCCTGTTTGTTGATTAGTTGGTGAGAAGTGTATCCGAGGGCTCCCGTTACCTGTGTGCCGTAGGCTATCTGTCAATGAGGCATACTCCCCGGGGGCTACCCGGCCCTCAAAGCGCTGAGAGGGATCCCCGAGAGGTGTGCCTGTTATGAAGCCGCGGGCTTCTGAGGGGGTGGACCCGAAGGCATTTGTTATGTGGTGTGAGGGGCACAAACCGGGAACGTCTCTGGGTAAGCGTACCCGGGGGCTCTTCTTGATGAAGTGGAGTGAAGTAAAAAGGCCGGGGGCTAGTTTCTTGATTGATGAATGAGTGGTCTGCTTAAGTGTAGCCGGGAGCTCTCAGAATATAGCCGTTGGAAATATATCCGTTGGAATACCTAACGTCAAAATATAGTCGTTGGGGGGCTTCCACGTGGTGTGCGCTCGTTGGCTGCCCGTGTGCGGGTGTCACCGATTGGGCGAAACCACGGTTTGTTCGGCATCATAGCATTATTAGCATTCATGTGTGTAGGGACTGCAAAAATATTAGGTGCAAAAAATTGTCCAGGGATTTGAGGAACGCAACCATTATTGCTAGGGTTTTGGGGAGCTTGAAATGGGAAACGGGGAACAGACGGGTGGGTATTTGGAGGCTGCATTTGCATACCTGGATCACTACCCATAACATGTGGAGTAGCCGAACCGTTGAGTCCCTTCGAGTTGACTTGAGAAGATCGGCGAGGCTGAGAGTAAAGCGGGGGCAACATCGCAGAAGAGAAAGATAACTGGAAGAGACCGGATGAAGAGAGGAATGAGCCTCGTCTACGGTCGGCGCTAAGAGCATCTTCAATGCTAAAACGTTAACGGTGCATATGTGGCATGAGAAATAACCAATTAAAAAACAATAAATAGAATATCTCTCTCCTTATTTGAAGGATATTACATCATTTTGGTAAGTTTTTCTTCACAATGTCAAACACAATGTCTAGATGTAGACAATGTGGTTGACATTGCAGAGAAAAACTTACCAAAAACACATAAGGCCGTGGAAAGAAGGAGAGAGAAATGTTATAAAATCAATATTTTGTGTCTATCTCTCTCATGCCACATGTGCACTGTGCACATTATAGCATTGGAGATGCTCTAAGGGTTTATCGAGGGCATTCTTTACAAAATCAATTTTGTTCACCTCCTCGAATCAGGAAGGGTTTGTAAATGCTTTTGTTTCAATAAAAGCAATTTTTAAAGTGATTAATAGTAAAAATTGGCAAAGTTCAAAAAAAATATGAATTTAAAGAGTAAAAGTTAGTAGTGCTTGGTAAAATATGCAGTTTTGTGTAATAGAAAACGTAAAAGGAAGATTCTAACTTTTAGCTTTGGTAAAAATGCAAAAAAGGTATATGTGGTTTGAGCCGTTTTCAAATACGTGCACGTGTTTTATTTTTTAACAAAGTGGGACATGTGCTTCAATTCCATTATCGCAGTTGGGACATGAGCATGACATCTAACGCCGTTGGAAAAATTAACTCTGATTTTCAAATTTCTCTGAAAAACTAAAAGAAAAATACTAAGAGGCGCGCCTCGTCAAAAAGACCTCTAGATCATCTTTCTTTTTTGTTTCCAGCCTCTCTTTCGCTAGAAAATCCACTAGAAAAGTGATTTTAGTAAATTCGTTTTTTAAAAAAATACAAATAGAGCCGAAAAATCCAAAGAGAATGATAGTTTGTTGGTCATTTTGATGAGGCGCAGCTCCCAGTATTTTTCTTTTAATTTTTCTAAGACTTTTGAAAATCGGAGTTAATTTTTCTAACAGCGCTAAACGCCATGCCCCAGCTGTGATAACAGAATTGAAACACATGTCTCACTTTGTTAAAAGAGGAAACACGTATCTGAAAACGGGTCAAACTATAAGTATCTTTTCTGTACTTTTCCCAACTTTTAAGGGGGGTGCCCCCAACACGGATTTTAAATGATTTTAAAGGATTGTAGATTCTATTGATTTTAATGGAATTCTACAGATTCCATGAGATTCAAATGGAATTCTATGGAATCCTATTTAATGGAATCATATGGATTTCAATGCATTTTAATAGATTTGAAATACAAGCCGGTGCAAATCCCTACCATAATTCCCAGTCTGACACCTACTCAGCAGCTGCAAACCTCCGTCGGAAAAGTCGTCGGAATATTTTGATAAAAAAAATTATTCGTTCTTTTAAAAAAAAAAAATCATTGAGAAATATTAACGATAAATTGGCTTCAATCTAGTCATATTTAAGGAAAAAACTCAAATTTAAATATAACAAACTACGTTTCTTTAAGGCATGTAGGGAAGAGCTGGGTTCTATCGTCAAGGCTGAATCTTGAAACTTGGGAACAGCTGGTATATATACATAGGTTATATCTTGTAATTTACCAAACAAAAGTGCCGCTTTCTTGAAAATTTGTGTTCAATCAGACTATTTATGATGTTTAATTCATCTATTAATAAAAACTTTACCAATGATGGCCAAGTTTAAAGTAATGCAGAAGAATCTGAGAGTAATATTAGTTGGGCAGAGCAAAGAGGGTAAAGCAGAGCATTACAGATTTGGAGAAGCTAGGACACTATGGAGTATGAGTTCATCAATTGAATCGATGAGTGGAAGATTAACAGGAAGAAAATTGATTTTTTTGCCTAACGTGCGTGCACAGGATTAGCTGGGTTCATCAATTGCAGATTAGCAGGAAGAAAATGGAGCCTGGGCAGTTTTTTTAAATGGATTTAGAAATCCAAGGCGTGACAGTTAGAGTGCAGGTGGATTGAGTTATTCAATTTTTTGGCCAAAAAGTCCATTAAAGTGCTAAAGAATGGCATGAAAATTACTATTTGACTTTGCATTTCCCAAACTATGGCCCATTTTATCTTTTCCAAAAATATGACTCCTATATAAACTAAAAACCCTAGGCAACCTGTCGGCGCTCTTCATTTGAGATTGAACTTCTTCATTTCTTATCTTCTTCATTTGAGATTCAAGCTAAGCTTCGTCTCTCTCATCCAAGACCAACCACCGGCGCTCCAGTGCACTCCAGTCGGTGACGCTCCAGCCAACGACGCTCCACTGCACTCAGCCGCTGACGCCCTGCCACTCCACCGCACTCCAACCGCTGACGCCTCACCGCTCCATCGCACTCTAGCCACCGCCCTGTCGATCCACAACAACTCTTCTTCTTCTCATTCTTTTTCGTCGCTGCTTCTCGAAGATCAGACACCGTCATCAATGGCCGCGCTCCCTGTTCTGTGAGCGACGGTTAGGTTACGACGGCCAAACTAGCGTCGGCTAGGAGACAATGGCCAGGTGAGAGACGGCGTTGAACATATCTGTGATTTTGGTGGTCAATGAAGCTTGGGTGAGGGGGGCAGCGACGAGCTGGCGGCTGCGCTTACAGAAGGTAGCGCGGTTGGGGGCTTGGATCGGAAGTTGGGGCTTAGGTGTGAGGGTGGGGTTTTGATCTGGATGGACTGGCGGGGCAAAGTTGGGGTGCTTGGTGACAGAAGTCACCGGCGATGTGTCCGTCACCGGTGTTCAGATTTGGGTGGAAGTCACTGAGTCAGTGACCGGAGTTGGGTGGAAGTCACTGGATTAGTGACCGGAGTTGGGCGGCAGTCACTAGTTAGTGACCGGAAGTCACTGAGTCAGTTCCGGCGACGCTGGCGCCGGCGACGACTGTATCGGCAGTGGCGGTGACGACGACGGTACCGGTGGCGGCGGGGCAGTGCCGGTGATGGCCTGATGGTGCTGGGGTCAGTGGCTGTGCTGGTGGCTACTCAAATCATATAAAAGAAATATTTAGTACTAGTATATTAAATTCTACATATAAGGATAAATGAATGACTGTTAGTTATACATATGGAAATTTTTAAAAGATGTCATATTTTTGTCTTTTCTGTTCATTTTAGTAATATTAATAAAAAAGGCCTTAAAATCCCTCAAAGTCCATTAAAGTAAAATCTATGGAATGTTTGAGGATACCCGAATTTTAATAGATTCTATAGAAATCTAAATTGAGAACAAATGGATTTGGATGGAATTCTAAACTCTATTAAAATCCATTAAAATTTATGTTGAGGACACCTTAATTGTTTAATATAAACAGAATTTTATTCACTTAGAAACACTTTTGCCACCACGCAGAAATTATCGCTTCAAAATACTTGGCTAAAGTTCCAATCTCCAATTTCTCCCCCACGCAGCACACGGTGGTGGCGCAGCCGTGTATCCAAACATCCCGGCTTACTGCGCACACCCCATCGCCGCGCCTTCTTAGGATGGATCTGTCTTGTTGATGACATCGCTTTGCTTGATGTGATTCATTGGGGTTTAAGAGACTCCATGCTTCGTTCGAGTTAAGTAAGGATGCATTAAGGGTTAATCTCGATATGGATGAAGAAGAAATTGAAAAGGCGGTGATAGCATATCTGGAAAAGAAGGGTTTATCTCTATCCAACACTAACTCCTCAGATAGTTCCCAAACTGACCCTCTTGCCAAACAGATTCTATCTCTCCATCAATTAGAAAATGTTCCTGCAAAGTACCCTGATCAGTACAGCAAGCTTCGGTCTTGGGCAGATAGCTCTCTGGATTTGTACAAGCATGAGTTGCTTCGTGTTCTTTATCCTGTATTCATACACTGTTTCATGGATCTTGTGGCTAAAGGTCACGTTCAAGAAGCCCGAGCATTTTTTAATCGCTTCCGAGAAGACCACGAGATGATTCACCTGGGTGATCTCCAGAAACTAGAAGCTGTCCTGTCACCATCACATTTAGAGGAAATGGAGTTTGCTCATTCTGTAAGGCAAAGCAAAGTGAACATAACAATGTGTCAGTATTCCTATGACCTTTTGCTGCAATACTTGCACAAGGCTCATGCCACTGTGATGCTGGGGATGATAAATGAGCATATAAACTTTCAAGTTTCCACTGGACAGCCTGGTTCTGTTTCCGATGATGCTGATGTTGTAACTCTTATTGGGAGCTGCCAGGAAACTGCAAGTTTGGTAAACCAGAAAGAAATCCACTGGGGACTGCTTCAAGATTCTTTAGAGGAGCGGTTGGAGAAAGCAGGAGGTTTGCTTTCTGAGTCAGAAAAGGTTGAAGATAACAAGATTGAATCAGTTGAAGGAGGAAGGCAGGGTGCTTCACTGAAAAAGCTGAAAAAAGATAAGATAGGAGGTCCAATTGGGAAAGTTGCACACATAGAGGGGGGTGCGGCTTCGGCAACACCGCTTGTTAAGCCAGATTTACCTTTGCCAGCAATACATATGGAGGTAGAACACTCTATTCTTGAAGACTTGAGAAATCGTGTACAGCTGAGTATCCTGGCATTGCCCTCTGTGAACATGTATACCTTTCTTAATACTCAAAATGGATTAAACTGTGCATCAATATCTAATGATGGATCACTAGTGGCTGGTGGCTTTTCGGATTCTTCACTGAAGTTGTGGGACATGGCAAAACTTGCCCAACAATCTGAGAATTTTCCCATGCAGGGTGTCGGTTCCCCGTCCAATGAGCAGGACCTTGGGGGAAATGGGCAGCGAGGATGCTATACGTTAATTCATGGTCACTGTGGACCAGTTTATTCTGCCACCTTCAGTCCTTATGATGATTTTCTCTTATCGTCATCGTCTGATTCAACCATTCGGCTGTGGAGCACAAAACTAAATGCAAATCTTGTTTGTTATAAAGGCCATAATTATCCTGTATGGGATGTTCAGTTTAGCCCTGTTGGGCATTACTTTGCTAGTGCTTCACATGATCGAACTGCAAGGATCTGGTCAATGGACAGAATACAGCCTCTGAGGATAATGGCTGGCCACTTGTCTGATGTTGATTGTGTGCAATGGCATGCAAACTGCAACTACATAGCTACTGGATCAAGTGACAAAACTGTTCGATTGTGGGATGTCCAGAGTGGAGACTGTGTCAGAATTTTTATTGGTCACAGGAGTATGATATTGTCAATGGCAATGTCACCTGATGGTCGTTATATGGCATCAGGAGATGAAGATGGGAAAATCATGGTGTGGGATCTTGCTAGTGGCCGCTGTATTACACCTTTGGTTGGTCACACCTCTTGTGTGTGGACACTTGCTTTCAGCTGTGAAGGATCTCTTCTTGCATCTGGTTCTGCTGATTGCACTGTGAAATTGTGGGATGTAACCACGAGTACGAAGTTACCAAAATCTGAAGAGAATAAATCTGGGAATACCAATAGGCTGCGATCGTTGAAGACACTGCCTACCAAATCTACTCCATTATATGCTCTGCGTTTCTCCCAAAGAAACCTTCTCTTTGCTGCTGGTGCTTTTTTACCCAAAAGTACATAAAACAACTTATTAACAATGGAAATTTTGCAGAGGCATTGTGGCTTCTATTGTTTTGCCAGGGAACTAAGAAATTCAGGAAGCCAGGACATTGAGAGACTTTAAGCATGTATTTGTTTTTTTCAGAAGGAAAATGTTTTCCACTTTCCATGAGCCTTTCAAAATAGAAAAAAACATTCTTGAAGCTGTGAATTTTTATTTAATTGTGTTACATACTATTTATTTCTATACGCAGCTCCTGTTTTATTTTATTTATACCCAATCAAAGCTTTGTAAAAAAAAGACTTTTGCCCCATTTTAGGGTAAAAGTAAAACTAGAACTCAGCCCAAAATCAGACTAGTCCAAGCCTCTAAGCCTCTAAGGTGGCTAATGCTATGAGAGGATGTTATGGTTGAGGCTATAATCGCTATATTTGACCATTTATCTCAAAATTTGTAAAGAATTTGTTCATAACTAAGATAGCTGTGTTTTTTTCAAATGAATAATGATTTAAAAACTATTGACATGTTTTCTACTAAAATTTATGACCATTGAACCCTGCAAAATTTTAAGAATGTACATCATTCAAATACAGCTTCATAACGCATACAATAACATTCAAGCCTTTTTCTCACAACCTATTTGTCCTCTAGAGCTGGACACAAAATGGTTTTGAGCACTGCAAGCACAATACACCAGTGGCTTAGCCCAATCAATCGATGCCAGTTTGCACTACTAATACATTAATTAACTCGCGTGAAATAATGTTTCCTTGTATGGTTGGTGCGCTTTGCAGAATTAGCGGGTGATGCAATATTCCATTTATACAGGGAAATTCTGTTTCAAGGCTTTAATATATTCTTGAACTCCCGCTCAAGAATGCTTCCTTCAACCTCTTTGGTTGGCTTGTTCAGTTCACCTTTTTTTCCTTGTAGCCCTACTAAACATGTCCTTAATATTATGAGAGTTTGTCTCCAATTTGGCCTTCTTATTGGCTTGTCGTCTTGTTTCCATGGGTTTACCATCATTTCCATTCCTTCCCTGATGAGAGAGAGATAGCAATGAGCATCTATTCAACTCTCTTCAAAGTAGTACTACGTACAAAGTATTTGTCATGCGTGTTCATTTAATGAAAACCATAGTAAAAGAAGATAGGCAAGTACATCCTTTTCCACATTATAGTACTTCAAATTTTTGGAAAATTCTTTCACCTGGTCAAAATGATTTCCTATGGATGATGGAATGCTCTCAGCATCCAATACTTTTGTTTCCTTGTTCAGGTCTATCCTGCAAATGAAATCAGATGACTGTAAACTGAACTTATTTCATGTCAATCCAACCAAAATAATGGTGGAAAAATTGGTAGGAAAGTAATTTTTCTTTTCATTGGGTCGGTTATTCCAGCCCAACAAGTGGGCCAGTTACGTGGAATTTATAGTGTCATTTTATTGAATGGTAATACACAGTATACCTTAAATTACAGCAAAGGAGCTTTAACCAAGGTTCTTCCTTCAAGTATTCTCCAACAATTGAAACTGTATCAATCACTGAGCCCAAGAAATGACATGTTGAGTAGAAAAACTGTACCAATCACTAATCAGCAACCAATATGTTACTGTATAAATATGTACAATGTATATTTGGTAGCAAGAGCCAGGAGCTGCCATCAAGCTGAACCATACTTTATAACTAGACAAGAGGTTTGATATAAGAAAAAGACTGAGAAATTCCTTGGATACTAGCTATGAACTTCCAATTGTCGTTGCTCTTTCTACAGTTCAACACGTCTATATTACATTGAGGAATGCCACAACACACAAAAAACATTAATAACTTCACCTATGTATCTTTTGCCAAAAATTAAATCCCATCAAACGTCCATGATCAATCACAACACTACCAGCTCTGTCTCTAATTATATGAAAAAGGTGAAGTTGTGAACACTTATTAATATCTTTTACACTTTTTGGTTGCCTCTAGATTTTTCAAGATGAGAATTTTTCATTTTTTTTTCTCAAGTTTCTGTAGAACCCCTCAGTTAAAAAGGGATTCTACTATCCTTATCTGTAATCTTCTGTTCTCTGCTTCTTCATCACCCAACTCTTTATGCAGTATATAAATCATGGAATTATATATCTATCGCAGAACCCCTCATGCACAAGCAGAGAAAGGTGTTATAGAAGCATTAGGCTTGTGTATCATGACCTCTCCAAACTTGCACTGTCAAACTATATGCCTAATGCAGAACATGATGCACTATTTAACCATTGTTCCCTCTGTCTCTTATAACTTTGTCATCTTTCCTCTTTTGATTGTCCCAAAAACTTTGTCACTTTCCCTTTTGATGGATTAATTTGTGATTCCTATAATTTATCTCTCTTCTACACAAACTTCAACCACACAACTTTTACGTTATTATTCCACGTGTCTGCCAAACTTGGAAAAATTACAAGGGGCAGATGGAGTTGTACAGAATCCTTTTAGGGTGTGTTTAGTGGAAGGTTTAGGAGGGTTATATATATCTTCTCTTGTCTTGATATATAGAAGATTAAAACTTCTAGCAAAACTAAAGAACTAACATGATAGGTGAACATATAACATCTTAATAACCACTTTTTCATTTTCAAAAGTATTTTATTCATCAGAATGAAGTAAACCCTTTAAAGTCTTACCCTCCGAAACCTGAAACCTTGCATCCAAACTGACCCTTAAGGAAAATTAAACTCATTGATATGTGATAACGACAAAATAGGAACAATAAAATCTACCATATGAGCCATACATGTATCTTTCTTATCCCTAGCAGCAAAGTTCTTATCCAAAGTCACCAAAGTCTTCCTTAGTTCTTCTACCTACAAATTGGTCAGAGTTAGAGCAGAGATATGCACTTGTATTTATGCAAAAAAGAACTTGACAATGGTGCCAAACTACTGTTTTAAACTGACTTGGGTATCGCTTTAAAACTAGTAAAAAAGGTATTAATACCAGTATACGCTCCAGAAGAGGGTCCAGCTTACCTTATAACACATCCACTTTAAAACCTTTTCGTCATTAAGTCTAAAAAACTTCATTGATCCCATTTCTGCTTAAAATAAGAAAAAAGAGAAGTTAAATTAGTACCAAGGAACTTATTTCCAACTACATCATGTATGGTAATTTGATACACCCCTGTGAAAGAATCATCCGAAGTCAGATGTCCCTGAATAATCTGCGCACATTTCTTTTCCCTTCTAAAATTATCACCCATTTCCTTTAAACAAAGCAATATGTGGTTCATATTATTTTTCTATTTTCTAAGTAAGTATCAGCCACACAATTTTGTGTTTCATAAACATTGTGTAAGATCAAACTGGTGTCAATTTAGGGATGAAGGGGAGTACACTCTTCAGATTACCTTTAAAATCACAAACTACTTGCATCGATTTTTCAGCAATGGATGAAAGATACTGATACCCCGGATAATCACTGACATAAATAATTTCATCCAACTGCCTAAACATTCCTGGATCATCTTTATTTGCCTAGTGTAAGGAAACACAAAATTAAATAATCATATGCTTGCAGAAAAAATGTGGAAAATAAAGAAATCAATATTGACTTTCTTCATCATCATCATTACCACCCCAGTGCCGAAAAGGCTACCACCTACGGTGGGGTAAGAGGGGTCATATGTACGCAGAGGTACTAAAGCACAGAAAGATTGTTTTGGATGACCCATAACAAATCGTGTCCAAAATTGCATGGACCGACTGCTGCTTCATAACAAAGAAGCGCAGACAGCTTAGTGAGTCATTTTGCTTTATTCCATCATATTCTCAAGCCAAAAAAGTGAGCATTTGGCTCTATTGCAAATGATGGAAAACAATAGACTTTCTTAAGTAAATTTAAATAATCAAATGAAAGAACTATGGGAGTGGTTTACTAAGCCAGATGTTATTGTGATCAGAAGTTCAAAAAGGCAACATAAAATGATTCGTACCTTCTTCATCCGTGCTTCTTCAAAGAGGGGCAACAATACAAACACAGGATCTATAGGAGTAGCAGTATACAGGCTCCCGTCTAAATTTGAATGCAAATTGCATTTGAGTATGTTAACAAAATGTCTCGGAAATGAAGTTATTTCATACAAAATGAAATGTTTCCTTACCTTCACAAACATAATCACCAAGGAACCAAGAGCCAAGAGATTGCTTGAACCAATGAACTTCTTGAAGAGTTCTGTCAACAAAGAGGTAGCATGTTGCATCTCCTGTTTGCAGAAGTTAGCATTTCAAAAGCTATGCATGGACTGAAATTCAAGTATAAAAGCTATGCATGGTCTGAAATTAAAGTATAAAAGCTATGATGGCCTCAACTACTGAAGATGAGATGTTATGGCTGAAAGCTATCACAAAGAAAAAATGTACTACGTAATTGCTTTTAAGACAAATAAATGTAGTTCATCATCATATGGAAACTATATGGGGATAATGAATGGCATAAAAGAGACAAAACAAAATTTTCTCCAAGGAAAGAGGTCACACAAAAGAAGTATGAGACAAACCAGATTTAGGATGCCGAAGAGATAAAAGTTTCCCTGTATCATCCCTGTCTTTAGAAGGATCTGCAAGTTTCAGTTCAGAAGCTTGGTGAGTGTATGAATATCAAAGCTGACGCTTAAACAAAGCTACTGATGCCAATGAAGCTACCTGGCGCAATAAGAATCCGGGCTTCATCAACACCTTCCCACCAATCCATGTGACCTAATTCACAGAGACACGAAAACAGAAGAATGGAGGTGATGACTGAACAAATACCAGAAATGAAAACACGTATTTTAGGCCAGCGAACAAATTGAACAAATTCACAAGGACCATTACGAAATAAACTGGATTCATATACGTTGATAGTAAAAATGTATTTGAGTTATAAAATGAATTTGGAAATGGAACCTTCCGTTTTCAGGTGTTTACCGTTCAGGCGGCTCATCCTCCTGCGACCTGTACTAAGCAAAAATGGCGGGAGTGATACCCGGCTTAGGTTAAATACTCTAAACATTGCAACCACCCCCTTATTTTTTTCTCAAATTCCCTCATTTTGGGTTCATTTCGTTCCTTCACGGATATAGACTATAGAGCCAGTTTGGTACCTTTCTTTTATGATAGCTAGTAAACATATCTTGCTCTATTTTGCGTCGTTGAAAGCGTTTAATATCTCGTTGGAAAGATCTTACCGAGTTCTAGAACTTGTCTTCAGGCGTTGGTTTCAAAATATCAAGGGATGATTGCCTAATTACTTTTTTTTATCAAATATGAACTTTTTTGATTTCCCTCGTTGAATTGTCTAATAATAAGAAAAAGTGAGGTTGAAGTTACTTTTCTGACTGCATTGACTGAAGTTACCGTAGATGACAATTTTAACTATTTTTTATATAATTTTTTCTTTATTTAATTAATAAAATTGATGGAGTATATGGGTCTAGGCCCCAGATACTCAGAAGAACAGAAAATACAAGCCACTAAGCGGTGCCCTCGTCGGCCAGAGGACCCCCGTCGGCCAAAGAGGGACCAACTCAGAATATGATCCCGAAGCCAGGGAACCAGGGTGTCCTCATCGGCCGTGCCCTCATTGGCCGTGTCCTCGTCGGCCAGACCCTCGTCGGCCACGAGAGCCTCACAGAACCAGACCTTACACTTAATCATTTCTACACACGTTGTATTCGGTCCAATAGTGGTCCAATTGTAAATGGGCCTCCCAAGCCCAAGGCTTGGGAGCCCAGCCCGTATTTTTCCTATAAATACTTCCTCTGGAGGTAGTTGTAGGGGTTACAAAATCATTCTATTGAAGCATTTACTTGCACTTCTCTCTCTATCTCTCACTTCTCTCTAGATATGTACTCTATCATTTGGTGCTTTCATTGAGAGCTAGAACAATCAAGTTAGCACCCTTTGTCGCTACCAAGCACAGCTAACCACTGATCATGGGAAGAACCAAGTCAAACCGCAACCTCGTCAGCAAGGCCATCCCTGAGGATCACGAGACCAGGGAGCGTGAGGAGGACGCCACGGCCGACCAGGTCGGAGGAGGGGACGTCTTCCAGGAGGCCATCAACCTCATGACGGACCTGCGCAACCAGCTCAACGGTGGCGCCCCTGATGCCCGCATCGGCCTGGACAAGAAGCGCGCAGAGAAGACAGACCACGCCCCGGCCCAGCCTACGGCCGCGGCTTCTCCGTCTGTGGATCCACAGGTTCAGGTCGCGTTGTCGGTCATCATCGCCAGCTTGGCTCATAACCCCACCGTCCTCAGCGCACTCTTGCCAAGGACTGGGGGGAACGTCACTCCACCTCCTCAGCCCCAACTGTTGGCCACCAGGTTAGGCAACGACGAGGGGGTGATAGCCCAGGACACGGCGTCGTCCCACTCCCACCCCGCTTCCCCTCTTCGGCCTGGGCAGACCCCAGCGCGTGGAAAAGCCTCTGCCTTCAACAGGTTGGGTGACACGCGTCGTCGTCCGGTTTCGGAGAGAATGGCGGGATGGATTGGTGAGCGTCGGCCTGGCTTGCCAAGGGAAAGCTTGGGGTCTGTGTCCCGGACAGCGGACCAGTCCCGCCTGGACAAGGGCAAGGGAAAGTTGCACGAGGACGACGTGCGCCACCAGATCAACGCGGCCCACGAGGGGCGCATGCAGAACCAGCAGGGCGCCGCTGCAGCCGCCAGGGATCCTCGGGACGAGGTCATCTCCCAGCTGGAAAGGAGACTGGACCAGATGGAGGCCAGGCAATCGGCAAACATTCCCACGGCCGGCGCCTCCAACGATCCTGGCCTCAACGCTCTCATGAACAAGGTCAGCGCCCTTGAGAGGGAGTTGGCCGAGGGGCGAGGTGACCCCGTCATCCAGGTCAGGACCAGGGCCCCTTTCACTAATAGGGTGCTCTCGGCCCCCATCCTGAAGAAGTACAGGGGAAACGCCATCAAGTCCTACGACGGCCGATCAGACCCCCAGGAGCACTTCAGCCGCTATCAGAACAACATGCTGATGGTGAACGCGTCGGATGAATATTTCTGCCATTGGTTCCTCTCCTCTCTTGAGGGGCCGGCGTACGAGTGGTTCAACGCGCTTCCCGAAGGAAGTATAGACTCATGGCAGGACCTTGCCCAGCGCTTCCTCACCCACTTTGCCGGGAGGAAGCGTGCGAAGAAGTATTTCACCCATCTCCTCTCCGTCAAGCAACAACATGACGAACCCCTCCGGTCATTTATTGATCGTTGGACTAGGGAGACCGAAGAGGTCGAGGGGGCCAATGAGCGCACCCTCCTCGTCCTATACCAGGGAGCCCTCCGCAGCTCCCCGTATGTCAGGAGCCTCATCACCGACCCTCCAAGGTCATATGCGAAGGCGCTTTAGCGCGGGAGCTTGTACGCTGATGCCGACGAGCTCCACAACCACAAAAAAGACGGAGGCCATCCCTCCAAGAAGACAAATCCTTCGCCAGCCCCGGGAGCATCCCCGGCCGGCCAGGGTGCCCAGGGCCGTCACGGCTCTGGTGGACAAAGCAAGAAAGACTGCCATTGGTGGCCGAGGTTGGAACGGCCGGGGGCCCCCCTCACCCACCCGGTCAGCACCATCCTCGACTATGCCGAGAAGCATGGCCTCATTGAACAAGCCCCTCGGCCGGCGGAGGAGGTCCTTGCCATCCAGCAAGGCGGCACATACTGCCGATTTCACAAGAACTCCTCACACAACAACGACGACTGCATCACGCTGAAGAAAGCCATCGAGCGCCTGATTCGTCAGGGGGAACTCTCCCAATTTGTTAAAGGTGGCCCGCACAAAAATACGTGGGTAAACACCGGCAAACATGGGGGCGAACCCTCTACGAAGAAGCGGGAGATCGGTAGGCTCAGCGACGATGAAGATTTTGAGGAGCCTCTGCCAAAGAAGAATCATATTCACTTCATCGTAGGTGGGAATACCGGGGGGCTCCGCCACCCAGAGGAAGAAATGGGCCCAATCCCTTTACATTGGGGAGGTGTCCGACGTCCCCCCCCCCCCCCAGCCAAAGAAGCAGCGAACAGAGGTGATCACCTTCACCAACAAGGATCTGCCTCCGGGTACGGAGTCACACAGGCACGCCCTCGTCATCCGGTGTGAGATCGGTGACTCCATCATCCACCACACTTACATCGATACGGGGAGCTCCGTCAACGTGATGTACCTGGACACCTTCAAACAGCTAAAGCTGAACAAAGCTCTGCTGAAGCCGATCAAGACACCGTTGTCCGGCTTCACCAGGGACTCTATCGACGCTGAAGGCACGATAGTCCTCCCCGTGGAGGTCGACGACGGCTCCCACCGCGCCAAAATCAACATAGAGTTCATGGTGGTCAACCTTCAGTGTACCCACAACCTGATTTGGGGGCGGCCAGCACCGGAGGACCTGGAGGCCATCATCTCCATGAAACATTTATGCTTGAAGCCCCCCACCAGTGGCGGCATCGGCTACGCCAGAAGAAACCAGAGGATAGCCAGGGCATGCTACCTCAAGCTAACGAGGCCGGCCGAAAGAGAAGGGCAGAGAATAGACACCATCACGACAACCGTTGCCAAGGACGAGGAGAGACCACATGCTGAACCGACCGAAGAGGTCGAGGAGGTCCCCCTGGATACCTCCCGACCGGAGCGGGTCCTCAAGATCGGGAAGCAACTCCCGCAGGACCAGCGAGACGCCATCCTCCTCGTCCTACGGTCATACTCCGTCATCTTCGCGTGGGACCCGGACGGCATGCCAGGCATCAGCCGGAAGGTGATCACCCACCGGTTGACCGTCGATCCGGCATCCGCGCCTGTTAAGCAGAAGCGACGCTACTTGTCCGCCGACAGGTGGGACTTCGTCAAAGGGGAGGTCACCATGCTCCTCTCAATCAACCACATCAAAGAGGTGAAGTACCCAACGTGGCTAGCCAACGTCGTCCTCGCCCAAAAACCGCCGACATTCAGAATGTGTGTTGATTACACTGACCTGAACAAGGCGTGTCCCATGCCCCCATGGACTCGTTCCCTCTCCCCAACATTGATCAATTGGTGGACGAGACGGCGGGATGCGAGTTGATGTCGTTCCTTGACGCCTTCAGAGGGTACCACCAGATTTTCATGCATGAAGATGACGCTGAAAAGACGGCCTTCATGATCCCGGAGGAAATTTTTTGCTACCTCGTCATGGCTTTCGGGCTCAAAAACTTCGGCGCCACCTATACGAGGATGGTGGCTAAGATCTTCAAAGCAGTCCTAGGCCGGACGATGGAGGCATACGTCGATGACATGATTGTCAAAAGCAAGCGAGCCACCACACATGCTGACGACCTCTGGGAGATTTTTGAAATCATGAAAGAGTTCAAACTCCACCTCAACCCCAAGAAGTGCGCCTTTGGCGTCCAAGGCGGCAAGTTCCTCAGCTACATGGTCAGCCGGAGAGGCATTGAAGTAAACCCGGAGAAGATACAAGCTATCGTCAATATGGAGCCGCCCCGCAACGTCAAGGAGGTACAGCGGCTAACGGGGCGCCTGGCGGCCCTGAGTCGTTTCCTCTCCAAGTCAGCCGAGAGGTCACTCCCTTTCTTCCAGATCATGCGCAAGGCAAACAACTTCAAGTGGACGACGGAGTGCCAAGTAGCATTTGAGGAACTGAAGAGGTACCTTTCGTCCCCAACAGTGCTCTCCAAGCCCAAAGCCGGCGAAACCCTCTTCTTATACTTGGGGGTGAGCACGTCGGCAATCAGCTCCGTGCTCATCCGCGAGGACGAAGGGGTGCAAAATGCCATATTTTACATTAGCAAAACACTCAGTGGGCCAAGCTCAGGTACTCCCCCATCGAGAAGACGGTGCTAGCCATGGTCCACACGGTGAAAACGCTGGGGCA
Organism: Cuscuta europaea; assembly: GCA_945859875.1. NCBI lineage: Eukaryota > Viridiplantae > Streptophyta > Magnoliopsida > Solanales > Convolvulaceae > Cuscuta > Cuscuta europaea. The sequence continues at coordinate 10,735,160 of CAMAPE010000080.1, read as the reverse complement.
CTACTTCCAGGCCCACGCCGTCCACGTACTGACCCAGCAGCCCCTTGGCGCACTCATGAGGAGCCCCACTAGCTCCTCGAGAATGGTGAAATGGGCGATCTTCCTCAGCCAATTCCAAATTGAGATTAAGCCAAGGCCATCTATCAAAGGGCAAGCCTTGGCCGATTTTGTCACCGAATGCATAGCAAGGGAGACGACCACTACTACCCCCGGGCCAGAGCCGAATGACACGTGGATCCTCTTCACTGACGGCTCGTCAGCCGCAAAATCATGCGGGGCAGCGGCGTCCTCATATCCCCTGAAGGATTCAGAGCTTACTATGCCATCCGCTTCAACTTCAGGGTATCTAACAATGAAGCCGAGTATGAGGCCCTCTTTAGCGGCCTCAGACTTGCCGCTGGCCTCAGAGCCAAGCACATCAGAATCAGGTGCGACTCCAAGATGGTAGTGGGCCAGGTTGAGGGTACGTACGAAGCAAAGGAAGGCCGGATGAAGCAATACAAACAGGCAGCAGAGGAGTTGCTGAAGGCGTTTGAAACCTACGAGATCACACAAATCCCAAGGGCCGAGAACGCCGAGGCCGACATCCTCTCCAAGCTCAGCTCGGATACTCCGGAGCACATCTCCAAGTTAGCCAAGATCGAGGAGCTGAGCATGTCCAGCATCCATGCCAGTCCCATCCTGTGCATCCAACAGCAGCCGGAGGACTGGATTTCCGACATCACCACCTTCATCACCACGGGGGAGCTACCCCAAGTGGAGGAGAGGGCCAAGCTTGCCGAGCTCAGGGCCCCAAGCTACACTATTGAAGATGGCAAGCTCTACAAAAGATCCTACAATGGTACTCTCCTCCGATGCCTACACCAGGACGAGGCCGAAGTGGCCATGGAGGAAGTTCACTGCGGTGTTTGCTCCTCACACCAGGGCCCTTTCAGTATGTCTCGGCGTCTCGTCGTCCAGGGCTATTTCTGGTCGACGATGGCGCGGGATTGTGCAGATCTTGCCAGGAAATGTACCACGTGCCAGGTGCTCCAGAAGGCCCCTGGTCGGCTAGCCGTCAATTACGCCCCCGTCAGCACTGCCATCCCATTTTCAAGGTGGGGGATTGACCTGGTCGGCCCACTACCCAGAGCTGCTGGCAACAACCGCTACATCATTATCGCAGTCGACTACTTCACCAAGTGGGTCGAAGCGGAACCCTTGGCCAGCATCACGGGGGCTAGGTGTCAGAAGTTCGTCCACATGAACATTCTCACCCGCTTTGGCGTCCCCCAAGAGATCATATCCGACAACGGCACCCAGTTCGAAGCAGCGCCCTTCCAGGAGCTCCTTCAAGAATGGGGAATAAAGCACTGTTTCTCCTCCGTTGCCTACCCCCAGGGCAACGGGCAGGTTGAGAACGCCAACAGAACTATAATGGAGGGGCTGAAGAAGAGGCTCCAGGACGCAGGCGGAAGTTGGGTCGACGAGCTCCCCAACATCCTATGGTGCTATCGTACCACGCCGAGGAGGGCAACAGGGGAGACAGCTTTTGCCCTGTGCTATGGCTTTGAAGCGAAGGCACCCACGGAAGTCGCCATTCCCAGCCGACGGGTGGAGCAGTATGACCCTGAGGTCAACGAGGAGAACATGAAGATCGACCTCCACCTGGCCGAAGAGAGACGCGAACAAGCATTCATACGAGCAGAGAACTACCGACATCAAGTGAAATCATACTATGACGCCAAGGTACGTTCCCGGGAATTCCAAGTGGGGGACTACGTCCTTCACCGAAGGGAAGCAAGTCAGCCGACGGAGGGGGGCAAGCTAGCCTTGAAGTATGAAGGTCCCTACATCGTCAGTGCCGTGGTGAAACCTGGCACCTACAAGCTTAAATGCCCGAATGGGACCAATGTACCACAAACGTGGAATGTACACCATCTGGTGAAGTTTTATCAATAATCCGAAGGAGGTGCAGCCGGCGAATCCCTCACCCCTTGACGGGTTATTGATTAAACACCACCCTCGGCCTTGAGCCACTTATGAATAAGAATCATCCTTTGATTTCTTGGAATTTGAGTAAAACATTAAACGGGCTCCCTCATCGACCACCTTAGAGCGAAAGGCCCAGGCACGGCCGATGGGGCGCTTCGCATCTGCAGCCTTAGAGCGAAAGGCTCAGGTATGCTTCATTGAATTTTGTATCAGCGAAAAGGTTCTAGGCCTAGCTGAAAGAGCACGTCGTACCAGCCCCTCAGAGCGAAACGCTCAGACAGGGCCGACGATGTCCCCAGGACGAGGGGCCCGCAAACGGCCCGCGTCTTGAAATGGGAAGTTCATCACGTCGTCCACGCGCCAGATCGCAGGACGACATGCCTGAAATCATGGCCAAGGTGACAAAATCCCCAAACTCAGGGTTGGGCAACGGCAGCCGTTGGAAACCAATCAAAAGTCTATCCCGCGTCATAAATAGGCGATGGGACCCCCCTGAGATCATGGACGTTATAAACGAAGTCCAAACCGGCCGAAGGACTATCAACCCCTTCGGCCGAAGCCTGAAAGAAGGACACTCCCTGAAATAGGGAACAAAAAAAAGAGGGAAGTCGAGGACTGTGCGCACTTGCCGGCCTCGAGCAGTAAAAATAAATCCCCACAAATCAAGCCACACATTTGGCTAAGTACATATCAGTTGAATACAAAGGTAACACTACCAACAGGGACGAAGCGGCCACCCACTACAAGGAAAGTGTCAAGGACGGAGCATGCGCCCATAAAATCCTAACCAAAGTGGTTGGGTGAAACGAGGGTGGTAACCTTCATCGACCATAACCAACTGAAGTTCCAACACTTGGCATGAAAGCCAAGAACCCTAGCTTGACACTTAACACGATCCTGGAGTTGAACACCGGAAAGGAGGTCCAGGACGAAGCGGACACTAAAACACCCGCGGGAAAGTTGAACACACTGGTGGCAACCCTTACCAGCCACAACATTCTTGCCGACCGTTAAAGGCGCTAAAACCTAGGCGGTGGTTTAAGCTGAAAATTTGCGAAGAAAGTTGTCTAAGTGATTTTCAAACACTTAGATTTTTTTTGAAGAACGTTGCCAAGTAAATGTCAAACACTTAGAGGATATTTTGAAGAAAGCAAATGCGAAGGAAGAAGCAAACACCTGGGTGCAAAACACCCGGGCACCTTCACCAGCCACACTGCCCAACTTGGCCGACGACGATACTAAGCAGAGGAAACTACATGGCCTAACACTTGGGAAATCTCCAAAGTATTGAATAACGAAGGGACAGTCTCAAGACGAAGCGGGCATACAAACACTTGCAGGTGTCCGCCTCGGCCCCAGCCACAGGCAGTAGTTATCTATGTTCTGGTTTGACACTTAGACGAATTTCGAAGTTGGAATAACTAAGGCAAGAAACAAAACACTTAAAGCCGAAGGGGACAAAAACAATCCATTCAATCAAAAGCTCAAGTCCCATAGGGGAGCGCTTCGGCCATCACATTCACACCCTTGCCGGCTATGACTACAGAAACCAGATGTGACTTCCTGTTGAGACAGGGGGCATGGGAACAAAAGGGCCGAAAAGAACACCGGGCCGACGAGATCACCACGTGTGGTATTTGGTTCAACACTTAGGAAATTTTCCAAAGTTTCGGGCAAAAGTGAAAGGGGACGTAATACCAAGACGACGCGAATACTCACTCGCTTGAAGCCTTGATACTTAGAAAATTACCTAAGTCCCAATTCCAAAACACTTAGACAAATTTAAAAAAAACGGGGAACAAAAGTAAAGGGAGAACAAGATGACGACAAGACAGAGCAGGGCCGGAAACATGTTTCATTAATATAGTCATTACATGGGAGGGCGCTTCGGCCATTACATTCAAAAGATGAAACAAAAATTACTAATTACAAATTAAAGTCAGTTATGGACGATCAGGCCTCCTGAGCGCCCTCATCGGCAGCGTGACCCACAACGTCCTGGTCAACGACGAGCTCGGCACCATCCTCGGTCTCGGCATCCAAGCCGGTCTCTACGGTGGAAGTAGCAGTGTCGGCCAAAAAATCATCTTCATCATAGTCCGGTTCGCCAAGGCCGGAACTATCTATTGGAGCCTGCCTATCACATAGAGGAAGTTTGATCTGCTCCTCCGGATTCTTCATCAGCTTGGGAAGCTGTAGGTTCCGCCTGGCCCAACCCCGAGTATAGTTCAGGGCTTTGAAAGCGCGACTCAGCCGCCGATAAAGGAGCCTCTGCATCCGATGTTGGCCCATGTTGTAATATACGGACATTTCACGTTCAAAATATTCCTGGCCGGCAGGGGAGTTCTGCCCCGAGTCTTCGAGCTTGGTCGCTACGACCTCATAGCACCAGGGCAAATGCTCGTCGGCCTTCCAGCCTTCGGCCAAGAACTTCTTCACTGCACCATCAGCGGCCTTCACCGCCGCAGACTCGGCTTCGGCCTTAGCCCTCTCGGCCTCATCGACCCGCCGACGATCAGCCTCACGGGCACCCCTCTCTTCGGCCAGTTTGGCCAGGGCCTCTTCCTTGGCTGCATCGGCCTCATCGGCCCTCTTTTGCAAGGCTGCAAAGTCCTCTCGCAGCCTCCCTAAGCAGCTCATGGCCTCATCGGTCGAGGCTGCCTTCTGCTCAAATTCCTTCAAGCGGGCAATCTCCCGTTGCTGCCTTTTGTTGCTCTCCATGAGCATGAAGGCACCCTGCAACACAAAATGATATCAGACAAGTTTGCAAAAATATCAAAGGAAAACAACAAGGCTAAGGACGAAAGGAATTACTTGGATGACAAGGTCCATCCCACCATCGTATATCTTGACATCGCCAAGCTTGTCAAGATAAACCCGGTCCTTGGTTGGAATGGCCTGAGAAAGCACACTGTGGCCGTCAACGCCATCGTTGAAAACACCCCCATCCTTGGGGTATTCAACCTCCAGCTTATAAGTGGCCGTAGCCACCTCTTTGCCGGACCGCTTCGGCTGGGAATCCTCAGCAAGGGAGAGGGGTTGATAAACATCCCCGGAAAGACCAGAAGTAAGGTCCACGAAGGCTTCATCCACAATCGGGACGGTTAGTACGCCGACCACATCGGCAACGGCAGAAGATGAAGCCTTCTTGGACTTCTTAGCGGGTTGCATGCCGGCCTCAGTCAGCTTCCTATGAGAATCCTCCATCGACCGCTTTTTCTTCGGAGGGAGGGGATGGCTTCTTCGTCACATCACCACCGGCAACTGCCTTCACCGCAGTCTCCTTGGCGGCCAAGTCCGCCTTTGCCTTCGCAGCGGCCTTGTTCATCACGGATCGGCGATCCATTACAAAATCTACACAACAAAGAAACAAGTTAGCAAAGTAAAAGAACAAAGTAAAATGAGGACGCCGTAGGAGGTATTACCATCAGCTTCGGCAGGAACGCCCAGATCGGGGCCGTCGGCCTCCTCGAAGGTAGTGGTCATCTTCGGCCACAGTTGGACGTCATCTTCCTTATCACCATACACGAAGTATCTAAAGAAGCCGATAGCGGTCATCTTGTACTCCGTAATGTAATCCTTCACATTCCTCGACCCCCCCTCTAGGAATGCCTCCACCTGAGCATCTAGGATTGAACTCTTGGGCGGGTCATGAAGATTAAATCTCCCATCATGGCCGACTGAGGGGAACTCAGTGCCACCCTCGCTCAGGGACACAAAGACAAATTTGCTCTTCCAACCATGTATGGATGAAGGCAAGTCTGTGAAGGTCCTCTTCTTCGGCAGCTGCTGCAGAGTGGCGTAGCAGGCGCAATTCGTATGGCTCCCTCGGCCAATATGATAGAGGTTCATGAAGAGGGCCATTGTCGGCCTGTAACCTAATTCAGCACAACGGAGGAGGAACCCCACCATCAGCAAGTAGCTGTTCGGGGTCACCAAGGCCGGAGGGAGCCCCACCATGTCCAAATACTCCTTGATGAAGGGATGAAGGGGAAACCTTAGCCCCTTGGCGAAGCTCATCAGATACACTCCGAAGTATCCCGGTGGCGGATTAAGCACGTGGTCCGTCGGCCTAGGTGCCCTAACCCTCCCAAACGGCCCCACATACATCTGTGCGACCAAATAATCAGCGACGCTGCTCTCCGGCTTGATAAGGAAAATGTTGGTAAGGTCCAGGTAAGAGAAACCTGGGCCCTTCTTCGGCCGCCTGTTCCTCTTCGGCCGCGGTACCCCCTTCACAGCAAACACCAGCTTAGGGCACAGAATGGTAGTAGAGGCGGACGCCCCGTCCACTACGCGGGAGACCCCTGCGTCCTCACCCTCAGATGACGAGGCGGACCCTTCGTCCTCGTCCTCGTCCTCTTTGCCCACATCATCTCCAGACTTGTACGGGCTCAAGTGTTCAATCTCCTCGGCACACTCCTCGATCACGTCATAGTCAAGAGACTTGACGGAGGGCTCGTCGTCATACACGTAATACTCCTCGTTCAAGGATTTCATCTTAACAACTCCTAAGGCACTAATGGGATCTACTTTAGATCTAAAGTGTTTTTGTGACTAACACTGGATCAAAGCCTAGAGGGAGCAAAATATGTAAGAGATCGAAGAAAAGATTAAGGAACTGACCTTGAACTTTTGAAGAAGGTGAAGAACACTCAGCAAAGGCTTTATCTCTCTAGAATTTTGGGCAGCACTTCGTTACTCAGATGCAAATGAAGGCTGTCCTCGGAACGGGGAGGGTATTTATAGCCCCCCTCCCAACAGTAACTACACGTGGCATCACCTTAGTGGCCACACCAATGGCCACCAATGGGACGCCACCATTCTGTCAATAGGCCAAACCCCCTCCACAGATCAGCGACCCACCAGCAAAGCAGGCCCTACGGAGCAAGGAAGGGAAAATAGCACCCACGATGGCCAACACAGCCAACGGCCATCCACGTTGCACCCATATCGGCCATCTAAGCGACCACACATATTATGCAAAGAAAGGAACCCAACGGCCATGAGACCCTCACACTAAACCCTTGATGATAACCCTTTGAAAGCGACCTCCGTCCAAGGGTTCTCCCACAGGGTTACCTTGGTCAGGAAATCGCCAAAGAGTTGGATCCAAGGGCAGTATGAGGATCCCGCTTCGGCCTAGGTTTCAAGCTACTCCTTCACCCCTCACTCACTCTTCGGCCTGAAGCAGTGGGGGACTGGGGGACTACACTGGCCTCAAGAATAGCAGGCAAAATAAGAAAATAAAAATATACCAAGTCCACAACTACAACATCAAACATGCACCACAACGTCAATAACATCACGGTGCACCATCGGCCGCAGCGAAGCTTGAGATCACAGGACACTTATCGGCTTTGAGACCACACACCACTCTCAGCCAGGAATCAAGGAACATGAGGCTAACATACCTGAATCACCATCATCCATGTACCACAACGGCTCCAAGATCCTCACAACTCCATCTCCGGCCAGACGATGTCATCGTCCCCAAAAACTTGGGCAATAAGACGCCTTGTCCCCCAAAGGCACATGGTGTCATCGACAACGGCCAAAAGGAGTGCACAACACCCTCACCGGCCATCCAGAACAATGGACGCCTGTCGTCCTCAAAACAAGACGCAACCCCAACGGCCTCATCAGCCCAAAAGGAAAGTTCAACCATCAACGATCAAGGATAGACGCTACCTTCATCGGCCACTCATACCAGAACACTCATCGTCCAACAAACAAGCGCACCAAAGGAATAACAGCCTTCCCCGTCCACATCAAGGGGCAGGTAACGGCCAAACTCAGAACAGGGCCACCAACGCTGACAGAGAACGGCCAACGTGGTCCCGCATCGACCAAGAACATCAAGCACATAAAATCTACTCTCCTTCACTTCGTCCGCATCTCAGCTTAGAGAGTGGGGGACTCCTGATAGAGTATATGGGTCTAGGCCACAGGACCCACATACTCAGAAGAACAGCAAGTACAAGCCACTAAGCGGTGCCCTCGTCGGCCAGAGGACCCCCGTCGGCCAAAGAGGGACCAACTCAGAATATGACCCCGAAGCCAAGGAACAAGGGTGTCCTCGTCGGCCGTGCCCTCATCGGCCGTGTCCTCGTCGGCCAGAACCTTGTCGGCCACGAGAGCCTCACAGAACCAGATCTTACACTTAATCTGTAACACCGCCCCCGAGTATTTGTACTAAACCAAATTATGTATTGAACCTTGAGAAATGTATAAAAGCATTCTTTACGTGATTGTAAATTTTATCATTTCTATTACGTGAATAGTAGAATTCACGTGGGGCCCACACCGGAGGTGGGGCCGCCCGATATTATCGGGACCACATGTTATATTGATCTTGGGCTAGATAATATGAATATGGTGGTAGATATCCTAATTGGGCCATGGCGATGGCATATAGTTGACCGGTTGGTCAAACGGGGCCAAATTATCGGTGTCAGCAATTTATCAGGTAACAGCCCAAAAAGGGGTTCCGGAGATTTCTAAATTAAAGTTGGGGAATCATATTGATTCTAAGGACCAATAAGGATTGGGAACAAGTGTTATATTTTATTTGACCCGATAAAATAAAATATGCTTAAAACAGTCTGGAAAATACAACTTTCGGGACCGATTGTACACTCCGGTACACAAAGGGTTGACCTCCCACATAAGTGGGGGCCAACCCACGTATTTAGCTCTGAAAGGGATCAAGGGGAGCCGCACAAGGACATGGGGGAGAGGCATGAAATGATCTGGGATCAAAACTAATAAATGAAATGGGACCCCTCCCATATTATTTGATGAGAAATGCCAAAAAGGCATTCTCAATCAATCCTCAACCCATAGGCTCGGCCAGACCATCATCCTAGAGGAAAGAAGGTCTGAAAAACTCCATTTTTACCATCCTAACACGCACCAAGAACAAAGGAGGAAGAAGGAGGGGAAAAGAGAGGAGAAAAGTTGGTTTTGGAGAGGAAAACTTGTGTTTAGCAAGGTAAGGACTCCATTAATCCCATTTCTTGTTCTTCAATACTCTTTTATGATTATCCAATCATATTTCACACCCTAGTAATGTTCTACACGTTGGGATGTGTAGAAAGAGGGGTTGGAAGGTAGTTCTAAGTCCAAGAACGGACTTAGAAGCCAAGTGACCGGTTCGCCGGAAAATAACCTTTTTGAGGTTATTTGTATTACTATGGGTTTTATGATGATAAAACCTTGTTAGTAACTTGTCTAAGGTATTCAAGGAACTTTCAAGGAGTTGAAAAGGTCGCCGGAGTTCGTTGAAGTTCGCCGGAGTTTCGTCGGAGCTAAATCGGGAAGGCTAGAACTTCATAAGCTTCATTAAGGTGAGAAGACGGCTTTATGCTTTATAACTTTTGCGTTAGGCATGAGATTACCTAAAGTAATCAAGGATATGTTTTGTGGAATGATTAAAGATAATCAAGTATTTGCTTATGCCATGATTTTGCATAAAACATAGTTGAAAAGCATGTTATGTAGGTTTGGTGATTAAAAATGTGATAACATATTTTGTGTGATGATCCAGGGATCCAAAATGGTATTTTTGGATCAAGGACATCAAGAAGTATATGTGTATAAAATTTCAAGTTAATCGGACTCCGTTTGGGGGGTCAAAAGGGGCGTTGACCGCCAAGTCAACTGCCATACCCGATCGGGTATTGACACATACCCGACCGGGTATTTGTTGAAAATCAGCTTTGTGGACTACTGTCTCCTGTACTCGACCGAGTATGGGTTAATACTCGATCGAGTATTGGGTTATGCTCAAAACGGGCAGTTTTGAGTAGGTTAACGTGGGCCGTTCGGGTGGGACCCGCCCACGTTGGATCCTAAGGATTGTTATATGACTATAAGGCTAGGAATTGTCCATAGTTAAAGGAATGAAAGGTTAGCCATATCCAGGTTAGGATTTGGTAGAGAATAGACTGGGGATTGAGTTCCCTTGGACGGTAAATGATCCAGAATACTCCAGGTGGGGTCGAGTACCCTTGGACGGTAAATGATCCAGAATACTCCAGGCGGGGTCGAGTACCCTTGGACGGTAAATGATCCAGAATACTCCAGGTGGGGCCGAGTACCCTTGGACGGTAAATGATCTTAAATACTCCAGGATGGGTTGAGTGCCTTGGACGGTAAATGATCCTAAAACACTCGGTAGTATGAATCGAAGGTAGACTATAGCTTGTGAGCTAGGTAACCGGGAAAGGAGTGAGAAAAGTCAGGCAAGAACTTTATCTCTAAAAGACTCTTTAAGGTAAATGACCTACGGGTTGAGTATTTTACGAGTATATATACAGTATGTATCATCGGGTGGATGAGGGACATCTATATGTATATATCACCCTATTTTTGGGTCTCGTGTCTGAAACATTAGTTATTCTTCATATATCCTGCTTGTCACTAGTACTTCTATGGAGTACTGACCCCTCCGGGGGCCCTCACATTTTTCAGGTTGAGGCTAGAGTCCTACTACCTGCACCTTTGCCTAGGGTGACTGATCGGGAAGGAAGACGTGGTTCGTGCTTCCATTCTTATTTCAAATGTATAAACCGCTCATGGATTTTTGAACAATATTTTCATTAAAATAGTTGGGGGCCTGGCCTGCGTGCCCGTGTTTGCCGCGTGTGGCTAAGTATCAAACATTTTATTATTTTCCGCATTTGATTGTTTATGATATTGATGTTGATTGTATGTGTTTACTAATCGGTTTGGCAATAGAATAAATCGGACGCCTTGTACAACTCAATAGGGATGAACTGTTGTTGTTCTTATCAGGTTGTACGGCGGTTGTCTACGTGGCTCGGATGCGGTCCGGGGCGTGACAATTAAGCGGTATCAGAGCCATCGATTTCTAAACTATATAATTAACCTCTCAATATGGTTATCCCCAAAAAGTTTTGAATAAAACCATGAGCAACAGTTTTTGTACTTAAGGAACCGTTGGAAACCAAGTTATTGACCTCTTATTGTTAAGACGGTACCCTTAACAGTTTGTTGGCCATAATGTTGGACCAAGGGGTGTCTTTTGTACTAATCCGTCAATTGACATTGAAACGAGTCTAATGACTCATTCCTTATTTCTTTCAGAAATGGAGGGTGGACGCAGGATAACTAGGAGGAACCCGACAAGGCATGTGCAGGGGGCCACCGGGCATGCCACTCGGGCGGAATCACGGACCTCTAGGGGTAGAGGCCGGGGCCAAAGCCGAGGAGGAGGCCGAGGCAGGGGTCGTGGGCGTTCTACCACGCCGACGACAAGTAGCACACGCGTCGGTTCCGTGCACCCGTCATGGGCCACCGAACCGGACGACTTCACCTATGCTCCAAGCACGGAGCAAGAGGAGACCCCGTACAACGGGGAGGACTTTGAGGAAGAAGATGAGGATGATGATCCTCATTATGACCGTATGAGTGAGGTACTAGAATGGTACCTCGAGAATAAGGCAAAGAGAGAACAGCGGCGCCAAGCTAGACAGGCTAGGCAGACCATGGGGCAAGGAAGCCGAGGTGCTTCTAGTGCTCCATCGGGGGCATTTGGAGGAGACACGATGGTGCGTATCTCCAAGTACCTCAAGGAGGCCAGGGCCTTGGGGTGCAAATCATTTGATGGCAAGGGCGACATATCTGAGGCCGCCGACTGGATTAAGAAGCTGAATGATGCTTCTAGGGACATGCAAATTTCACTCGACGTGAAGTTGAGGGTTGCCACCAGGTTACTAGAAGGGGTAGCCGCTGTATGGTGGGAAGGCGTGGAGGGAAAGTTCCACGGTGAAGCCACTTGGGAGAAATTCGAAGTGGAGTTCTATAATCAGTACTACTCAACTTTTGAAGTCAATCTCAAAAGAAGAGAGTACACGAACCTGAAACAGGAGGATGGTTGCTCGGTGAGGCAATTGGAACAAAGGTTCCGTGACTTGGCACGATTCATCCCAGAATACTCATTGGATGAAAATCGTATGGCCAATCACTTTTGGGATGCTCTACAGTTGGACATCCGTGGCCGGGCTACTTACCATCACAGTATGACATTTAGCCAAATCGTTGATCAGGGGCTCCTTGGGGAAGCCCAATGGAACGAGAGGAAGTTGAGAGACGCCGAGGAGGCGAAGAAAAGAAGATGGGGAAACGCTGGACCCCAAGACCACTCCCGGAAGCATCATGCTGGGGGTGGCAGTTCATTCAGGGCGCCGGCACCACCGGCGAAAAGGAACAAAGGTTCAGGAGGGCAAGGGGCCAAACCAGGGAGTACATGGTCACCGAGGTGTGCAAACTGCGGCAAGAATCATGCGGGGAAGTGCAATGAACCACCCCGGTGTTACAAATGCGGTAGCACGAGCCACCTCAAATCCTCTTGTCCAATGCTGAACGGGGGAGGACCATCGGGAGCCATGGGAGGACCTACAACTAGTAGGGGACGTGCGGGGCCGTCTCAGGCCGGCACGGGAAGGAGCGGACCCACGGCTAGCAACGCCGCGTCCGTTAACCAAGGGAGGACCCAAGCACGGGTGTATGCAATGACCGAGGCTGATGCTCGGGCCAACCCGGACTCCATTGCAGGTAATCTCTTGATTTCACACGTATTTGATCATGTAATGGGTTGAAAAATCTTCAAAAATATGAAGGACCCGATCGGGTACTCCTATAGACCCGACCGGGTATAAGCTATGCTTCGAGTTTGAAGTGTGCACCCGTTCGGGCAGCCAAGGCAGGATGCCTTATTTTTGACATTTCGAGCAATACCCGATCGGGTATGGCTATATACCCGACCGGGTATGTGTATATTTTGAGCTTCGAAGTGTGTACTCGATCGAGCGTAGAAGACAGGGAGCTTTTATTTGTGGATTTTGAGTGATACCCGACCGGGTATAGGTATATACCCGACCGGGTATTGACATTTTGCCCGAATTCGAGGCTGGTACTCGACCGAGCAAGGAAAACAGGGGGGTTTCTCCTTAAGGACTCGAGTGATACCCGACCGGGTAGAGGACCCTACCCGACCGGGTATGGGGTAATTCTAGGCTGAAATTTTTTCGTCCGGTCCTTTTCTGTCGGGATGACGAATAGGGTGTCTTACATGACTTATATATGTAGGAACACTAAAGATCAACGATAGGGATGCGAGAATTCTCATCGATACCGGGGCACAACGTTCATTTGTGAGCGAAGCGTTTGCCAAGGGATTGAACATGCCTTTGGTAGGAATGATGCAACCTTTGCTGGTCTCTACGCCATTGGGAGACGATGTAGAGCGGAAACACTACTATCCCTCGTGTAATGTAGGGATAGGGGGGCACTGTCTAACGGGTGACTTTGTGCCGTTAGATATGCTCGAGTTTGATGCTATACTTGGCATGGATTGGCTCGAAAAACACCATGCGAAGGTAGATTGCTACACCAAGGTGTTGGAACTAAAGGATGGAGAAGGGAACACTCTATGCTTCGAGGGAGATAGAGGGAAATTCAACCCTTGTATCATATCGGCCATAAGAGCAAGGCGTATGATGAGGAAAGGGTGTCAAGCATACTTGGCCTATGTCATAGGCAAGGAGGGCAAGGAAAAGAGTCTCACTGAGGTGAGAGTGGTGAGTGAGTACCCAGAAGTTTTCCCTGAAGAACTCCCGGGACTCCCACCAGATCGAGAAATTGAGTTCACCATTGAAGTAGAACCCGGTACAAAACCCATCTCGATTCCTCCATATCGGATGGCACCGGCTGAACTTCAAGAGTTGAAGGTGCAATTGGAAGAATTGCTGGACAGCGGATTCATCAGGCCGAGTCATTCACCATGGGGAGCACCGGTACTATTTGTAAAGAAGAAGGATGGTACACTCAGAATGTGTATCGACTACCGTCAGTTAAACAAGGTCACGATAAAGAACAAATATCCTTTGCCAAGGATCGATGACTTGTTTGATCAACTACGGGGGGCAACGGTGTTCTCTAAGATTGACTTGAGGTCAGGCTACCATCAACTGAAGATCAAGGAGAGTGACATACCCAAAAGTGCATTCCGTACAAGGTATGGTCACTATGAGTTTCTAGTGATGTCGTTCGGGCTTACGAACGCCCCCGCGGCATTCATGGATCTCATGAACCGAGTATTTCACCAATACTTAGACCAGTTCGTCATAGTGTTCATTGATGACATTTTAATATACTCCATGAATGAAGAGGAACACGAAAAACATCTAAGGCTTGTGCTTGAAACACTGCGGGAGAAGCAACTCTTTGCCAAATTCTCTAAATGTGAATTTTGGCTTGGGGAGATCGGTTTTCTCGGGCATGTGGTATCGGGCTCGGGCATTTCAGTTGATAACTCAAAGATTGAGGCGGTCACTAATTGGGAGAGGCCCAAGAACGTGAAGGAGATAAGGAGTTTCCTCGGTTTAGCGGGGTATTACCGCAAATTCGTGGAAAAGTTCTCGGTGATAGCATCCCCACTCACGAAGCTCACTAAAAAGGGGGCTAAGTTTGTGTGGGATGACAAGTGTGAGAAGGGGTTTCTTGAGCTAAAGAAACGTTTGACCGAAGCACCAGTGCTTGCCTTGCCCGTGCAAGGGTTAGGGTATGACATCTACAGCGATGCTAGCATTCAGGGACTGGGATGTGTACTGATGCAATCAGGGAAGGTAATTGCTTATGCTTCTCGGCAGTTGAGGAAGCATGAAGTAAACTACCCCACACATGATCTGGAGCTAGGTGCTGTGGTATTTGCATTGAAGATTTGGAGGCACTACCTCTACGGGGAGTTGTGTCACATTTACACCGACCACAAGAGCTTGAAGTATGTGTTCACTCAGAAAGAGTTGAACATGAGACATAGGAGATGGATGGAGTTGATTAAGGATTACAACTTGATCATTGACTATCATCCAGGCAAGGCTAATGTTGTAGCCGATGCACTGAGCAGGAAGAGCTCATCATCAGGGGTTTTACTCACATGCTTACGGGCATTGAGGGCACGCGTGGAGATATCCACGGATGGGGCGCTATTGGCCAGATTTGAGGTGAGACCCACCTTATTAGATGAAATCAGAACATGTCAAGGTAATGACGAGGAATTTCAGAAAATCTGGGAACGGATGCTTGTGGGGCCCGTCGAGGGTTTCCGTGAGAGAGAAGATGGACTTCTACTATTCAAGGAACGAGTGTGTGTACCATCGGATGAGGAGCTCCGAAAATCTATCCTTGAGGAGGCTCACTCATCTGCGTATGCCATGCACCCGGGCGGTACAAAGATGTACCGGGACTTGAAAGAAAGCTACTGGTGGTCGGGGATGAAGAGAGAGATTGCAGAATACGTGAGCCGTTGCCTTACTTGTCAACAGGTTAAGGCAGAGCACCAACACCCGGCAGGGTTATTGCAACCACTTACCATTCCAGAATGGAAGTGGGAGCATATTACCATGGACTTCGTGGTGGGTCTACCACGGACGGTTAGGAACTACGACGCGGTATGGGTGGTAGTCGACAGGCTGACCAAGAGCGCTCATTTCCTACCTATCAACACTACCTATACGCTCGAGCGGTTGGCCAAATTGTACACAGATGAGATTGTGAGACTGCATGGGGTTCCAGTTACTATAGTATCGGATAGAGACCCACGGTTCACATCACGGTTTTGGCCTAAGTTCCAGGAATCCATGGGTACGAAATTGAGGTTTAGCACCGCGTTTCATCCTCAAACGGATGGGCAATCTGAACGGGTGATTCAGATCTTGGAGGACATGTTGAGGGCATGTGCCTTGGAGTTCCAGGGGAGCTGGGACAATCAGTTGGCTTTGGTGGAATTCGCCTATAACAACAGTTATCAGGCAAGTATAGGCATGCCTCCATACGAAGCATTGTATGGGAGGAAATGCAGGACACCATTGTGTTGGGACGAGGTCGGCGAGGCTAAGCTTGAGGGCACCGAGTTAGTCGAGATCACTAAGGAGAAGATAAAGGTCATACAGGATAGGCTCAAGGCTGCCCAAGACCGGCAGAAGAGCTATGCTGATAAACGTCGAAGGACGTTGGAGTTTGAGATTGGTGACGAGGTATTTCTGAGGGTATCACCTTGGAAAGGGTTCATCAGGTTCCTCAGTCGGGGTAAGCTTAACCCACGTTACATAGGCCCGTTCAAAATCCTTGAAAGGATTGGGGTTGTAGCTTACCGACTTCAGTTGACTCCAGAGTTGGGAAAGATTCATAATGTATTTCATGTTTCTATGCTCAAGAAGTATGTGCGGGATCCGTCACACATTCTTGAGAAACCACCGGTAGAAATCCGAGAAGACCTACATTATACGGTACAGCCGATAAAGATCATAGACCGACAGGTAAAGAAGCTAAGGAACAAAGAGGTGCCGATGGTAAAAGTACTTTGGAAGAGTGATCGTGTCGAGGAGCAAACGTGGGAAGTGGAGACCCTAATGAGGGAACAATATCCATTTCTGTTTGATTAGACACGTGGATTTCGGGGACGAAATCCCAAATAAGGGGGGTAGAACTTGTAACACCGCCCCCGAGTATTTGTACTAAACCAAATTATGTATTGAACCTTGAGAAATGTATAAAAGCATTCTTTACGTGATTGTAAATTTTATCATTTCTATTACGTGAATAGTAGAATTCGCGTGGGGCCCACACCGGAGGTGGGGCCGCTCGAGATTATCGGGACCACATGTTATATTAATCTTGGGCTAGATAATATGAATATGGTGGTAGATATCCTAATTGGGCCATGGCGATGGCATATAGTTGACCGGTTGGTCAAACGGGGCCAAATTATCGGTGTCAGCAATTTATCAGGTAACAGCCCAAAAAGGGGTTCCGGAGATTTCTAAATTAAAGTTGGGGAATCATATTGATTCTAAGGACCAATAAGGATTGGGAACAAGTGTTATATTTTATTTGACCCGATAAAATAAAATATGCTTAAAACAGTCTGGAAAATACAACTTTCGGGACCGATTGTACACTCCGGTACACAAAGGGTTGACCTCCCACATAAGTGGGGGCCAACCCACGTATTTATCTCTGAAAGGGATCAAGGGGAGCCGCACAAGGACATGGGGGAGAGGCATGAAATGATCTGGGATCAAAACTAATAAATGAAATGGGACCCCTCCCATATTATTTGATGAGAAATGCCAAAAAGGCATTCTCAATCAATCCTCAACCCATAGGCTCGGCCAGACCATCATCCTAGAGGAAAGAAGGTCTGAAAACTCCATTTTTACCACCCTAACACGCACCAAGAACAAAGGAGGAAGAAGGAGGGGAAAAGAGAGGAGAAAAGTTGGTTTTGGAGAGGAAAACTTGTGTTTAGCAAGGTAAGGACTCCATTAATCCCATTCCTTGTTCTTCAATACTCTTTTATGATTATCCAATCATATTTCACACCCTAGTAATGTTCTACACGTTGGGATGTGTAGAAAGAGGGGTTGGAAGGTAGTTCTAAGTCCAAGAACGGACTTAGAAGCCAAGTGACCGGTTCGCCGGAAAATAACCTTTTTGAGGTTATTTGTATTACTATGGGTTTTATGATGATAAAACCTTGTTAGTAACTTGTCTAAGGTATTCAAGGAACTTTCACGGAGTTGAAAAGGTCGCCGGAGTTGTCGCCGGAGTTCGTTGAAGTTCGCCGGAGTTTCGTCGGAGCTAAATCGGGAAGGCTAGAACTTCATAAGCTTCATTAAGGTGAGAAGACGGCTTTATGCTTTATAACTTTTGCGTTAGGCATGAGATTACCTAAAGTAATCAAGGATATGTTTTGTGGAATGATTAAAGATAATCAAGTATTTGCTTATGCCATGATTTTGCATAAAACATAGTTGAAAAGCATGTTATGTAGGTTTGGTGATTAAAAATGTGATAACATATTTTGTGTGATGATCCAGGGATCCAAAATGGTATTTTTGGATCAAGGACATCAAGAAG
Organism: Cuscuta europaea; assembly: GCA_945859875.1. NCBI lineage: Eukaryota > Viridiplantae > Streptophyta > Magnoliopsida > Solanales > Convolvulaceae > Cuscuta > Cuscuta europaea. Next base: position 10,717,238 of record CAMAPE010000080.1, on the reverse strand, counting down.
TATATGTGTATAAAATTTCAAGTTAATCGGACTCCGTTTGGGGGGTCAAAAGGGGCGTTGACCGCCAAGTCAACTGCCATACCCGATCGGGTATTGACACATACCCGACCGGGTATTTGTTGAAAATCAGCTTTGTGGACTACTGTCTCCTGTACTCGACCGAGTATGGGTTAATACTCGATCGAGTATTGGGTTATGCTCAAAACGGGCAGTTTTGAGTAGGTTAACGTGGGCCGTTCGGGTGAGACCCGCCCACGTTGGATCCTAAGGATTGTTATATGACTATAGGGCTAGGAATTGTCCATAGTTAAAGTAATGAAAGGTTAGCCATATCCAGGTTAGGATTTGGTAGAGAATAGACTGGGGATTGAGTGCCCTTGGACGGTAAATGATCCAGAATACTCCAGGTGGGGTCGAGTACCCTTGGACGGTAAATGATCTAGAATACTCCAGGTGGGGTCGAGTACCCTTGGACGGTAAATGATCCAGAATACTCCAGGTGGGGCCGAGTACCCTTGGACGGTAAATGATCTTAAATACTCCAGGATGGGTTGAGTGCCTTGGACGGTAAATGATCCTAAAACACTCGGTAGTATGAATCGAAGGTAGACTATAGCTTGTGAGCTAGGTAACCGGGAAAGGAGTGAGAAAAGTCAGGCAAGAACTTTATCTCTAAAAGACTCTTTAAGGTAAATGACCTACGGGTTGAGTATTTTACGAGTATATATACAGTATGTATCATCGGGTGGATGAGGGACATCTATATGTATATATCACCCTATTTTTGGGTCTCGTGTCTGAAACATTAGTTATTCTTCATATATCCTGCTTGTCACTAGTACTTCTATGGAGTACTGACCCCTCCGGGGGCCCTCACATTTTTCAGGTTGAGGCTAGAGTCCTACTACCTGCACCTTTGCCTAGGGTGACTGATCGGGAAGGAAGACGTGGTTCGTGCTTCCATTCTTATTTCAAATGTATAAACCGCTCATGGATTTTTGAACAATATTTTCATTAAAACAGTTGGGGGCCTGCGTGCCCGTGTTTGCCACGTGTGGCTAAGTATCAATCATTTTATTATTTTCCGCATTTGATTGTTTATGATATTGATGTTGATTGTATGTGTTTACTAATCGGTTTGGCAATAGAATAAATCGGACGCCTTGTACAACTCAATAGGGATGAACTGTTGTTGTTCTTATCGGGTTGTACGGCGGTTGTCTACGTGGCTCGGATGCGGTCCGGGGCGTGACATAATCATTTCTACACACATTGTATTCGGCCCAATAACGGTCCAATTGTAAATGGGTCTCCCAAGCCCAAGGCTTGGGAGCCCGGCCCGTATTTTTCCTATAAATACTTCCTCTGGAGGTAGTTGTAGGGGTTACAAAATCATTCTATTGAAGCATTTACTTGCACTTCTCTCTCTATCTCTCACTTCTCTCTAGATATATACTCTATCAAAAATATATTTCAAATATAATTTTTTTCATAAATCAGCACAATTAGGCAATGCAGCCACTTTAGCCTTAACTTCATAAATTTCAGCAGAATCATCCGATTCAGTCAATTTCAGTGTTACCAAACAGGCTCATAATGTAAGCTCCCTAATTGTCTACTAGCTCTGTCCCTTAAAACTTTGCCAAAGTTGACTGACACGCAGAATAATAAAGTAAAAATTGTGTGCTAGAACATCTCGGGGTAATTGGTTGAAGTAAAGTCTATCCTATGTGGCATAGGAGAGAGATAGAGATAAGATGATTATTTTAATTTAACATAGAAAAAGTGGCGTGTGTGAAAAAATGAAATGGAAGAGAGAGATAGAGGTAAATCGTAGACAATGTCTATGACATTGGATGTTTTTACTTGGATTGTAATTCGTTCCAGACCAGACCAGACCAGACCAGACCAGTTCAGACCAGACCAGACTAGACCAGACTTGGATAGTTATAAAAATACAAAGAAACCAGACCAGACCAGACCAGTTTAGACCAGACCAGACCAGATCAGACCAGAACAGACCATCAAATTACAGTCCAAGTAAAAACATCCAGTGTCCACAAATATACTTTACACGGAAATCAAGAAACACAAATAGATGAAAAGTGAGTGAGAAGTGATAAAAAAATGAAAATTAAAATAAACATCCGCTCATAGAGATGCTCCTAGCTCCGAGAGATCCAATTTGAGAGAACCTCGCAACGGCCAACGGGTCCTGTTCGCCTGAGTTTCGGGTCGGCCAAAGAGTGCACTACTCTGGTGAGTGGTGACTCCCACTGGACCGGCAGCGTGAAATATATCGGGCCAGTGGCAGGGCCGACTAGAGCAATTATGAGGCCCTAGACGGTAATGTAGAAATTTTGTTTTAAATATGTTTTATTTAACCCAATGATATAAAAAATAGCAATTAAATATATGTAAATTACATATAAAATACATCATATACTATTAACACAGTGAGAATATTCTTCGAAATCAGAAGATCAAAGTTGATGAAAAAATACAAAGAGCCCTAGAGGGAGAAGGTTTTGTGCTTACGTACAACATACCGATCGATAGAGCCGGAAAGTGATTTCATGACCAAATCATTTCTTAATTTTTGTCTTTGTACATCTTGATTCATATTTTGTTTTCCAATCATCACAAAACATAAAATTTCATTCAAAATAATACTATCACTAAATATAAGTTAATGGTTCATAGATATAAATTTAATTCACTAAATTTAATCAAATATAAAAATTATAAGTATGTTCAATATTTCGATGAATCAAAATAACAAATTACAATTTCAATTATTCAATAAGCATTCAAATATATTTAGAATACTCATTATGCTAAATCCCTAGCCCTACTGCCCTGGCCAACAAAGAAAAAAAAGGAAAAAGGGGCAAATAAGCCCACATACTAACCAAAAAGGTCAAATAAGCTCTTGTATAAGAGACTTTGTCCGGCCGTCGCCATTTGGGGCAGTTCCCGGTGGAATGTTTTGATGAAGTTTTTTGAGAATCTTATTCATTAAATCTTGTTTACTCATACCAAATTTCAGCTAACAATTCAACGGGGAAGATATTCAAATAAATTCTTGAAGATAACTGCGCTTTTAACTGCGCAGTTATCTTCAAGAATTCATTTGAATGTCTTCACGATTGAATTTTTATGTGAAATTTGGTATACGTAAACTAGACATAATGAATAAGATTCTAAAAAAAATCATCAAAAAATAAGATTCCACCGAGGCCTGGCCGGTGGAAGGTTACACGGGAACGTGGATCGGAGTTGATTGGGACAACGGGAACGGCAAACACGATGGCTGCCATAACGGGCTGCGATACTTCGAAGCTTCCAGCAGTACATCGGCATCGTTTGTACGACCGAACAATCTCAGTGCCGGCATTTCACTCTTGCACGCCGTCGAGCTCCGGTATGGGACGGCTTCTAGTAAAGAAGATGAAGGTAATTATAACTCTTACCTTTGCTATTCTGTAATGAAGTATTGCAACATTTGTGGAGAGGAGAGTTCACGAGTTACACACTCAAGTAAACACTTCGTTGACATTTTTGTAACAGAACGAGGGAGATTAAATCATGGGTACCAGAAACAGAGGAAAGATTTTCTTTCCAGATGAATTGAATTTACTTGGTTTTATAGGTAAAACACTTTTATTACTACTTAAAAAGAATAGGGAAATGTAAAAAAATGCTAAGAAAACTGGTCATTTTATGCAGAACTTGAAGGTAAACGTGAAAACTTATACTTTCGGTATAAGTTTAGCCATCAAAAGTCAAAGTACGATCATTGGGAGATGGTAGAACTATATACTACGGAGTATTTAGTAGAAATGTTGTGTGTAGATCAAACGAGTTCAAGTAAATATGTAAAAAAGATGTGAAAATTTGGTTTAAAAAATAACATTGTTTCAGCACTTTAGCCAGATTACTTGCCTGAAAATATGCTCGTATTACTTTTGGTATAAGTTTAGCCATCAATTTGTTATATCAAAAGTTGTATTAGCTTATATCCTATAATTGGTACTGGTACGTAGTATTTTTTAAAGCCATTTTACAAAAAATGATTTCTTTGGACAAGTTTTTTATGTTTCTCCCCGCATTTCCCTTCTATTTTCTCCCTAGTTTTTGGGTTCCAAATGGGCCCTTTAAAAATGTTGAAGCATATGGATAACATTGTCAATTTGTCGTAGAGCACGGGTTCTCATGTTTATGTATAACTCTCCATTTGTACATACTTTCACAAACAAACACATTTCAAATAGTTGTTATTTAATTATTCATATATATATTAATCGTTTCTTGATCCCCTCCCCAAATATTGTATATTTTTGTTTTCCTCTGATGTAGATGAGATGTATGTTTTCTCTGCAAGCAACAAGCGAGTAACGGTCCAGCTTCTCGGTAAAGAAGAAATTCAGAATAAACTGAGTCATTTTGAGGAATTGAAAAGTGCATCATTGTCATATCTAGGAGTTGGCTATGCTGGAGATCCACACCACATTACTACAGCTATACCTAGTAAATGAATTGCTTCTCTAATTGAATTTTTCCCCTGAACTCATGCACATCATTTAAGTGTAAATTATGAAACTCACTATTGCACGACCTTTTTTACATCAACTGTTTTTACAGATGTGAAGGAGCTTGTTTTGACTGGAAACCTGCTCTCTGAGTGGGAGGTACATGTTTAACAATTGAATGTCATATTTTTCTCCATGTTCTGCCTTGAATTTCAATTCATTTTGTCATTACAGTGTTAATATTTTTACGAGGCTAAAATGCTTTGGGTATTATTTAAACTTGTAGACTCTGTTAGAGATATTATAGGAAACGAAACTTCCTACTCTTGTTAGCTTAGGAAACAAAGTGGTATGGATGAGGTTAGTCCATACTCAATACAGATTTAGATCATGGAATCCCCTTTCGTATAGCAACCTTTGGGATATGACTGCCTAATTATGCAGTCAAACGAAAGTAACTATAATTGTGATCAGTTTATTGAGTCTCATTTTTTATTTAAGAAATTTAAGAGACATTGCAATTTCTTTCTGCATTGTTGGTGAAAGATTGAAGATTTTGGAGACAGTAACATATATCAAGAAAATAATATTTTCGAGGGCAGGGGACAATGTACTTTATTAATATTTATAAATAAGTAAAATATACCTATCACATGCAAAAATAATTGTATTTAATGTAAATTTAAACTCCCTCCTTATTCTTTTGTTTGCTACACTTTCCTTTTTAAGAAGTATTTTAGTGTTTGCAACAATTTCCCTTTTTGATAAGTTTTTCAGCTAAAGATACTCAGTTACCCTTACCTTTTCATCTTCTCTTTCATACTTTTCCACCATTTTTCCTACTTTTTCTACAACATTCACTACCCCTACTATTTTACCCTTAACTTTTTGAAAAGCTTAATATAAAAATAAAAGAATACGGAGGGATTATTAATATTCCGAAATTTGGGGCGCATGCCTGATGCCCCCAGGTCCTAATGTGGCTCTACTGTTGCTTGGACACACCATTCGTGCTAATTATTGTCGGTCGTGTCTGAGATGAAACCAATTTTTTTGTTGCCAATTTCATGGAGTTCCTGTCTGTCTTTGTTGCCTTTTGTCTCGCACCTTATAGACTTATAGTCAAAGAAGTATTGATGCATTAGAGCCGCTCTTTTTCACATAGCTTTTGTAGGTCTATAATCGAGTTTAAGAGATCTGAAAGCTGACTGTTTTATGTTTGACCTGTCTCTAAAAGTAATGTAGCTTGGCACGAATGAAGTATAGCTTTTATCTGTTTATTTTGGCTTATTCGGATAGAAATAAATATGCTATTTTTCAATAAGAACCAATCCTCTTAGTCAAATTCATCTTTGTTTGTTGACCTATAACAATACAAATGACTGAACCATATTGTGTGTATTTTAATTACTAGGATGTTGATTTAATCTGCACAGCGTTAGATGCTCTTGAAGTTCTGAACCTATCCCGCAACATTATGTCACATGATATATGTGGAATGCCCATGCTAAATGCTATACGAGTTTTAGTTTTGAACCATACTGGAATCAGCTGGAAGCATGTAAGCGTTCTGTTTAGTTCATTATCTTAATTAAATTTTGGTAAACATATTCTACTTATAACACATCAAATTTAACAGGTTGAGATTCTTAAAGATTCCCTTCCTATGATAGAAGAGTTACATTTGGTTGGGAATAAATTGAAAGAAATAACGGTACTCTCCGCTGTAATATTTCGTTACTATTATTGTTACTCTTATAGTTCATATCGTACATTTTCCCTGTATATATGTATGTATGTATTTATGACTGTATGTATATGTGTACATATGTATATGTGTGGCATATATTCACTAAGTTGACAACGGAGACCGGAATGGACAATCTGTTCTGTAATGCATACTGCGTAAACGATCAAAAGATAAAATCTTCGTCGTGAGTCATAAAAATTTTTGGTAAGCTTTTCTCTAATAAACGTGTTTTTTTGTCTATCCAGCCATCATCTTCAGCTTTTGTTCAGGGGTTCAAGTTTCTTCATCTCCTTAATCTGGATTGTAACTGTATAGATTCGTGAGGTGAAATTTTGAAGCTTTCACAACTTGAAAGGTTGTACCAGACTTGAACGTTTTTCTGTTCATGTAAAATTTTCAACTTTTACTTCTTTTGGTTCCCATTCTCACTACTTTTACTGCATTTAGTTTGGAGCAGCTTTTTTTGAATCACAATAATATAAGCTGCATCTGGTACCCTGATAATGTCACTATGTATGAAACCCTGAATGTTGATGAATGTATTGCCAAAAGCTCTAGGCCTTTCAAGAATCTGCATTCCCTTCTTCTTGGTAAATACTGAAAAATATTACCATAGCATCTTTCTATGACAAGTTTTTGCTGTCAATCATTCCTGCTATTGCTTTAGCTGGTTGTTTTTTTGCTTTTTAATCTTTAAATCTATAGGTAACAACAACATTAAAGAACTGGAATCCGTTGATTCACTGAATAGTTTCCCGGATTTGTTGGTAATCTTTTATCTTAATATAAAGTCATAATGAATTTCGAAGTCTCCAATTCAAAATTTCAACTGTATTCCCAGACACTTCATGTTAATATGTTATGCACATTTGATCAAAAGATGAAACTCATACTTAGCTGCAATATATGAGTTTACAAATCTATTCGAGGATTTAAATGCCTTTTTTTACCTAGGACGTCAGACTTTCAGAGAATCCAGTAGCAGATCCAGAAAAGTCCCGATATGTTTTGGTTGCACGTCTAGCAGGTGTAAAAATATTAAATGGAAGCGAGGTAACTTCTGGATACTGTGGAAGTCGTCACTGTTGATGTTTAAAAATCATTCTATAAAAAATGATTATGTATATATTTTCATTGACTTTCTGTAGGTTAGTACTCGGGAACGGAAGGAATCAGAGATTCGGTTGGCCTTCTTTTCTCTTTTTTTTCCCTGTAATGATGGACCCATCTACTCGTTGAGATGGGGTTTTATTCAGCAATATCCATGCAGGTATGTCCGAGTGGTCATGTCTAAGAGTAGGGAATTTCCACAAGAAATTGAGCGACTTCACCCAAGGTATGTAACATTTTTTTCTTCTGTAATTATCTCAACAAGTACTTACAGACCAATGTCGATATTCTATCATGTTTAGGCAGTTGCAAGTAAATGTAAATCTCTTATGTGCTTTGGGCGTGTGGCCCTTTTGTTGTTTTGGTTCTTGGTATCTGGCCCTTCTACCAATTGATTCATTTATATCTTTTAAAAAACTATTTATTTGGTTATTTCTGACAACTTACTCATGGTAAGTCCATCCCTCCCAAATAATAAGCCATATTTGGTCAGGGTACAACTTTTTAGTTTTGGTGAGGTACAATTCTTTAAAGCCATTGAACCCCACCTACTTTTTTAGTTATAATTTTTTTTTTGTTTGAGTAGAAGCAGAAGTTGGAGTGTTTGGGTGAAAGTGCAGAAGTGATTCTGGTGCTCTAATTTACTTCTAGAATCAGTTTTTTTAGAAGTTGGGGGTGACCAGCTTCTGAAAACTGATTCTGATTCTGCTTTAAAAAAGAAGCGGAAGCAGAATCAGTTTCAAACACCCCCTAAATTTATCATATTGAGCTTGTTTGTAACTTTTATTGGAAAAAAAGAGTTTTTTTCCGGATTAATGTCAATTAATTAATTATTTACGAAAATAAGGTTGGGTTAAAAGTTATTACTGATATACTGTTGGGATTAACCCTGGTTGGGTAAAGTCGACAAACAGTTTGGCGACTTATAAGTCGCCATCCGGTTTGACGACTTATAAGTCGCCAAACAGTTTGGCGACTTTGCCCTTCCCAAAAACGTTAACACCCAAACTCTTTGTTTCAGACCGGCGCCTCTTAGAGGCCAACATGGGCCGGTCGGGTGACCCCCGGTGCGAAAATTTTTCCGTTTTTTCGTCCTAAATGGATCCCGATTGTTGCAATCCACCGTTTAACGACTTACAGAACACATACAAAACACAATTTGGTAGAAATGATACAAAGCGACACACCTGCTCAAAAATACAGTATAAAAATAGTGTGAAGACATCCGATATGCATAACCAAACACATCAACACTTCATAAACAAATGACAAAATACTAATAACACAATATCCATTAGTTTGAAGGTGAAAATATGTAAAAAAGTGAAGTATTTCTACAACATTTGGTGTACATGTGTAAGTCGAATAATAGAGAGACTCAAGCTTGGAGAGACTACAAGTTTTCATGGTCTTCTTGATCGTCTTCATCATGGAGTTGTGGCTGTTGACACATACGCCTACGCCGCTGTCGTGGTTGAAGAACAACTCTATCCCACTGAGTCTGAGATGTAGGACCCACCGTTGCTGTTGATGATGTCGATGCCATATAATCTTGGGAGGGGGTCATATGTATAAGATGTCCATAGTCCACTCGGTCCAACACATCTGAACACAACGAAACGATGTCTGTCAGAACCTGACCGTACATGTCCACGTCATGTGTGTCATTAACTGTGGTAGTCGCTCGCTCATGTATACGCTGCAATGCCCGTGTCTGAAATGTGAAACATGAATTACAATTATTTTGAAATAAATGCAAATCTTATCTAAAGAACATGAAATACTTTTGTAATTACTAATTAGTACCACACTCACCGTCAAGTGTAAAGCCATGGAACTAATCTGGTAATGGTGAGTAGGGAGTCTGAAAGGAGAGACAAACAGCCGCGTGATGTTGTAATATCATCTCAAGTATTCTACAGAAACAGATGGGACTAATGTAGGCGTACCAATCACAACAAGCTCTGCTCGCCTCTCCCATACAATGACCTATCCAACATGCCTGAGCGACCAGTCCTCTGTAGGCTTCCCACGCCTATCCAGCTTATGGAGATCTACACATGTGTCGACAGGTGCTGGAATGACCTGGTCATAGCCAATCTGCCTCAGTACACGATCTGGCAAATGAAGCTCAACAATGTCAAAAAAGATCAACGGGACACGTGCTCGCTTATATCATAGTGCTCTCATCCTGCCGGGGGCAACTCCTCTAACATCTGGGCTGTATATGGCATCCATGTAATCTGTTTGAAAAAGAAATAAAATTAGTCTTACTGCTTTTCATATGATAGGTAATGTTATATGATGTACAACAAACCTGATCATCCGGCATGCGATCAAATGCATCTCTATAGAAACCGAGTCCAGTAGTCGATGATGTGCGGCAAAGATCTGCAAATAACCATCTAACCATTCATGTAGTACATATTAATATAAATATAATTCATATACTCCCTCCGTCCCATAAAATTCTTCCCACTTTCCTTTTTGGGCCGTCCCAAAAAATTCTTCCCACTTACCATTTTTGAATAATTTGTGTGGTTCACATTCATTTCACATTTTTCTTACACAATTACAACCACACATTTCCACTTTATTCCACTTTCTTAATCTCCGTGCCAAGTCAAAGTGGGAAAAATTTTATGGGACGGAGGGAGTAATTATTTAGAACATACAATAACATAAATATAATCTTGTAAAACATACCTACACCCCATCATGTTTTAAATAACGCCCTCTCACATTGGGGTGCCGGTATGTTTTACAACATTATATTTATGTTATTGTATGTTCTAAATAATTATATGAATTATATTTATATTAATATGTACTACATGAATGGTTAGATGGTTATTTGTTGATCTTTGCCGCACATCATCGGCTACTCGACTCGGTTTCTATAGAGATGCATTTGATCGCATGTCGGATGATCAGGTTTGTTGTACATCATATAACATTACCTATCATATGAAAAGCAGTAAGACTAATTTTATTTCCTTTTCAAACAGATTACATGGATGCCATATACAACCCAGATGTTAGAGGAGTTGCCTCCGGCAGGACGAGAGCACTATGATATATGGCGAGCACGTGTCCCGTTGATCATTGTTGAGCTTCATTTTCCAGATCGTGTACTGAGACAGTTTGGCTATGAGCAGGTCATTCCAGCACCCGTCGACACATGTGTAGATCTCCATAAGCTGGATAGGAGTGGGAAGCCTATCCAGCTTATGTTATATACGTCACTGTATGGGAGAGGTGTGTAGAGCTTGTTGTGATTGGGACGCCTACATTAGTCCCATCTGTTTCTGTAGAATACATGAGATGGTATTACAACATCACACGGCTGTTTGTCTATCCTTCTTTCAGACTCTCTACTCACCATTAACAGCCTAGTATGGCTTGACGGTGAGTGTGGTACTAATTACAAAAGTATTTCATGTTCTTTATATAAGGTTTATTTCAAAATAATTTTAATTCTATGTTTCACATTTCAGACACGGGCATTGCGACGATACATGAGCGAGCAACTACCGCAGTTAATGACACACATGACGTGGACAGGTTCTGACGGGCATCGCTCCGTTGTGTTCAAATGGGTTGGACCGAATGGACTATGAACATCTTATACATATGACCCCCTCTCAGGATTATATGGCATCGACATCATCAGCAGCGGTGGGTTCTACATCTCAGACTCAGCGGGACAAAGTTGTTCTTCAACCACGACAGCGGCGTATGCGTCAACAGCCACAACTCCACGATCAAGAAGACCATGAAAACTTGCAGTCTCTCTATTATTGGACTTACACATGTACACCAAATGTTGTAGAAACACTTCACTTTTTTACATATTTTCACCTTCAAACTAATGGATATTTTGTTTATGAAGTGTTGATGTGTTTGGTTATGCATATCGGATGTCTACACACTGTTTTTATACTGCATTTTTGAGCAGGTGTGTCGCTTTGTATCATTTCTACCAAATTGTGTTTTTTATGTGTTTCGTAAGTCGTTAAATGGTGAATTGCAACAATCGGGATCCATTTAGGACGGAAAACTGTTTGGCGACTTTACCCGACCAGGATTAATACCAGCAGTATATCGGTAATAACTTTTAACCCAACCCTATTTTCGTAATTAATTGACATTAATCCGGAAAAAAACTCAACGGATTTAGATTTTCTAATATGCATGGTCGTGTATATATATATGATAATAGATTTGCTGAGCTTAAAAGATAACCATGGAATAGAGGATGAAAAACTGCAGAGTGGACCAACTGGGCCCCAGAAAATGGCAACCGGACTTATTTGTAATAGATCTTTTACTGTCTTCTGTTTATGTATCAGCTTGCTATGGCGTATATGTGTTCTTGCGTTCTGAATGTGGTTTGAACTTACCCTGCAGCAATTACCATGAAGTGTGTTGGAGCATCAATCTGTGAAAAGCCCCCACTTACCAAGAAGTTGCCCGCGGTATTACCCCAAACGTCATCGTGTATCCTATCATCTTGCTTTTATTTGGTATTGACATTTACGCTTGAGTTAGGTTGGGAAGCTGAAGAACCTATGTGAGAGTTTCTTCAACCTAAGATCTATCAAACCCAAATTATTTCTTCATGAAGTGGTACATACTGAACTACTCGTATACACTCGCTTGCATAAAAATGATATCCCACACTTCATTGCCTAGATGATGACACAGCAAATTTGAATGATGCTGGATTTGGGAATGAGTTGATCATTATCTCAAAACTAGAAAGAATCAGAACATCTCAGACTGGTTTCATAGAGCTTTCTACTCAAAATTCTGGTGTAGTTATGTCTGTGTGCGTGTGAACCCAAACTCGGAAAACATAAAAAAGCTAAGGACTAAAACAACATCCCAGCCAATCAAGATCAAGCTGAGGGCTAAAATCTTGGCCCCTCATCCTGCAAATTTGCAAAAAGTTAAAATGAGGTAATGAATAGTATAGAAGGGAATATTTAAAGCATAAAAGAGGAGATGAAAAATATAAGAATTATTGTATATTTTTAAATGAAAAACTTATTACAAAGAAAGTGATGCAAATATGAATAGAGAATAAAAAAGAAAGTGACGGAAATATACAAATACAGATGGCCGGAGCATCTCCTCTACTCCAATATTTTGCGATTTTTTATTTGATACTTCTAAAAGTGTTTTTTTTATCTCTCATTACAGCAAATGCATGTCTAGTTATTTACTCACTCCGGTCGTCCATGGGACTTTGACATCTTTCCTTTTTTGTTTGTCCCAAAAAACTTTAACACTTTCCCATTAAAGCAACTATTTTGTGATTCTATCTCCGCAGCGGAACAAAGATCCATATTAGTCCAGGCGGAGAGAGATATTGCTCCGGGGGAAGAGGCAGCACCCAAGGTCCTTTGACTGCTCTACTTCGCCGGCGCCGGATTTATTTGCACAGCTGCCATTAACAAGTGGAGAGAGCTGGAGAGAAAGCAGAAGCTGAGACAACAAGGTGAGTTGTTGGAAAGGCCTTCCAGTGTTGTACAACCGGCACCAGAATAATCCAATTTCTGATTTGAAATGGTGGAAGAATACTCAAACTCCAATGGAGTTTTACTTAAATGGTAGTTGTATGTTTTGATTTTGAGTTTGAATACACTATCATTTTGATGCTGATAATTGATCTTTAATATTGTTGCATTCATTCAAATAGTTGAATCTGTACGAATTTTATCTTTAAATTAGGATAAATGATAAGCAATTTCATGGTTAAAAAAAACTATTTTGTGGTTCTACTCATTTTTCTATGATTTAATATCTCACTTTTTACTTTCACGTTTCTTGTATCAATAAAGTATGGCTAGGACATATATATTCCCTTTGGTGTCGCTTAAATTGATTTATTATCTCTTTCAGTCTAGCAAATGAATGTCTAGTTATTTACAAGTTAATATCTCATAGGGAGTACTTTTTTACTTTCACGTTTCTTGTATCAATAAAGTATTCCTAGGTTTATATAATCCATCTGGCATCACAAAATTGGTTTAATCTACTAAAATTTTAGAAAATTATAACTGAAAGCGTTAAATTGGCTGAAAGTTCTCAATGAAAAAAAAAACATTTTACTATAAATAGAGTACATATATATATAGTGCCTTCTAAGGAAATCATGTTTAACGTGAAAATTGTGAGAACAACACTTTTAACTCAATGTGATAAATTATAATGTTCGTATGTTACATTTTTTCGTGTTGATGATACATATATGAATTTGTTACCGTAGTTATTTGATGTTGTCATGTTTTGAAAAATCATAACGTACAAATGTTATATTGTATCACATTGAAATAAAAGAAATGTTGTCATGCTTCTCACATTTAGAATGGTTCGCATTTGATTGTATATAAAATAAGCTCACAAGTAGAGATGACAATTCCGGCCGACTCGTTGGATACCCACACCGAACCAGTTTGGTCAAAATGGGGAAAATCGATTTGACTGGGGAACGGGTACGGGGCAGGGAATACCCGGTTTTTTTAAATGGATAATGGCGCGGTTATGATTCTATACTAACCCGCCCCATTATCCTCCTCGAAACCGCCCCGTTCACTAATGGTGCATGCACCTGCACCATTACCCGATTTGTAACATTATTAATAAATTATAACTCTTTATATATAAGAATAATAAGTATATATACTAAATTGTGTACGCTAAATCGTATATACTACGTATCATATAAGTATATAAACAATATTGGGAAAAGTACGGAAAAGGTACTTGTGGTTGGGCCCGTTTTCTGATAGAGTCATGTGTTTCATTCTTTATCAAAGTAGTTCATGTGTTTGAATTCCGTTATCAACAAGAGGGTCACGCCTGATGGATAAGTGCACCCGGGGGTATATATCCGAGGGGTTACTGCGGGGAATAACTAGAGAGAAGTCAGAGCAAAAGTGAGAGAGAGAGAATATATATTGCTGAGAATGCGTTGAGTCTATTGAGCCTGAATTACAAATGAGGAAAGGAGTGCTATTTATAGTAGTAATAAATGCCAGATATGGACACGTGTCATCATTCTGGTGGTCGAGGGGTCACTTCAGCGGGGTGGCACTGGCACTCGCATGTGGCCGCATTAAATGCGGTGGTTGGATGTGACGTTTGTACTTGGTACGTTGATCCGGTGCATGTGGGTGGGAGATTCTGTCGAGGAGATGCCCTCGGCCGTAGATGATTGGCCGAAGGCTCTTCATACCGGGGGCCCCTAGGTGCCGAGGGCTACTGTTTCGCTGCTTTCTCCCGGACACTCTGAGTACTTTAAAGAAGCTGTATTGTGCGTTTATTAGCCTTCGGCCAGGGGGCCGAAGGCACACCAGTGTTCGTCGCGGGCTGTTTGGCACTTGGGGTGCCATAATTTGGGCCTGCCATGCTTCCTGGGCCCGTTGGGCCTTTGCTACAGTAGTGGGAGTCTATGGGACGGGGGTTCCTGGGCCATATACTCCATCAGGAGTCCCTCACACCTTTTGCCGAAAGGTACTTGAGGGAAAAGGAGTAATTGCGGTTGTCCTCTGATGCTGCCTTGAGAGATCTGCATTTGCACATGATTCTGCCGGGGGCAGCCCTTGAGTCCATGGGCGGAGCTAGGGGTGGGCCAACCTAGGCCACGGCCCACCCCAAATTTTAAAAATGACTTAATTTTTAAGGTAAAAAATTTCTATAAATTTTTTTCTAAAAATATCTTTGTACCGGCCCAGTCCAGCCCAGTGTCCTGGCTCCGCCCCTGCTTGAGTCCCCCATACCTTGGGACAGAAGGGTTATGTTGCTGTTTTGGGGAGATTTTGCATTTTTGTGATTTTTCCCGAAGGGGTCCTCCAGTCCCCCACTCCTTGAGGCACATGTAATGTGGTCAAGAGGAGTAGAATAGTGCCCGCTGTCGCATAGGGCCGAAGGTTGACACTTTTCGTTTCATTTTGGGGGGATGCCTCGTTAAAAACCTCATTAGGAAAAACCATGTGGGAAAAAAATCCTGATGAGGGGAAAAGAGTGCGCCGAATTCCCCCAATGATGACTCGAAAAGGTGAAACCTTGGTCTGAGATGAAGGACAGAGTTTATGCCGAAGGCTACCCTTGTTCTGAGGGCGCATGGTTCGACTTATCGAGGGCGCTTTGTAAATATCCTGGGAGATGCCGAAGGGGAGTCCCTCAATCCACGGGGTTGAGGGCGTGATGAATGTAGGTGGTAGTTGCTGTGTTGCCGAGGAGGTTCTCTAGCTAACGACAAGCTGGGGATGAGGGCACCCGAGGGCCCCATTGTTGCATGTCGAAGGCTGTTCACCTAAGAAGGGGGTTAAATTCGATGTTCCTGAGGGGTCTCCTTGTTGCGTGTCCGGGGGGCAGTTGATGAAGGCTCCCGAGGGGCGTACCCGTTGTTAAGCCGTGGGCTTTTGATTGAGAAAGCCCGAAGGCACTTGTAATGTTGTATGAGGGGTACCGGCTGTGAGCGCCTTTTTGATTTCAAAATACAGCCGTTGTAATCAGACCGTTGGCACATGGAACGTTTAAAAAGTAGCCGTTGGAGAGGACTTCCACGTGGAGCGTGGATGTTGGCTAGCTTTGGGCGGGCATCACGGATTGGCGGAAGGGGCGGCGTGTAATGATGGCTCTCGTAACCGGAGGCTCGGTTTTGGGCCCAAGCCCGGATCTGGGTGCCTATAAATACCCCAAGGCCAAGCCATTCTCCTTGTGCGATTCCCTTGTTGTAGCGAAGCTCTGGCGATTTTTCTAGAGAGATAAACACCCGCCTTTGATCAAATCATTTTCTCTGAGGTCAGTTCTTCACCCGTTCGTTGCCATATTAGTAAGTTTAGCTTTGCGGCCTTAGATTAAGTGTTATAGCCTTATAACCCTCGTCCCCCATAACCCTCGTCCCAAGACATGTCGAGGGAGGAGTCGGTGGAGGTGGAAAGCGTCTCAGACGCGGAGTCTTCCAGTGGACAGCCTTCGGTAAGCGGTGATGCTGCCGTAGCCATGGAAGTGTAAAAAGACCTCGTGGCCGAAACCGAGGCTGAGGATTTTGAGCAGGTGTGCGAAGATGAGGAGCTAGCCATCGCCTTCCAAGTAGCTGAGGAGGAGGCACAGAAGGAGGACAGGATGAAAGTCACAGTTGCTGTCCTTCCCGCACGTAACGCTGGGAAACCAGCACCTCCCGGCCTCTAGACCCGATGCTTATTAGTGTGGCTCCCGGGAAAAAGAAGAAGACGAGGGCTGCTCCGAAGAAGAAACAAGCAGCCGTGGACGCCGGACGGCCAGTAGGTATTCCCGAGGGCCACTCCTTCCTGAACACCGCCGCCCTAGAATTGAAGACGAGTGCATCCCCGGCTGAATACCAGACCACACAAATTCTGGTTGGCCCTTCGGCACGTGTGGTGGAGCCAGGGGCCGATGATCTGTTACGATATGCACCCGAGGGCTGCTTCACCGTTCACACTCTGTCAGTGGAGATGGGGCTCCGCTTTCCGCTCCACCCTTTTCTGCTGGAGTATCTAAGGTTCGTGGGGCTGGCCCCCTGTCAGCTGACACCCAACAACCACTCTTATGTGTCCGGATATCTCTCCTTGTGCCGGAGCCGAGGGGTTCCACCTACCCTCGACCAATTTTTTATGCCCTTCAACTTGTGCTGGGGGGGCCATTCGAACGCTGAGGGCTTTGCCAACTTGCAGCAAGTCCCGGAGTTCAGGCTTTTTGATGACGTGCCTTCGTCCCACAAGGGATGGAAAGATAAGTATTGTTACATACGCCTGGAGGAGAACCCCTTTCCGACCCCGCTTCGCAACAGATTTCGGCGTCATCTGAAGGTAGGGAGTGCGGCCCTGGAGAAGAACGGCAGGATACTTGCCAAGAAGCCGGAGGGGTCCGATAAGCACGTGAAGATTAAAGACGTCACCCTCCCGGATGAACTGTTCAAGTTTGGCTTCCGGAAATATCGGCCGATAGGCTCGGAGGATGAAAGATACCCTCCGATAGATCGCGTATTCGAGAGAACCGAAGGTGATTACCGAAGGGGCATATGTTTTGTACTTGGAGGATTTTTCCCTTGTTTTTTCTTTTGTTCAATCCATGTCCCTGCAATTGATCCCCTTCAGCCTAATCATTTTGTGTCTTGTCTTTGCATGTAACAATATGGACGTCAGCTCCCTTTTCGCCTTGAAGAACACGAAAGGGAAGAAGAAGGGTGCGGTGGGCCCGGAGCCGGCGGGTGCTTCCGCCAGGGAGGAGCCCTCCCAAGCTGCTGCTGCCGGTGCTGGTGCCGGGGGATCCAATGGTTCGGGGTCCCGAAGAAGAAGAATTGCGGTAAGGGGATCGAGCCTCCGGCCAAAAAGCTGAAAGTTGCGGCCTCCGGCAAACAGCCGGCCGCTGACGTCGTCGTCATTGTGAATGAGGGGCACGCCTCCGGTCCCATCCCTCAGGAGCACATTAACCAAGACTTCTTCGGCCGGGAGAAGTTGGAGGCAATAGTGCCGAAGGGGGCATCCGTATTGGAGGGTAGCCTCAACCCCTCAGCGCTGATGAGCTAGATGCTGCCCTCGGCCGATCGGATGGACCTCACTAGGATGGACGAGAACTCTCTTGAAGCCAAGATTCTACTGAGCATTGCCTCCGTGAGTCACGCTTCTCCTTTTCCTTTGTATTCGCTCTTGTCTTCGTGTATCGTATGCACTATGTCTAACCATCATCCTTGTTGACTGCAGAACTTCATGGGCCTCTGTGAGTACCTCCGGAGGGTGGAGCAGATGAGGGGGGCAAAGAGTGCTGCTGATGGGGAAGTGGCCAGTCTAAAAAAGAAGCTGGCTAAGGCCGATGATTCCCTCCACGTGGCCACTAAGAGCATGGAGCGGCGGGTGCAAGCTGCGAAGGCCGAGGGGAAGAGCGAGGGCCTGGCTGAGGCCGGAGAGGCAGCTACCGAAGCCGCACGTGTTGCTGCCGAAGAGGCCCAGGCGGCTAAAGAAGAGGCTGTCGCCAAGGCCCGGGGAGATGTTGTAGCCGCCTTTACTGCCGAGGGGTGGAAGGCAGAGGAGCAGAGTGAGTGGCTGTCCTCGGTGGTGGAGGCTTCTGTGGATGCTTGGGTTGGAGGCCCCGACAAAATGTGGCTTGCTGAAAAGGGGGACTCCTATTATCAAGGTGGGGAGTTTTTCACCCAGTGCCTCATCTATCGAAAGCTTGCCAGGCACTTCAACATTTCACCGGAGGAGTTCCAGCCTGAAGCTTATGGCCTCCCCCCTCGGCAACCAGACGTCAGAGTCCCCCTCCTTGAAGGCGAAGAGAGGCCAGTGCTCGAAGATTCAGAGACCCTAAGGGAATGTGGCTCCGGTGGTGATGGAGATAAGACCGAAGGGGATGCCACCTCCAAAGCTGTTGAAGGGGGTGACGCCGCAGCTGCTGATTTGTGATTTGTACTTAGAAAAATTCCCGATCGACCTTTGTAATAACATTATTAACTCTTGGCTCCGACCCTTATGAACACTTTGCCCTTTATTCTTGTTAATTGATGAATTGATGCCTCCGGGCTTTTGTATATAATTTGCTTTTATTTTTGAATGTATGCCTTCGTCTTTTCTTTGTGAATGAATGCCCTCGTACTTCGATGTTTGGGTTGTCAGTTGTTTTTGGACTCAGGAAAATTTTCTAAGTGTTGTTTTTTATCTAGCCTTCGGTTGTGTGGCCCCTTCTAGCTGCATGGATATTTGACTGAGGGCCAAATATTTAGGACTTAGAAATTTTTTCTAAGTGTAGTTCTTCCACCAAGCCTTCGGTTGTGTGGCCCCTATGGCTGCATGGAT
This sequence comes from Cuscuta europaea, assembly GCA_945859875.1. Taxonomy (NCBI): domain Eukaryota; kingdom Viridiplantae; phylum Streptophyta; class Magnoliopsida; order Solanales; family Convolvulaceae; genus Cuscuta; species Cuscuta europaea. Next base: position 10,698,021 of record CAMAPE010000080.1, on the reverse strand, counting down.
ATTTGACCGAGGGCCAAATATTTAGGACTTAGAAATTTTTTCTAAGTGTAGTTCTTCCGCCAAATCTTCGGTTGTGTGGCCCCTCTGGCTGCATGGATATTTGACCGAGGGCCAAATATTTAGGACTTAGAAAATTTTTCTAAGTGTTGCTTGTCACCTGGCCTTCGGCCTACGCCTTCCCTTAGTTGCATTGAATGGCTTGGCCTTCGTTGCATGATGGGTTGGCTGAGGGCCAACCATTTAGGACTTAGAAAATTTTCCATAATTCATGGTGAATGGACCTTTCGATTTGTAGTATCTTGAGTAAGAGATCCCTCGGTGAAGGGTGGTGGTCCCGGAGGCACCCAACTTTCAGAACAATTTCCTTTGGCTCGTAAGACTGGCCTCCGGTAATGTGTGAGGAGCCTTCGGCTTTTAGTAGATCCCAAAGTGTGTACTTTAGGATTTTTACACTCCCACCATGGCATGATAAGATGAATACTCTCGTGCGAAGTTTGGGAGAGTCCCCTCGGTGTTTGGGTGAAATGTTGGGGGCGATAGCTGCTTGGACTTGGCCAATACTTGATAACATTTGTCTTGAATCGTTGATGAGTGGACTTATCCAATTTTATCTCTTTTAAGGGAGTAGATCCCTCGGTGTCAGTGACGCTGGAGGCAGCCAGAAAGTGGACTGAGCCATTTCTTGATGATATTTGTTGAGTAGTAACCTTCGGGGACCGGGCATCGTCAAAGGTGTTCAATGAATAAGAACCTTCAGTTACCGGAAGTGTTCCACTATGGAAGCCTTCAGTATGTTGAAATTTCTTATAATGTTGAAGGGCGTTCTGATGTGAACTGTTGGAGTTGTGTACTCATTGATTTCTCGCTGAGTCTACTCCCCTTCACCCCACTCTTTTTTTTGGGTAATGAAGGGAAGGCTTCAAGAAACTTGGTTTCTTGGTAAGGCTTGGCCTATCGAGAGGCAACAACATACACCATTAGCTCCCCCCTCGGGTTAACCTTCCGAGTTCCGAGAGGATCGAGGGTCGTTTCCTAGGCATGAGACATAGTCTGTAGCCTGCCTCCCTTTGGGGGATGGCACGGAAAGTGCCTCAGTTTTGAAAGTCGTTCCCTGGGCACGAGACATAGTCCGTGGCCTGCCATACCCTTGGGGTAATGGCGCGGGAAGCGTTTCGTTTTTGAAAGTCGAATCCTGGGCATATTAGTTGCCTGCCATACCCTTGGGGTAGTGGCGCAGAAAGCGTTTCATTTTTGAAAGTCGAATCCTGGGCATATTAGTTGCCTGCCATACCCTTGGGGTAATGGCGCGGAAAGCGTTTCAAGGAAGGGTTTTCATTTGCACACTGGTTGCACATGGCCGGGGGCACTACGTGTTGCCGGCACCGATAGGTGGCGCCTTCGGTATAATGTGTCCTCGAGGGGTACGGCTTTAGAAACAACACTTGGTGTTTGTTTCAGAATATGGCCCCCGGTACTTGGTACCGAGGGGTCTTCAAAAACACTGGGTGTCCTTCTTCTGGTGTTGATAGGGGTGTGTACCGAGGGGTCTCCTTAAAAACACTTGGTGTTTTCCTTCATTTGTTGTAGGTGTTTGGAGTGTCAACCCTCGGCACTTGGTGCCGAAGGGTCTTGCAATAAGGCCTTGGGCCAGGAATCTGAATGAGGGCTTGGCCGCTCATATGTGTCTTGTTTCTTGTTCTTGGTGTCTTTAATATGTCTTCAAATTTGAAGGCCTTGGGCCGTAGAATAATACATTCATTAGTTATGAGGGCTTGGCCGCTCCAACATTACTGATAAAATTTTACTAGATGGTGTACATTCCAATGTCGGGGGACCTCGATCCCGTTGGGGCGTTTGAGCTTGTAAGTTCCCGGTTTGATGACGGCTTCAACGATGTATGAGCCCTCAAATTTGGGTGCCATTTTACCGCCCTCGGTTGGCTGGCTTGCTTCCCTTCGTCGTAGGACATAATCCCCCACTTGGAATTCTCGAGAGCGGACTTTGGCGTCGATGTAGCTTTTGATTTGCCTTCGGTAGTTTTCCGCTCGTATGAAGGCTTGCTCTCGGCGTTCTGAGATGAGGTGAAGGTCGAGGGCCATGTTGGCGTCGTGGACTTCGGGATCATATTGGGCTACCCTTCTGGTAGGAAGGGTCACTTTAGTGGGAGCTTTAGCTTCAAATCCATAGCACAGGGAGAAGGGTGTTTCACCTGTTGCTCGTCGAGGGGGGCGATAAGCCCATAGGATATTGTGGAGTCCTTCTACCCAGCCTCCCCCTTCGGCCTCCAGCTTCTTTTTGAGGCCCTCAAGTAACGTCCGGTTGGCATTCTCCACTTGACCGTTGCCTTGGGGGTAAGCAACGGAGGAGAAGGTGTGCTTGATGCCCCATGTCTCTAGGAGGGCACAGAAGGGGGCTACCTCAAATTGGGTCCCATTGCCGGAGATGATTTGTTGGGGGACACCAAACCTTGTGAGAATGTTCTTTAGGACAAAGTGGCGGCACCTGGCCTCAGTAATGCTGGCTAGGGGCTCAGCCTCCACCCCTTTGGTGAAGTAGTCAATGTCAACGATGATGTACCGGTTGTTGGAGGTACCCCTCGGCAGAGGGCCCACAAGGTCTATGCCCCATCTAGCGAAGGGTATGGATTTGCTGATGGGGGCATAGTTGACCGCTGGCCTGCCGGGGGCCTTCTGGAAGTGTTGACATGCGTTACACCTTCGGGCGAGATCCGCACAATCTCGGGCCATTGTAGGCCAGAAGTAGCCCTGGATTATGAGCCTTCGGGACATGGAGAAGGGTCCCTGGTGAGCCGAACAAGTGCCACTGTGCACTTCCTCCATTGCCACTTCGGCTTCATCTTGATGAAGGCACCGGAGCAACGTGCCATTGTAAGTGTAAGGAATAATTGTAATTAGATTTTGATGATTCTAGATTAATTAGGACTTTAGAGTACCCCTTTAGAAATTATGTATTAGAATTTTCCTTTGTAAAGTTCTTAGAGTAATCGACTTGACAGAAGACCTTCAAGAGCAGAAGGGCTTCAAGAGCAGAAGGACTTCAAGAGCAGAAGTGCCTCGTAAGGCTTTATTGTAACAGAGGACCTTTGGTTCTCTGCTCCAGAACAGAAGACCTCAGGGTCTCTGTTAGCCTTCACTCTGACAGAAACCCTTCTGGGTCTCTGTTGGATATTCTCTCAATAGAAGTGCTCCAGACCTCCTCTGTTCTACTCTCAGATAAAGACACCAGAAGGTCTGACACTTAGAAGAATTTCAAAGAACCGGGAAGTCAACTAAAAGATTCCTTCAACGGCTAGGAGTATGAAACGGAAAAGCTACAGTACACGCATTAAATGCTCATTTAATGCACCCCATGCTACGTAGAGTAATTGCAGATGATTGGCCGCAATGTCAGGAATACTCTATCCCAAAATAGTAACCCGCCAACTTTACCGGGCTCTACTAGTCAAGTCAACTGATCGCGCATTAAATGCAGTTGTCCTCCTACTCCTCCAACGGGAAGACAACCTCAGTATAAAAGATACACTACGAAGAACAACCGGATAACTTTGCCAAGACAACTTTTGCTAACCATTGCTACAAACAAGATATTCAAACTCTGAAAAAGCAAAAAAGCCTCCTTGAGATTCAAACTCATTATCTTCTACAAGAGAAGGCAGAAGTTGGAAAAATACTTTTTCCAACTCAAGCAAAGTTCCAAGTGTTCTTCAACTCTTCAAGCTCATCACATACAAATCCTTTGTAACGAAGCTAGTTGGAGGAACCCCAGTTTCAACAGAAACTTTTCTTGCTACAAGAAGGACGTCCAAGTAACTGGAGTAGTGAAGTGGTGATACTTCAAGGAAACTCAGTGAAAGGACCAATGTTAAAGGAAGCCAGGCAGTGCATCCCAGGACACATCTAGACTTGAAGAAGACGTGGAGTGCTTCTTAAGTACTAGGACTAAGGCTTTGTAAATGGCAGTTTTTACAGCTTAGTGGAACAGTGGACTAGAGGAACGAGTTGTTCCTTGAACCACTATAAAAATCCCTGGTGTCGTTTACTTACTGCTTTAATACTTGCACTTAGATAGAACTGTCTAACTCCTTGGACTTGGTATCTGTGTTCAGCAGAACTTGTTCTACGAGTTAACAGAAGGTCTACTACCTTTGCTTCTCTGAGGCTAACAGAACTCCCTACCAGAACCCCATCCGCTGCCAGTCTGTTCTTTCAACAGAACAAGCTATTCTGTAAATCTGGTACTTAGTTTAAAAAGCTAAAAACCAATACAGTCTATTCACCCCCCCCTCTAGACTGTATCCAGTATAACCGGGACCAACAAGTGGTATCAGAGCTTCCTTGTTCTAATAATCTCTTAGGTTATTTGCTGAACAAAGATCCACTTGTTTTTCTGTTTGACCTCATTTCTATCTGATATAATGGATCACTCCTTGTCCAAGAATCTTATGTTTTCAGATCTTAAGTTTGATGACTGGAGGATCCGGATGAAAGCACATCTCTGTGCTCTACATGATGAGATGTGGGAAGTTCTAGATATTGGCCCCTTCACAAGCTTCCAGAAGGTCAATCCTGAACATGCCATAGACAACACCAGACCCCAGATGATCAGTAAAGCCAAGTCAGAATGGACCACTGAAGAGAGGAGAAAGTACAACCTAGACAATATTGCCAAGGACATCCTCTACAAGTCCATTGATGATAGGTACTTCAACAGAATCAAGAAGTGCAAGACTGCTAAGGAAATCTGGGATACTCTTGAGCTCATTGGAGCTGGTGATGAGCAAGAGAAGGACAACAAACTAACCATAGCCAACAAGAAGTTTGATGACTTCAAACTTCTCCCTGGTGAAAGCATCTCCAAGATGTATGACAGGCTCCTCACTCTCACTGGAGAGATCTCTGAGCTTGGCAAGGAACTCACCACCAAGGAGATCAACCTGAAGGTGTTGAGGGGACTGCCCTCAGCATGGAAGATGAAGGTGGTTGCTGTCCAAGCCAGCAAGGATGTAAAGACTTATCCCACTGATAAGCTCATTTCAGATCTCAAAGCTCATGAGTTTGAAATGATTGAAGAAAAGGAAGATGTACCAGAAGAGAGGACCACTACAGCCCTCACTGCCAGCACATCTAAGGTAAATGATTTTGACCCTTCAGTACTTTTATCTGATGAATATATGGCTGCCTTTGCCAGGAGATTCAAAAAGTTTATGAAGAATCCCAAAGATGGAAGGAGTCCATCTTTCAACAGAAAGCCATACCAGAAGGTCAAATCAACAGAAAGCAGTGGAGAGCTTCTCTGTTACAATTGCAGACAACCTGGTCACTTCAAGGCTGATTGTCCCCATCCTAGAGTGTCCAAGAAGCAAGGACAGGATGGAGAAAAGAAGAAGTACGAGGACAACTTCAGAAGAAGAAAGGCACTTGTGACAGAACAGCTAGAGAAAGACCCTCTGTCAGAAACAGAATCCAGTTCTGACTCAGATTCTGATGAGGCCTTCTGTTGCCTTGATACTGAGACAGAAGACCTTTGCCTCATGGCTCATTCTGATGATGAGGTAACCTCTACTTCTGAATCTAGTTTTTCTTCGGTAGGCTTAGATTTTGATTCTGATTCAATGTCAGAATTTTGGGAAGAGTTTAAGGCCATACAAGCCACTTATTCTTCTGTAACAGAAGAAAACAGTAAGTTGAAAGCTGAAATTCTTGACTTAAAGAAGGAGGTTGAGATCAAAATCAATCTTCTAATTGAGGAAAGAGATCAACTGGAGACTGAAAATGTTTCTCTTCTTAAGAGAATAAGAGAAATAGAGCCTCTCGAGATTAAGTACAAAGCTTACCACAAGGCCCAGTCTTCCATGGAAAGGATTGTGCTTGATCAACAGATTGGCACTGGTTTTGGTCTTGGTTATGGCTCAACAGAATCAGGTGAGCCTTCTGTAATGCCTAGCACCATAGTTGCTAAGACAGATAAGGTCATAGAGCCACTGATTTCTAGCCCCATCTGTCAAGCTGGTGTATCTGGCACCAAGGTTGATCATGAGGAAGTCAGACCAGAAAAGGGTAAGATAAAGGTTCAACAGAAACCCTTTTTGAAAAATAATGAACCTGGCAGAAAACCTAACAACAGAAAAGGTTTTCAAGATAACAAAAATAAAAGACCATTCATTGACAGACAACCTCATGTCAATCGTGCCAGAAATGATCACCAGAAGGGCAAATATCAAGAGAGAGTTAACTTCAGGCAGAAGAGGTTGGCTGGTCAACTTCAGAAGCCCAAGGTTAACCGTCCCTCTGCTCTTGATAGTATATGGGACTTCTTTCCAACAAAGAAAGCTATGCAAAAGTATGTAAACAGGAAGCATGACCCTCACAAGCATCTGCCCAAAGTGAATCACACTTCAGTTTACTACAACTACCAGGTGGACAATGGGTACCACCCACCAAGGTTTCATTTGATGAGACCAAAATGGTACCAACTACCCAGACTCCATGACCCCCCAGGACCCAGCATTGCTTGGGTACCTAAATCTTTCTTTTGATCTTGCAGGAACTGTGTGCTGGAGCCATCTCTGAACAAGAATGGTTTATTGATAGTGGATGCTCCAGGCACATGACAGGTGACAGAAGTTGCCTAACAGAGTTCCAGAAATGCAAAGGACCTAGAGTTACCTTTGGAGGTAATGACAAAGAAGGTCAAACAAAAGGAAGAGGAAAGCTGATCAGGAACCAGATAATCATTGATGATGTCTCATATGTCAAAGGACTGAAGTTCAACTTGCTAAGTGCTAGCCAATTCTGTGACAAAGGCTACACTGTTGAATTCACAAAGGACTTCTGGTATGTGAAGCATGAGACAACAAAGGAAGTGGTTCTTACAGCATCAAGAAAGAAGAACATCTATGTGGTTGATTGGAACACTGCAAAAGATGGAGTTTGCCTGATAGCCAAAGGAGATTCAAAACTGAGCTGGGACTGGCACAAAAAGCTCAACCATTTCAATTTCAAAACAATCAACAAACTGGCCAGAGAACACATTGTAGAAGGGCTACCAGACATTGTGTACAAAAAGGAGACCCTCTGCAGTGCATGTCAGAAAGGCAAACAAGTGAAGAATTCCTTCAAGCCCATTGCTGGAGATCTTTCTACAAGCCCTCTAAATCTGATTCACATGGATTTATTTGGACCTGTTGAGACTCCAAGTGTTGGTGGCAAGAAATATACCCTAGTCATGGTTGATGACTACTCCAGATATACATGGACTATTTTTCTATCAAAGAAAAATGAAACTCTTCAGAAGTTGTCATCTCTGTTAAAGCAACTTCAGACTGAGAAGAACTTGAAAGTGAAGACAATCAGATCAGACAGAGGAACTGAATTTGTCAACCAGGTCATAAAGGACTTCTGTGATCAGAATGGAACTTTTCATCAACTTTCTGCCGCCAGAACCCCTCAACAGAATGGCGTAGCAGAAAGAAGGAACAGAACTTTAAACGAAGCTGCAAGAACAATGATTGCAGAATCTGGATTGCCTATGAGATATTGGGCTGAAGCAATCAACACTGCATGCTATACTCAGAACAGAAGCATGATCAACAAGAATCACCAGAAGACCCCTTATGAACTCTGGAAGGGAAGAAAACCTAACATCAGCTACTTTCATGTATTTGGATGCAAGTGCTACATTCTCAACAATGGAAAGGAGCATCTGAAAGTATTTCAAGAAAAGGCTGATGAAGGAGTCTTTATAGGCTATTCAAACACCAGTAAAGCCTATAGAGTACTCAACAGAAGGACCCTACATGTTGAAGAATCCATACATGTGAAGTTTGATGAAAGCATCTCTGTTAAAGAGGTAACAGAGATTCTCAAGGAAGTCAGCATAGAAGACAGAACACCAGAACCAACAGAAGAGGTGGCAGATAACCCTGCATTTCCTACACCTGCACCAAACCCCCTTCTGTTGAATGAAGATGAAGACTCTGAAGATGAGGAACCAGAGAGACCAAGACAGCAGCTGACAGAACCAGACCTAACATGGTTAAGAGACCATCCTCCTAACCAAGTGATTGGTCAAATCAGAAGTGGAGTTCAAACCAGATCCACATCAAGAAGAGAAGCAATGATTGCCTGCTATATATCTCAGATGGAACCTATGACAGTTGAAGAAGCTCTTGCAGACTCAGATTGGATCAATGCTATGCAAGAAGAGCTCACTCAGTTTGAAAGGAACAAAGTATGGGAACTTGTTCCTAGGCCAAAGCACCAGAATGTCATTGGAACCAAATGGGTATTCAAGAACAAAGCAGATGAAGATGGCAACATTGTAAGGAACAAAGCAAGGCTAGTAGCTAAAGGATATTGTCAAGAAGAAGGAATAGATTTTGATGAGACCTTTGCACCAGTTGCCAGACTTGAAGCCATCAGAATCTTTCTAGCATATGCTGCCTACAACAACATCAAGGTCTACCAGATGGATGTCAAGAGTGTATTTCTGAATGGAGATCTTGAAGAGGAAGTTTATGTGGAACAACCACCAGGTTTTGTCATTCCTACTCAATCTTCTTGTGTCTACAAGCTTAAAAAGGCCCTCTATGGTCTTAAGCAAGCTCCCAGAGCCTGGTATGACACATTGTCCCTTTTCCTAGTGAACCATGGGTTTACTAAAGGAAAGGTTGACAAAACTCTATTTCAAATCTCTGTTGCTAATCATATTCTGTTAGTACAAATATATGTTGATGACATTATATTTGGAAGTACTAATCCAGAACTGTGCAAGAAATTTTCTCAAGTGATGTAGAGTCAATTTGAAATGAGTATGATGGGAGAACTCAGTTACTTCCTAGGACTTCAAGTCAAACAAGTTCCAGAAGGGATCTTTATCAATCAAGGGAAGTACACCAGAGATCTAATCAAGAAGTTTGGGGTGGAAGGCAAATCATCAGTAAAGATTCCCATGAACACTTCACAAGGAATTGGTCCAGATGATGAAGGAAAGGATGTAGGATCTCTGTTGTATCTAACTGCAAGCAGACCAGACATCTCATTCTCTGTTGGAATCTGTGCCAGATACCAATCAAAGCCCAAGGAAAGCCATCTAAGTGATGCAAAGAGAATCATCAGATACATCAAAGGAAATCCAAATGCAGGCCTATGGTATCCAAAGGGAGGTAACTTTGAACTAATTGGTTATTCTGACTCAGATTTTGCAGGTTGCAGACTAGATAGAAAGAGCACCTCTGGTCACTGCCAATTGCTAGGAGGAAGGCTTGTTTCCTGGTTTAGCAAGAAGCAGAACTCCATCTCAACAAGTACAGCTGAGGTTGAGTACATTGCAGCTGGGAGTTGCTGTGCTCAGCTACTCTGGATGAAGCAACAACTGAAGGACTATGGAATTCAAGCAAAGGAGATCAAGTTGTTGTGTGACAACACCAGTGCCATTGCTATCACTCAGAATCCAGTTCTTCATTCCAGGACAAAGCACATTGAGATCAGACATCACTTCATCAGAGATCATGTTGAGAAGAAGCACATCTGCATGGAACATGTGCCAACAGAAGACCAACTTGCAGATATCCTGACAAAGCCTCTTCCTGAGGCTAGGTTCAACAAACTGAGAGAGGAATTGGGAATGATGGATGAGATTCTAAGGGAAAGATGAAAAGGAAGGCCCTCTGTTGCTCATTTGCTGTTGACAGAATTCCTGTAGCAGAACCCCTTCTGTTAACCCCTTCTGTCAACCTCTTCTGATCCCTACCCTGGCAGAACACCTCAGCAACAGAAACCCTCCTTCTTACAGGAAAACCCTCTCTTGTCTAACAGAAGGTGGTGGACTTCGAAAATCTTGTAAACCGGGTGACCTAGTAAATTATTAAAGGTCCTTTACCCTTTTACCCTTAAAACGGTATCAAGCCGTATAAAATTTACTGCACCCCCGTTTATTTACTGCGCCCCTTTTTACATTTATTGGTATCTTGGAACCGTAAATTATCTCAAACGTCCACTAACCCATATCCATAAAACCCCCTTTCGCAAACCTAAACCGTTACTGCTCTCATAACTCTCAAGCTTTTGAACTCTTATCTCTCCAAAAACTTTCTAACCGCAGTAAACTCCATGGCTTTCTTGAGCTTCTCCGATCTCTCAAAGGAACAAAAGGCAACCCTCCTGAAGAATGTATTGACTGGCATGAGATGCGAACTGGAAGTACTACCCAGGTTCGCAGAGAAAAAGGAGCGGATGACCGCCATTGTTGATGGTCTGTCTAAATGTCAACTGAGCAAGGTCATCTCTCATGGTTATGAAGCCTACAGCAACGTGGACACCGTTGAGTTCTATCTCAACGCATCCTTCAAGGATAAAATCATCTCCTCCGTCGTCCAAGGAGAAGAGGTGTTGATTGATGCTGACGTCATCAACAACATCTTCAACATTCAGCAAGAGGAAGGAAGGGACTCTCTACTCGATTTGGAGGATACTGACATCCCTCTGACAGAATTCAAGAAGAAGTTCTGCAGAAAAGGGGAAGAAGTAGAGAAGGTCAACATCAAGAAGAACTTGCTCAAGAGGGAATTTGAGCTGCTCATAAACATTTTCCACAAATGTTTATGGTGCAAGTACACCTCCACAGATGATGTCACAACTGCCAATGCAAAGGCCCTGTATGCAGTGCATCATGGGGTGAACATCAATTGGGGACAAGTCATGGTGAAGTCCCTGATTGAAGTAATCAAGAAGAAGAATCCAAAAACTAGCCTCTACTCTGGGAAGCTAGGACATGGACTACTGATTTCAGAAGTGCTCCTCAAACAAGGGGTACACTTGAGGAAGGCTTCAACTTTGGATCACACCAAGGTAATCTTCTTAACTGCTTCTCCAAATAGGGAGAAAGCCATAAAGGCTGAAATGAAGAGACAGCTTCAACTTGAGGCTAAGAGACAATAGGGAGAGAAGGTACAGAAACCTCTCTCTGTAGCCCCTTCTGCTGAGAAGAAGAAGAAGAAGAAGACTGAAAAGGAAGCACCTGTTGCCCCTTCTAAGGCCGGACAGAAGAGGAAGAGGACCACAAAACCAAAGAAGAAGGTTTCTAAACCTGTGGTTTCTGCATCTGAAGGAGTGGCAGACACTCAGGGGGAACCAGAGATCCCCACCTCTGCTGCATCTCCTGAACAGAACAGGGTGTCTACTTCAACAGAACACCCCAGTCCTGTCAAAGATGGGTATCTGTCCTCTCTAGACAGACAGTTTACCCGGGTTCTTGAATGGAGAAGGTGGAGAATGGGACCCCTCTCCAAAATAATCCAGTATTTTGACCATTATGAGCCAGAAGAGGAAGCCATTCTGAACTGGGTTGGGACTGATGATGTCTCAAAGTGCTTTGCCCTCAACTTCCTTCACTCTGTTCTTGAGAAGAAGAAGGCGAGCTACAAAGGGAAGGCCATTCTCATCTCCTCACCTTCAGAAGAGGCTGCCAAACCTCTAGGAGAGGAAGAAATTGAAGCCTTTGAGGAATGGCTGTTCACAAAGATGGCAACAGATTCTGTGCAACCCCATCTCAACCCAGGAGAGCCCTCTGTACCCAAGACAGAAGGGCAAGTAATGATGGAGCATATCAAGGAGTGGAGGACTTCTTTGCTCAAAGAGAACATCATTGAGGTAATCTCTCCAACCCCCTCTGTTATTATCCCAACAGAACCCCACATTCCCTCACCTCCTTCCAGCACCAGAACCCCTCCACCAGAACACCCTGAACCTATATCTCCTAAACAGAAAACCCCCACCCCTCCTCATTCACCTAAACAGAAAATTGCATCTCCCTGCAGAGCAATTGTTCCATTCAGAAACCGTTCACCCTCACCTCCACCACCCCCCCCCCTCAACAGAATGCCTCACCTGTTCACTCTTCACCCCAGCACCAGAACCCCTCACCCCAACAGATCTCCTCCTCATCAATCCCCTCCTCCAGAATCTTCTCCTCCACAACAACCTGCAGAGAACCTTAAACCTGTATGGTTTCTCAGAGACTCAGACCCTACAACTGTCTCCCCCATCTCTGCACCCAAAGGGTATTCTAGGGACTCTGTTGCCCCCAATCCTTCCCTCAGAAAGAAGAAGAAGATAGTACGCAACAGAAAACCTATCTACTCTCCGTATGAGATTTCCTCTGACATGGATGGATTCATGATCAGCAAATCTTACAAGGCCACATCCAAGAGACAGAAGACCCCTCCTCTGACTCAACTGGAACATGAACAGTCTGTCCAATCTCTTTCATCTGTCCACGAACATCATCCATTGCCTAAGGGAAGAGGTCTAGAGATGCCTCAAGCTGATGGACAACAGAACAACATCCCCTTCAACAAATTTGTTGAATCTGCTGAAGAATTTGGAGGACAGATCCTCCAAGGCATGAACAAACTGATTGAAATCAATGACAAACACTATGGGCACCTTGCTCATGTGAATGACAATCTAAACTCAGGTATGCAGTTCATCTCTGATCGTTTTGAGAACCTCACAGGAACTCTCAACAACTTCATAGCCTCATCATCTGCCAGAACAGATGCCCTGTCAACAGAAGTGGTAGGCATCCACAACACTCTTTCTATCTTCCAGCAGACTCTCCTGAGTCAAGGACATGCAATCCACAATATCTCAGAGCATCTTGAAGCTCTGAAAGAATCTGATGCCAGGACAGAGAGGCACTTGACCTCTATTGAGGCAATGTGCAGAGTTCATCAAGAACAGGCTCAAGCACTTCTGTCTACTGACAGAGATCGTTATCAGAAGATGGTGCTTCTTGAAGCCAATAACAAGGACATCTTCTCTGCCATACAGAAGCGGAAAGGTCTCATTGAAGGCCTTACCTCTGTCACCCAGACTCTACCAGAGGCCCTGGAGCAGATAGCCTCCACTCAGGCTTCAGAATTCCAGAAGATCAGCCTAATGATAGAAGATCTGAATGATGCCAAAAAGGGGGAAGAGGACCCTCAACAGACCAGGCCTAGGTCCCACAGAACTCCTACCAGGCCACCCTCCTCTGATGAGCCTGCAGTAGATCCGGCTCCCTACTTTGAAGCTGCCCTACAGAAGAAGAGAGCAGCAGGCATACCTAGACCCCCATCTCCAGTAAAGAAGAGCACCAAGAAGAAGAAGGTTTTCAACTTCACTGAATGGAGATTGGGTGGTTCTCAGAACATTGACAGAGCTCAATTTGAAGAGATGAAGGCTAAAATGACTCCTACCCAACAACAGCACCTCTATTTGGACAAAGATGGTGTTGTCAGAGTTAGGTATGGGGGTTCACTAGAAGAAGCAGAAGAATGGTACAAGAAGAACATTGTCCCAGGAAAGACCATACATGAAGGTGTCCTCAACTATTTGGACTGCAAGCTTTCTCCAATATGGGCATCTTATCAAAGGTCTGGCAATCTGTTCAAAATCAGGGCTGAAATAAACGAAGAACTGCTCAGGCTTCAAAGACTAGAGGAAGAAGCTCTACAGGCAGCTAATCTGGAGAATGTGTAAGGTTTAAACTCTGTAATATCTATCTAATAAAATCACATCTCTGCCTTCTTACTTTGAAGTGCTTTTCCTCAAATTCTTGTCTTTTTGCATTCTGCTTGTGTTTGTTTATTTCTGTTATATTCTGCTATCTGAATGTACCGCACTCTTACTATTTTCCTATGCCAAGTTGCCCACCAAGATTTTAATGGAAGTTTTTAAACTTAATTTTTCTTTATGGTGAAGGCACTTCTCTGGAAATAGTTAAAGGGTTTTGGCATCATCAAAAAGGGGGAAATTGTAAGGAATAATTGTAATTAGATTTTGATGATGCTAGATTAATTAGGACTTTAGAGTACCCCTTTAGAAATTATGTATTAGAATTTTCCTTTGTAAAGTTCTTAGAGTAATCGACTTGACAGAAGACCTTCAAGAGCAGAAGGGCTTTAAGAGCAGAAGGACTTCAAGAGCAGAAGTGCCTCGTAAGGCTTTATTGTAACAGAGGACCTTTGGTTCTCTGCTCCAGAACAGAAGACCTCGGGGTCTTTGTTAGCCTTCACTCTGACAGAAACCCTTCTGGGTCTCTGTTGGATATTCTCTCAACAGAAGTGCTCCAGACCTCCTCTGTTCTACTCTTAGCTAAAGACACCAGAAGGTCTGACACTTAGAAGAATTTCAAAGAACCGGGAAGTCAACTAAAAGATTCCTTCAACGGCTAGGAGTATGAAACGGAAAAGCTACAGTACACGCATTAAATGCTCATTTAATGCACCCCATGCTACGTAGAGTAATTGCAGATGATTGGCCGCAATGTCAGGAATACTCTATCCCAAAATAGTAACCCGCCAACTTTACCGGGCTCTACTAGTCAAGTCAACTGATCGCGCATTAAATGCAGTTGTCCTCCTACTCCTCCAACGGGAAGACAACCTCAGTATAAAAGATACACTACGAAGAACAACCGGATAACTTTGCCAGGACAACTTTTGCTAACCATTGCTACAAACAAGATATTCAAACTCTGAAAAAGCAAAAAAGCCTCCTTGAGATTCAAACTCATTATCTTCTACCAGAGAAGGCAGAAGTTGGAAAAATACTTTTTCCAACTCAAGCAAAGTTCCAAGTGTTCTTCAACTCTTCAAGCTCATCACATACAAATCCTTTGTAACGAAGCTAGTTGGAGGAACCCCAGTTTCAACAGAAACTTTTCTTGCTACAAGAAGGACATCCAAGTAACTGGAGTAGTGAAGTGGTGATACTTCAAGGAAACTCAGTGAAAGGACCAGTGTTAAAGGAAGCCAGGCAGTGCATCCCAGGACACATCTAGACTTGAAGAAGACGTGGAGTGCTTCTTAAGTACTAGGACTAAGGCTTTGTAAACGGCAGTTTTTACAGCTTAGTGGAACAGTGGACTAGAGGAACGAGTTGTTCCTTGAACCACTATAAAAATCCCTGGTGTCGTTTACTTACTGCTTTTAATACTTGCACTTAGATAGAACTGTCTAACTCCTTGGACTTGGTATCTGTGTTCAGCAGAACTTGTTCTACGAGTTAACAGAAGGCCTACTGCCTTTGCTTCTCTGAGGCTAACAGAACTCCCTACCAGAACCCCATCCGCTGCCAGTCTGTTCTTTCAACAGAACAGGCTATTCTGTAAATCTGGTACTTAGTTTAAAAAGCTAAAAACCAATACAGTCTATTCACCCCCCCTCTAGACTGTATCCAGTATAACCGGGACCAACAGTAAGATCATTTGTAGAGCCTCCCGTCCTCAATGGTGTAACTGGGAGCCCTCAGCTTCGTCAACTTGGCGCGGGACTCATCCTCCGGTAGTTGCCCGGTGGTGATGAAGGCGATGATGTCTGAGATCCAGTCCTCTTGCCTTTGTTGAATTTTATGACGGGGCTAGCGTGTATGCTTGAGAGGCCGAGCTCTTCTATCCTTGCGATTTTGGAGAGGTGCTCGGGAGATTCATCTGAGAGTTTTGATAAAATATCGGCCTCAAAATTTTGAGCCTCGGTATTTGGGTGAAGGAGTGTGCCTCAAATACCTTGATCAATTCTTTAGCCGCCTCATTGTACTGTTTCATCCTCCCTTCCTTGGCCTCATACTCCCCGGAGATTTGGCCCACGACAAGCTTGGAGTCACACTTGACGTGGATCATTCTGGCCTTCATATTTGCTGCCAACCGAAGGCCATAGAGGAGGGCCTCATATTCTGCTTCGTTGTTGGAGACTTTGAAGGAGAAACGGATGGCATAGTAGGCCCGGAAGCCTTCGGGAGTAATGAGAACTACTCCTCCTCCGCATGCTTTGGTGGCTGAGGAGCCATCGGTATAAAAGGTCCACCACTCGTCCGAAGGTGCCGAGGGCTCCTCATCCACCGCTGATCTGGCCGTGCACTCCGTCACGAAGTCTGCCAGGGCTTGGCCCTTTATGGTAGGCCTCGGTCGGATGTCAATGTTGTATTGGTTGAGGAAGATAGCCCATTTTACCATTCGGGAGGAGCTGGTGGGACTCCTCATCAGGGCGCCGAGGGGTTGATGCGTAAGGACCTTGACCGGATGGGCCTGAAAGTAATGGGCGAGCTTCTTCACACTCCAAACAATAGCCATCACTGTTTTCTCCACAGGGGAATACCGGAGTTCTGCTTCCCTAAGGGTCTTGCTAACGTAGAAGATGGCATGTTGGACACCATCTTCTTCCCGGATGAGTACTGAGCTGATGGCTGCCGGGCTAACACCAAGGTAAAGGTACAGGGTTTCCCCTACCTTGGGTTTGGAGAGCACAGGGGGTGAAGATAAATACTGTTTTAGTTCGTTGAAGGCCTTCGGGCATTCTGAAGTCCATTGAAAGTCGACGGTCTTCCTTATGATCTGAAAGAAGGGTAAGGACTTCTCCGCCGATTCGGATAGGAAGCGGTTGAGGGCTGCCAGGCGGCCTGTCAACCGTTGGACCTCCTTCACGTTGCGTGGGGGCTCCATGTTGATGATGGCCTGGATTTTATCGGGGTTGGCCTCGATACCCCTTCGGCTCACCATGTAGCCTAAGAATTTGCCTCCTTTTACGCCGAAGGTGCATTTCTTCGGATTTAGCCGAAGGTTGAACTTTTGCATGATGGCGAAGATCTCCCGGAGGTCGTCAGCATGGCTTGATGACCGTTTGCTTTTGACAATCATGTCATCAACGTAGGCCTCCATGGTGCGCCCTAGGACGACCTGAAAGACTCTGGCCACCATCCGGGTGTAAGTGGCGCCTGAGTTCTTTAGGCCGAAGGCCATCACAAGGTATCAGAATATGCTCTCGGGAGTCATGAAGGCTGTTTTTCGGCGTCTTCCTCGTGCATGAAAATTTGGTGGTACCCTCGTAAGGCATCGAGGAAGGATATGATCTCGCACCCCGCGGTCTCATCCACCAGTTGATCAATATTAGGCAGGGGAAGGGGTCCATGGGGCACGCCCTATTTAAATCAGTGTAGTCTACGCACATGCGGAAGGTGGGCGGCTTTTGTGCGAGGACTACGTTAGCCAACCATGAGGGGTATTTTACCTCCTTGATGTGCTTGATGCAGAGGAGCATGGCGACCTCCTTCTTCACAAAATCCCTCCTCTCGGCCGAGAGGGGTCTTCTTCGCTGTTGTACAGGTTTGATCGAAGGGTCCACCGAGAGGCGGTGGGTGATGACCCTTCGGCTGATTCCGGGCATATCCTCCGACCCCTATGCAAAAACAATGGAGTAGGCGCGGAGGGCTTCAGTTATGCCGGTCTTCAGGTCTTCGGGGAGCTTGGCTCCAATCTTCACAACCCTTTCCGGCTTGGCCGGATCGAGTGCAAAGTCTTCTACTTCCTCGGCGGGCTCAGTCCTCGGCCTTTTCTCTTCTTCCTCCATGGTTCCGGTGATGGTGTCAACACGGAACTCGGTCTTACTAACCTTCTTTGTCACTTGAAGGTAGCAAGCGCGAGCGAGTTTTTGATTCCCCCTGGAGTACCCGATGCCTCCTTCGGCGGGGAACTTGAGGAATAGATGCCTCATGGAGATGATGGCTTCGAGGTCCTCGAGGGCTGGTCTGCCGAGGATGATGTTGTGGGCGCAGTCGATGTTGACGCCGACGAACTCCACTTCGAGCTTGGCTCTATGGAGCCCATCGCCGAATAGTACCAAGAGGGTAATGACCCCCTCGGAATCAATGGTGTCTCCGGTGAAGCCGGCGAGAGGTGTTTTGATGGGCCGAAGGGACCCCCTCTCCAGATACAGCACTCTGAATGTGCTGAGGTACATTACATTGACGGAGCTGCCCGTGTCAATGTAAGTTTGGTGGATGATGGTGTCATCAATCTCCGTACGGATGACGAGGGCATCCCTGTGCGGAGAGGAAGCCGGGGGGAGATCGGCGTTGGTGAAGGTGATGGGTTCCTCCCTCAGCCGCTTTACCGGGGGCATACGAGTGACTTCCCCCACGTATAGCGATTGAGCCCACTTCTTCCGCTGGCTGGTGGAGTCCCCTCATGTGTTGCCTCCAGTGATCATATGGATGTGGCGCTTTTTCTCCTGGTATTGGCCGTGCCCCTCCTCCTCATCGAGGTTTCCAATCTCCCTTTTCCTACCCTTTGGGTCGCCGAGGGGGATGGTGTTTGGGTTAACCCACGCGTTTGCTTTCTTAGGGGGTCCCTGGTACTGAGGGGTCCCCTAAGGCGGAGGGCCTCTGATGAATTGGGACAGGTGGCCTGCTTGTATCAATCTTTCAATGACCGTCTTCAGCTGATGGCAGTCGTCGGTGTTGTGCCCTTGGTTGCGGTGGAATCGACAGTAAGGATAATTGGGGTTGATGGCGTATACCTCCAGGGGTGCGCGAGAGTCGCGCTCCACAAGGCCCCTCTCCTCGGCGAAATCTAGGATGACACTGACGGGGTGCGTCAAGGGAGTCCGAGGGTGCTCCAAAAGAATGGGTTGGGCCCAAGCCTTCAGGTTTCCCTTGTAACCTCCCCCGGGCTTGGCTTGGCCATGCCGGGGGCGATCACTGGGGTGTGCGGAGACCTTGGATTGATTATGGGGAGCCCCCGGCACCCGGTTACCCTTGTCATCTAGCCGAGGGCATTGCTGATCGTGGTTGCGATGGCACTTTTCCACCTCCTCGGCCTCGGCGTACCGGTCCCCCCGCTGCAAGGACCTTATGTAATCGCGGGGAGGTTCGATGATGAGGCTCCTTGAAAAGTTCCCGGGGCGAAGGACTGTTTGAAGGAGGGCCAGGAGGGTCCCATCGTCAACGCCATCAACTTTATCAGCCTCCGTCCTCCAACGTTCCAAGAAGTCCCGAAGGGTCTCCTCCTTCCTTTGTCTTACTGTCAGCAAGTGGGAGAAATGTTTCCTTGAATGGCGCCTTCTCATATATTGCGTCAAGAAGCGTTGGGCGAGTTCTTGCCATGAATCGATGCAGCCTTCGGGCAGTCGGTTGAACCATTCGTACGCCAGCCCCTCCAAGGTGGAGAGGAACCAACGACGCAAATATTCATCCGATGCCCCCACCATCATCATGCTGTTTTGGTAGCGGCTGTAGTGTTCTTGAGGGTCCGTCTTTCCTTCATAGGGCCTGATGGGTTCCCACGGTATTTTTCCGGAATTCGGGCCGCCAATACCCTTGGGGTAAATGGCGTCCTAGTCCGGAGTTGGATGACGGGTTCCCTGGAGCCTTCGGCTATTTTCTTCTGCATTTCCTCCATTTTGGCCAACATGGCCTCATATTTGGGATCCGCCTGGGGGGTGGTGGCGGGGGTATGTACCCGATGGGCCTCCATCTCATCATGCCGGCGCTTGAGGGCCGCAATGACTTCATCCCTAGGATCCTTCGGGGGGGCCTCCACCCCCTGCAAACGAACACAGGCCGAGTGGGCCTGATTGATTTGGTGCCTGGCGTCATCGGCATGAAGTGGTGCCTTGCCTTTGTCCTGAGGAGGACGCCTTTCATTTGCCCTGGAGACGGATCCGCCACTTTCCTGAGGTCTTTGGAACGCCTTCCCCCCGAGGCGGTCTTGTGCCCCTCCGAGTCTCTCAAGGGCGGAGGTCCGGGGCTCTTCTTTACCACGATGGTCCCGGGATTGAACCTCCTGGGAGGCGGTGTCTTGAGCCACGACCCCTTCGTCGTTCCCCACCCGAGGGGTAGGGTTCACTAAGGGGGGTGTTCGTGGGAGAAGAACAGCGTTCTCCCCGACATGTGGTTGAAGGGGTACCAGAGTGCCGAAGGCACCTAGGTTTTGAGTGAGTGTCTGGATGAAGGCAGAGAATGCCGATTGTACGTCGATAGTGAGAACCGGAGGGCTCACTTGATTTTCGCTCCGGTCCCTCCTTCGGGTTTCGATGTCGAGGCGGGCATCGAGAGCATTTTGTTGGAGCTGAAAGCGCAAGTCAACAGCAGCCTGTTCCAACTCAGTGATGACCCCGCACTCGGGAGCCTTGTTAGAGACTTCGGGGGCGTTGACTTCACCGAGGGCCAGGTTGTTGTCCTCAAGGTTCTTGGACTGAGCACGGGTGGTTCTTCCCATTTTAATATGTGTTTTTAGCTGAAGGGGAGGTTTTCTCACTTGATTGTTCGACCTCTCAACGAGAGCACCAAATGATGGATAAGTGTACCCGGGGGTATCTATCCGAGGGGTTACTGCGGGGAATAACTAGAGAGAAGTCAGAGCAAAAGTGAGAGAGAGAATATATATTGCTGAGAATGCGTTGAGTGTATTGAGCCTGAATTACAAATGGGCAAAGGAGTGCTATTTATAGTAGTAATAAATGCCGGATAGGGACACGTGTCATCATTCTGGTGGTCGAGGGGACACTTCAGCGGGGTGGCACTGGCACTCGCATGTGGCCGCATTAAATGCGGTGGTTGGATGTGACGTTTGTACTTGGTACGTTGATCCGGCACATGTGGGTGGGAGATTCTGTCGAGGAGATGCCCTCGGGCGTAGATGATTGGCCGAAGGCTCTTCATACCGGGGCCCCTAGGTGCCGAGGGCTACTGTTTCGCTGCTTTCTCCCGGACACTCTGAGTACTTTAAAGAAGTTGTATTGTGCGTTTATTAGCCTTCGGCCAGGGGGCCGAAGGCACACCAGTGTTCGTCGCGGGCTGTTTGGCACTTGGGGCGCCGTAATTTGGGCCTGCTGTGCTTCCTGGGCCTGTTGGGCCTTTGCTACAGTAGTGGGAGTCTATGGGCCGGGGGTTCCTGGGCCATATACTCCATCAACGCCGTTAGAAACGTCTAAAAATGACCGTTACAAGTAACTCCGATTTTCAAAACTGCCCGAAAAATTAAAAGAAAAATACCAAAAGGTGCACCTCGTCAAGATGGCCTCCGAACCACCTTCGCCTTTGAATTTTTCAGATCTGTTTGAATTGTTTTTTAAAAATGATTTCGCTAATATCACTTTTTCGATTGACTTTCCGGTGACAAGGGTGGCTAAAAACAAAAAAGAAAGATGGTTTAGCGGTCGTCTTATTGAGGCGCACCTTCCAGTATTTTTCTTTTAATTTTTCGGGCACTTTTGAAAATCAGAGTTACTTTTAACGGTCTTTTTCAGACGTTTTTAATGGCGTGACCCTCTTGTGATAATGAAATTCAAATACATGAACCACTTTGATAAAGAATGAAACACATGACCCTATTTGAAAACAGGCTCAACCGCAAGTACCTTTTCCGTACTTTCCCCATGAATATTACACGAGAGACCCACTTTAAAAACCCTAACATCCCTAACTCGAAGTCTATCACGGAATACGGATTTATGGCTCAGGGCTTTGCTTCTTAAAGGTGAGAACAACTCTCTTCGATTCTTCTAGATGGAGCGGTGCTAGGCCTGCAATTTGGCTCTACCATCGGTGGCTTCTAATCTCTCTCATTATCAAGCACTCTACCCATTTTCTTCTTTCTTCTATTTTCGGAATCACTCTTGTCAAAGGTAAGTTTTCTTGTGGTTAATACAGAGTGTGTGTATTACAGTTTGGTAAGTTTGCTCGATGCCTATCTTGTGATTAATATAGAGTGTGTATTACAGTTTGGTGAGTTTGCTCGATGCCTAACTTTGTAGATTTTTACATTAAGATTTAGTAAAATTGAAAAAGAAATTGGGGCTTTGAATATATAATTCACTATGAAGGACGTTTACATTAGGATTAGAAATTAGTTATTTAAGAGCATTTGGGGAAACGGACTGTTAGAGTAAGAATTTGGCGGTTTATGTTTCATTAAAGAGGATTGATCAGAGAAGTTAATGAGGCTTAATGATGGCTATTGAAACGGATTTGTGTTTATTATTATGGTTAATAACGATATTAAGGCAAGAGGTTACTTATTTTGAGCTGACCAGCATTAATGACAAGTTGTGAAACCGTCGGGTCGGAAACGTCGAGTCAAACCGTCCGTAACGGACAACTCGAGCTAGTGGAGCATTTGCAAGGCCCAATGACAATTATTGTAACGTCTTTATGTATTATTAGCCTCTTTAATATGGTTAATGAAGATATTGATTGTAATTGACCGGCCTTTATGACAGATTTGAAATCGTCATAAAGTGCGACCAACCCGTCAGTAACGTACAAAGCCATCATGAGAGCATTAATTACCCTTACTATAAATAGGATATTCCTCATTGTAATCAGGGCAGCTCACATTCGAATAATACACAAGCTTTCACTTTTATTCACCCATTTGTCATCTCCTTCATTGCTCTTGTACGAGACCCATTCTTCATATAATTTTCTTTTTTAATTAGTTTTAGCTTATCAAATTATTGCTTAAACAATTTGGCGCCCACCGTGGGACATCGTGCAAGAGAAATATCATTGAGCATGGATAGCGGTAATCCTTTGTTGGCAGAGTTTCATGCGCAGTTGGAGTCGGCAAAGGAGGAAATCCGACGAGAAGCAGAACTCATGGTGACCCCGGTCCGTCCAACTTCATGCAGAACCGCAGACGGAACATCTTTGATGACCTGCCACCAGAGGTTCAGTCACAATGACTGCGTAGACCCGTCAATTTAATGTACGAGAGTTGCGGGGGGCGACGTTCGAAAGTCATAGTCATTCCATCACCAACCCATCTCGAAGTGACACGACCAACGGTTTCAACGGGAGGACTACTTCAACCAGGTATGGCAGATACAATGTCTATGATGATGGACCAACTACGTCAGATGCAAGAAAAGATCAACGGGTTACCAGGAGTGCCCTCACCTTTGGATTGAGCATCACGAACATGTTATGCAGACCCCCCCCCTTTAGCAGACAGATCACCGATGTGGAAATACCAAGAAAATTCACCGCACCATCAATGAAGATGTTCGATGGTACGTCTGATCCGCTGGAACATGTTGCTCAATACAAGTAGCAAATGCTCGCCGTATCGCTTCATCCAGATCAAAAAGAAGCATGCATGTACCGAGCGAGGTTTCGGAGCGACACTATCTGGTCCCGCCCTAACATGGTTCGTCAACCTGCCAAATGGAGGGATCAACTCGTTTGCGGAAATAGTTGACGCGTTCAACCAACAGTTTGCAAGCAGTCGAATTCTTGAGAAGCAGACAAGCGATCTTTACAGAATCATTCAGCGTCGAGGCGAGTCATTGAGAGACTATCTGCATCGCTTCAATAAAGAAAAAGTGTCGATTTCCAGGTATGACGTTTCGACAGCAGTGGAGGCATTTCAGAGGGGTTTAATCGACGATTCAGAACTGTACAGAGAACTGACTAAATACCCCTGCAGAACCTTCGAAGATGTCCAGGCCAAGACCTTAGCTTTCATCAGGCTCGAGGAGGACCAACAATCATGGCTTCGACAGGATGGATATGACGGGGGGCAACGTAAATCCAACACGTCCAGGAAGCACGATTACCGGACTGGAAAACCCTATGCTACAACCGAGGATCGGCCAGTAGCGTCAATAGCAGGATGGCTTGATGATCCAGATTTGCCACCCGTCATCACCGATTACTGCTTCAATGTCATGACCACGAGACTCATCCACGCTTTAGAGAAGCTAGGGGAAAAAGTCTGATGGCCCAAGAAAATCGACAAACCAGCCAGACGTCGAGACCCGAGTAAGCATTGTGATTTTCACAATGACAGTGGGCACAACACTGAGGATTGTGTCGCGCTACGGAAAGAGGTGGCATACTTACTGAGGAATGTCTATCTGACAGAAATCATGTTTGAACATACCACATCGCTTCTGGGATGGAATGTCAAAGCGTCACCAAATGAACTGAGATCTCCTTCACCGCCAGCTCCTTGTAAGGTAATTAACTTCATTAACGGTGGACCTGACTTATGTGGGCTAACATATTCTGCAGCAAAGAGACACACTCGGGGTTACTCCCGAGACAAGTCATTGCAGGTCTGCAGGGTCGAGAAACGTCAAGAGGAGTGGAGAAATCAGAAATGCGTCAATCACTTTTGACGAAACAGATATTCCTTACCCAACACAATCTCATCATGACACGTTGGTCATCTCTCTCAGAGTGGCGAATTGCGAAGTCAAACGAGTCCTTATGGACAATGGAAGCCCCTCCAATATTACCACTATGAAAATGCTGAAAGAACTAGGAGTCAAGGAGGAGGACGTGACGGAATCTGGATCGAGCCTAGTCGGATTCAACGGGGAACCAAGCCGAACTTTAGCCTACAACTTGATCTTGGGAACCCCATGGCTACATCAAATGGGAGCCATTCCATCGACGTATCATCAAGTCGTCAAGTTCCCAACACCGTGGGGAGTGCAAAGCATTTGGGGGGATCAGAAGTCAGCCAATTCATGCTACCAGACAGCAATGAAGCCAACTATAAACCAAACAGCTTCCAAGACGGCATAGCAATCAAAGGGTGACCCTGCTCTGGAGGAAGATGACGCCAGAACACAAGAAGTTGTCGTTGATCCAAAACATCCAGAAAGGGTCGTCCGCATCGGGAAGAACGTACCGGCCCATCTCAGAGACGAACTGATAGACTTCCTCAAAGAACACAAGGACGTGTTCGCATGGAGCCACGGAGATATGACAGGTATTGATCCAAAACTCATAACTCACAGGTTAAATGTCATCCCGTCATTCAAACCCATCAGACAGAAGAGGAGACGGTTCGCCAGAGAACGGAATGACATAGTAAACGAGGAGGTCGAAACACTGCTCCGAACCGGCAAGGTGAAAGAGGCCAAGTATCCTGACTGGTTAGCCAACGTCGTCGTCGTGCAAAAAAGGAAAGGAAAGAACAAGGGAAAACCAGCTAAGTGGCGAGTTTGCGTCGACTTCACCGACTTAAACAAAGCATGTCCAAAGGATTCATTTCCTATGCCGCATATTGACGTACTGGCTGACGCAACTGTCGGACACGAGATGCTATCCTTCATGGACGCTTTCAGCGGTTATCACCAAATTCAATTACACCCGGATGACCAAGAGAAGACCGCCTTCATAACTGAGACATGTACGTATTATTACATTGTTATGCCTTTTGGACTCAAAAATGCAGGTGCAACGTTCCAGAGGCTGGTTACCATGATGTTCAAGGAGCAGTTCGAAAAGACTTAACCCGGTTACCAAAACAGAAGGAAGATCACACCAGTCACCTGACGGATTCGTTCAAGAAGCTACGGGAATATAATCTAAAACTTAACCCGGCTAAATGTGCCTTCGGAGTGTCATCAGGAGAATTCTTGGGCTACATTGTCAGCGAACGAGGAATAGAAGCGAGCTTAGAACAAATACGAGCGATTCTTGACATTGAATCGCCCAAATCCATCAAGGATGCCCAAAGGTTGACAGAATGAGTTGCAGCCCTGAATTGCTTCATTTCGAAGTCATCATACAAATGTCATTTGTTCTATGACGTTTTGCGAAAGAACAAAAAATTCGAATGGACAAATCTGCATGAGCAGGCACTCCAGCAATTAAAAGAATACATGATGTCCCCGCCGTTACTTGCCAAACCCAAAGACGACAACGAGTTACAGCTGTATCTAGCCATTTCAGAACATGCCGTCAGTGCAGTTTTGACAAAGGAAGAACAGGGGCAACAAACTCCAGTATATTATGTAAGTAAGTCCTTAAACGGCCCTAAATCCAGGTACGCCTTACTCGAAAAATTGGTTTTAGCTTTAGTTATTGCCTCAATTAAATTATGCCCTTATTTTGAATCCCATACCATTTGTGTTCGAACTAATTATCCCATGAAGTCAATCATGAGGAAGCCCGAGTTGACAGGTCGCATGGCTAAATGGTCGATTCAACTAGGAGCTTATGACATAAGGTTTGAACCAAGGACGGCTCTAAAATCCCAGTCGCTTGCAGACTTTGTGGCAGACTTCAGCCCAAAACTCCAAACTGGAGCGGAGAAAGAGACATGCATCTTGATTGACGGTTTGCCTAAACAAAGATGGACGATGCACACTGACGGGGCATCAAATCAAAATGGTGCAAGCCTGGGTGTAGTACTGAAGTCGTCACAAGGGGACACCATGCTCTAAGCAGTACACTGTGATTTCAATGCTACAAACAATGAGGCGGAGTACGAAGCGTTGATCGTCGGACTCACATTGGCAAGGGATCTAGGCATCAAAATCTTGAAGGTAAAATGCGACTCTCTGTTGATAATTAATCAAACTAACGGTGTTTATGCAGCAAAGGACCCCAAGATGACATCCTACTTACAAATTGTCCTGGACCCAACAACATCGTTCGACGAAATAACCTTCGAGCAAGTCCCAAGAGAAGAAAACACACAAGCTGATGCTCTGGCAGCAATCGGATCATGTCTGGGGGCAGAAATCAACAACAACATCCCTTTTGTGCATTTGACAAGTCCAGCAATTGACAAACCAGAACTCGTCACTGCCATTGAAACCCCATCACAAGATGATTGGACGCAACCATACATAACATATCTAAAGCACAATACTCTCCCAGCAGACAAAAAAGAAGCCAGGGCGCTCCTCTCTAAGGTAAGTAGATTCCTACTAATTGACGATGTTTTGTTCAAAAGGTCTGTAGCACGTCCATATCAAAGATGCCTGATGCCTCAAGAAGTTGTCAAAGTGCTGGAGAACCTTCATGAAGGGGAATGTGGCAACCACACGGCGAGACGAAGTCTGTCTAACAAAGCTCTCAGATTTGGATATTATCGGCCAACCATGAGAGAAGACGCAATCACATTTACTCAAAGATGCAAGCCTTGTCAGATACATGGGTCGATCCATCATCAGCCCTCTGAGTCACTTCATCCAGTTCTATCACCTTGACCTTTTATGAAGTGGGAGATGGATATCGTCGGGAAATTGCCAGAGGCACCAGGACAAAAAGTATACATGCTGGCAATGACAGATTACTTCTCAAAATGGGCAGAAGCTGAGCCATTCCGTCAGGTACGAGATGACCAGGTAATTTCATTTATCAAAAGAAACATACTTTGCAGGTTCAGTATTCCGTCGGAAACTGTTTGCGACAACGGATCTCAGTTCATAAGTGCAAAGACCAGACTGTTCTGTGAAAGGTACAATATCAAGTTGGAAACGTCAACCCCCAGGTACCTGCAATCTAATGAACAGGCTGAATCCAGCAACAAGGTCATTGTTGCCAACCTGAAGAAAAAACTTGAGAAAGCACAAGGCAAATGGGATGACGAGTTACACTTGATACTATGGGCAGACAGAATGACTCCAAAAACGCAACCGGACAAACCCCTTTTTCTTTAGTTTATAGCTGTGAAGCGGTCATACCGGAAGAAATAGAGGTGCACTCTTCGAGATACGGACTTATGATCGTAGAATGAAACAACGCGGAATTAGTACATGATTTGGACACCATCGATAAAGTTAGAGAGAAAGCCAAGATCTGACTACAATCTTATCAACAAATGGTGGCTAAGAGCTTTAACAAAAATGTCTGAGGTAGAATATTTAAGAAAGGTGGTTGGGTTCTACGAAGAGTATTCGGAAATGAAGCAAGTGGAAAATTCAGTCCCAATTGGGAAGGCCCGTACAAGATCATCGACATTATTGGACATGGGGCATACCGATTGGAATCAATAGATGGTAGACAGGTTCCTAGAAGTTGGAATGCGGTACACCTTAAACTTTTCCATTTTTAATTCTGTTATATCTTATTTATCATCCTAGACGACTTACTGACTTAACCATCGGAGGGCCGTTGGCTCAAAACCAACAGCCGACTTTGACAGTTTGTGACGAATGCAGGGATATCTTAAAGCGTAAGTTTAGACAACTAGAGAAGCGGCCTACGATGGTTACAAGACGTCAATTAGGCTCGCAACGGACAAACATTTTTTAGACATCAAAATGGGAAGGGTTAGGCTGCCCATGAGAAATCATGGATCACAGTCCTAGCAGAGCCCATACAATGCGTTTTGGCCAAAACCTACACACATATATGACAATGCACGTGCAACCAAAACATATATGACATCGCACGTGCAACAAAATATACAGAACTACAAAACGAAACAACATGCTCCAACATAAGGAGATAATACAAACGACAAACGTAATGCTATTTAAAGTTTTTTGCAGGATATGGACCAGGTTCACACAACCCATCTCGCCATCTTCAACGACAGATGATGTTCCCTTCGCCGGATGAAGTGTCGACATCAATATGAAAAATGTTGCAAATTTATGTACCTGAGCCGTCAAGGCAATTTTGGAAGAGAGAAGATAACATGCCAGCTTTCAGTTTTCGTGGTTTTAGTTGAAGAGACGGATTCAGTCGAAGGTTAATCCAAAGAAAGACGGAGACGTTTCGTCAACCGAAGTCATCAATATGTCACAACAAGTCGTTGATGAGTCAACAGATGCAAAGAACCAAGAGGTGAAGCATGGCTCTTTCAAAATTTCGACAAATTGCCGCTTGATGATTCGACCCATGCATCGTACGCGTCAACTTCTCGAAAGGGGGCAATTGTTAGAGTACGAATTTGGCGGTTTGTGTTGCATTAAAGAGGGTTGATCAGAGAAGTTAATGAGGCTTAATGATGGCTATTGAAACAGATTTGTGTTTATTATTATGGTTAATAACGATATTAAGGCAGGAGGTTACTTATTTTGAGCTGACCAGCATTAATGACAAATTGTGAAACCGTCGGGTCGGAAACGTCGAGTCAAACCGTCCGTAACGGACAACTCGAGCTAGTGGAGCATTTGCAAGGCCTAATGACAATTATTGTAACGTCTTTATGTATTATTAGCCTCTTTAATATGGTTAATGAATATATTGATTGTAATTGACCGGCCTTTATGACAGATTTGAAATCGTCATAAAGTGCGACCAACCCGTCAGTAACGTACAAAGCCATCATGAGAGCATTAATTACCCTTACTATAAATAGGATATCCCTCATTGTAATCAGGGCAACTGACATTCGAATAATACACAAGCTTTCACTTTTATTCACCCATTTGTCATCTCCTTCATTGCTCTTGTACGAGACCCATTCTTCATATAATTTTCTTTTTTAATTAGTTTTAGCCTATCAAATTATTGCTTAAACACGGACAAACGGTTACCCGTGGATAAACCGATTCCCCGTTGGGGTAGGTACGATTCAAATAAAATTACCTGAACGAGTAGTGGGGCAGTTTCGGGGCAAACATTTATCCAACCGAGCAGTTTCGGTTTTATGTGTACCCGTCCCCGATCCGTCCCGTTGCCTCCCTACTCATAAGGGCATCTCCATCCATAGGATTATATAGAGATTATTTTGATGGTGTGGATGATACTTTTTGAGATTATGGATGAGATGTTGGGATTAATTGAAGATTATTTGATTAAAAAAAAATCTGGTATCAAATTCTAAAGTTGGATTATTTGAAGATTATTTCCAACTTTTAGGCTCCTCTTCCCATTTTGTAGGCATACTCATAAATAAGGTGATGACTAGGTGCATGTGGTTACTCCAAACCACGAAAAGTTTTAATGCATGCACTACGAATCGTAGGATTCGTAGATACGGGTTGTCATTAAAAGCACTATCCCTTTTTAAAATTAAAAGTACTATCCGTTTGGTTGTAAAAAAACACTATCCGTTTGTTAAAAAAATAATAGCACTATGCATGTCACTATCTGTTGTTAAATTAAAATTGCATGTACTAGTTCTAAACCCAATTTTCAATTTTCAAAACCCAATTAAATTGAAGATTTGAAGTGTCACTTAAAATTCAAAATCCAATTGCAATTGAAGTCCAACGGCTATTATATTGTGTATAAATATGCATCTATTTGATTTGTAAACACATCATTATCTACTTTCTATCTCATTTTCATTTAGCAAAATGTATTTGATTCGTATGATTTTTTTAAATTTAAATTTTAAAATTCGTTTAAATTTAAAATTTAAATTTATTAAACTCTTTGAATATTGCAATTATATTAGAAACTAACGTTTATAATTTAAAGTTTTAAATTAAATTTTAAATTCGATTTTTTTAAAAGGTGTAATTTTTTTTACCATAATGGTGTATGTACTAAGTCTATTTTGTCCATATGGAGTGCATGTGAGTGTGTGAGTGCATTTAAGTTAGAGATTTTGAAATTGAGTGCATATCTCATAAAAAATCTAGGTGAATTAAGATCATGGATGAGGAGAAATTGATAGGTTTGGAGATTATTTGAGATTTTCTTATGTGAAAGTGACATGAGAATAACAAGTCATAAAAAACCGTAAAATTGTGTATAATGAATGGAGATAAATACACATACATTTGTGGGGAGGAGATTATTCGCATAATAAAGGACAGGGTTCAAGTCTCAACCTCTTTAAAAACGAAAACACATACATGAACCAATAATAATCTCGGCCTTTCAAATTTCGCACCATTGGTTAGAATCAATAAGATGGTTTTGTTATCATTATTTTACACTAATTACAGAAAATGCCACACATGTTTGAATTTTGAATAATTGCATGAAAGAGGTAGTCTAATTAATGAATGAATAAAGTGAAAATTTTGAATCACGAGTTCTCGTTATTAAGAGTTCTCATTTTGATATGGAAGAATTTTACTTTACACTCCATTTTTAGTTTTTGGGTCAGGGTCATATTTGACTTTTGCATCATATTTTCAAAATCATTAATGATATTTAATAAGTTTTTACCTAAAATTTTGAACACTGACATTAAAAGGTTTTTGAAATTGGAATTAGCAGCCTAACATGTCCCTATATACTACTCTATTCTCTCGTGTTGACGTGCAATGAAAGAATTATCATTCTTTATTATGTACGGAGTAGTATGCTCAGTGATGAAAAATTAATATGAAGTATCATATATAACCAAGAT
Organism: Cuscuta europaea; assembly: GCA_945859875.1. NCBI lineage: Eukaryota > Viridiplantae > Streptophyta > Magnoliopsida > Solanales > Convolvulaceae > Cuscuta > Cuscuta europaea. The sequence continues at coordinate 10,667,181 of CAMAPE010000080.1, read as the reverse complement.
CTAATAGCATGACACAATTAATCCAATATTCATTTGAGAGAGATCGGAAGAAAATATCATTAGTGCTCTAAGAAGATTGAACATGTAATACGTTTTAAGACAATGACAGATGGATTGTGTAATTTAGAGAATTGTGATTTTATTTGGTTTGTGTCTTTAGGTATGTATTGCATCGAGGAGAGAGATGTATTAATAATAGGAAAACCCTAATGGTCACAACTCTTCATATTTGTTCTAAACAGTGTGTCCACGATGGTACTCTTTAAGTATTATTTATTAACGCATAATATTAATATAATATTATTGTACATTTGTTATATGTAATTATCTCATACGGTAGTTAGTATTTGTATTTATCCCATACGTATGACTAGCTATATCCCTTAGTTTGTGATTAGTTTGTTATTTGATCTTATCACCACCTACTGTAACTCTATATATTCATGTACGTAGCTAAAGCTGAATACAACAATTCAATATCTTCCATTATACTTCTTCATTATTTTTATCAAATGATACATATATATAATATATAATTATATGTATAGTACACAAATGTAGAACATTTATTAATATCGTTAATATTGGTTCTTAGGTCATATCGTAAATAATCTAACACTCAGTTTCTCACCAAATCCAATACCCCTTCATAACATTTGATCGGTCTCAAAATGATTCCAAAGTCTATTTTTATTAGTCAACACTATTTCCTTCCATTTACTAATTTAGCATATCAAATTTTTATTATATTCTAATTTGAATTGTGTGACTATAGAATTTTTTTATTATATTCTAATTTGTGACTAATTTTTTATTATATTTTAATATATAGTTACCGAAGAAGTAATTTGTAATTATTGTTAATTAACCATAAAAATAGAAAATTATAACTTAATTAAGTGATGGGAGTGTATAATCAAGTACAGTCGTATAGGTAAGTAAATATCTATGATCTATAATCTATCGACAAACAAAATTTGTGATACATACGATACAACACGAGTAGAATGTTCAATGAATCATGGCAATGCTTGAGAAAATTGACCAAAACTCAAGATTTTTCCCAAAATAGGACCACATTATGTTTTTCCCTAAATAGGACTAATCTTACCTTTTTTACCCCTAATTCTATTTAATTAATTGATCTAAATAATTGCCCCGTAGTTTCCTTGAACAACCAAGGCAGTCCGTCGGTGGCGGGGCAGTCCGTAGTGACGGCAGCACTGCGGCATCGGTCGGCGGCGGATTCCGGCAACTAATTAACCCAATTAGTTGCCCCCCTAGTTCTCTTGCACAACCAAGGCAGTCCGGTGGTGGCGGCAACGACGGATTTTGGTGGCGGTGAACTCCGGCGGTGGCGGGCGGCGGCTCTGGCGGCACAAAATCTGGCAGGCTGCCAGAAAAAAAACTGGATTTTCCGGTGGTGCTCCGGTGGCGACGGCAGCGGTGGCCGGAGGTCCGGCGGCAGGCGGCGGTCCGGCAGTCCTGGGCTTCACTGGTAAAGGCTGTGAGGGGTATTTTGGTCCAATCACAAATAAAAACTCCTATTTAAGTATGTTTAAACTAGGTACTCCTATTTTGGAAAAAACTATGTTTGCTCCTATTAAGGTAAATCTCCCGCCATGCTTGGGAGACTTTTGGTGAGATTCTTCGATTGACAAGCTAAGTAGGCCCTCAACTTCTATAGATTTTAGGAAAATTTGACTAGAATAATCTGAACTATTAGCCGTCCGCTTCTAATAATCCGTAGTACGCGTTATTTCTGTTTAATCACAACATAGTGGGGTGTCTTCCGTAATTACACTGCGGTGACCTGTGACCGGTTGAGGCGGTCATATTTTAAAAAAGTAACTAACTAATGCATCACGTACACCTTATCCTCATCCTCCTCACTTCGCTAACCATGAATGCTTCTTCGTACAAACAGGTAGGTCTTCATTTTCTTTGCACCGCCATTAATGTCTTTTAATCTTTCTATCTGTTCACCCCGAGAATGTAGTCTACATTTGCAGTCATGAGGATTACAAAGATTAAAAGACATTAATTTGTTCACCCCGCAAACGTAGACTACATTCTCGGAGTGGTGAGAGGTTTACTCTAACCACGTTAGGCTCATTTAGACCCATTACAGGATCAACGAGCTATATTGCTTTATTTTGGGTGATTGACTCTAAGTCTGGTTCGAGGGTCGGTGGTTGGAAGTGCTCCTTTTACTTTCTTGTTCCCTTGCTGAATGCTTTGATATCAATTAAAAGCCGCCTTGTTCCAAAAAAAATTATTCCATAATAAAAGAATGACATTTATAAAAAATTAGAAAAGAGGAACTACATTTCGATGTTTGATATAAATGAGGGACTAAAATGAAATTTCTCTAAATTTAATGGATGCGAAAAGATAAGGAGGAAGATGATATGACATTGTCACATATGTAGTATACTACTAGTACTAGTTTGGCAAAAAGAGGATGACACTCCATCCCTGAGGGTCCTCCAACACCGACCGGACAGTTAGATCTGAGGATGTAAATTGAACTTTAATCACAAGCTGGCAGATAGACAGTGAGACCCTGGTACTTGCAGAAGCCCTAAGGGACCGAGTCTCCTTCAGAAAATTAGAATTACTCATCCTTTGATCTTCTTGATGCTTATGAAAAATACTTTTCACAAATAGATCTTGCTATTACAATCAAATAACGATTCCACACGCTCTATCTTAAACCGTGCGCTTAGAGTAAAACTAACATGCCGGCTAGATTGTACCTAAAATACATTCACCAGGACGGGGCCATTTAATCATATACACATGTATCTTTTTAATCATTTTTTATACTCCGTATGTAAGTCTGGGTCAATTATTTAACCAACATACAAAATTTACTAAGCTCACTAGAGAACATACTGTATTAAGGTACAATATTTTTATTTCTGAAATTAAATTATAAATAATGGTGTAAAAAAAATTATTTTGTGAGGTTACAAATTACCATGTCAATTGAACATAAGTGTAATCAACAAGTGTTATTAAGAACTAATAATTGCCTTTAATAGGAGTAAAACATACAAGTTTTCTCTAAATATGAGTCAATCTCTAATCTTCCCTATATATAGGACTAAACACTAAGTTCCTTCTCATAATACCCATAATCTAAGTAATTAATTGCCTTCCTAATTCGTTTGGGCAATTGGATCAGTCCGTTGGTGGCGGGCAATCCGGTGGTGGTGGCAACGGCTGAGCTCCGGCAATTGGTGGCGGTGGCAGGCTGCCTCTAAACTGATCATGATCCTTTGATTTATGATCATTTTTTAAAAGGCAAAACAAATTTGTCCCTTCGATACAGAGAAAAGGCGAAACAAATTTTAAGGATAGTTTTCTAAAAGGAAATGATGTTATTACACAATCTCTTTTAGCAGCTCCTTTAATTTCTCCTCAAGGCAATCTTATAAATACACATGAACTATGGGAGAAAGTAAGTCTAGAACAATATATAGAGATAAACGAGAGTTCAAAGAATATAAGAGATACGTAGTATTTATTGAAGAAATGTTCTTACACTATTTCCGTTCATGTCACGTCGTGGGTTCAGTCATATTCGCCTTTCTATTTGGATTTCGAGAAACATTAGCATATGTTTTCTCCAATGGTTGGTTAGGAACTCAAGTATCAACTTTGAGATAAAGTCGAGGGGCTCCTTATCATTAAGATAAGGTAGCTTAGAGTTGATCAATCTTGTAATTGTGTTGAAAGTTTTTAGTGAAAAAGTTCACAAATTCCCCCGAGAAATGCGTGAAAACGGTCATAGTTCTTCATACACAATTCACCCACATTCTTTTTATGTAGTTCAACAAATACATCAATTTAGCCTAATGTTTTCGCAATACTTGGAGGATTCTAAGGGTTCTTTAAACACACTTTGAAATGTGTGGAAGTGTGTATTAAAATTAGATGTTCGTCGATTATATAAAATTTAAGGGAAAGTCACACCTCTGATCATTCAAATTTAATGCAAATTGAAATATAGTACTTATCTTTTGATTTCTACAAATGTTCTCCCTTTAACATTAAGGACTATATCAACCACATGTTATAAAATTTAAAAACAATTTTTTTATTAATTTTAAAATGGAATTGCTACACTGTTAATCGAACAAACAAAAAGACTACATGTCTAATTTATTCCATAATTAAAGGATGACATTTATACAAATTAGAAAAGAGGAACTACATTTTGATGTTTGATATAAATGAGGGACTAAAAAGAAATTTCTCTAAATTTAAAGGACACTAAAAGATGAGGAAAATGATATGACATTGTCACATACGTAGTATGCTACTACAGTACTACTAGTTTGGTGAACCCCGCTCCAATACCTTAAAGGACCCTAGAAAATGACAAACTAAACCCCCAGTAATTATTGTGTGGCTTGAATTACCACCACATTGAACCGTTTAAATTGCAACTACTCAAACAATTCAAATATCATCATAAAATTAATCCACCTTAGTGTTGATTGAAATCAAATAAAGTGAAGAAAATGACATGTATATTATCAAACTTTATGTCTACTAAATATGCATTTAATTATCTAAACATCTCAAATATTAGACATCTCAAGAGAGTGACTTTAATTTTGATTCCTTTCTCTACAAAAAAAAGTTATAGGATTGGCATGAATTTAACACAAATTGACCAATGATTTCGTGTCTGGTACCATGGATTACAACCATGGCCCAATACTGAATTAAAGTAAAACTCATCAACGAGATCAGCCCATTAATCGGGATCAATAAAAAATAATAGTCGATGGGCCTCACCAGTAATCCAACCCGCGAAAGGAATCCACAACCAGGTCGGGCTGGACATCAGACCTCGAGCCTTGGCGGAGTTCTAGCGAGGTCGGGCTCTTCCTAGAGCTTATGTGGCAGGCTATTGTTCGTGCATAGCTACCTGGCTACTACAGGAAATAAAGGAAGAAACATGGACCTGAAGGAAACAATCATTGCACAACGTTCGAGACGTTACAAGACTCTATTCTAATTAATTGCATTAAATGTATCAGTTTCCTCCTAGAATACTAGAATCTAAGGTCTATAAATATCCTACTGCCTTACGCTGCCTAACTTTCATCTGCACTCGTAGATTTGCTCTTGTAGTTGGATTAAACTCCATCATTTGGTGCTCTCGTTGAGAGAACGATTTACGACGACCAATGATTTCGTGTCTGATGATACCATGGATTACAACCATGGCCCAAGACTGAATTAAAGTAAAACTCATCAACGAGATCAGCCCATTAATCGGGACCAATAGAAAATAAAAGTCGTTGGGCCTTACTAGGAATCCAACCCGCGAAAGGAACACACAACCAAGCCAGGCTGGACAGCAGACCTCGAGCCTTGCCGAAGTTCTAGCGACCAAAGGCTTATTCAAATTTTAATAAACCAAACTATGGTTTGCAAGCGGAAGAATGGGTAGATAGGAAGTAGACAATAAATAAACATTTGTAGTATATATTATTTAAAGAAAGTAGAGAAGTCAAATCATCGAACACAACCAAGAACTCAAATTCTTACCTCATCATTGTGCAAGCTCGGTTTTATACTACGTAGTTGATTGAGCTTGTTGTAAACTTTTTGTAAGGTTTAGTGAAGGAAAATACATGAAGATGATATATGAAGATTATCTTGTACAAGATAATCTTCACATATTATTATTATTCTAAAATATTACATCTCTGGCTAGTGGCTACAATGTTGATGTGTTTTTCTGATATTTTTCCTCATTGTTGACGGAGAAGTGAGTTTTCATGACAACTAAATTAATTTTCATGAAGTCATCTATAAAAGAATATTTGTACACAGCATACCATGATATCCAGTTATTAAAGCTTACGAAATACGATAGTATAATTTAACTCATAATCAAAGAGAACTGGAAAACATAGGCACGACAATATACACAAGTATAAATATGTACTCCTTCAGGCAGAAAATAATCTTGCATCACAGATTGAACACACAGAGCTCGATTAGTTGCAAAGCAACTTTAGATTACACAATCAACCAACTTGTCGAATAGGTCTAGGGCGTCCACCATACCTTCAACTTCTCAAAATAAATTATTGGTATCATCTAAGGTTGCATGAATATGAATGCGGGAATAGATGCTTTAAAAGAGTCCAAAATTATAATGAGAAACATATAATGAATATTAACTCAAAAGTAAACCCCCAGCAATTATTGTGTGGTCTGTATCATCACCACATTGAACCGTTTAAATTGCAACAACTCAAACGATTCAAATATCATCATAAAATTAATCCACCTTAGCGTTCGATTGAAATCAAATTAAGTGAAGAAAATGACATGTATATAATCCACCTTAATTAGTGTTCTAATTAAGTACCAAAACTGATGTGGAGGAGAACTTGAAAACTAAGGAAGGTGGATTGCAATCAGTAACCGTTACAATTACTTTGAATTTGAATCAAAGAAGATAGAGATTAAAGAAATAAAAATGATTTGGTACAAATTTGAGAATGGTAAATGAGAAGAAAAGGAGCCAAAATTGAGTATTAGCAAACCAATAACCAATTGTAAATTTGCACAAAATAAACTCCTAATTATTTAGTCCGTAATAGACTAATGTAGTAATGTGTACCAATAATGTACGGAGTCTACGGACTACTTTATTTTATTTTACACATCGTCTTCTCCAAGAAAAAGCTTGGTGGGCACAAGCCTGTCGGGTCAACCCTGAAACCAGACTCTAATCGCACTCAACCTGCGCTTTCTGTACTCGATCATCTTCTTGAATCAATCTCCGTCGACTTCGTCGTCGTCTTCCATGTCTGCTCCTCTCCCCTATTTCCACGCCCTCACCTTCTGCGGGGTCCTATCCGAATCTAAGCGCATCATCAATGCTCACTCCCGCCATTTTCTAGCCCTCTCCGTCTTCTTCCTCCTGCCCCTCTCTTTCTCCCTCATCATCTACCCCACTCTCCACGACGCCCTCTATCATCCGGGCTCCATCTCCTTCTACACCAGCAAATTCCTCGTGTCCGACCCGACCCGGAAATACACCGATGGAGACGCTCGGTTCTTTATCCTACCTCTCGTCTACGTCCTCTTTGTTTTCCTTACTCACCTATTCGCCGTGTCCACCGTCTCCTACAGCACATTTCACGGCTTTTATGGTAGACCAGTGAAGCTCATTTCTTCTTTCAAGTCACTTTTGTACTCTTTCTTGCCCATGATTTCGACCGTCATAGTTTCCAAACTAATCCTTTGTTCGATTGTTGTGCTCTTTGGTCTTGTTTGGTTCTTTATATTGAAAGGCCTTGAATTGCTAGGAGTTGAAGTTGATTATGACTCCAATTACTTCTATTCGGTGGTGATTCTCTATGCTGTAGTGGTTGGATATGTCTTGTTATCTCTACATGTTAATTGGATACTTGCTCCAGTGACGGCAGTGGTTGAATCCAGATGGGGGTATGGGCCATTAAGGAGAAGTTCGGATTTGGTGAAGGGAATGAAAGGGGTAGCATTGTCAATATTGCTATTTTTCAACCTCCTTATCGTATTCCTGGTGGCCAGCTGCTCTACTTTCTTGCTCCAGGTGGGGGTAACCGGTGGACGGTGGAGTTGGGCAGTTATTTTGCAGATGGTGATCAGTTCTAGCCTTGCTACTGTTCTTATGTTGCAGAGCATTGCTGCAATTGTGGTTCTGTTTATGTACTGCAAAGCATTGCATGGGGAGCTTCCCTTTGAGATTGCAGAGGGGTTTGCAGGTGATTATGTGAGTTTGCCTTTCGATGAGGAGAAGCTTCCCTATGTTGTTTATGTTGCCTGAGGTGAGCATGTATTTCTTCTACGTAATATGTTATGTCATTTGAAAAGGTACTCTAAAGCATTTTGAGAATAAGCAAGTAATACTATCACCAGATAGAGTTGTGTGTTAATTTAAAAGTAAAGGGTTGTAAACTTGTAATACGTAGTAACTAATAAGGCTATATAGGAGTACATGTCTTCGGTACATGGTTTATGATTATTTTCTTGCTGTTACTGTTACAGAAAGCATGCTATTGGTTGATCTATGATCTCCATCTTCCCCAATTATAGCTGATTACCCCAGACTTGATTGATTTTAGTGTATGAAATACTAATTTGAAATCAAATTGTAATTTGTGTAGTAAGTAAATTTACACAAGTGCTTTCTACTTGTTTGAAAGTGATGTAACCCCTACATTCCAGTCTTTCTCAACTCGAGAAGCAGGCCTGGTCCTGACATTTTATGGGTCCGGAACATTATAGATAGAGTAGGCCTTAGGGATAATGTATGAATGTTTATATTTTTTATTTCAAAAAATATATATAAGTAAAATTGAGCAATTTTATTATATAAATATGACTATAACACATCAAAGAAATTAATAAATGAGACGGTTAGAAAGATTATATTTAAATATTTGGTTAGTGACATCCGAGAATACTATGTAACTAAATCGGCCTAATGGAAAAGTAGTACAATTTGTATTTTCCATAAAGAATTTTGAATTAGGGAAACATGTGAAAGTTAAATCTTATATGAAGAAAAAAATTCATATTTCAAATCACATTTTTTAATTCTTTCATTTCATGAGAGAATTAAAGAAAATTAGCAAAATACTACGGAGTATCAATGAATTATGAGTTTACATGAGAGAAGTATATAAAAAGATTAACATTTATGCGCTAACTCTTAATGAATCAAAAGAAATGGTGAATTTTGTTTCCAAGGAATTCTAGTGTGGATGTTTAATTTCAAAATTTTAAACTTGTAGTTTGTAGATGTTTTTGTGTAATGAATTGAAAGTATAAGAAAATTAGAAGTGATTTTTTTAAAGTTTTTATAGATATATAATTAAAATAAATATGTATATATATAACTGGAAAATTTATGGGCCCCAATGGAGCAATGGGCCCTGGGCGCATGCCCCGTTGCCCATGCCCCAGGACCGGCCCTGTAGAGAAGACATTCCATAACTACCCTGTTCACAATTAAAAGATTTGTAGTCCTTTATATTTCTCAACCTTCACTGCTATGCACTCCCCATCCCATTGAAGTCTATTAATTTAGTACTTTCATTCTCTGCACACCACAATCTCTTCATTCTCTTGTACCCTGCAACTCTGCAAGTACATGAGCATTTAGCTGTGGTTTTCGCATGTGTTATAGTTGAATCGAAGAAGCTCAGAAATGTATTATGAAGATACATATGTTCAGCTCTTCTGTAGCTAGTGAACCTTCATAGGCAAAGTTATGCTTTGCGATCGCCAAGTAAATTTGTACACCATTAATTGGCCTTCCGGATCTTGGCTCTGTGTCTTTCTTTCTTTCTTTTTTGTAGAGGCTTCTTGGTGGATCGACCTTCATGTTTACCTTGAGTTGTGGCAGTCTGAGCTTCCAGTTCTTGACTCTGATTTTGTTGCTCACAAATTATCAGTGCTGTATCTAGTCTATGAAGATAGATTTTTTGTTGTTGTTGTGGCTCTCCGCCCGCTTGCATCCCATCTCTGAATTCGCCCATTTGGTGTACAATCATACCTTTTCACTCTCACAATCCTTTTGTTCCACCCCTTCTATATGCTTACTTTTGGTAGACATGTGAAGCACTAACTGAATCCACAGCTAGTGTCGATTAGGCTGTGAGTTGGTGTGTCAAATCTTTTTAAATTCTTCCAGAATAAGTCCCATTATATGGTTTTAGGGCCAACTCTTTTGCAATGTTCTTATACGGATGATATGTCTGCTTGATGTATAAGTAATTCGGGATAATTTCCTTAGTCACGGAAGAGTTCTTAGGCTTAAGCACTATTTCCTTCCTTTTGTTTTTTTCTTGATATTATGTGATTAAAGTTCCTTCATAAAGCTCATTCTTTCAATGTTTAAGATGAAGTTCTCTTGGAACTTCTAAATATATCTTCATTTATTCTGTGACATGTAAGATCGGATACTGTGTTGCTTAGGGAGTCTGCTGATATTCCATCTCAGATAACCTCTTCTAGTTTTGATCTGTCGTTTATGTTACATCTTTTGATCGATATTATCTCAATGGATGCTTGAATTTTCTTCTTCTTTATGTTGTACTATTATTGTGTGAGCCATCTCTGCATGTATAAACCGATCTCATTTAACAGCATGTGAAATAATTACTTTAAATGCAAAATGTATAGATGTGAAAGATTACATCGACTGGTTTGACTAATTAATGTAAATTGCAGGGCAGTTTTTTTCGATATTTGGCATTGTACCATATAAAAATATTTATGTGGGGAGGGTGGTAAAATACTTTAGATGCTTTTTTAAAGAATTGCAACAACTTTGTTTGTAGTTCAAAAATAATTACACACTTAACCATACATTGTATCTTAATTATACATGTGACCAAACATTGTATCTTAATTATACATGTAAAGTGATGCTTTGTAAAACTTTAATGTGCCAAACTACCAAGCAAATTCTGAGAGGGTATATGGCAAGATGCAAAATAAATATTGCCTATGTCCCTCAATTAAATTTCTAATTTAACTTTTATAGGAGGAAGTTTGATCCTAAATATATAAAAATATATACTTATAAAATTTATACTCCCTCCGTCCCGCAAAGAACTTCCCGCTTTCCTTTTTTAGCAGTCCCAAAAAGAAGTTCATCTTTCCTTAAATGTGAAGATATCTACATTAAACAATGTCAAACAGTGCAAAACAGTGTCAAAAAAGTAAAATTTACCCTCTAGTAAGTTTATTTCCTTAATATGTGTGTAGGTCAAACCGAGAAGTTCTTTGCGGGACGGAGAGAGTAATAAATTAACATTTTGAGGATATTTATTGCATGATAAAGTAGTGTGAAATTTGAATAATTAATGGTCAAAAATTATCTTGTCTTTGATCCAAGATTGATGAAAGCTACTCGGCTCGTGCTTAGGAATCGAAAAGGTTGCTGCTTCACCCATTTCAATGCCTTAGTAGTTAAAGGTCAGTCGAACCTCTGCCTCGACCTCAGTTGTTCTAGCTAGCACATATAGAAGAAAAAGTAACAAAATTGTTGAAAAACGCTAATGACAAAGAGAACTAAGTTTCTGGCTGGTAACACACTTGTACATTCTAGTCAATCCTAAGCTAAAAATCCAACAACAATGTTTATACATTGATAATTTCTCAGTAAACTGCTAGTGGTATTATAGAGAGAAGGGAGAGCTAAAGTTTAGAGAGAAAGAGTTTGATATTAATGATATTCGAACTCTTTACAACTGCCCCCCAAGGGGTATTTATTGTTGTAATAAATGAGACAGTGTATTAAATGCATTACACATGTCGACTATTATACGGGCGAGAGCTCTATGCCCTAAACTTGACGCGTATCATTCTCTAACCGATCTCTGCCCAAGTGTTCTCTTGGGCCGAGGTGACGATGGCTGAGATGCAAGGGTGCACCTCGGGTCTGGTGTTGTCCTTGTCTCTTGATGATTTCCTGGGATCTGTGGTCGAGGTGACATCACTGAGGTGATAACCCCCGAGGTGACTGTACGGACATGGAGCGTAACTTTTCATTCTTGATCGGGTTTGTTTGTGAGGTCCTCACTAATGTTATGGGCTTGGACTGTTGTATATCCAAGAGTGTGTGGGTCGTGGATCTGAACCCATATACTCTGTCATACGTAAAATCTATAAGTGTGTATGCATTCATTGATTTATATATCGAGTAATTTCATTGAACTGGATCACTTCTATGCTCGCTCCAGACTCTTAAGAATACAACCAAACAAAGATGATTAGGAAATGAGGAGCCAACTCTTTTAAAATGCCCGATCGGTCAAGAGGCTCGAGACCACCATGGATAATGCTGGTCACATTTTCTCAGACAAATCAACGGAACAACTGGCATGAAGTGTCTCTAAAAATTAGAGGAGGTTGTCCCCCATAAAGCCGATTGGAGGACCATTTACCACAAGACGACTATGCTCTTCCCAATCGAACTTCCTCATTAGGATCTGAATCTTGGCAAGGGCATATCTTGTCCTATTGGCATATATTACCTTTCAAAAATGTACCGCTCACACAACATGTATCTAGATAAAACCGCATGAATCTACATCTAGATAAGACAATTGTACATACAGTTTTGCTCTTTGGAAGCACTATTACTCTTATCATTATATCTCTAACCGTCGGAGGCGTAAGATGGGTGAAGTGTGCTACATGGGAGATGTCATAGGTTCCACCATTCTAGGCAAATATTTGAACGGGACCCTATACTTTTGCCTCAATTAACATCTTCTCATATAACTGTGTGGCCGATCCTGGAGGGCCTTAGGGGTGGTGTGTCATCCCTTTTTGTCTCTCTAATTGCTCTCTAGTTCAATTATTTATTTTGGAATTTAATCGTTGTTCTTCCCTAAAAAAGTAAACATCCTAATTTGGACTAAAATAGACATGAACAGTTCATGAATAGCTCACAAATGGCATAACTCGTCTACATCGCTATATAATGCTTCCTAAATTCTAACATGTCAATATTGTTACTCGAGCATATGAGTGGACATAGGTTGGTAAGTTGGTTACTGTTTGACGTGCAAGTTCTCCGCCCTATCTAGGATCGAGAGTGGTCGAGGTCCTCTCCCATTGAAGTCATGTCTTCTTTGTAGACTTAGAATAATTTTAATTAGACAAATCAAACGCAATAGACAATAGTAGACTAGACCAAACTTAATCATGTTAGTATAGACTTAGATAATAATAAAATACTCAATAACCAAAAACCTACCTACTTAAACACTTTAATGTATTTAATCCAGAACATAAATTTTTTAATGTATTTGTTATACTAGTAGTAGGCACGGACTCAAGCCGATCCGGGCACATTATTTTTTATTTTTTGTTTTGATTTTCTAATTACTTCCCCGCCCCCACCCTCAAATCCCTCCAAAACACCCAACCAACCCATTTACCTCCCAAAGAATTTGAAAAAAAAAATTGGCCCAGACCCATCCGATTCATTTTTTTGAGACCCGAAGTTCACCTCAAAAAAATAAGGTCCGGGTGGCCCAAACCAGACACGAACCCAGGTATCGGGCTGGGCCAAAACAGTACCGGACCAAACCGTTACAGGCCAGTTGACCCAGCCCAAGTCCATCCCTAAGTCCCTAACTAGTAGTTTAATATCAACATTCTCGACTCATAAGTTTAACCATATGAGCTCCTCATTGGAGCTGTCACAAATTCACAATTTACATATCCAATCAAGCTGAACTTGCACGCATGTCAATGTTGCATAGCTTAATAGTGCTACGGTGCTACCCGCGAGGTAAATTTTTCAACGAGCGCAAATGAATGCATTTACCAAGTATTTTATGTTTGTAATTGTAATCGTAATTTGATGTTGTTTGGTTTAGTTTTTATTAACTAACATGATTCATAAAACCATAAAGTTGGGCATGGCAACATGACACATAAATGTATATATCATGATAGCAAATGCTCTGTGAGTAGTTGGGCTTGCACAAAATCCTCGAACAAAAAGAAACCTAGTAATCAAGGACAACATAAATATCAAAACAAATGAAATGGGAGAAAAATTTCAACAAATTGGCCGACAGAATGAGCAGTGCAGCCAAACGGCAAATCCCACAGCACCACCACCAGAAGTTTTACTTGGGTGCAATATCCTTAACGGCACAGATCTGCTCCTCACCCATGGAGGACATGACGGACACAACAAGTTCCTTCCCTTCCTCAAATCCCACCTTTATCTACAATGCACACCAAACAATAAAGGTTAACCAAGGTTGAATAACAGCACAATTTTGAGGATAAACCAATACCAGCATCAGTACAAAAAAAATTAAGTGTGAATTGCATGATTAAACTTAGTAAAACATGAGTGCTTTACCAAACGAGTGCTTTACCAAACGAGTGCTTCTAATTTTCCCTAAATAGGAAAACACTGCTATAGCATGTCAGTAAGGTTTCAGAATTGCATACATTATTCCTGTTTAGGATAAAAGTATAGTACTCCTATTGATGGAAAACACATACTCCGTAGGTTTTACTCCTATTTAGGGCATGCTGTGTATAAATAATGAATATCAGAGTGCTATCTAATATAACTTCAGAGCTTAAAACAAACATTGTACGTTAACACAATGACATCTTTATGACACCTATGGTAATTGTACGTCCACACTTGACATATTAAAATACACTGTATGTTATCAGATATGCCATCAATATCAGAGAAATTTTGAAGGTTTAAACATTGGGTATAACTTGACAGGCTCAAGGGCTCGTATCAGCATGTCTGTAAAAAAACTGAGTTGATTTTACATTCATTATAAATCTTTCAATGAAAAAATGATAACAAATTCAAGATAACATTCATTATAAGCTTTACATGGAAGTAATGACATATGTCCAGTTTTGATATTTGATCATAACTGCCTCTCTCAAAGAATTTTTTTACCATTTCTCAAAGAATGTTTAGGCAAGGGTGTCTGATATAAAAAAAAAATTGTAGGTCAACTCATTGAAAGAATACAAAGCGTCATGTGTCTTTTATGGGATTCATGGAGTAGAATCCGTTATAATCATTGAAATATATAACAACATAAACTGTGGACACCACCACTGTATGCTTACCTGTGCAAGCAAAGCATCATCAGTTGGAAGTTTGAGATCATCCTTGGTCTCACCATTATCCATGAGCAGACTCACCTGCAACATTGAGAAAAATGAATAAGTTCATTTTACAAAGAAGAAACTACTCAAGTAAAAGTAGATCAGAGACATACAAATCCATCTTCTGATATATCAATAAGCTGGTAATCTGTACGGGTAACATGAGGCACCTGCATTAAAGGAATAAGATTAAATTACACATGAATAGAATAGAAACGTTAACAGTTACTAAATTCATAGTGGAACACAATTGGTGGTTGGGGCACTTCTTTCAAGGGAGGAAGTGTTCAGTCCTCAACACAATATAACACCCCACAGAATGCAATGAAAATAAAGGGTCTAGAATACTAGACATAAGTAAGAACATTATTAGCTAAAATAAAGGAGCATACATATTGTCGACACAGTTAAATTTCAGTGAATCCAGCATTGTAAAAAGAGAAAATTAGGGAATATAATTTACATCACAGTTATGTGAAGAAGGAACAATATCTTCAAGTTTCTTAGCCGTGAAGATATCAATCGCAACAAAGTGGCACTTAGCATGACCATGCTTGCCAGTCTTGGATGTTGAGACTTCCACAACCTGCAACAGTACATAAATTAGGCCATTGTACAAACTACAAACCATGAAATTATTTGAAGAACGATCAAGAATGTTCATGTCACTACTTCGAATTATATAACATTATAAAAATGAAAAAAGTTGACTAAGTTTGACTTTCCAATGAAGCAGTAATCTAGACCATCATGTAGAGAAAGAAGTTAACTAAATAATAGGAGTTGGTTTCCAGTTATGTAGACAAACAAAAATTATATGCGATTTAACCTCAAAAAATGATAATAAGGCTTTTACAGTTTTTTCTTATCCGATAAAACTTCATTTTACTACAAAAGAGGGGGTACGGCCTACATCAGGTTAATCTGGAATAAGATAAGTTTAAAAAGTACTGAATCACAGAACTCAAATCAACTCAATTTTACAGCAGAAAAGTTTGAAATACACACTACCATATTGACACATTTTTTAGATACAATTGACACGGTTGATTGATCAGACTAGTGTTTTTCAAACATCTGTAGGTGTACCTAAAATTATCGTATATAACTTGGAACTAGCTGCTATTGGCAGTTCTTTGCAAAATACATGGAAAGATAGCTTCAATTGATTATAATGGATTCTATTTGGGTATACAAGAATTCGAAAAAGTCTATTTTTAAGACGAATGAGGTGAAGCAGAAAATCAACATGAAGCAAAAGCAATAGAACCCAATACGATAGAATGCGAATACGCACAAAAACGTACAAAACACCAAAGGCAAACATAACTAATCAGATCCAGCATTAATTAACATAACCAATTGCATAAAGCTGTTACAAGAAGGATGTGTACAGACGCATGAAAATTGATATAAAGAGAGACCTTGCAAGGACGGTTTTTTATGAGCAGGTATCCACTCTTACGGACGGTACCGGCTTGCTGGGGATAGGTTTTGGATGCTCCAGCGTCGGCCTTGTTCTCGAACTGGTGCTCCTCGTCCGACATCCTTCCCGATTACTAAAAGCCGACGACTTGTGTAGAGAAGACGATAGATGGGGGGAAGGGCAGAGTCGGAGCTTGCGTGTTGGTGGTAGAAGAGAAGACTGAAGAGGCTATATGATAGGGTTTTGGTGAAACGAAGGCCGTAGGATATGTGATAGCCATCTAACGGTTAGATGTTAGTTGTTTTGGTGCGGCTGGGAAAGACTGAAAGACTGTAGTGAATCGATAATTCAATATAGTTGGACTAGAGAGGGTAAGGAGTTTTTTTACAAAAAAAAAATGCGTTGTAAAACATTTGTTGAAAGCAAAAAGTAAAATAAAAATCAATTATGCATATACATTGTATATATAAATTACTATTTCACTCATGTGTTGCATGTGATATTATATACTAGTGGATATTACAAATATTGATATTGATGGAGTTTAATCCAATTACGAGAGCTATATTTATGAAAGCAGATGAAAATATGGCAGCGTACGGTAGTATTGTATTGATTGGAGTTTCGATCCCTTTTCAGGAGGTTTACAAGTCATATTTGTAGGCTAAGGAATTAGTGTTTCCAAAGGAAACCGATACAACAAATGCTATTAATTACACATTAGTTCGAATAGGACTCTTGTAACGTCTCGATCGTTGTGCAATGATTGTTCCTTTATTCCCACGTTCATGTCGTTAACGCTTGTCGGCTGTCGATCTAATGATAGCGTGCCACATCAGCCCTAGGAATATTCCGACCTCACTAGAACTCTGCCCAGGCTCGAGGTCTGCTTCTCAGCCTGGCCTGGTTGTGGATTCCTCTCGCGGGTCTGATTCCTATTTGGGCTCAGTGGTTATCTAACATTAATCTCGTTAAGGGCTTGGTCCCGTCGTGGGCTTTTGGGTTGTACTTCCGCAGTTGGGCCATGGTTGAATTCCATGGTCCATCACGAGCCCCTACTCTCTAAAATCAGCGAGGCTGGATTTTAAGAGAGTAATTGGAGCGAACAATTTCAAATTTGGAATCCTTTGGGTGGACTGTAGCGCTGCTTGCATTAAATGCGTCCGACTTGACATAAGCCTGCACCCCAGTACAGTTTCCAATCTGACTTACCATCTTCAACACTCAAGTGTCATCATTACGGTTCCCAAGCAGTTTCCAAGCTCTAATTCCTTGTCTATTTAAATGCCTATCATCTTTCATTACGCTCTTCCGCAATCTTCATTTCCGCTTTGGTCTTCGTCTTCAAGCTTCATCAGGTTAGTTTCCCTGATGTCTTCTTCGAGTTCTGTTCCTCTGCACCACGTATTTCCCGACGCAGGGGCCACCTCCAACCGGCCCCGCATTCCGGTGGACCCGGATGGGAGGGAAACACACTTCTTCCTTTCTTGCGACTACGCCCGACAAGTCCCGGCTGTCGCTTTTTCTGATGCCGAATTCGGCGAGGCGATGGCCCTTGCGGGCCCTAATGTCGTCTGTTGCCGCTCTTCCCCTAGGCAGAACATCGTAGTCTTCTACCCTTCTGCTCGGGATTAGAACTTCCGAGGGTGCTCGTGCCTCGGACCCATAGGTTAAGGCGAACGGCGTTTCCCAGTTGCTTTCCTTGGGTTGTCCGATAGGCCCACAGGATATTGTTGAGCTCGTTTACCCAAGTTGTTCCCATAGATTCCAGCTTCTTTTTCAGGCCACTAACGATCGTTATGTTCACATTTTCAACCTATCCGTTGCACTGAGGGTAAGCGATGGATGCCCTGCTAGCATCGACTCCCCATTGCTCACAAAATTCTTTAAAGGGCTCGGAATCGAACTGTATCCCATTATCAGTGATAATCTGCATGGGAACACCGAACCGGCAGAAGATGTTTCTCCATATGAACTTTTTGCATTGCTCAGCAGTGATCGTGGCCATCGGCTCAGCCTCAACCCACTTAGTGAAGTAATCAACTGCAACTATCATGAATTTCTGACCTCATGAGCCCTGCGGCAGGGGACCCACGAGATCTATTCCCCACCTTGAGAAGGGGATTGTTGTGCTGATCGAGACATATAAGTTGGCCTGCCTGCCCGGATTCGTTTGGAATTTCAGGCAGACCTCACACCTTCGTGCGAAGTCCGCACAGTCCCTTATCATGGTGGGCCAAAAGTATCCTTGTAAAATGGCCTTTCTGCTCAAAGTAAACGCACCTTGGTGTGACGAGCAAATTCCCTCATGTAATTCTTTGATTACCTGTCGGGCTTGATCCGGTCTCAGATGTCACGCCCCGGACCGCATCGGTGCCACATAGACAACCGCTGTACAACCCAATAAGAACAACAACAGTTCATCCCTATTGAATTATACAAGGCGTCCGATAGATTCTATTGCCAAACCGATTAGTAAACACATACAATCAACATCAATATCATAATCAAACAAGTGCGGAAAATATAATACGTTTGATAATTAGCCACACGTGGCTAACACGAACACGCAGGCTCCCAACTGTTTTAGAAGGAAAACATTGTTCAAATATCCATGTGCAGTTTATAAATTTCAATAAGAATGGAAGCACGAACCACGTCTCCCTTCTTGATCAACCACCCAAGGAAAAGGTGCGGGTAGTAGGACTCTAGACTTAACCTGAAAAATGTGAGGGCCCCCGGAGGGGTCGGTACTCCATAGAAGTACTAGTGACAAGCAGGATACATGAGGAATAACTAATGTTTCACACATGAGACCCAAAAATAGGATGTTACATATTCATATAGATGTCTCTCATCCACCCGATGATACATACTGTATATATACTTGTAAAATACTTAACCCGTGGGTCATTTACCTTAAAGAGTCTTTTAGAGATAAAGTTCTTACCTGACTTATCTCACTCCTTCCCCGGATACCTAGCTCATAAGCTATGTTCTACATTCATAATATCCTACCGAGTTTCAGGATCATTTACCGTCCCGGGGATACTCAACCCCAACCGAGTTTCAGGATCATTTACCGTCCCGGGGTTACTCAACCCCAACCGAGTTTTAGGATCATTTACCGTCCCGGGGATACTCACCCCCAACCGAGTTTCAGGATCATTTACCGTCCCGGGGATGCTCAACCCCAACCTTATTCCTTACCAAACCCTAACTTGGATATGCCTAACCTTTCATTCCTCTAACTATGGACAACACCTAGCCCTATAGTCATATAATAATCCTTAGTAATCAACGTGGATGGTTCTCACCCGAACGCCCCATATTTGGGTTTAGGTGTAAAACTGGCCGTTTGGGTGTAAAACTGACCGTTTGGGTGTAAAACCCAATACCCGGTCGAGTACCAACCTATACCCAG
Organism: Cuscuta europaea; assembly: GCA_945859875.1. NCBI lineage: Eukaryota > Viridiplantae > Streptophyta > Magnoliopsida > Solanales > Convolvulaceae > Cuscuta > Cuscuta europaea. The sequence continues at coordinate 10,647,622 of CAMAPE010000080.1, read as the reverse complement.
TCGGGTATAGGAGACACCAGCCCCTGGGGCAAGTTTCCAGCATATACCTGATGGAGTATATGGGTCTGAGCTCCCGGACCCACATACTCGGAAGAACAGAAAGCACAAGACACAGAGTGGCGCCCTCGTCGGCCAAGACGCCCCCGTCGGCCGAAAAGGGGCCAACTCAGATTATGGTCCTGAGCCCAAGGAACCCGGGTGCCCTCGTCGGCCGTGCCCTCGTCGGCCGTGCCCTCGTCGGCCACGCCCTCGTCGGCCCCGAAGACCTCGCAGAACCGGATTTTATACTTATTCATTTGTACAGCCCATTAGTGGCTTTGTATTCGGCCCAGTAGCGGTCCAGTTGTAAATGGGCCTCCCAAGCCCAAGGCTTGGGAGCCCAGCCCGTATTTTCTCTATAAATACTCCCCTTGGGAGTAGTCATAGGGGTTACAAAATCATTCTATTGAAGCATATCATTGCACTTCTCTCTCTAGCTCTCACTTCTCTCTAGATATACTCTATCATTTGGTGCTCTCGTTGAGAGCTAGAACAATCAAGTTAGCACCCTTCGTCGCTACCAAGCACAGCTAACCACTGATCATGGGGAGAACTAAGTCAAACCGCAACCTCGTCAGCAAAGCCATCCCTGAGGACCAAGAGCCCAGGGAGCACGATGAGGACGCCACGGCCGACCAGGTCGGCGGAGGGGACCTCTTCCAGGAGGCCTTCAACCTCACGACGGACCTCCGCAACCAACTCAACGGCGGAGTCCCTGATGCCCGCCTCGGCCTGGACAAGAAACGAGCTGAGAAGACGGACCACGCCCCGGCCCAGCCTATGGCCGCGGCCTCTCCGTCCATGGATCCGCAGGTCCAGGCCGCGCTATCGGTCATCATCGCCAGCCTGGCCCAGAACCCCACCGTCCTCAGCGCATTCTTGCCAAGGACCGGGGGGAACGTCACTCAACCCCCTCAGCCCCAACCGTTGGCCGTCCAGATAGGCAACGATGAGGGGGTGGTGCCCCAGGACACGGCGTCGTCCCACTCCCACCCTGCTTCCCCTCTTCGGCCTGGGCAGACCCCAGCGCGTGGAAAAGTCTCTGCCTTCAATAGGCTAGGTGACACGCGCCGTCGTCCGGTTTCGGAGAGGATGGCGGGACGGATTGGTGATCCTCGTCCTGGCTCGCCGAGGGAAAGCTTGGGGTCTGTGTCCCGGACAGCGGACCAGCCCCGCCCGGACAAGGGCAAGGGAAAGTTGCACGAGGATGACGTGCGTCACCAGATCAACGCGGCTCACAACGAGCGCATGAGGAACCAGCCGGGCGCCGTTGCGGCTGCCAGGGACCCCCGGGACGAGGTCATCGCCCAGCTGGAAAGGAGGCTGGCTCAGATGGAGGCCAATCAGTCAGCCAACATCCCTACGGCCGGCGCCTCCAACGACCCCGGCCTCAACGCGCTCATGAACAAGGTCAGCGCCCTGGAGAGGGAGCTGGCCGAGGGGTGAGGTGACCCCATCATCCAGGTCAGGACCAGGACCCCTTTCACCAACAGGGTCCTCTCGGACCCCATCCCGGAGAAGTACAGGGGGAACGCCATCAAGTCCTACGACGGCCGATCAGACCCCCAGGAACACTTCAACCGTTACCAGAACAACATGCTGATGGTGAACGCGTCCGACGAATACCTCTGCCGTTGGTTCCTCTCTACTCTCGAGGGGCCAGCGTACGAGTGGTTCAACGTGCTCCCCGAAGGGAGCATCGACTCATGGCAGGATCTCGCCCAGCGCTTCCTCACTCACTTTGCCGGGAGGAAGCGCGCGAAGAAGTATTTCACCCACCTCCTCTCCGTCAAGCAGCAACACGAGGAGTCCCTCCGATCATTCATTGATCAGTGGACGAGGGAAACCGAGGAGGTCGAGGGGGCCGATGAGCGCACCCTCCTCGCCTTGTATCAGGGAGCCCTCCGCAGCTCCCCATACGCCAGGAGCCTCATCACCGACCCCCCAAGGTCGTACGCCAAGGCGCTCCAGCGCGGAGGCTTGTATGCCGACGCCGACGAGCTCCACAATCACAAGAGAGAGGGGGGCCATCCCTCCAAGAAGACAAATCCTTCGCCGGCTTTGGGTCCGTCCCCGGCCGGCCAGGGTGCCCAGGGCCGTCACGGCTCTGGTGGACAGAGTAAGAAGGATCGCCACTGGCGGCCGAGGTTGGAACGGCTGGGGGTAACCCTCACCCACCCGGTCGGCACCATCCTCGATTATGCCGAGAAGCACGGCCTCATCGAGCAGGCTCCTCGGCCGGTCAAGGAGATCCTTGCCATCCAGCAGGGCGGCACATACTGCCGGTTCCACAAGAACTCGTCGCACAACACCGGCGATTGCATCACACTGAAGAAGGCCATCGAGCGCCTTATTCGCCAGGGGGAACTCTCCCAGTTTGTCAAAGGTGGCCCACGCATGAACACTTGGGTAAACACCGGCAAACAGGGGGGCGAACCCTCTGCGAAGAAGCGGGAGATTGGTAGGCCCAGCGACGACGAGGACTTTGAAGAGCCCCCGCCGAAGAAGAATCACATCCACCTCATCGTAGGTGGGAACACTGGGGGGACTCCGCCACTCAGAGAAAGAAATGGGCCCAATCCCTTTACATTGGGGAGGTGTCCCACGTCCCCCCCCAGCCGAAGAAGCAGCGAACGGAGGCGATCACCTTCACCGACAAAGATCTGCCTCCGGGTACGGAATCACACAGGGACGCCCTCGTCATCCGATGTGAGATCGGTGACTCCATCATCCACCGTACTTACATCGATATGGGGAGCTCCGTCAACGTGATGTACCTGGACACCTTCAAGCAGCTGAAGCTGGACAGAGCCCTGCTGAAGCCGATCAAGACACCGTTATCCGGCTTCACCGGGGACTCTATCGACGCCGAGGGCACGATAGTCCTCCCCGTGGAGGTCGGTGACGGCCCCCACCACGCTAGAATTGACATGGAGTTCATGGTGGTCAACCTCCAGTGCGCCCACAACCTGATCTTGGGCCGGCCAGCACTGGAGGACTTGGAGGCCATCATCTCCATGAAGTACTTGTGCCTGAAGTTCCCCACCAACGACGGCATCGGCTACGCCAGAGGAAACCAGAGGATAGCCAGGGCATGCTACCTCAAACTGACGAGGCCGGCCGAGAGGGAAGGCCAGAGGATAGACACCATCACGGCCGCCGTCGCCATGGACGAGGAGAGGCCGCATGCGAAGCCGGCCGAGGAGGTCGAGGAAATACCTCTGGATACCTCCCGGCTGGAGCGGGTTCTCAGAGTCGGAAAGCAACTCCCCCAGGACCAACGAGACGCCATCCTCCTCGTCCTACGGTCATACGCCGTTGTCTTCGCGTGGGGCCCGGACGATATGTCAGGCATCAGCCGCCAGGTGATCACTCACCGGCTGACCGTCGATCCGGCCTCCGCGCCTGTCAAGCAGAAGCGGCGCTACTTGTCCGCCGACAGGCGGGACTTCGTCAAAGGGGAGGTCGCCATGCTCCTCTCAATCAAACACATCAAAGAGGTGAAGTACCCGACATGGTTGGCCAACGTCGTCCTCGCACAGAAACCGCCGACGTTCAGAATGTGTGTTGATTACACTGACCTGAACAAGGCATGCCCCATGGACCCGTTCCCTCTCCCCAACATTGATCAGCTGGTGGACGAGACGGCGGGGTGCGAGTTGATGTCGTTCCTCGACGCTTTCAGAGGGTACCACCAAATCTCCATGCATGAAGATGACGCTGAGAAGACGGCATTCATGACCCCAGAGGGAATCTTTTGCTACCTCGTCATGGCCTTCGGACTCAAAAACTCCGGCGCCACCTATACTAGGATGGTGGCCAAGATCTTCAGAGCGGTCCTTGGCCGGACGATGGAGGCGTACGTCGACGACATGATCGTCAAGAGCAGGCAGGCCACCTCCCACGCCGACGACCTCCGGGAAATCTTTGAAATAATGAAGGAGTTCAGGCTCCGCCTCAACCCCAAGAAGTGCGCCTTCGGCGTCCAGGGCGGAAAGTTCCTCGGCTACATGGTCAATCGGAGAGGCATCGAGATAAACCCGGAGAAGACACAGGCTATCATCAACATGGAGCCACCCCGCAACGTCAAGGAGGTACAGCGACTGACGGGGCGCCTGGCGGCCTTAAACCGGTTCCTCTCCAGGTCAGCCGAGAGGGCACTCCCCTTCTTTCAGATCATGCGTAAAGCAAACAGCTTCAAGTGGACGACGGAGTGCCAGGAAGCATTCGACGAATTGAAAAGGTACCTGTCGTCCCCACCCGTGCTCTCCAAGCCCATAGCCGGCGAAACCCTCTTCTTGTACTTAGGGGTGAGCACGTCGGCCATCAGCTCCGTGCTCATCCGTGAGGATGAAGGGGTGCAGAAGGCCATCTTCTACATCAGCAAGACGCTCAGGGAGGCCGAGCTCAGGTACTCCCCCATTGAGAAGACGGTGCTGGCCATCGTCCATACGGTGAAGAAGCTGGGACACTACTTCCAGGCCCACGCCGTCCATGTACTGACCCAGCAGCCTCTCGGCGCACTCATGAGGAGCCCCACCAGCTCCTCTAGGATGGTGAAATGGGCGATCTTCCTCAGCCAGTTCCAAATTGAGATCAAGCCAAGGCCATCCATCAAAGGGCAAGCCTTGGCCGACTTCGTCATCGAATGCACAGCAAGGGAGACGGCCGTCGCCAACCCCGGGCCGGAGCAGGACGATACATGGACCCTGTTCACTGACGGCTCGTCGGTCGCGAAATCATGCGGCGGCGGCGGCGTCCTCATATCCCCTGAAGGATTCAGAGCTTACTATGCCATCCGCTTCAACTTCAGGGTGTCCAACAACGAAGCCGAGTATGAGGCCCTCCTCAGCGGTCTCAGACTCGCAGCCGGCCTCAAGGCCAAGCACCTCAAAATCAAGTGCGACTCCAAACTGGTAGTGGGCCAGGTGGAGGGATCGTACGAAGCAAAGGAAGGCCGGATGAAGCAGTACAAACAAGCGGCGGAGGAGTTGCTGAAAGCGTTTGAAACCCACGAGATCACTCAGATCCCAAGGGCCGAGAACGCCGAAGCCGACATCCTCTCCAAACTCAGCTCGGACACCCCGGAGCACATCTCCCAGTTGGCCAAGATCGAGGAGTTGAGCATGTCCAGCATCCATGCCAGCCCCGTCCTGTGCGTCCAACAGCGACCGGAGGACTGGATGTCCGACATCGCCACCTTCATCGCAACGGGGGAGCTGCCCCCGGACGAGGAGAGAGCCAAATTTGCCAAACTCAGGGCCCCAAGCTACACCATCGAAGATGGCAAACTCTATAAACGATCCTACAATGGCACTCTCCTTCGATGCCTCCACCAGGATGAGGCCGACATAGCCATGGAGGAAGTTCATTGTGGCGTCTGCTCCTCACACCAGGGCCCTTTCAGCATGTCCCGGCGTCTCGTCGTCCAGGGCTTCTTCTGGCCGACGATGGCACGCGACTGCGCTGACCTGGCCAGGAAGTGCACCACATGCCAGGTACTCCAGAAGGCCCTGGTCGGCCAGCCGTCAACTACGCTCCCGTCAGCACCGCAATTCCATTCTCTAGATGGGGGATTGACCTGGTCGGCCCCCTGCCCAGAGCCGCCGGGAATAACCGCTACATCATCGTCGTCGTCGACTACTTCACCAAGTGGGTCGAGGCGGAGCCCTTGGCTAGCATCACGGGGGCCAGATGCCAAAAATTTGTTTACAAGAACATCATCACACGCTTTGGCGTCCCCCAGGAGATTATATCAGACAACGACACCCAATTCGAGGCAGTCCCTTTCCAAGAACTCCTCCGGGAGTTTGGGGTAAAGCATCGTTTCTCCTCCGTTGCCTACCCTCAGGGCAACGGGCAGGTCGAGAACGCCAACAGAACAATTATGGAGGGGCTGAAGAAGAAGCTCCAGGCCGCAGGAGGTAGTTGGGTCGACGAGCTCCCCAACATCCTGTGGTGCTACAGAACCACGCCGAGGAGGGCGACAGGTGAAACGCCTTTTGCCCTGTGCTACGGCTTTGAAGCAAAGGCGCCCACAGAAGTTGCCATCCCCAGCCGACGGGTGGAACAATACGAACCTGACGCCAATGAGGAAAGCATGAAGATTGACCTGCACCTGGTCGATGAGAGGCGTGAGCAAGCTTACGTTCGAGCAGAGAACTACCGGCGTCAAGTAAAATCATACTATGACGCCAAGGTACGTTCCCGGGAATTTCAGGTGGGGGACTACGTCCTCCGCCGAAGGGAAGCAAGCCAGCCGACAGAGGGTGGCAAACTAGCATTGAAGTACGAAGGGCCCTACATCGTCAGTGCCGTGGTCAAACCCGGCACCTACAAGCTTAAACGCCCGAATGGGTCCAATGTACCACGAACGTGGAATGTACACCATCTGGTGAAGTTTTATCAGTAATCCGAAGGAGGTGTAGACGGCGAAGCCCTCACCCCTTAACGGGTTACTGATTGAACGCCACCCTCGGCCTCGAGCCACTTATGAATAAAATCATGTTCCTGATTTTTTCTCTGGAATTTAAAGGAAAACATTAGCAGGTGCCCCCGTCGGCCACCTTAGAGTGAAAGGCTCAGGTATGGCCGACGTGGCCCCTTGCATTTGCAGCCTACGAGCAACAAGCTCAGACACTCCATTGTATTTTGTATCAGCGAAGGGCTCAGGCCTAGCTGAGAGAGCACATCGTCCTGGCCCCGTAAGCCTAGAAGTGAAACGCTCAGGTATGGCCGACGATGTCCCCAGGACGAGGGGCTCGCAAACGGCCCACGTCTTGAAACGCGAAGCTCACCGCGTCGTCCACACGCCAGATCGCAGGACGACAGACCTGAAATCATGGCCGAGGTGACAAAATCCCAAAACTCAGGGATGGGCAACGACAGCCGTTGGAAACCGACCAAAAGTCTAGCCCGCGTCATAAATAGGCGACGGGACCCGCCCTAAGATCACGGACGTTATAAACGAAGTCCGAACCGGCCGAAGGACGAGCACACCCTTCGGCCGAAGCCTGAAAGAAGGACACTCCCCGGAAACAAAAAAAATTATATACAAGGGAAAAAGAGGGAAGCCGACGGCCGCGCACACTAGCCGGCCTCGAGCAATGAAAAAATAAAATCCCCACAACTCAGGCCCAAGTAGGCCAAGTACATATCAGTTGAACACAAGTGTAGTACCACTGACAAGTAACATGGACGACACGTCCACGCGCTACAAGGGAATAATCAAGGCCGAAACACACGCCCATGAAACCCTAACCGCATCGGTTGGGTGACACGCGAGAGGTGACCTTCATCGGCCACAGTCCTTTGAAGCACCAACGCGTGGTATGAAACAAAGAATCACAATCCTGAGGATGACCAGGACGAAGCGGGCACTTATCCCTACTTGCCACAACATCTCGGATGGCCGCTGCAGGCACTGGAACCAAGGCTGTTGGTCAAGCGAAAGTTATTTGGGAATTTGTTCACGTGTTTACCAAACACTTAGAAAAAATCCTGAGGAAAAAGAGGGTTCCTCAACAAGGAACCATGGCTAGCCGACGAAGGTAGGACCATCTCTTTGGAAAAGCCATTCCTCATCCGGCACCCTCATCAGCCACAAGCCAGACCTTGGCCGGCAGCGGTACCGCAAAGAAGTAAATGCCTTACATTTATACTTAAAAAATTCTCTAAGTACTCAAATGAAGGAACTCTAGCCGAAGCGGGTACCTGTATACTCCAAGGCCGTTAGCTACCTACGCCTCTGCATGTGTACTTAGAAAAATTCTAAGTTCAAAAGATCAAGGCGAAGGTGCCCTTATCGGCCACAACACAAGGATGCAGGCCGACAACGACACTGGTTCAACCACTTGGGAAATCTCCCAGAGCATTTGTCAAGAATGATAAATCCAAGGCCAGGACGATGAGAACGCTCAGCCACTTGAAGTTAGACACTTAGAAAAATTCTAACAAAAAAGAAATCTAACGCCAGGACGGAGCGGACACCACGGTCAAGGCCGAAGGGAAAGCACCTAAATGAATCCAAAACACTTGGGAAATTTCTGAATAAATCCTAAGTGTTATGATACCACATCAACACCGAACAGGCCGACAAAGCCACCAGGCCGGAAAGAAGGCACTTAAGTGGATCCAAAACACTTAGGAAATTTTTGAAAAAATCCTAAGTGTTATGATAGTAGAGAAACAACGGCCAGGCCGATCAAGCCACCAGGCCGGCAAGACAGCAACTACGTGGACCCAAAACACTTAGGAAATTTTTGAAAAAATTCCTAAGTGTTCTGACAATAAAGCAAAGATGAATAGGCCGACTAGGCCACCGGACAGGGAGGCCGACCTCACGGACGTAACGGACACTCGCGGGTGACCCAAGTTATGACTTTGACACTTAGACAAATTTCAGAATTGAAGTGACAAAAGGCAAACAAGCATACAAGGAATTCAAAGTCGAGCAGGACGGCAAATTTTTTTTCATTCATAGTCATGTCATTACAATTGGGGGCGATTCGGCCATTACATCAGTTCAGCAAAAACATAAAAAGCTAATTACAAAGGGAGCAGGGAGTAGCCGATCAAGCCTCTTGGGCACCTCCATCCGCGGCTGGCTCTTCGACCTCGTCAGCTCCCTCCTCGGCCTCAATCTCCTGGCCGGCGGCGGCTGCAGCACTGGTGGCATCGTCCAGGAAATCGAACTCGGTGTAATCCGGCTCGCCAAGGCCGGAGCTTTCAATAGGGGACTCCCGCTCCGACAAAGGAAGCTTGGCTTGCTCCTCTGGATCCTTCATCAGCTTTGGCAGCTTCAGGTTCCGTCTGGCCCACCCGGACGTGTAGTTCATGGCCTTCAGAGCACGAGACAGCCGCCGACACAGGAGCCTCTGCATCCGCTCCTGGCCCATGTTATAATAGACGGCCATCTCCCTACTGAAATACTCTTGGCCGGCGGGGGAGTTCATCCCCCAACTCTCAAGCCTGGCGGCCACCACCTCGTAGCACCAGGGAAGCCTCTCATCGGCCTTCCAACCCTCGGCCAGGAACTTCTCAACGGCCTCATCGGCAGCCCTCACAGCGGCGGCCTCGGCCTCAGCTTTCGCCTTCACGGCTTCTTCATTCTTGCGCCGCTCGGCCTCAAGCTCCCTTTTGCTCTCCTCGAGCTTGGCCAGGGCATCGTCCCTGGCTGCAGCGGCTTCATTGATCCTTTGCTGCAAAGCCTTGGCATCCTCCCGGAGCCGATCCAGGCAAGCTACCGCCTCGTCGGCCGAGGCAGCCTTCTGCTCCAGCTCCTTTAAACGAGCTATCTCCCGGTACTGCCTTTTATGGCTCTCCATGAGCATAAAGGCACTCTGCAGAAAAAAGGAAAACAAAACTCAGGCAAACGACTCTACATGGACGACGAGAAAAAACGACACATACGAAGGAAAGTAACTTACTTGGACGAGGAGGTCCATACCGCCCTCGTAAATCTTCACGTCCCCGAGCTTCTTCAGGTAAGCCTGATCTTTGGCCGGCATGTCCTGGGCCAGCACGTCGTGGCCAAGGACGACATCATCAAATACACCCCCGCCGACGGGATATTCTACCATCTTCTGGTAGGTGGCACCGACAATCTCCTTGCCGGCCCTCTTCGTCCGTGGCTCCTGGACGAGAGGGAGCGATTGGGCAGCATCGCCAACAGCAGTGAGGTCCACAACAGGACCGCTATCAACCACACTGGGAACGGCAAGGGTGCCGGCCTCAGTAGCCTGGGAAGGAGACGGCGCCCTCTTCGTCTTCTTGGAGACGTTTAGGCCGACTTCAGTTAATTTTTTCTGGCCGTCAGTGGCCGGCCTCTTCTTCTTCGATTGGGCAGGCTTTGGGGCCGCACCAGCAGTAGCCCCGCTCCCCTCGGCCGCGGCACGTCTGGCCGCCTCGGCCACCTTAGCAGCCAACTCCTCGGCCGCTTTGGCCTTTGCTATAGCCATGATAGAGCGACGGTCCATGACGAAATCTACAAAGGAAAAACACAAAAGGATTAGCAAGACAAAAGAACAAAGTACAAAGACAGAAAGCCGAAAAAATAGTTACCATCGGCCTCAGCAGGAATGCCCAAGTCCGGGCCGTCGGCCTCTTCAAAGGTGGTGGTCATCCTCGGCCAGAGTTGGATGTCATCCTCCTTATCCCCATACACATGGTATCTAAAGAAGCCGAGGGCGGTCATCTTGTATTCAGTAATGTAATCCTTCACGCTCCTCGTCCCCCCTTCCAGGAAAGCCTCCACCTGAGCGTCCAAGATAGAGCTCTTCGGCGGGTCATGGAGATTGAACCTCCCGGTATGGCCGAGGGAGGGAAACTCGGTGCCACTCTCGCCCAGGGATACAAAAACGAACTTGCTCTTCCACCCATGAATGGACGAAGGCAAGTCCGTGAAGCTCCTCTTTTTCGGCAGCTGTTGAAGAGTAGCATAGGCCGCACAGTTCTTGTGGCTTCCTCGGCCGATCTGGTACATATTCATGAATAGGGCCGTTGTCGGCCTGTAGCCCAGCTCCTCACAACGGAGCAAAAACCCCACCATCAAGGAATAACTGTTCGGCGTCAGCAAGGCCGGAGGAAGCCCTACCATGTCCAGGTATTCAGTGATGAAAGGGTGAAGGGGGAACCTCAACGCCTTAGCGAAACTCATCGGGTATACTCCAAAGTATCCCGGTGGCGGGAGAAGAACATGGTCCGTCGGCCTGGGTGCCCTAACCCGCCCGAACGGCCCCACATACATCTGGGCAACAAGATAGTCGGCCGCGCTGCTCTCCGGCTTAATCAAGAAGATGTTGGTGAGATCCAGGTAGGAGAGGCCCGGCCCACTCTTCGGCCTCCTCACCCTCTTCGGCTTATCTTCTCCCTTCATGGCAGACACCGGCCTCGGGCAGGGAATGACAGCGGAAGTGGACGCCCCGTCCACCACTCGGGATGCACCTGCGTCCTCACCTTTTGAAGAGGCGGACTCATCGTCCTCGACTTCGTCGTCCACCGGCTCCTCGGACTTGTAAGGACTCAAGTGTTGTATCTCCTCCTCGAACTCCTCGAGCACCTCATAGTCAAGTGACCTCGTGGAGGGCTGGTCGTCGTAGGGATAGTAGTCTTCGTTCAAACTCTTCATCATAACTACTACTACGAGCCTAAGGAGATTAACCTAGGATCTAAGGGTGTTCAAATGCCTAACACTAGATCACTAGCTTAGGAAGCAAAGTATGAAAAGTGAGGAAGATTGCGATGAACACTAACCTTGAACACGAAGAACACGAAGAACAAGCTTTGGAGTTTATCTCTCTAGAAAATTGGCCAGCACTTCGACAAATTCAGAATGCAAATACGTTTTCTCGTCGGAGGGGGGGGGGGGGGTATTTATAGAACCCCCCACCCAACGGTCACTACACGTGGCACCCTCCCAATGGCCACATCAGCGGTCACCAATGGGAGGCCACCACGTCACCAATGGGCCAAACTCAATGTCAACAGCCCACTGGCAAAACGGACTCTACGGCCCACACACGTGCCGGCTCACGAGTGCCAGCAAGCGCCCACATCGTCCTACTTGCTCGCAAGCGCCCACAACGTCCTACTTGCCCGCCAAGATCACAAATACCAAACAATGAGGGGATGTCAACGGCTAGGAACGTAATGAACGCCCGTAACGTCCACAGAACAAAAGGAACGAAGAGCCCACAACCATCGGCTCCTCGTAATGACCCTTGATGATAACTCTCTACAAGCGATCTGCGCACAAGGGTTCTCCCACAGGGTTACCTTGGCCAGAAAATCGCCATGAGGGTTGGATTCAGGGGGACTACGGAGAGACCGCTTCGGCCAGGGACTCAAGCAACTCCTTCACCCCTCACATTCTTCAGCCTGAAGCAGTGGGGGACTGGGGGACTACATCGGCCTCAGCAAAACAAAAAGGAACAATACAAAGAACATGAATATAACCACAAAGCATGGCCACATCGTCCACGCATCACAATGGCGCCTCGTCGGCCAGAGGCACATAACATCATCAACAACGTCCAAAAGGAGTGCGCGAGCACCCTCATCGGCCACCCAAAGGAAAGGACGCCATCGTCCTCAAAGCAAGGAACAACCTCAACGGCCTCATCGGCCCAAACATAAACTTCAACCATCAATGTCCAGGAAAGGGAAAGCGTGCCTTCAATGGCCACCATTGAAACAAGACACTCATCATCCTCAAATGAACACATTAAGGAAACAACGGCCTCCCCGCCCACAGCGAGGAACAAGTAACGGCTAAAGCACAAAACAGGATCACCAAAGAGAAAACAACGCCAACGCCGCAACGGCTAACGGCCCGGGGATGCCCGCATCGGCCAAAAGCACTAAAACACGGGAATCTACTCTCCTTCACTTCGTATACGTCTCAGCTTAGAGAGTGGGGGACTCCTGATGGAGTATATGGTTCTGAGCCCCCGGACCCACATACTCGGAAGAACAGAAAGCACAAGACACAGAGTGGCGCCCTCGTCGGCCAAGACGCCCCCGTCGGCCGAAAAGGGGCCAACTCAGATTATGGTCCTGAGCCCAAGGAACCCGGGTGCCCTCGTCGGTCGTGCCCTCGTCGGCCACGCCCTCGTCGGCCCCGAAGACCTCGCAGAACCGGATTTTATACTTATTCATTTGTACAGCCCATTAGTGGCTTGGTATTCGGACCAGTAGCGGTCCAGTTGTAAATGGGCCTCCCAAGCCCAAGGCTTGGGAGCCCAGCCCGTATTTTCTCTATAAATACTCCCCTTGGGAGTAGTCATAGGGGTTACAAAATCATTCTATTGAAGCATATCATTGCACTTCTCTCTTTAGCTCTCACTTCTCTCTAGATATACTATATCAATACCCGGTCGGGTATTTGCCAATACCCGGTCGGGTATGGGAGGCAGCAGCCCCTCGGGCGAATTCTCAGTAAATACCCGGTCGGGTATTTGCCAATACCCGGTCGGGTAAAACAGTTGACTTGGCGGTCAACGCCTGTTTGACCGCCTAAACGGAGTCTGGTTAATGTGAAATTTTACATGCAAGTACTCATTGATGTCCTTAATCCAAATATACCTATTTGGGTCCTTGGAACATCATACATATCAATTTATTATAATTTCACTAATCAAACCTATGAATCATGCTTTTCAATTGTGCTATATTCTTTAACATGACATAGCACATACTTTAATATCATTAATCAATTCATAAAGCATATACTTGATTAATTTAGGTAATCTCATGCCTCACGCAAAAGTTATAAAGCATAAAGCCGTCTTCTCACCTTAAATGAAGGTTATGAAGTTATACCCTCCTTGGTTGAACTCCGATGAAGCTCTGGCGACTTTTGTGCAACTCCGGCGAAACTCCAGCGAGTTATTCTGTAACACCGCCCCCAAGTATTTGCACTTGATCAAATTATGTATTGAACCTTAAGAAATGAATAAGAGCATTTTTACGTGATTGTAAATTTTTACCATTTCTTTTGCGTGAATAGTAAAATTCACGTGGGGCCCACACCGGAAGTGGGGGCCGCCCGGTACTGTCGGGACCACATATTATATTAATCTTGGCCTAGATAATATGCATATGGTGGTGGATATCCTAATTGGGCCGTGGCAATGGCATAGGATTGACCGGTTGGTCAAACGGAGCCCAATTATCAGTATCGGCAATTTATCTGATAACAGCCCGGAAAGGGGTTTCGGAGACTTCTAAATTAAGTTGAGGGACTTATATTAATTCTAAGGTCCAATAAGGATTTAGAACACGAGTTATATTCTATTTGACCCGATGAAATAAAATATAATTAAAACAGTCCGGAAAATACAACTTTCGGGGCCGATTGTATCCATCGGGACATAAGAGGATGACCTCCCGCATGAGTGGGGGCCACCCCACGTGTTTTGGGTCTAAAAATAGACATGAAGTGGCTTCACAACCTGTATATGGCTGGGTTGATTCTGAAGGGATTGGTATCAAATGAGGGGTGGGCCTCATTCCCTCTCATTATTGTCAAGTAAGACAAAGGAGGAAACACCCCTACCCCTTACACCCATAATTTCGACCAAGTAAACAAGATAGGAGAGAGGAGCTCTGAAACTTTCATCTCCATAGCTCCAAAACCGAGCTCAAGCTCAAAGAAGTTCAAGAAGAGGGTTTAAGGAAGAAATATGGAGGAAAAAGTGTGGTGATTAAGGTAATGACCTTGTAACAACTTTTTCTTTATTTTTCTAACCACCACATGACTCATATAGAATATGGAGGACCCCTAGGATTGTTCTACATGTTTAGAATTGTAGAATGAGGGGTTGGAAGGTAGTTCTAGATCCAAGGACGGACTTAGAAGCCAAAGTGACCGATTCACCAGAAAATAACCTTTTGGAGGTTCCTTGTATTAATATGGGTTTTATGATGATAAAACCTTGTTGTAACTTGTCTAAGGTATTCAAGGAACTTTCACGGAGTTGAAAAGGTCGCCGGAGTTCGTTGAAATTCGCCGGAGTTTCGGCGGAGCTAAATCGGGAAGACTAGAACTTCATTAGCTTCATTAAGGTGAGAAGACGGCTTTATGCTTTATAACTTTTGCGTGAGGTATGAGATTACCTAAATTAATCAGGAATATGTTTTATGGATTGATTAATGGTATTAAAGTATGTGTTATGTTATGTTAAAGAATATAACATAGTTGGAAAGCATGATTTATAGTTTTGATTGGTGAAATTTCTATAAATTGATATGTATGATGTTCCAAGGGCCCAAACAGGTATTTTTGGATTAAGGACGTCAAAGAGTACTTGCATGTAAAATTTCACATTAATCGGACTCCGTTTGGGTGGTCAGACGGGCGTTGACCACCAAGTCAACTGTTATACCCGACCGGGCATGAGCATATACCCGACCGGGTATTTGCTGAAAATTTGCCCCAGGGGCTACTGTCTTCTATACTCGATCGAGTATGGGTAGGTACTCGATCGAGTATACATCAAAAATTGGCCTTACGGGTTATTGTCTTCTGTACTCAACCGAGTATAGGTGGGTACTCGATCGAGTATTGGGTTGCTGAAAACGGGCAGTTTTGAGTAGGTTAATGTGGGCCATTCAGGTGGGAACCGCCCACGTTGGTTCCTAAGGATTGTTATATGACTATAGGGCTAGGCATTGTCCATAGTTAAAGGAATGAAACGTTAGCCACATCCAGGTTAGGATTTGGTAGAGCATAGACCGGGGACCGAGTACCCTTGGACGGTAAATGATCCAGAATACTCCAGGTGGGGCCGAGTCCCCTTGGACGGTAAATGATCCAGAATACTCCAGGTGGGGCCGAGTACTCTTGGACGGTAAATGATCCAGAATACTCCAGGTGGGGCCGAGTACCCTTGGACGGTAAATGATCCTCAATACTCCAGGTTGGGTTGAGTGCCTTGGACGGTAAATGATCCTAAAACACTCGGTAGTATGAATCGATGGTAGATTATATCTTGTGAGCTAGGCATCTGGTAAAGGAGTGAGAAAAGTCAGGTAAGAACTTTATCTCTAAAAGACTCTTTAAATGAAATGACCTACGAGTTGAGTATTTTACAAATATATATATATATATATATATATACAGTATGTATCATCGGGTGGATGAGTCACACACACACACACACACACACACACATATATATATATATATATATATATATATATATATATATATATATATATATATCACCCTATTTTTGGGTCTCGTGTCTGAAACATTAGTTATTCTTCATATAGCCTGCTTGTCACTAGTACTTCTATGGAGTACTGACCCCTCCGGGGGGCCTCACATTTTTTAGGTTAAGGCTAGAGTCTTACTGCCTGCACCTTTGTCTAGGGTGACCGATCAAGAAGGAAGACGTGGTTCGTGCTTCCATTCTTATTTAAAATTTATAAACTACTCATGGATATTTGAACATTGTTTTTCTTCTAAAACAGTTGGGAGCCTACGTGCTCGTGTTTGCCACGTGTGGCTAAGTATCAAACATATTTTGATATCCGCATTTGTTTGATTATGATATTGATGTTGATTGTATGTGTTTACTAATCGGTTTGGCAATAGAATCAATCGGACGCCTTGTACAATTCAATAGGGATGAACTGTTGTTGTTCTTATCGGGTTGTACGGTGGTTGTCTACGTGGCTCGGATGCGGTCTGGGGCGTGACAATTAAGTGGTATCAGAGCCATCGATTTCTAAACTATATAATTAACCTCTCAATAGTCTCGTCATCAAAAATTTTTGAACAAAACCATGAGCAAAAGTTTTGTACTTAAGGAACCGTTGGAAACCAAGTTATTGACCTCTTATTGTTAAGACGGTACCCTTAACAGTTTGTTGGCCATAATGTTGGACCAAGTGGTGTCTTTTTTACTATTCCGTCAATCGACATTGAAACGAGTCTAATGGCTCATTCCTGATTTTCTTTCAGAAATGGAGGGTGGACACAGGATTACTAGGAGAAACCCAACGGGTCGTGTACCGGGGGCCACCGGGCACGATACACGAGCTGAATCACGGACCTCTAGGGGTAGAGGCCGGGGCCAAGGCCGAGGAGGAGGCCGAGGCAGGGGTCGTGGGCGTTCCACAACGCCGACGGCAAGTAGCACGCGAGTCGGTTCTGTGCACCCGTCTTGGGCCATTGAACCGGACAATTTCACTTATACTCCGAGCACAGAGCAAGAGGAGACCCCGTACAACGGGGAGGACTTTGATGAAGAAGAGGAGGACGATGATCCTCATTATGACCGTATGAGCGAGGTACTAGAATGGTACCTCGAGAATAAGGCAAAGAGAGAGCAGCGGTGCCAAGCTAGACAGGCTAGGCAAGCCATGGGGCAGGGAAGCCGAGGTGCTTCTAGTGCTCCATCTGGGGCATTCGGGGGAGACACGATGGTACGTATCTCCAAGTACCTCAAGGAGGCTAGAGCCTTGGGGTGCAAATCATTTGATGGAAAGGGCGACATATCTGAGGCCGCCGACTGGATCAAGAAGATGAATGACGCTTCTAGGGATATGCAAATTGGACTCGACGTGAAGTTGAGGGTTGCCACCAGGCTACTTGATGGGGTAGCTGCTGTGTGGTGGGAAGTCGTGGAAGGGAAGTTCCACGGTGAGACCACTTGGGAGAAATTCGAAGTGGAGTTTTATAATCAGTACTACTCAACTTTTGAAGTCAATCTCAAAAGGAGAGAGTACACAAATCTGAGACAGGAGGATGGTTGCTCGGTGAGACAATTGGAACAGAGGTTCTGTGACTTGGCACGATTCATCCCAGAATACTCTTTGGATGAAAATCGTATGGCCAATCATTTTTAGGATGCGCTACAGTTGGACATCCGTGACCGGGCTACTTATCATCATAACATGACATTTAGCCAGATCGTTGATCAAGGGCTCCTTGGGGAAGCCCAAAGGAATGAGAGGAAGGTGAGGGACGCCGAGGAGGCAAAGAAGAGAAGATGGGGGAACTCTTGACCCCAAGACCACTCTCGGAAGCATCACGCTGGGGGTGGCAATTCATTCAGGGCGCCGGCACCACCGGTGAAAAAGAATAAGGGCTCAGGAGGGCAAGGGGCCAAACCAGGGAGTACGTGGTCACCGAGGTGCACAAATTGCAGCAAGAACCATGCGGGGAAGTGCAATGAACCACCCCGGTGTTACAAATGCGGTAGCACGAGCCACCTCAAATCCTCTTGCCCAATGTTGAATGGAGGGGGGCCATCGGGGGCCATTGGAGGACCTACGGCTAGTACGAGACGTGCGGGACCATCACAGGTCGACACCGGAAGGGGAAGACCCACGGCTAGCAACGTCACGTCCGTTAACCAAGGGAGGACCCAAGCACGGGTGTATGCAATGACCGAGGCAGATGCTCGGGCCAACCCGGACGCCATTGCAGGTAATCCCTCGATTCCACACACATTTTATTCATTTACTTGAAGTAAAACCTTCAAAAATATGTATGACCCGATCGGGTATCCCTATAGACCCGACCGGGTATGGGCTAAGTTTCAGTTCTAAAGTCTGTACTCATTCGAGCGAGTTTGGCAGGACTGTTCTCTTTTGGCAATTCCAGCCATACCCGATCGGGTATATGCATATACTCGACCGGTTATAGGTAGTTTGAACGGGTTCAAGGTGTGTACTCGACCAGGCAAGGTTGACAGGAAGTTTTTCCTTAAGGACTCGAGCTATACCCGACCGGGTATAGGGTCCTACCTGACCGAGTATAGAGTAGCCCCAAGCCGAAATTTTTTCATTAAGCCCTTTTCAGTCGGGACGTTAAGTAGTGTGTCTTACATGGCTTATATATGTAGGGACACTAAAGATCAATGGTAGACACGCGAAAATTCTCATCGACACCGGGGCGCAACGTTCATTTATGAGCGAAGCGTTTGCCGAGGGATTGGACATGCCATTAATAGGAATGACGCAACCCTTGTTGGTCTCTACACCATTGGGAGACGATGTGGAGAGGAAACACTACTATCCTTCATGTAATGTGGAGATAGGGGAGCACCGTCTAATGGGTGACTTTGTACCGTTAGGCATGCTCGAGTCCGATGCTATATTAGGCATGGATTGGCTTGAAAAACACCATGCAAAAGTAGATTGCTACACCAAGGTGTTAGAACTGAAGGATGGTGAGGGGAATACTCTATGCTTTGAGGGAGAAAGAGGGAAATTCAACCCTTGTATCTTATCGGCCATAAGGGCGAGGCGAATGATGAGAAAAGGGTATCAGGCTTACTTAGCCTATGTCATAGGCAAGGAAGGCAAGGAAAAGAGTCTCACAGAAGTGAGGGTGGTGAGTGAGTATCCAGAAGTTTTCCCTGAAGAACTCCCGGGACTCCCACCAGATCGTGAGATCGAGTTTGTGATCGAGGTAAAACCAGGCACAAAACCCATCTCAATTCCTCCATATCGAATGGCACCGGCCGAACTTCAAGAGTTGAAAGTCAAACTAGAAGAGCTACTAGATAACGGATTCATTAGGCCGAGTCATTCACCATGGGGAGCACCGGTACTCTTTGTAAAGAAGAAAGATGTTACACTTAAAATGTGTATCGATTACCATCAGTTGAACAAGGTCACGATAAAGAACAAATACCCTTTGCCAAGGATCGATGACTTGTTTGATCATCTACGTGGGGCAACCGTGTTCTCTAAGATCGACTTGAGGTCAGGCTACCACCAACTGAAGATCAAGGAGAGTGACATACCCAAAAGTGCATTCCGTACAAGGTATGGTCACTATGAGTTTCTAGTAATGTCGTTTGGGCTTACGAACGCCCCCGCAGCATTCATGGACCTCATGAACCGAGTATTTCACCAATACTTGGACCAGTTCGTTATAGTATTCATAGATGACATTTTGATATACTCCATGAATGAGGAAGAACACGAGAAACATCTAAAGCTTGTGCTTGAAACTCTGCGGGAGAAGCAACTCTTTGCCAAATTCTCTAAATGTGAATTTTGGCTTGGAGAGATCGGTTTTCTCGGGCATGTGGTATCGGGCTCGGGCATTTCAGTTGACAAATCGAAGATTGAAGCAGTCACTAATTGGGAGAGGCCCAAGAATGTGAAGGAAATACGAAGTTTTCTTGGTCTAGCAGGCTATTACCGCAGATTCGTGGAGAAGTTCTCGGTGATAGCATCTCCACTCACGAAGCTCACTCAAAAGGGGGCTAAGTTTGTGTGGGATGACAAGTGTGAGAAGGGGTTTCTTGAGCTAAAGAAACGTTTGACCGAAGCACCAGTGCTTGCCCTACCCGTGCAAGGGTTAGGGTATGACATCTACAGTGATGCTAGCATTCAGGGACTTGGATGTGTACTGATGCAATCGGGGAAGGTAATTGCTTATGCTTCTCGGCAGTTGAGAAAGCATGAAGTAAACTACCCCTCACATGATCTGGATCTGGGTGCTGTGGTGTTTGCATTGAAGATTTGGAGGCACTACCTCTACGGAGAGTTGTGTCACATCTATACTGACCACAAGAGCTTGAAGTATGTGTTCACTCAGAAAGAGTTGAACATGAGATAGAGAAGATGGATGGAGTTGATCAAGGATTACAACTTGATCATTGAATATCATCTAGGGAAGGCTAATGTAGTAGCCGATGCACTGAGCAGGAAGAGCTCATCATCAGGGGTTTTACTCACATGCTTACGGGCATTGAGGGCACGCGTGGAGGTATCCACGGATGGGGCGTTATTGGCCAGGTTTGAGGTGAGACCCACCTTATTAGATGAAATCAGAACATGTCAAGGCA
Source organism: Cuscuta europaea (assembly GCA_945859875.1). Classification (NCBI taxonomy): domain Eukaryota; kingdom Viridiplantae; phylum Streptophyta; class Magnoliopsida; order Solanales; family Convolvulaceae; genus Cuscuta; species Cuscuta europaea. The sequence continues at coordinate 10,627,268 of CAMAPE010000080.1, read as the reverse complement.
ATGATGAGGAATTTCAGAAAATCCGGGAACGGATGCTTGTGGGGCCCGTCGAGGGTTTATGTGAGAGAGAATATGAACTTCTACTATTCAAGGAACGGGTGTGTGCGCCATCAGATGTGGAGCTCCGTAAATCTGTCCTTGAGGAGGCTCACTCATCTGCGTATGCCATGCACCCAGGCGGTACAAAGATGTATCAGGACTTGAAGGAAAGTTACTGGTGGTCGGGGATGAAGAGAGAGATTGCAGAGTATGTGAGTCGTTACCTCACCTGTCAGCAGGTAAAGGCAGAACATCGGCACCCAACAGGATTATTACAACCACTTACTATTCCAGAATGGAAGTGGGAGCATGTTACCATGGATTTCGTGGTGGGTCTGCCACAAACGGTTAGGAACTACGACACGGTGTGGGTGGTGGTTGATAGGCTGACCAAGAGTGCTCATTTTCTACCTATCAACACTACCTATACGCTCGAGCGACTGGCCAAGTTGTACACTAATGAGATTGTGAGACTGCATGGGGTTCCGGTTACCATAGTATCGGATAGAGACCCACGGTTCACATCACGGTTTTGGCCTATGTTGCAGGAATCCATGGGTACGGAATTGAGGTTTAGCACCACATTTCATCCTCAAACGGATGGGCAATCTGAACGGGTGATTCAGATTTTGGAAGACATGTTGAGGGCATGTGCCTTGGAGTTCCAGGGAAGCTGGGACAACCAGTTGGCTTTAGTGGAATTCGCCTATAACAACAGTTATCAGGCGAGTATAGGCATGCCTCCATACGAAGCATTGTATGGGAGGAAATGCCGGACACCTTTGTGCTGGGACGAGGTCGGCGAGGCTAAGCTTGAGGGCATCGAGCTAGTCGAGATCACCAAAGAAAAGGTAAAGGTTATACAGGGTAGACTCAAAACTGCCCAAGACCGGCAAAAGAGCTATGCAGATAAACGTTGGAGGGCATTGGAGTTTGAGGTCGGTGATGAAGTATTTCTGAGGGTGTCACCTTGGAAAGGGATCATCAGGTTCCTCAGTCGAGGTAAGCTTAACCCACGTTATATAGGTCCGTTCAAAATCCTTGAAAGGTTTGGGGTTGTAGCATACCGACTTCAGTTCACTCCTGAACTAGAAAAAATTCACAATGTATTTCATGTATCCATGCTCAAGAAGTATGTACGGGACCCGTCACATATTCTTGAAAAACCGCCAGTGGAAATACGAGAAGATCTGCTCTACGAGGTGCAACCGGTAAAGATCATAGACCGAGAGGTAAAGAAGCTAAGGAGCAAAGAGGTGCCGATAGTAAAAGTACTTTGGAAAATTGATCGCGTCAGGGAGCAAACTTGGGAAGTGGAGACCCTGATGAGAGAACAATATCCATTTCTGTTTGACTAGACGCGTGGATTTCGGGGACGAAATCCCAAATAAGGGGGGTAGAACTTGTAACACCGCCCCCAAGTATTTGCACTTTATCAAATTATGTATTGAACCTTAAGAAATGAGTAAAAGCATTTTTACGTGATTGTAAATTTTTACCATTTCTTTTACGTGAATAGTAAAATTCACGTGGGGCCCACACCGGAAGTGGGGGCCGCCCGGTACTGTCAGGACCACATATTATATTAATTTTGGCCTAGATAATATGCATATGGTGGTGGATATCCTAATTGGGCCGTGGCAGTGGCATAGGATTGACTGGTTGGTCAAACGGAGCCCAATTATTAGTATCAGCAATTTATCTGATAACAGCCCGGAAAGGGGTTTCAGAGATTTCTAAATTAAGTTGAGAGATTTATATTCATTTTAAGGTCCAATAAGGATTTAGAACACGAGTTATATTCTATTTGACCCGGTGAAATAAAATATAATTAAAACAGTCCGGAAAATACAACTTTCGGGGCTGATTGTACACATTGGGACATAAGGGATTGGAAGGTAGTTCTAGGTCCAAGGACGGACTTACAAGCCAAAGTGACCGGTTCGCCGGAAAATAACCTTTTGGAGGTTACTTGTAATAATATGGGTTTTATGATGATAAAACCTTGTTAGTAACTTGTCTAAGGTATTCAAGGAACTTTCACGGAGTTGAAAAGGTCGTCGGAGTTGTCGCCGGAGTTCGTTGAAGTTCGCCGGAGCTTCGCCGGAGCTAAATCGGGAAGACTAGAACTTCATAAGCTTCATTAAGGTGAGAAGACGGCTTTATGCTTTATAACTTTTGCGTGAGGCATGAGATTACCTAAATTAATCAAGAATATGTTTTATGGATTGATTAATGGTATTAAAGTATGTGTTATGTTATGTTAAAGAATATAACATAGTTGGAAAGCATGATTTATAGGTTTGATTGGTGAAATTTCTATAAATTGATATGTATGATGTTCCAAGGGCCCAAACAGGTATTTTTGGATTAAGGACGTCAAAGAGTACTTGCATGTAAAATTTCACGTTAATCGGACTCCGTTTGGGCGGTCAGACGGGCGTTGACCACCAAGTCAACTGTTATACCCGACCGGGCATGAGCATATACCCGACCGGGTATTTGCTGAAAATTTGCCCCAGGGGCTACTGTCTTTTGTACCCGATTGAGTTTGGGTAGGTACTCGATCGAGTATACACCAAAAATTGGCCTTACGGGCTACTGTCTCCTGTACTCAACCAAGTATAGGTGGGTACTCGATCGAGTATTGGGTTATGCTCAAATCGGGCAGTTTTGAGTAGGTTAACGTGGGCCGTTCAGGTGGGAACCGCCCACGTTGGTTCCTAAGGATTGTTATATGACTATAGGGCTAGGCATTGTCCATAGTTAAAGGAATGAAACGTTAGCCACATCCAGGTTAGGATTTGGTAGAGCATAGACCGGGGACCGAGTACCCTTGGACGGTAAATGATCCAGAATACTCCAGGTGGGGCCGAGTACCCTTGGACGGTAAATGATCCAGAATACTCCAGGTGGGGTCGAGTACCCTTGGACAGTAAATGATCCAGAATACTCCAGGTGGGGCCGAGTAGCCTTGGACGGTAAATGATCCAGAATACTCCATGTGGGGCCGAGTACCCTTGGACGGTAAATGATCCTAAATATCTAGGTTGGGTTGAGTGCCTTGGGCGGTAAATGATCCTAAAACACTCGGTAGTATGAATCGAAGGTAGACTATAGCTTGTGAGCTAGGCATCCGATAAAGGAGCGAGAAAAGTCAGGTAAGAACTTTATCTCTAAAAGACTCTTTAAATGAAATGACCTACGGGTTGAGTATTTTACAAATATATATATATAGTATGTATCATCGGGTGGATGAGTCATATATATATATATATATATATATATATATATATATATATATATATATCACCCTATTTTTGGATCTCGTGTCTGAAACAATAGTTATTCTTCATAGCCTGCTTGTCACTAATACTTCTATGGAGTACTGACCCCTCCGGGGGGCCTCACATTTTTCAGGTTAAGGCTAGAGTCCTACTACCTTCACCTTTGCCTAGGGTGACCGATCAAGAAGGAAGACGTGGTTCGTGCTTCCATTCTTATTTAAAATTTATAAACTGCTCATGGATATTTGAACATTGTTTTTCTTCTAAAACAGCTGGGAGCATGCGTGCTCGTGTTTGCCACGTGTGGCTAAGTATCAAACATATTATTATATCCGCATTTGTTTGATTATGATATTGATGTTGATTGTATGTGTTTACTAATCGGTTTGGCAATAGAATCAATCGGACGTCTTGTACAATTCAATAGGGATGAACTGTTGTTGTTCTTATCGGGACGTAAGGTGGTTGTCTACGTGGCCCAGATGCGGTCTGGGGCGTGACATATTCCAACTCTGTGCAAATACTAGGAACACCTTAGACAAGTTCCTAACAAGGTTTCATAATCACAGACCCCATATTGATACAAATAACCTCTAAAAGGTTATTTTCCGGCGAACCGGTCACTTTGGCTCCTAAGTCCGTTCTTGGACTTAGAAGTACCTTCCAACCCCTCATTCTACACTTCTAAACGTGTAGAACAATCCTAGGGGTCCTCCATATGATACATATATATGCCATATGGTAGATAGAGAATAAAGAAAAAATTGTTATAAAGTCATTACCTTAATCCACCACACTTTTCCTCCCTTTTTTCCTCCTTAAACTTCCTTCTTGGACCTCCTTTCAGCTTGGTTCGAATAACAATGGTGGAGATAGCAATTTTCAGATCTTCTCTCTCAAAAATGGCTGGGTTGGTCGAGCATATGGGCTAAGGGAAGTTGATGGAGTCCTTTTTGGCTCTTTCTTCAATAATGAAGGGTGGAGGGCCCCTTTGGAGTCAACTCTTGCCTCACCTCCATAATCCCTCATGTGCATCCGTCCCATTGCATCAACCAGCTCCCCAATTTGTCTAATCGGGAGATATTAAGTCGTGGGATGGCCCCCACCCATGTGGGAGGTCATCCCATTGTGTCCCGATGTGTACAATCGGCCCCGAACGTTGTATTTTTCGGACCATTTTAATTATATTTTATTTTATCGGGTCAAATAAAATATAACACATGTTCCCCATTTTTATTAGACCTTAGGATGAATATATCTTTCCCAAATTCAATTTAGAAGTCTCTGATATTCCTTTTCGGGCTGTTATCTGATAAATTGCTGATACTGATAATTGGACCTCGTTTGACCAACCGGTCAACCCTATGCCTTTGCCACTACCCAATTAGGATATCCACCCCATATACACATTATCCAAGCCGAGATGAATATAATATGTGGTCCCGATAATATCGGGCGGCCCCCATTTCCGGGGTGGGCCCCACGTGAATTTTACTATTCACGTAAAAGAAATGATAAAAATTTACAACCACGTAATATGCGTTTATTCATTTCTTAGGGTTCAATACATAATTTGATAAAGTACAAATACTTGAGGGCGGTGTTACATCAGACACTTCAAGAGCACCCCGTTGTAGCTCCTTTTGTAAAGTTTGCCATCCTGGATGATGTAGTTAGGGGCGCGCCTCCTGACCACTCTTGCTTTATCCTCCTCCACGGGTAGCATTCCATTCTCGATATATTCCAACAAGTCATCTATCCAGCATCTCGGAGCTTGGTCGACTGGTAAGACCTCCTCATCCTTGGTGACTTCGATGCTTGATTTGCTCAATTCGTGTACTTGAGCTATGCGTGTGAGATCTTTGGGAGCATCGGTCGTCAGTTTCGACAAGGTGTCCGCCTCCGTATTCTGAGTCCGTGGAACGCAAAGTAGGTCAGATTCTTTAAACTGTTTTATGATCTCCAGGGCTGCATCCCTGTATTTCCGCATACGAGCTTCCTTGACCTCATACCCCCTAGGGGTGTAAATGAGCCAAGCTATTCGCCAGCCGCTCGGGACTCGCTCGATAAAAAATCGACTCGAGTTCGGTCATATTCAAACTCGACTCGAGTTCGGTTCGGCTCGAGTATTTAACGAGCCCAATTCAAGCCTATTTATTTTAGGCTCGTGGCTCGCGAGCCTGCTCGCAAGCCTGGGTGTGCGTGTGTGTATGTGTGTGTGTGTAAAAGATATACTAATTACTTAAGTTCAAAGTCTCCACAAATGAGTTTGTAGTTGAATGGAGTTCTCCTTAAGTAGTTAATATGGCAACCCAGGTTCGAACCCCCTTGAACCTAAATTTTGCTTCATGCATATTATTGTAACTTCGAGCCGAGCTCGAGCCGATTTCGAGCTAGGTAAATAAATCGAGCCGAACTCGAGCATTAAAGTTTGAGCTCATTCGAGCTCGAGCCGAACTCGAGCATGATAAATATTTTCGAGCTCGAGCTTGTGTAGGTTCGGGCTCGGCTCGGCTCGTTTACACCCCTACCCCCCCTAAGTTGTTTGATGACCAACTTAGAGTCGATTCTGATCTTAAGTTTTTGAGCTCTGAAATACCTCGCTATCCTGAGACCGGATAGCAGGGCCTCATGTTCAGCTTCATTATTGGATAATGTAAATGAGTACCTTAGGGCATGGTAAGATTTGAAGCCCTCAGGGGTGATGAGGACTACCCCTCCTCCACAATCTTTGGATCCTCATGATGATCCACCAGTCATTAGGGTCCACCAGGCTTCTTCTTCGCGGCGCCTTTCTTCAGCCATGTCTCTCGCAGTGCATTCTATTAGATAATCTGCCAGGGCTTGCCCTTTGATCGCGGTTCTATGTTGAAAGCTCACCTGATATTGTCTAATTAACAAGGACCACTTCACAACCCGTGCGGTCTTGACTGCTCGGAACAGAGTCCCCACCCCCAGGTCTGATAGTACCCTGATAGGATGAGTCTGGAAATAGTGGGCAAGTTTCTTTGCCGCGGCATAGACTGCGAGAGCAGTCTTCTCCAGGGCCGGATACCTGAGCTCGGCCCCATGGAGGACCTTGCTGACGTAGTAAACTGGCCTCTGTATGACCCCTTCTTCTCGTACCAAAACAGAACTCACTGCGCTTTGGGTTACGCCCAAGTAAAGGACTAGCGTCTCACCAGCCTCAGATTTGTTGAGGAGCATGTCTGATTGTAGATACTTCTTTAGGTCTTCGAACGCAGCTTGACATTCTTGGGTCCATTGGAACCCGTTGCTCTTCTTTAAAATTTCAAAAATGGTAAGGATTTATTGGCTGGCCTGGATAGGAACCTCCCCAAGGCTGCTAGTCTCCCCGTGAGGATCTGAACTTTTTTGACGTTTCTCGAGGGCTCCATATCCAGGATTGCCTTGACTTTTTCTGGGTTAGGCTCAATGCCTCAATGTGTAACCATGAATCCCAGAAACTTCCCACCCTGGACAGCAATAGTGCACTTCTTGGGATTGAGTCGTATATTTACCTCTTTCATGATATTGAACACTTCTATCAAGTCCTCTACATGATTCACGATCATATCATCAACATAGGCTTCCATGTTCCTTCTAAGCACTGCTCGAAATACCTTGGCCACCATACGCGTGTAGGTAGCCCCAGAATTCCTCAACCCGAAGGCCATCACCAGATAACGGAAAACTCTTTCAGGCATGATGAATGACGAGCACTTTGTCATGGTGCATCAAAATAATTCGATACTAACACTTATACGTAGTATAGGTGAAGTACAGTTCGTATCCACAGGGAAAGGAATAATTATCTTTTTAATGAGATAAGTAAATAAGAGGAGGAATTTGGATTGAATAATTTAATTTAATAAGAACTAAGATGAACAACCTATATGTGTTTTGATTCAAGGATAAAAGGACTTGGCTTTGCTACTTTCCACTTGTTGATATATTTTAGTCGATCCTTGTTATATCTATAACTTATCCCCTCTCGAATACTCAATATAGAACAACGCCGTATACCGATATAATAGTAGCATTCAATCTTTTTAACTCCTTGATGAAATCAATTGAGATTGATAACCTCAACAAAACGGTTTCGGTTTAACCAACAAAATTAATCCCTCTTAAGTCTATTAACCATGACCGTGCATTAATAAACCGAAGTTACTTACTTGTGAAACCACCAACGATTAACCATCGGTTCGTTGATCGTTTCTACTAATAGTTAATGTCGGAACGTTAACTAATCATCACTTAGCAACCCTCCAACATTAATATAGAATGAGATTAAGGGAAGAATTAATAATCAAGAGAAGAAGTTAAGAAAATAACTCACAACTTTAATAATCAACAAGCTTCAAGAGCAAAACCAAGAAATGGAAGTTTAGCTCCTCATTTGGAGACTAAACATGCTATAAAATATAAGAAATGCTATTCTAAACTGAGCTTAGGAGTATAGAAGAAGGGATGATTAAAAGTGAAGGAAAATGAGGCTATTTATAGGTGTTTTACAACACCTTTGGCCCGGTACCCGACCGGGTAAAGTGCCCACCCGACCGGGTGCATGTCAAAATCAAATATCCTCCATGTTCTGGTGATCTTCGGCATGTTAAAGTGTCCCGGGTCAAGTCAGACCCGACCAGGTGGGGTAGGGGGCCCGACCGGATGAGTGCACTTTCCAGGCACTTATGGTTGTTGAATCAGACCCGACCGGGTTCAGGGTCTGACCCGACCGGGTTTTGTGCTCCTGGCCTTTTTTATATTCAACTTTTCTCCCCTTTTTCTTGCTAAAAACTTCTACCACTATTCTACAACTATAAATGGAAGCTAAAAACAATTACAAACAAAGTTAAACAAATGTCTACAACTGCATACAAATGGTATAGAATCTACACCAATCAAATATAAAAACAAACATTTATGCACTACTAATTAGTGCATATCAAACACCCCCACACTTGAACTTTTACTCATCTCAAGTAAAATAGATCATGTATCTACAGTCCTCCAAATGATAAAATAACAATCCACGAATTTTTAAGAACAATTTTTTTTTACAAAGCATCCCCAAACAGTGAGTAGAGTAAGAAGGGGTCTTCAACTGCATTGTTATCTCCATTTCTTTTTCTTAAGTTTGTCACCTTCAGGATCCTGCAAAATAAAAAGATTTCATCTCATTCTCTCGTTTTGCCTAGGTGTCCTTTCAGGTTTTCATCCTAGCTTCCCACATTTTTTTTATTTCTCACAACCTCACTCTTATTTTAATGCTTTTATTTTTGCTTGAGTTGCTCTTTGTGGGTTTTCAACTCAACAAGCTTCTTTTTATAGAGAAAATATGAATGAAAAGAGTAGGATTGTGAGCATACCAGAAATATGTCCACATCCCCACACTTAGTACCTGGCACTGTCCCTAGTGCCCGCCTGCATCTCCGCCATCATAGAATCATCCATATCCTTGGTAGCTTGTGAAGTGTGTATCCTCATCCATGTTATCACCTCCGTGTCCGTCATCCCCGCCTCCACCACCGGAGCTCGATTCTCCAAAGTAACCCCACTGAGTGGGATCATACCATGAGGGTGCGGGAGGGGGAGTGGTCATAGAGGCAAAAGCACCCTGGTGTGCCACGTAAGAGTATATCGGACCAAAGGTTCTCCGTTGGTCCTCTTCATGTCTGCGCCAATCTTCTCGTCTTTTCTCTTCTATCCTTTTGAAACTCTGCCTCTGCTCATTTCTATACAACACGACTTCCTCCGGAAGTTGAGTGTAGTTGAGGTTAAGAGCATTCATGCTATTTAATATTTCTTGCTCAAATGGGGAATATTGATGAGCATGGGGTTGTGGTTGAGGTTGTTCAGGAATGAAGGGTGGTTCGTCTGCAGGTTGTTCTTGTTGGGGTTGTTCTGGTTGGTAATGAAGTGGTATTCTCCCGGGGAGACAATAATGGTGTCCATCACCGATTTGGTGATCCAGAAGGTCCAAAGGGAGGTCGGCTGAGGGTAGTTGTACATGTATGGGATTAGGTGGATCGATCAACCAATTGTAGATATTTACCCCACCGGGTGTTTTATGAGAAAAACAATATCTTTGGTATTTTTCAGGAGCCAGGATGTGCAAACTAGCTATGCTGAGGTAATGGGGCCTGGGTCTATAAAGCCATAGAGTGTGGCTAAATGTGTAATCAACCCCCCTACCCTAATAGTTCCTGTGGAAGTTGCCACTGTTCTAAAATGGTCCCATAGGATGGAGGCAACATCCACTTGATCTGGACCTGGTAAGACAGCTTGTCTAAGAATACAAACATCCCATACCCTCGTGTGATGGTTATTCGTTCTTCCGAGAAAACAGTTTGATAATAATTTTAAGAAAATTCGGAAGACCGGATGTTGGACACGATTCACACTAAGGTGGCTGAGCTCCACATCCACCTCACCTGTCATTCTTTGCCACAATTCTACACCCACAAAAGTGTCATGCTCACGTGCTTCATTGAACAAGGGGAGGCCAAAGTATTGGGCAAACTCCCGCTTGGTCAATGTACGGTTTTCATTCAACAGTCGAAACGTGATTCTACTTTCGGCATGATCATCAGCATTTGCTATTTGGTTAAATGAACTAAAGAATTCATACTCCAAATGTGGGTAGGTGACATATTGCATCTCAAAAATCCTAAGCATCCCAATGCTCGTGAAAATCTCACGCATAATCACATCAAGCATAAGTGAGACTAATGTAGCAATGCATATGAAACGGGATTGTCTTACCTCCCGTTTTGTTTGTCCTATGAAGCACGTTTTGTGGCCCTCGGTGACAAACTGCACACTCTCAAAACCGAGAACAGGTTCAATAGCTTGGTTACCCCTTGAAGAAGATGCCTTGGACTTTTTAGGAGCCATTGAAGTTGATTTTTTTGGTTTTTTCTTGAGGGATTTTCTGACTTTTGGCTAGGGTGTAGTTTTGGTGGCTTTTATGGGAATGGTGTTGAAGAGGATGGTGAGAGGAGAAAGAATATTGGATTGGATGAGAAATTTGGGGGGATTTTGGACCTTGAATGTCCAAGAATGGAGATTTTCAGATTTTTGGGTAGGTTTTTTTTTGGGTTGGTTGATTTGGGAGGATTTGGAGGAATTTATTGGTATAAAAATGAAGGGGGAAGTGAGGAGATGAAGAAAATGGGTTTATTTGACGGATTTTGTGGGAGAATGGGGAAGATTTGAAGGTTTGGTGTTCGAAAATGGTGGAAATGGGGGAGGGTTTTCGAATTGGGGAGGTGAAATGGGGAAGAAAGGTGGTCTGCCTGACCCCTTATGCTGTCAAAACCCGATGACCCGGGCGGGTGGGGTAATATGACCCGGTTGGGTCTAACTCACGCTTATCCAGTGAGTTCTTTTTTCAAAATGCTCGGCCGGGTAGTTTAGTAGACCCGGTCGGGCCTAACTTTTCACTATCCAGAGAGTTTTTAACAGAATCACCTGGCCGGGTATATGAAGGTGACTTGGTCGGGTGATGTGTTCCAGGGGCCGGGTTTTGCAAAACTTTAATTGCCCGGTGATTTTTTTATTCCAGGTGCCTTTTTAAATTCACCCGGTCGGGTAAAATAACATACTCGGTCGGGTGCAAATCATTTTAATTGGAAAATTGGCCTCGCTCGCCCGGGTGTGTGTCGGGTGTGGGTTTTTGTTATGAAATCCGACCGGGTTGGGTTGGATACCCGGTCGGGTGCACTGTTTTTTTGAAAGAGAAACTAAAAAAAATAGAAACAATAAGGAAAGGAAAAAATGCGTACCTTTGCTTGGGTTGCCTCCCAAGAAGCGCCTTATTTAACGTCGTGGCTTGACGATATCTCCGTTTCTCTTTATTCATAGACCGGTTCAGAAAGGTCTATGACTTCCACGTTTTTGGGTTGAAAACCCTCAAAGAAGGGTTTTAATCTTTGTCCGTTTACTTTGAGCACCTCTCCCGTCTCCAGGTTTTGAATTTCCACCACCCCGTGTGGATATGTTTTGACCACCTTGTATGGTCCAGCCCAACGGGATCTCAGCTTTCCCGGAAATAAACGAAGGCGTGATTGAAATAGGAGGACTTTGTCATCAAGTTTGAAGTCCTTCCTTATTATCATTTTATCATGTCATTTCTTCGTCTTTCTCTTGTAGATCTCCGCATTGTCATAAGAGTCCAGACGGAGTTCTTCCAGCTCTTGTAATTGGAGTTTTCTATGTATACCGACCTCGTCAAGATTGAGGTTGAATTCTTTCACCGCCTAATAAGACTTGTGTTCTAGCTCTACGGGAAGATGACATGCTTTGCCAAACACAAGTCTATAAGGGGACATACCGATTGGAGTTTTGTAGGCAGTTCGGTATGTCCAAAGTGCATCATCAATGTGTATACTCCAATCCTTCCGGTTCGGGTTCACTGTTTTCTGGAGTATAGATTTCAACTCCCGATTTGAGGTCTCCGCTTGGCCATTCGTTTGAGGGTGATAGGCTGTAGAGCTCTTTTGAGTCACATCATATTTTTTTAGTAGGGATCCCACAATTTTATTACAAAAATGTGTGCCTCGATCGCTTATTAAAATTCGCGGGACCCCAAACCTAGAAAATATGTGTGACTTAAGAAAGCTTGGAACCACCTTTGCATCATCAGTTTTTGTGGCTTTAGCTTCCACCCATTTAGAGACATAATCCACCGCAAGGAGGATGTAGATATTACCTTGAGAGTTTGGGAAAGGTCCCATGAAGTCAATCCCCCATGCATCGAAAATCTCACAGAAAAGCATGGGATTTTGTGGCATCTCGTTTCTCCTTGAAATGTTGCCCGCTCTTTGGCAATTGTCACAAGATTGGCAAAAGCCATATGCATCCCGGAATAGACTTGGCCACCAAAAACCACTTTCAAGTATCTTCATTGCTGTTCGTTTCGGGCCGAAATGTCCTCCACAAGCATAAGAATGACAAAACTCTATGATGTGGGCTATCTCATGTTCAGGGATGCATCTTCAGATTATTTGATCCTTACAATGCTTCCACAAATATGGGTCATCCCACACATAGAGTCTTGAATCCATTCTCAATTTTTCTTTTTGAGTTTTTGAGAGTTGTGGAGGAAATTTGCCGGAAACTAGGAAGTTCACGATATTTGCATACCATGGTTGTCTGACTTTGATGGAGAAGAGAGTTTCATCCGGGAATTCGCCTTTGATGAGATTTGTGTGGAGGTCTTCAATGTCTTTGTGAGGGATGAGATGGTTTAAATGATCGGCCACCAAGTTCTCCGCTCCTTTCTTGTCTTTAATCTCCACATCAAACTCACTTAGTAGAAGGACCCATCGAATGAGTCTCGGTTTGACGAATCGAATGAGTCCCCGACAACGGCGCCAAATTTGACGAGCACTTTGTCACGGTTTGGCTTCCTTCTTTGTCATAAGGAATCAGAGAGCAGCATGGTCGGTGTAAACAATAACTTTCGTTCCAAGATGGTAGGAACAGAACTTTTCCAAAGCAAAGATTACCGCTAGCATTTCCTTCTCGGTGGTGGAATAGTTCTTTTGAGCTTCATTGAGGGTTGAGGAGGCGTAGTAGATGACATGAGAAGCTCTATCGACCTTTTGGCCTAAAACAGCCCCCACCGCATAGTCACTTGCGTCGCACATGATCTCAAAAGGAAGAGACCAATCGGGAGCTTGTATGATTGGGGAAGTCACCAATCTTGCTTTTAAAGTGTTAAAAGCCTCTTTGCATTCATCATTGAGATCAAATTCAACCTCCTTTTGTAAAAGTTTGCATAGAGGAGATGAAATGTTTGAGAAGTCTTTGATGAATCTTCTATAGAAACCGGCGTGACCAAGGAAGGAGCGAATGTCCCGTACATTTGTGGGGTACGAGAGCATTTGAATCACATCAATTTTAGCTTTGTCCACCTCGATCCCCTTTGATGAGATCACATGCCCAAGAACAATCCCTTGTTCTACCATAAAGTGGCATTTTTCAGAGTTTAGAACAAGGTTGGATTCAATGCAACTTGTTAGCACAAGAGTGAGGTGATAGAGGCAAGAGTCAAAAAAGTCCCCATGGATTGTGAAATCATCCATAAAGACCTCCATGAATACCTCCACAAATTCTGAAAATATGCTCATCATGCACCTTTGAAAGGTGCCCGGTACGTTGCATAATCCAAAGGGCATTCGTCGGTAGGCAAAAGTGCCAAATGGACATGTGAAGGTTGTTTTCTCTTGGTCTTCCGGGGCTATTGGTATTTGGAAATACCTGGAGTAACCATCGAGAAAACAATAAAATTTGTGCCCTGCTAACCTCTCTAGCATTTGATCAATGAAAGGCAATGCAAAAGAAGTCTTTTCTAGTTACCGAATTGAGCCTTCAATAGTCAATGCAAACTCGCCACCCGTTTTGAACTCGGGTGGGCACCATCTCGTCATCCTTGTTCTCAATGACCGTCACTCCTGTCTTCTTTGGCACCACTTGAGTAGGACTCACCCACTTGCTATCGGAAATGGGAAAGATGAATCCCATTTGAAGCAATTTGATCACCTCCTTTTTCACCACCTCCATCATGGGTGGGTTCAATCTTTGTTGTGGTTGCCTCGCTGCTTTGGCCTCGTCTTCGAGCAAGATCATGTGCATGCATGTGGATGGACTAATGCCTTTGATGTTAGCAATAGACCATCCAATGGCCAATTTGTACTCCTTGAGGACCGCGATCAATCTTTCCTCTTGTTCTTTGGATAGGGCATTTGAGATAATCACCGGTAGAGTGTGATTTTCACCCAAGAACACATGCTTCATATTTTCAGGGAGTGGTTTTAATTCCACCTCTGGTGCCTGCAAAACAGATGGTAGCGGCTTCTCGCTCGGAATTGTTAGTGGGAGGGCTTTAGAGCCCGGTGGCAAAAGTGGGAGTTGATTTAACTCCGCCACCATAACCTTCATGTTATTTGACATAGAGTATTCCAAAGTGAAATCCTCTATGTCGTTTTCAATTGAGCTTAGTACTTCATCTTTCCCTTCCATTTCAAACACATCTTGGACCCAAGTTGTTAATCCCAGAATACTAACAATCATACAACCATAGCAGTGATAAAGAAGCAGATAGAAAGAAATCGACAAGATTGAACGCGAATCTGGTATACCGTATGAACTGTCTGCTGCTCTCCCTGGAGAAGGAGAGCAGCGGCAACCCTAATCTCTCTCTATCTTTACGCATCTGCGTCTCTAAGCCTCTTGCGATCAGTTTAGGTTCCCATAAGTTAGCCTCCTTTTATAGGAGAAGTTGGCTAACTTACGGGTTACAAGGAAGCCCACGGGCTGATACACATTTGTGGCCCGTATTACACGTTTAATTAATAACTACACAAATACAAAGATAACTAACTAGATTGAACACCATAAAATATTCCCAACAATCTCCCCCTTGGTGATCAATCGTGTTGAATCAGCATTGCAGCGCAGATATCTTTGTCTTTGTTGTTATTGAGCTTCCTTTGTCTTCGAACTTGACTTCTGAGGAAGGCTATCTGAAGAAATCCTTGCAATCTCCCCTTTGATGTCTTCTTGACAGTTTGATCTTTGATGCCGGGAGTTGAGGGACCTTCAGTATCTTGCATGTAGTCCTTGCCTTCCAGAAGTTGCTCTTGATCAGCTTGGATGAAGTCCGGTGACGCCTCTAGAATGAATATTCTTTGGAGAAACAGGAGACGCCCATGGAATTCATCTTCAGGACACGAGTATTTGACCTCTGTCACCTCTAGAATGTAGTCTTTTTGACTATTTGGAATGAATGCAATTGAGGAGAACTTGTCGGTGGCACAGCGGAACATAATGATTGTTGATTTGTGAGTGTAGCTGACCATTTGATTTGAGTTGTAGAGATAGCAGAGAAGGTGTTGATTTTTGTGATGGAGGAGTGAAGTGTCCCAGAATGATTTGTTCAGTGTTAACAGCATGTGGACCACTCTCCCCCTCATGACGATCCGATGAATCGGGACGTCATGCTTTTATTCTTTTATTCTGCGGAAATAAAAACAGGAAAAAAACAAGCAGAATCTAAAGAAGATAACGTAGCCCCCCGGGGTCGTGAAGACGCCCGTTATCATCACTATAGAGATAAACTCTTTAGCAATGGCCTGAAAATGTTGGTGATTCTTATGTTGCAACAGCAGGACTTCCTTCCAATTATTGGTCTACATCTGTAATAGATGAGCCCTATGGAAGTTCTCGCGGGTCATGAAGACCTGCAACTGACTCTAAAAGTGCGTCTGTGTCCTAGAAAATTTCAAGACATTTGGGAGTGAGTAACTAGACACGACGTGATCAATGAAAGTTCAGTGGCATGGGGCTGAGGCCACTGTAGTCAGTATTACTTGCCTCGGAAGGAGACAGTAATGAGAGATGCGGTTCCCCGTGAACTATGATTAAACACCTGTCTGTTGGGAGACAAGTGAGTGATCTAGGGTAGGGTTATGCATGCGCCGTTTGGACAAAATGCAGCGACTTCTACCCGGGATCTGAATAAATTCAGTCCTGAACCTATGGGGATAGTCCATAGTATTTTAGTGGCTAGGAGCAAATGTTCAATTCATAGCAGGCAATTGAGGTAGCAGACTCATCATTGATAATTGTTTTTCTTCTCACTTGAGCCTTCTGCTTCCTAATGCTCATAATGTTCACTCACTCACTCGCTCACTTACGCACTTACGCTCGGCTTTGTCCCTTGGGTAGGCTTAGTTGGGTTTACTAAGCCATAGGGACATGTTCTCTCATTACTTTCTTCATTTTCTCTCTGTACTCCCCCTCAACTGGAGCACTCGGTATGCTTTGTCATTGTTAGGCACCGGGGAGGATTACTTTGAACACTCCCCCTAAAATGTTGCATCCTTTGAGAGATTCCTTGCTTTGTCGGTGTAAGGCGCCAGGAGGAGAAAACTGAAACTCCCCCTCAGAATGTGCAAGGTTTGATTGCTCACAGCTTGTCATTCCCGCCATGTGTGTGGAACAATTTGAACAAGTACCACACATGACGGTTTCCCTGAGCTCATCATGTAGAATTTCAGCATATTTGATGATAGCATAATGTTGACGAGTCAGGGGAGGCTTCAGCAATTGATTGTTGATTGTTGTAAGATGACCGTTGACGCGAGGTTGATTGAATTATCTACGATTTTCAGACCTTTATATTGAAGTTTAGAAAAGCTTTGACCTCAGGGTTGACATTGAAAGTATTTGAACAGATTTGCCTAAGTTTTGACCTGGACATCGGTGATTTACAAAGTTTGTCGGAAAACTAACGTTTTGACCCTCAAAGACTGCGAGTGAGGGCGCGTGAGAATGGGTTCTGGGGCATAGCCACGAACTAATGTAGATCTTTTCGTTAGCTTTCTAACAAAAAAATGTTTGCTCAAATCGGATCAACGAGTCAAAAGTTATGGCCAAAACAGTGCGGTGTCGCAGAAAAATCTCTAATTTTGAGTTTTTGAGGAATTTCTTCGAAGTTGAGGTTCTTGATGATGAATGTCGAGAGCAAGTGGATTTTAAACAAAATTCTAAGGTAATACTTCGAAATCCAAATCTCGAGGTTGCCTCGAAGAATAATGGCGAAATCCACCTGCAAAACAAACCTCAGAATATCGAAATCTGCAGAATTTCAAAATGTTTGAACATCGAAAACTTTGGAGTTTCGAAAACCTCATAATCTCGAAAACTTGCTGTTTGAAAAACATCAGAACATCGAAAACTCCTGAAACATTTATCAGCAGGGAATCATTCAGAGATCCTTATAATGTAAAGCTTCGATGAACTGCAAAGGATGTCAAGATTCGAATTATGAGTTCCAAGAAAGTGCAAACTTTGAAAGATTCAAAACATCGAGAAATTTTGAAAATCTCGAAATCTTCAGAACGTCGAGATCCAAAACATCGAGATCCCAAATATCGAAATCCCAAAACTCGAAATTCCTAAACTCGAAATTTCAAATCTCGAGATTTGTAATCTCGAGATCTTGATCTCGAGATTACAAATCTCGAGATCATGATTTCGAGATGCAAATCTCGAGATCAAGATGTCGAGATGCAAATCTTGAGATCAAGATGTCGAGATGCAAATCTCGAGATCAAGATGTCGAGATGCAAATCTCGAGATCTCAAAAGTCGAGAAGAGGAAATCGAGTCCCTAAATGTCGAGATCCTGCAAAACGAAAACATTGATTTTTGAAAATCTGAAACCTGTTCTGAATAGCCCTGAAAGTCGAGATTCTCCTGTATCAGTTTCAAGCCAAAAACGTTTCTGCAGCAGTGAAAAATAAGGATTTCGAGATCTCAATGTAGAGATCTTCGAAATATAAAAATTGCAGAAAACGAAAAAAGAGGTATGCTGCTGGATCGTTTTTGAAAGGCGAGTCCAACAGTGCGATTTTTACAAAATTTCGTTCACAAACGAGATTACAGGAGCAAATCTCTACATATAGAAAAACAGAAGAAAAAACAGAGCAGTTCTTCGTTAGATCCAAAATATCGCAGATAGATCCAACCTGTTTCACGCCTCGGCTCTGATACCAAATGTTAATCCCAGAATACTAACAATCATACAACCATAGCAGTGATAAAGAAGCTGATAGAAAGAAATCGACAAGATTGAACGCGAATCTGGTATACCGTATGAACTGTCTGCTGCTCTCCCTGGAGAAGGAGAGCAGCGGCAACCCTAATCTCTCTCTATCTTTACGCCTCTGCGTCTCTAAGCCTCTTGCGATCAGTTTAGGTTCCCGTAAGTTAGCCTCCTTTTATAGGAGAAGTTGGCTAACTTACGGGTTACAAGGAAGCCCACGGGCTGATACACATTTGTGGCCCGTATTACACGTTTAATTAATAACTACACAAATACAAAGATAACTAACTAGATTGAACACCATAAAATATTCCCAACACAAGTGTCACAAGTGTCAATCGCAAAAATAGAGTGATTATCGGTGGGGTATTTCATGGAGTCGTAGATATTAAATTCGTCTTTTTCACCATCGAACTCCATGGTTAATACTCCACTAAAAACATCAATTTTTGCCTTGGCTGTTTTCAAAAAAGGCCTTCCTAGTAAAATTGGGACTGCATTTTTATCGTTCTCCATTTCAAGAACATAAAAATCAGCGGGAAAAATTAAGTTATCCACCATGACGAGAACATCCTCTACTACACCTTTTGGGTAAGCATTGAATCTATCGGCAAGTTGGATAACAACCCCCGTTTCATGTAAAGGTCCTAGTTCTAGGGACTCATATAGAGAGTATGGAATGACATTGATTGATGCACCCAAATCTAACATAGCCCTAGAAGAACTAGAATTTCCAAGTTTACATGGTATAGTGAACATTCCCGGGTCACTATATGTAATACCCCGAAAATTTGAGAGAATTTGGGAAATAATTAAAATTGTGTTTCATATTGTTTACATGGTCTTTAGGTCGTTTATTATGTTTGGTTTAGTGTTTGGGACAAAGGGGAGGTCCAAATGAGGAAGAAACGGGGCAAAAACTAAGGTTTGGGGCGTCTGGGGGTCACGCACGGCGTGCGTGGAAGGTACGCACGCGTGCGTTCCTGTGTTATCCTAATGCAACTCAAACTTCGGAAATTCACTACAAATACATCCCTAATCCGATTTTCCTCATTCCAAAAACCCTAGGACCGCCTCTTCAAGCTCTATCCCTTCCAGCTCTTCAATATTAACGTATCCAGCACGAAATTTTATGCCAATGATGAGATCAAACAATCCAATATTCCGGTAAGTGCGTTTGTTGCCTAATTCGCGTCGTTCATCCGTTTCCTAAATTTCTTTCTCC
Source organism: Cuscuta europaea (assembly GCA_945859875.1). Classification (NCBI taxonomy): domain Eukaryota; kingdom Viridiplantae; phylum Streptophyta; class Magnoliopsida; order Solanales; family Convolvulaceae; genus Cuscuta; species Cuscuta europaea. The sequence continues at coordinate 10,608,098 of CAMAPE010000080.1, read as the reverse complement.
TAAATTGAGATCCTTCGAACCTATCACTTCCTAGGTACGTGAGAATGATCCATCAAACTAGGTTTGACGTTTAGGATTCGTTGCTAGCCTCGAGGTAAGGACTATTGCAACCAAAATTACTATTTTGCCCCTATATTGTATAAACTAGGGTTTATGCTATGATTTGAGTTTCTTTCTGAAAATTTATGGATAATTCGGCTATAATCGTATGAGTATGATGATGTATGATTTTCTGGGAATTTATGAACGTGTGATTTTTGGTGAATTTATCAAATCAGTTTATCATGGCTAAAATTGTGATTTTTGATGATTGTTCTTTTGGGATTGGAAAATTTTGGTGACTGTTTTGGTATGAGTTGAAGAATGATTTGAGACTATTATAACTGGTTATATTGAAAATATATTATGGATTCAGAATACTCCAATTTGATTATTTTTTTGGTGGTAGTAGTAAATGCTACTTTTGGGAAGTGGTTGTTTGGGTTAAACCCTCTTTTTGGAAAGTGTTGTGAGATCAAATCTTTTGGGATAAATTATATATTTTTAAATGTATAATTTGGTATGAAAATTTACATATATATTCTGGAGTTATAAATATCCTTATTGTATTATTTTGAATATGGTATTAAATACTATTTTGGAACTAGTTTTGGATAAACCCTAAATTGTAAGTTTCTCTGCCAATCCAAAATTGTTTCCTCATATTATATGTTTATTATGCATTATGTGATTAAGTGTGAATTTTGAATGTGTACTATTTGGGGTGACTAAGAATTTGAGAAATATTGAAGGTATATTTTGGGATTTAATCCCTAGAATGACTTTAGAGTGAATTTTTATGTAAAAGAATTTTGGAGTATTTGTGAATGTGAATTTTTGGTGGACATATCTATTAAATAGATATTCTGTAAGACTATATATAGAGAGATGATTTTTCAAGGAATAATGTTTTTCAATAATTATTGACATCTCGAGAGAAACACGAGGTGTGGGTGGTTAGAGCTATATACCGCGGGTTTAGTTTAGGTTTATGATGATTATTGGTGGCGGGAGAAATCCCGGTAAATATTGGTGGCGGGAGATTCCCGGTATTTCTTTTGAGAACTTTAAAAGTTCTTTGGTGGCCGCGGTAGTAGTTTCTAATTACCCGTGTTTTCTAACCCATTGTGAGGTAGGGGGACGTTGTCCGAACTACTTGGACTTCTTACTACTCGGAGGGCTTGGAATCCCTTTTAGGGGGTGTGCACACTTAAGGGTGAAGTTCAGTTTCCAATTGGTGGTCGGTGGGAGCCGGAATTCCGGGATGAGTCGTACGCAACAACGATTCATTGGGCTCGAGGAATCTTGAGTTTCGCCCATCTTAAAAGAATCTGAAAGAGACATTGATTTCGGAATGGTGATATTTTTAGCTACAAAAGTTATTTTTGAAAAGTGATACTTCTTTTGAGATATTAATTAATTGTTGGGAGCTTATAAATATTATTTTTAATTATACGGGTATTTGAGATTATAAAGTTGATAAATGATGTTTTTGATTAGAAAAGAATTTCGGTGGTGTGAGTATTTTTATGTAGTATTATATGAAAAATCTATTTTTACCAAACCTGATTATTTTACGGGGTTGGGTAGTACTTACTTAGCTCTAAAGCTAATTTTTGTTTCCTTTTCTTTGTTTCGTTTTCTGCACTTTATTTGTGCAGGTAATGATGAATACGAAGCTCATGATGTTTGATGAACCTGGAGAGCGCTTTAGAAGAATTTAGTGTAGTCTTCACTTAGATTAAATAATGCTAGTAGATTTTGAATTCAAGTTTTTAATTCGGTTGAACTCATGGTGGATAGCCTTAACATCCAGCCAAGTTGAGGGCTGAGTGTGGCGGTAACACACCCTTTTTCCATTACTATTATTTCCGCTGCAAAACTCTATCTATTTTTAAGGAATAAATCAAGATTGTTATCAATATATTATTATTTCAAGTATTATTTTGGGCGGGAAAAATGGGGGTGTTACACTATACTTTTTAGGCAGTTTCTTTTGAAAAATGGCCGACACTCTTTCGCTTACTTGGATTTTATGCTTGCCAATCAATTTGTGTTTCCTTTTAATTGTGCAAAGCTCTTTTAAAAACTTTGCAAACCTAGGAACACCTTTTATTAAATTGAGAAGAGGGATATTTACCTCACATTTGCTGAAGGTCTCATAGATATCTTTGTCATTGTTGTATTTCCGGTTATCCTTGAGAGCCTCCGGAAAAGGTGGCACCGACTCATATGAATCGAGCGGTAGGAACTTTCTTTGAGGTGTGATCTCCTCCTCTTTTTCCTCGTCATTTTGAGGATTTGTTCTTGGCACCAAGATATCCTCCTCTTCATCTCCAACATGGCTCTTTGCTTTTGCCTTAGCCATAACCAATTCTTTGTCACTTCTCAAAGTGACCGCATGAGCTTGTTGCCTTGGATTCGGCTCCGTTTGAGATGGGAGTTTTGCCGAATCCCTAGCTTCAAGCCTACTCACGGCATTTGAGATTTGGCTCATTTGGCTTTCCAAGTTGTGGATGCTCGATTTTGTTGTTTCTTGAAATTGGGCCACACTTTGTTGCATCGTAGCCATGTTCATGTTTGAGTTCGATGTTTGGCCTTGTTGTTTATATTGTTGAGGAGGAGGGTTTGATTGTTGAGGGGGTTGAGAGTTTCTGTACCTTAGATTTGGATGATCCCTCCATCCCGGATTGTAGGTGTTGCCGTGAGGATCGTACCTCCTTTGGCTTTGAAACCCCAAAGCATTGACTTGCTCGGAGTTCTCCTCTTGTAGAGTTGGGCAAGAATCGGTGGGATGCCCTTGTGTCGAACATATGCCGCAGACCTTCACTTCTTTGGGTTTTGGATTTAAGAGGAAATCTTTAACCAAAGAAGTCAAGCCGGCCACTTGACTTTCCAACGAGTTGTTGGATTTCGCCGCCATAACTCTATTTGTTGACCGCCGATCATAGTGTCTACACATAAGATTCCTAGCTTGAGAAGGAGTTTTGTTGACTATTCCTCCTCCACATGCGGCATTAATCATCCATCTATCATCATCGCAAAGACCATCATAAAAGTAAAGGATGAGGTCTTGCTCCGAGTAGCCGTGATACGGGCAGCTTGCACAAAGTTTCTTGAATCGTTCCCAGAATTCGTAGAATGATTCATCATCTTTTTGCTCCACATTGCTGATTTGTTTCTTTAGAGATGAGGAGATTGAGGCAGGATAATACCTTTCGGGGAAGCTCTTCTTCATGGCCGCCCAAGTGTCTATGCTTCCCGAGTGAAGATAGAATAACCGATCTTTGGCGGTGTCTTTGAGGGAGAATGGAAATGCCCTCAACTTTATTTGCTCCTCGGTGACAACGTTTGGGCACATGCTTGTGCAAACGATGTGGAACTCCGAAAGATGTTTATTTGGATCCTCTCCTCTTAGCCCGTGGAAAGATGGAAGTAGATGTATGAGTCCGGATTTACACTCAAATGTAGCACCCACATCAAGAGTTGGGAAGATGATACATAAGGGTTGTTGATTTAGATTGGGGGCGGTAAGCTCCTCAACGTTCTTGTTTCAAGAGGCATAGTTATTGGCTCTTCGAACTCGCTAGAATGAGAACTAGCACTTGAGGATTCTCCCGAGTCGGTGTTTGAGAATTTATTTGTCAACCGCTCGAGAGCTAGTTCTATTTCAGGGTTTGTTTGGTAGGTGAGGTTGTTTATGGATCGGGTTTTTACCATATACTCAAACAAAGCTCAGAAAAATAGAAATCTTTATATATATATATATATATATTGATTTTTCTTGAAATGAAATAAAAAGAAAAATTAATTGCCTCTCCCCGGCAACGGCGCTAAATTTGACGAGCACTTTGTCACGGTGCGTCAAAATAATTCGATACTAACACTTATACGTAGTATAGGTGAAGTAGAGTTTGTATCCACAGGGAAAAGAATAAATATCTTTTTAATGAAATAAGTAAATAGGGGGGGGGGGGGGGGGGGGGAATTTGGATTGAATAATTTAATTTAATAAGAACTAAGATGAACAACCTATATGTGTTTTGATTCAAGGATAAAAGGACTTGGCTTTGCTACTTTCCACTTGTTGATATATTTTAGTCGATCCTTGTTATATCTATAACTTATCCCCTCTCGAATACTCAATCGAGGAGTATCTCCAATTCACCGAGGGTAGTTATTAACAACGACCGTTCATTAATAACCCTTACTATTAATCAAATATAGAACAACGCCGTATACCGATATAATAGCAGCATTCAATATTTTTAACTCCTTGATGAAATCAATTGAGATTGATAACCTCAACACAACAGTTTCGGTTTAACCAACAAAATTAATCCCTCTTAAGTCTATTAACCACGACCGTGCATTAATAAACCGAAGTTACTTACTTGTGAAACCACCAACGATTAACCATCGGTTCGTTGATCGTTTCTATTAGTAATTAATGTCGGAACGTTAACTAATCGTCACTTAGCAACCCTCCAACATTAATATAGAATGAGATTAAGAGAAGAAATGATAATCACGAGAAGAAGTTAAGAAAATAACTCACAACTTTAATAATCAACAAGCTTCAAGAGCAAAACCAAGAAATGGAAGTTTAGCTCCTCATTTGGAGACTAAACATGCTATAAAAATATAAGAAATGCTATTCTAAACTGAGCTTATGAGTATAGGAGAAGGGATGATTAAAAGTGAAGGAAAATGGGGCTATTTATATGTGTTTTACAACACCTTTGGCCGGGTACCCGACCGGGTAAAGTGCCCACCCGACCGGTCAAGTCAGACCCGACCGGGTGGGGTAGGGGACCCGACCGGGTGAGTGCATTTTCCAGGCACTTATGGTTGTTGAATGAGACCCAACCGGGTTCAGGGTCTGACCCGGCCGGGTTTTGTGCTCCTGGCCTTTTTTGTCTTCAGCTTTTCTCCCCTTTTCTTGCTAAAAACTTCTACCACTATTCTACAACTATAAATGGAAGCTAAAAACAATTACAAACAAAGTTAAACAAATGTCTACAACTGCATATAAATGGTAAAGAATCCACACAAATCAAATATAAAAACAAACATTTATGCACTACTAATTAGTGCATATCGATGAACAAGGTCTTTTACGCATCATCAGGGTGCATGGACATCTGATGATATCTCCTAAATGCATCCATAAAGGAGAGGAGTTCGCACCCGGCAATCTGGTCCACAAGCTGATCTATGATGGGCAAAGGAAATGGGTCCATCGGACAGGCTTTATTTAAGTCCGTATAGTCTACACACATTCTCCTGGTGGGTGGCTTAGGGGCTAAGACCACATTGGCGAGCCATTCCAGATACTGCACCTCCCTTATGTGCCCAATGCCTAACATCATGTTCACTTCACCCCTCACGAATTCCTTTCTGTCCAGAGATAAGTATCTTCTTTTCTGCTTCACGGGCGCTATATTTGGATCTACGTTCAAGCGATGAACAACTATGCTTGGATCGAGCCCGGACATATCCTCAGCCCCCCAAGCGAAAATCATCTTGTACTCTGCCAGAACTCGGACTATATTTGCCTTCAGGTCAGCCGAGAGTCCTGCCCCAATTTTAACCCGACGTTCTGGCCGGGAAGGGTCGACCGCGACCTCCTCAAGCGCTGAGACGGGCTGAGCTCTGAGTTGCCCGTTCTCATATTTAGATAGGTCTTGTTTAATGGCATTGATCCTCATATCGTTTCTCCCGTTAGCCTTGCAGGCTCTCACATAGCAACTTCTGGCCATTTTCTGGTACCCTCTCAATGTGCCTATTCCAGCTGGAGTGTAGAACTTCATGCACAAATGAGCCTGGGAAACAATGGCTCCCAAATCTTCCAATAGAGGTCTGCCCAGGATGGCTTTGTGCATGCTTGGTAATTGGACGACGATAAAATCGACTTCAATCTTGCGTACACAGGGCTCCGACCCAAGCTGGATCTTGAGGGTTATCACACCCTCAGGCTCAATTTTATCTCTAGTGAAACCCGAGAGGGGAGTTCTCACCTGTTTGAGAGCCCCCTTCTGGAGCCTGATTTCTAGGAAAGCATCCATGTTAAGTATGTTGATTGAACTGCCGTTGTCTACCAGTACTCTGTGGACAATCACGCCCTTGACTTCCATCTTGATCACCAGTGCATCCCTATGTGGTGGGGGACACGGGGGGAGATCATCATCTGTGAAGGTTATAGACTCACGTTTTTGTTTCTTGTCGGCGGGAAGACGACTGATTTCACCGACGAACAGCTGGCGACTCCATTTCTTCCTTTCCCCCGCCGTGTCTCCTCCCACAGGTCCGCCATAGATCTGGTTGACATGTGGTCGTTTCTACCTACCTGAATCCTCTCCCTCTTCGTCATCTTCGAATTGGGCCCTGACCTCCCTTTTCTTCGAAGTTGAGGCCTGCGCGTCCTTCTCCCTGTTCCGGGTGTTACAGGTGTTCCTGGTCCAGTTGACCCTCTCGTATGAGCCTTTCCACATACCTCTTCAGAATGTAACAATCATCAGTTTGATGAGTGTTGCTTTTGTGGATCTTGTAGTATTTGTTTTTGGTGTTCTAATTATGGACGATATTGCACCCCTTAGGGGCGGCAACCAGCCTCTGTTTTGCCGCGTAATCCAGGACAGTACCCACCTGATGCGTAGATGGAGAAATTCTTGCTGGATGGCTAGTGGCCCCTCAGGAACACCTGATTTGCCCTTTCCCCAGCCTTTCTTCTTCTTTCTAGATCCACTCCCCTTGTCCGAGTCATGGGTTTCTTTCTCCGAGGACTTTTTCTTCTCGCCCTCAGGTTGGCGCTTCCCTGTTTCTTCTTCCTTCTTCCTCTCAACTTCCTCTACCCCGGCTTGTGCATTGGCACGCAACAGGGCTTCTTCATGTGAGGTCGGAGGGTTTCGCACAAAGTCTTAAAGAACTCACCCGATCTCATGGCATTGGTGAGTATAGTGACGGCGAACCTGTCATCCAGGTCGTCTATCTTCACTGATTCATCCCTCCATCGGACTAAGAAATCAGCCAAGCTCTCATGGGATCCCTGCTTGACCCCAAGAGGTGAGATAAATTCTTCTTGGAATTCTTGGAGCTGGCGAACCGGGTCACAAAAGCATGAGCCAGTTCCCTAAAGTTTCAGATTCTTCCATTAGGTAGGGAATCATACAACTCTCGGGCTGGCCCATCGAGCATTACTGAGAATCCCCTACACTTGATGGCGTTTTCATATCCCATCATCACCATGTAAGACACATATATGGAAACATGGTGTTATGGGTCTGTCTTCCCCTGTAGGCCTCAATATTGCACGACCCGTATCCTTGTGGTAGCGGAGCGTCCATGATCTGATGAGTGAATGGTTCGGGAATCTTTACCTCGTGATTAGGGTTGGTTCTACCACCCACCTCCCTCCGGAGCTCATCTAACCTCCTCCTGAGGTCGTCGTTGCCACAGCCTGCTCATGCCCAAGGTGGGGATCAGCGATTTGTGCGGGCCTGGCGGTTGGCGTTGATCTCGTTCCTGAGATCTCCCTCACGCGTGCTACGGCGGTGGGATGAAACGGCTGCGTATGATGCCCCCTCACTCGGCTCAGGTCGGGATGAGATCCTGTCATGCACGGAGATTCTTTTCTCACCGATTCGATGCATCAGTGAGGTCCTAGGGGTTGGCCTGGAGCGATGGGACCGTTGAGATCGGTCCGGCGGGGAGTCCCTCCTAGACTTCTCACGTCTTTCTTCCTCCTATCGGGGCATGGACGGAACCCGATGAGGGGAAGGTGGCCTTGTATTCACATTAGGAATAATACCTTGAAAGGCGGTGGTCAGAGTCTCCACTATCCTTTGGAACGTCGCCAAACTCGCTAAGGCCTGAGCCGGATCAACGCTGGGGATACAATTTCCACTGCCTGATGTCTGGAACTGCGGTGGTCGCGTTGCTGTTCGCCTGGAACCTCCAACGCCCCGGAGATGGTTTCTCAAATCCTCCAATCCCACCGCGCTGTCATTACGCCTCCGGAAATCGCTCTGCCGTGACCTGGAACCTTTATCCTCGATCACCACTTGATCGAAATGATTACCGCCTTGATTGCTACCCGCACGGTTGTGGCTATTGGATCCAACCATTGTTCGTCGCAGATCGTTCTCTCAATGAAAGCACCAAATGACGGAGTTTAATCCAACTACAAGAGCTATATCTACGAAAGCAAATGAAAATATGACAGCGTAAGGCAGTATTGTATTGATTGGAGTTTCGATCCCTTTTCGGGAGGTTTACAAGTCATATTTGTAGGCTAAGGAATTAGTGTTTCCAAAGGAAACCGATACAATAAATGCTATTAATTACACATTAATTCGAATAGGACTCTTGTAACGTCTCTACCGTTGTGCAATGATTGTTCCTTTATTCCCACGTTCCTTGCTGTGAACTCCTTCCAGCTACTAATCTAATGATAGCGTGCCACATCAGCCCTAGGAATATTCAGACCTCACTAGAACTCTGCCTAGGCTCGAGGCCTGCTTCTCAGCCTGGCCTGGCTGTGGGTTCCTCTCACGGGCCTGATTCCTATTTGGGCCCAGTGGTTATCTAACATTAATCCCGTTAAGGGCTTGGTCCCGTCGTGGGCTTTTGGGTTGTACTTCCGCAGTTGGACCATGGTTGAATTCCATGGTCCATCAGATACACAAAGGCATTTATAGATCAAATTATTTCTTATTATGTGAATGAGAATGATAAATAATTAATATAATAATAATAATAAGTAAATAATGGGTTTTTAAAAAAAATTACCAAAATAAAACTTGTTTACAAAAATATAACTAATGGTTACTACAATGTAGTGTTATGATAACTTAAGTTTACAAAAAGAACATAAATTACTATTATTCCATTACTACTATGGTCAGTAGTCGCATTTTTGTACTAGTAAGTAATGTTTATTTTAGTCATGATTATGTAATTACTTCATAAATGATAACAACAATTAGAAATTTATCATGCATAAGCTTTATAAATTATTGAATGCCTCTTGTGGACGATAATTTTGATTTTTTTTAATTTCACCCATTATTACATATCACGAACTTCAAGCCAAACGAACATGTCACACTCAAAACTGCAATGGCCTTGTTTGGCAATCGGTTGTTAGTTGTTAGCTGGTTGTGTCAGTTGTTTCCTAACAGCTGGTTGTGTTAGCTGTTTTGACCGGCTGGTTATGTTAGCTGATTATAAATAACTGTTTGGTAAAATTGGTTGTTTTGAAATGGCTGATAGAATGTAAAAAGACATATATAGATATAATAATACTCATTGTATTTTATTATTGCTAAGAATGAAAATTTTATAACTATTGTTACTTCAACAATATAAATCATCTTATAACTGGAAATTTTAAAATTTGTTGAATAAAATCTATTTTAATATCTACTTTGATATATCGAATGTTCGTCATACTACAAAAATTTATAGTATCTAATTTTATAATCACTCAATCATCTAATCCAAAAACATCAAATTAATTCAAGATAGAGAGCATAACTAATAATATAAAATATTAGTTAAGCATATATTATTTGTCTAGATAGTACTACGTATTTGATTAAACAAGTTTTTTTTTAAAATAATTAGAGTAATTATTACTATATATTACTTAAATGATTAATTTAAAAAATGCTAACTCAAAACAATGAAAGCAAAAGGAGTGGAAAGATGAAAAACTGGTAAGCAAAATAATTGAGTTGACTAAGTTAAAAAAATGAGAAAAACCACAATGGGAATAAATTGGAGCTACATGCAATCACTTTGGGAGCTTTGAGCTATACCCTTATGGGAATAAATTGAACGAGCCGGATGAAGAAGCTGCTCCCATTAGCTTCTTCAACCATCCATTTTTTCAGCTTTTCAAACTCAGCAAGCTAATTTTAAAAGCCATTTACCAAACATTATTATTAGCTTCTTTGACTAATCAAACAACTGAAATGGGTCAAACAAGCTAAAAGCTGACTGATAAGCCATTTGCCAAACATACCCAATATACAAATGCCCATGCGTAATGGGACGTCGCGGGGAAAACCCCACAATTTCCAAGAATTTTCATTGACTCTCTTCATTGTCATCGCATAGCTAACCATCACGATGGATTGTCAATGCACAAATGTGAATGAGCTAGTCGTTTGGTAACACTAAAATTGATTGGATCAACCTTAAAATTGGCTGAATCGGTTGATTCTACAAAAATTTATGAAATTCTAGTTAATGTGTTTCCATTGGCAGATTTTATTGAATTATGAAGAAAAATATATTTTACTATATAATAAAGAAAAAATGATATTAAAAAATAGTTAAAATGGTCATCCACTAGAAATTCATCCAGAAATACAACTCAAACTTTACTTATTTTGATTAGTATACAATTCAGTGCGCAATATCGAAAGTTACGTGTTAGATGAACAAAATCGTTGATGAAGCTCATAAACCAAAAGTAGTCACCAAATGAGCACTTATATTTCAATTATGTGCATGCAAGCTTTCATGAAAAATTTAGGGCATGTTTACTAATAGATATATTTTCCAGTTTTCTAAAAATATGGAAAATTAGAGGTCAATCATGACTATGCAGTGGCTAGCTAGCGTTACACGGTTTTGCTTTTAGAGGTCATGACGAGTTTGGAATTTTTTGAACCATGGAAATACGATGAAAATGATTAGTCACACAACAAGTTGGAATGAAGAAGTCAGAGATGTTGTATTAGGTAATGCTCCAAAAAATGTCAAATACGCTTCTCGTGACATCCATAAAGAAATTTTTCTTTGATGGCTAATAGAGTTCGACGTATGATACATGAAGAAATAGGAGATTCGTGTTTTTCTCTTCTTGTTGATGAGGCAAATGATGAATCTGATTTGTACTTTAACAAAATGTTTTTTGAGATTTGTGAATGTTTTTGGTACTTTAACAGAACATTTTTTTTTGCTCTTAAAGGTGTTGCTGAGACTTTATCAGAAACACTAAAGCACGAGATCTGTGATGTTCTTTGTCACTGCATTCTTCAAGTTCATATGCTACGAGGCCAAGGACACAATTGTGCTACTAATATGCATGGTCAATCGCACTACAAGCACTATTTATCAATGATTGTCCGTATCCATACTATGTGTATTGTTTTGCTCACATGTTGCAATTAACATTGGTGGCTTCAACAAAACAATGTGATCCTATTTGGAAATTAATTTCTATTCTGGTTAAGGTAATTACCATTGTCAAATCTTCTGCTAAACACAATACATGATCACAAGTTGTTTGTAGAACTGAAATTGACGTTCTGTTAGCAAGTGGGGAACGTGAATATGGACGAGGAGCGAATCAAATGTCACCTTTACAACGCTCGGGTACAACTCGTTGGAGCTTTCGTTATGACTTTGTTCTTCGTATGATAGTACTGGTAAGGTACTCGAGAATATTGCTTGTGATGGGGGCGAACCCTAAGGCTCGAAATGAAGCGGGTGGAGCTTACACTAGCGTGAAGACTTTCAATTTTGTCTTTTGGCTTGCACGTGATGACAATTTGCCAAGCATTTCAAAAGGAATCAGTGGACAATTTGTTTGCGATAGGATATGTTTCTACGTCCATATCCATTCTTCAAAATTTAAGGGGTGATGGATGGGACAATTTGTTGAAACAAGTGGAAGAGTTATGCTTAAAATATAACATTACTATCCCTTGAATAGCAAAATGCATCGTGGGCGGAGTGAGGTGGATCTTGAACATTATTACCGCTTTCAATACTTTACTCAACCCATAAATTTTCAAGTGGCGGAGTTAAATTCAAGATTCAATGAGATATAAGTTAGACTACTTGAGCTTAGTGTGACGTTGGATCCGAAAAACTCCTTCAAATCATATAATGTTGATCACATTTAAAAGCTTGTGGTGGAGTTTTATCCTGATTTTGAGCAATATGAGAGAAATGATGTAATGAGTGAACTGAAATTTTTTCATGTTCATGTGGTTCACAACTATCTATTTCAAGTCCCTGCACTTTCACATTTATGTGAAATGTTGGTAAAAAAAGGGAGAAGATTTCAAAATGATGACGAGATTGATACGTCTTGTGCTAACATTACCAATTTCTACAACTACAATCGAGAGTACATTTTCAACAATGAAACATGTCCAGACTTTTAATTCACAATAAAGTGGTTGATGAATTTATTGCTGATAGTTTACATATCTTCATTGAAAGGGAACTTGTTAGTACTATAAATATTGACTCTCTTATTGACGAATTTGATAAAGTAAAAGACCGTAAAGTGCAATTGACACTTTAGTTTTAATGTTTGATGCACCACATTTGTTGTGATAAATTTTGTGATGCACTTGCACTTAATTTCATTACTAAACTTATACTACGTATTTAAGATTTTTTAGTTCAAATCCGACTCACCCCTTTATAGTGTTGTGGCTCCACCATTGAACACACCATAGAGAAGGAAATGGATGTGCGGCTTTCCTCACCAACATGGCTCACTCGGCTCTCGAGGGAATTGCAGGCATACTTTGGGACATACATTGAGAGAACTCTAGAATTTGTTAGACCATACTAGTTTTGTTTGTTTGTTTTTTCTTTTTCTTTTTGTTTGCATTGTACTCTTTCTTTGCAGATGTACCAAAAAAATACAGGGTGTAGGCGTCTACTGGTCTCGTCCAGGTAGTTTCCAGTTTGTTGATTGACTAGTTTAATAACGCGTGTTGCGTGTTCGTAGTAATGCCCAATGTGAATGTAGGGACACACAATATCTTAGGTAAAGTTTAATGAAAATATGACTAATATGAGTAAAATGGTTGAATACATAATTTGTTATTTATGGATAAAGAATCATAAACAGTAAAGCATTTATAAGATAGAATATATGTGGGAAAATAAAATAGACAACACGATTATAATAAACAGAATAGTAGTGAGATTTACATGAAACAGTAGTATGTATTTGCGTTTTATATTAAAACAAACATAATAAACACAAAAATGTTTTAATCAAAGAAGTAGTCAAATATGTATTGGGCTGTAGCGTTTGAAAGAAAATTAAAATAATAGTTCTAGGAAAATAGTTGGAGTAATAGAAGTAGTGGGTAATGGTGATAAGTAATCAAGCTTTTCTCTACCGCTTCAAATCAATAGGCGAATCTTCTACTCCTGAGTGTGGGAGCTTCATCTTTGATGAAGGAGGGGTTGATGGATCAATGTTGGTTGTGACAATGTAATGAGATGCATCATGCAAAGATGTTATGGTGTAGGACGGTCCTTGGTTGGTTTGATAAGTACTTGCTTGTGACCTCAGTTGTACAATATACTCTTCCTTATCCAAGCGCTTGTTTGCATATTGAAATGATGCCTTCTTACCCTTCATAATTTATAAAAAGGGGTCAACATATTGTGCAGTGTCGAATTATAATATTTCATGTATTTTAAATTTAAAGTATTAAATTAGTGTAGCTCGGTAATTGGTCAACCTGTAGCTCTACTTCCATAATTTGTTTGCTAGTCATGAGCAGAAGTTTTTCCACGCATTGCCCAAAAACCGAGGCTTCAATTGTTGAAGTAGTATCGGTGATTGAGACATTCGCTCTGGATCTAATAATTTCATAAAAAAAAACCAAGAATTGTCAATAGAATTTTGTTTAACTTTTGAACTCAGAAAAGGTTGATTGTATATTGAATGGGTATTTTTGATAGCTGACCTTGGAGTAGCAATTGCATCCTCCGTACCACAATGCATGCGAAAAAACCTTGTATCAGAATCTGCATAAATTGTTTTCAAACAGTTGCTACAAACCATGTACCAAAGACTATCACCTTCAAGTTGCAGATTGATTTTGCCGTGAATCCAAACGGGTTTCGTCTGCAACATGTCAATCAATCATTGTTATGATGGATCCATTTATTATTATTATTATTATTAGTTATTTTGTTTAAGTATTGCAGAACATACCAGATCAATTGATGGAGGTACTTCAGATATTTTAGAAATTTCAGCAACGACTGGAATTGCAAGGTTAATTGCAACGTTATTGTATTCACGACATATCTTTAGTGCATCAAGAGTAGGACGATTTTCAACTGCCCTGCATAAAGCAAGGTGGAACAAATGTTAATGCGAGAGCATACACAAGGAATTGGTACGAGATTATGTATATTTATTATATGTGATGCAGTGACGTACCACTTTTGCAATTGTTGAGCTCTTGAAGATATAGGATTGATTGTTACTGTAGAATGGGGTTTTGTGGACAATGAAATACCTTCAAAACCCGTATATATAGTGAAAATATAGAACACTATGTGATAATGAGAATTTAGAACAACAATATTTTTATACAATTACGTATGTAGGTACATTATACAAGGATAGTATTATATGGAGGAAATAGATGCATATGGTATGGCATAATTTGAAATAGAAAATACTTTAACTATAATGTGTTGACAAAGTGGACATGGAGGTAGATATACATATGTACCATTATATTCGAAATAGCAAATACGTAAGATTTGAAATATGCACCACCACCCCATGATCATTTTAGCTATGTTGTACTACACACTGTTTTTACTTTAAATTCAAATATATTTTTAATTAATACAAATGCTATATAAATGATTTGAAACCTCATAATAATTATTTTATATCCATCATCTTCATGTGGCATTAGAATCTCCATATTCTGCCAAGGGAGGTCTTATAAGATTAGAGACCAGTGATCAATCATAAAACGCCTCCTCATGTTCAGATAAAAGTATTACATTTTAATTTATTAAATTTTAATTTATCCAGAAAAATCAAATGACAAGAACTTAAAACGGGGAGCATCCCATGATTGAAAAGATTACACTTTGCGTATGCTTAAAAGTATTAACTTTATATATATTCATAAAACTATTAGTTTTGTGTATTGATAAAATATGTGTTGGGAAAACATTTTTTGGAAATAATTGGTAGTGATTATTATAGCTATTTACCTTTGAAGGGTGTGACACCTATATTTTCAATAGATATGATGGGGTATTCGTTCTCATTCAGGAAGTTGACAATTTCGCTTCCCTCAGTATCAGCAAAATCTCCCCAAAGAGTCAGTGCTATTGGTTTCAGCCTGCAATGATATGCATTTGTTATTGATTTATACATATGAATGAATGGTTGGCTATGTGAAAAATAAATGTAAGTGTTATGGCAGACATACTTTTCATCGACCAACACAATCTCCTTGATATGTTTATCACCCTTACTGGTGGGAATGACTTCCTTTGGGAGTTTGTCTATCACAACGCCCATAAGTGCTGTATGGAAAATAAAATTTTAAAAAATGAGTACACATGAGGGTGATTTTTGCGTAGTCATAAACAAATTGAATGTATAGATTTTTAGAGAGTTAACTTACAGATTTCAATTCCATATTTCATGCAGCGGTAAACATCATAGAAAGCGTTGTATACTTTGTTATTTGCATCGATGAAAGCAGATGAATCACGTAGCGGTTGGACGACTGTACGACCACTTAATATCCATGTGTACTTGTACCTCTCATCTGGAACACTGTAATTAGGGCGTTGAGGTTTGACACTCGCATTGGAAATGGTGTAGCAGGAGTCAAGATGGAGTGTGGAGTTGTATCTTGGGATGTCGTTGTCAAAAACCACCGCTTGAACTCGGATTCCCTTTTTAATCATTAATAAAGATGTTTAGAATGGTCAATGGTTTCATTATAAGAGAGATAAAGACGTTTTTTTAAAAACATAATTAACTGTTTCCACATATAATTTGAAAGTACGAACTGCGTAAATGATAATAAGTCCTGGTTAGCAAATATAGGAGACATATTTAAATGTATGATATCCATTCTTGTAGAATGAAGACCTGAAAATTGCCAGTTGTTGACTCCCTCATTGTGTAGATTTTTATAGATTTACCGATCGATAAAAATGACTTAAATGAAGCAATAAAGAGAATAGATGATGTTGTTCACACAACCATAACAGTTACATATGTATGACCATAAAATGTGGAAGTTTCGAACTTAAAGTAATATGATGTAATGGTGTAAAATCTCTAATATTAAAGATTATGTTAAAACTGGATGCTATGAACTATGTATCTGGCTTAGAAGTTGAAGTTGACTGGATGATGTAAAATTTTAGATTACTAATATGAAGTGGCTGCTGTTTTTATCCAAATGTTAAAGATTTTATACTACTAATATGAGTTGAAGTTAAGGGAACCACAGTCCATCTAATTTGTCACACTTCAGGAACTACTACTACCCTAATTAGAACAAAATACAATATAATTGGTCATGTCACTAATTCTTTAAGCCATGTTTGACATGTTGAGCTAATAGCTGAAAAAATGCAGCTAGAAAATGAAAGTTAAAAATAACACCTTCCATCAGAACAAAGTATCATGCCGAAAAGACTTGTGTGTGCAGAAAAAGAACAATTGTTGAACAAATAAGACTAAGCTTTCATGAAATTTTTTAGAGAAACAGTTCCACACAAACGAAGCATTATATTTAGTTAATCTAAAAATATGGCCAATATTGATCACTATAATGTAAAAAACTAAATGTGATAAATTTAGATAAACCAACATGTATATGGATTCATGTAGTAAATAACCATGTTTAATGAGGAGCTTTGATTGAGGATGGAGGTAGTATTAATATAGGTGAACTGTTGGGCATATTTGGCGCTGAATTAAAAAAGGGGAACAATTCAATGGTTTAATGAAAGCATTCTAAGATTATATTACCAAACAAATGAAAAGTTCAGGTCTCTCCTATAAAATAGCATAACAGATATCATCAAAATTTTTAATCATATTATTGTTACCAAACGGAGCTTATGTATTTAGGGCAATGTAGCATTAAACAACATACAATAGTACAAGATGGTACCCGGTGTAGTGGAAAATGATGGTTACCTGTTTGTCTTCGAGCAGGATTTGCATGAAACGTTTTCCAGGTGTGTTGCTTGACAACTTTTCATCGAATTTTTTCACAATACGTACTTCACAACTCCATCCTCTCATTCGTGGGGTGATGTCCACTAAGTCAAGTGCTTTTGCCATAACAACATGTATACATTGTGAGAATTATTTAATGGCAACACAATTGTAGTAAAATCACATAATGTGTAGGACTAACCTATTTGGTTGTAGGAGCTTTGCATGCTTCATTCAATATCTCTTGATACACAATATTTTGAGTGATATTTGTATGGTGTGTGTCTAAAGAGCTATTGCAAATTAACACTTTTAAACAATCTGCTTTTTTTACCCTTGACATTGCGACATATAGTTGACCGTGCGAGAAGACTGGTTCTTTTAGGTACAACCCAACAAAATCTAATGTTTGCCCTTGTGCCTTATTTATTGTCATAGCAAAGCAGACCTTGATGGGGAATTGATGTCGCTTGAATGGAAACGGACAATTGTCATCCTTTGAAGGCTCAAGGGGTATTTTTGGTATGAAAACATGTTTGCCCTTGTGTTCTCCCGATGCTATGAAACAACTAATAACATGATCTCGAAAGTCATCACATATTAAGCGGGTCCCGTTACACAATCCTTCGGCTGGGTTTAGGTTCCGCAGTAGAATTAATGGGCATTTTTTTTTCAATACCAATTTGTGGGGAGGTAATCTAGATAATGTGATTGTGTGTAGGAAGTCTGCATACTCATGATGTGAAGATCGATCGAGCAACTCATCATAACTAATGTAGCATTTCTCTTCACCGGGCATGGTGGAGATCAAGGTGTTATTTAGGTCATCGACGAATTCATTTTTGGTCGTCAGTATTGCTCGTTTCATCATCGGGTATGGGTCATTGATGAATTCGTTTAGGTTTGGGAACACGATATTAAGCAACCTGTTCAAAGATTCAGTTTCTGTTGTGTATGGAATAAGAAATGATTCTGGAATTTCAATACAATCTCCGACAATAGTTTTTTCGGTTCCATTACCCACTCGCATCAAGTATTCTGAAAAAGATGGATCTTCTTTAGCTCGCATATATTGGGTCAACACTAATCTTTCAACTGATGGCCAAATAGTTTCTGATCTGACTAAGCTAGCTGCAATTAAATCTCTTCTGCTCCCAGCCCTAATTACGGGCAAGGTTTGTCGAAAATCACCTCCAAACACTACTACTTTATTGCCAAATATGTTATCACAATTTGTGATGTCTCGCAGTGTGGTGTCAACATTTTCGATCGTTTTCCGATTGGCCATTGTTGCTTCATCCCACAAAATCAACTTGCAGTCTCTTATTAATGTTGCTTCAGCACTTTGCTTTCCGATATTGAACACAAACCTATCATCTGTGTTTATCGGTATTTTGAACCTAGAATGGGCTATTCGGCCACCGGGCAAGAGTGAAGCTGCAACACCAGAGGTTGCTGTTGCAAGTGCAATTTCACGTTTTGATCGTACTTTTGCCAAGAGACATCGATACAAAAAAGTTTTTCTGGTACCGCCCGGCCCATCTACGAAGAATACTCCCCCATTACCAGAGTGAACACGACTTATGATTGTGTCGAATGCTGCTTGTTGAGGTGTATTCAACGATTGAATAGCTAATAAGTCAACTTCATTAGGCAGCAAACTCCGTTCTGCTTCTATCTCCTTTTGAATTCTTTGCTCTTTCGTAATACCAATATGAAAAGGGACCAATGAAAAATCATTGATATTCCTTCCAATGGTTACAAGTGCATCGTTCATTTGGAGGAGGCAAGTGTATTCTGCGTCGAGGCTATTTGTTGAAAACCGGAGTAGATCCTCACATAGGTGTTCTTTATATTGCAGCCATAATTCACGTGGCTGAGCAATATCACAAAATGCAAGTAGTGTTGCAAATAGTTTACGAAAGCTGAAAGACATTTGCCAACACATTGCTTCTTCCAGACATTGTTGTATGACTTGATCGCTTTGTAATAACCCCAACTTTTGTGCAGCTTCTCTAAAAGTTGCAGCGACATCTGAACCCACCGTTTTAAGGTGTTCGTATGACTTTGGTGCTTTTACATTCATCAATAACAACCGCAAATAGTACCTATCACCTTCCGCGGGATTCACACTCACAAGCCTCCCAATCACTTCCCTTTTCTTACGTGGAGCCCATTTCTTGTCTTTCTCGACCCAAAAAAAATACTCTGGAAAATGGACATACAACAAATTTAGCCTCTTAGCTGTTTCATCTGTTGTGTTCATTGAAAAGAACTGAGTCAACATTGTTCTTTGGCTCAATTCACTTTCCACAAGGTCA
The DNA here is from genome assembly GCA_945859875.1 of Cuscuta europaea. Taxonomy (NCBI): domain Eukaryota; kingdom Viridiplantae; phylum Streptophyta; class Magnoliopsida; order Solanales; family Convolvulaceae; genus Cuscuta; species Cuscuta europaea. The sequence continues at coordinate 10,588,742 of CAMAPE010000080.1, read as the reverse complement.
GAGAACTTTTTCTTGTTATCAAACCTCATATATTGGTAGTTCTCCAAATGAATAGGCAAATGTACAACAGATTGTTTGATTTCTGAAAGGGAGAAAGCATATATTCTCCTGGCAGCTTCAGGAGGGGACACCCACCGAGCTTTTTGGAAGTCTTCAATTTCATTAATTGCATCATTCTCTTCCCCAGGACATAAATTGATTGCAACTCGATCATGGCCTTTGTAAATGTATTTGTAAATGTACTTGACACATTTGATACCGGCACATATCTCAACATTAATATGACAGTCATACTTTGACAATAGATAAGGGTTATAAGGGACGACCCATCTATTATCCAAACGTTTTCCCCGTACTGTAAGACATCTTGAGTTTCGCCGACGCTTATAAATGGGATATGAGTTATCACCCAATATTGTTGTCTCAGAATAATCTCTAGGATATTTATTCTTGAAAACTGAGACACCCATTTTCTTGGTCATGCAAGGATTGTCAGGGTTAATGGAACCACAAGGACCATGCATCATATGTTTTGCCACTAAGGAGTGCAATGCTGGTGTTTCCACTGGATCTGGTATTTCAGCATTGATAAGTGTATCAATTTCAACACTTGTACGGTACTTATGGTTTCTCCCTAGTATCAATAAGAAATGAGCATGTGGGAGGCCTCTTTTTTGAAATTCAATCACATAGGTATATGCAATTACTGCACTTAACAACTTTTTCTTTATGAGGTCAACCTTTAGTTCTTCTATCTTTGCTCGAAACACCCTTGCAATCAAATCTGGTCTATTTTGAGCCTCATCATTGTGCTGCAAAAGGTTTTTAATTTCAGGCCAATTCGGATTACATGTCATTGTTAGGAAAATGTCTGGCTTCCCGTAATGTTGGACCAAAGCCATTGCATCCATGTACCTCCTACGCATGTCTCTGGGTCCCCCAATAAAAGAAGGTGGTAGAATTACCCTCTGCCCAACATTTGAAGCATTTGTTTCTCCCATGGCGATACTATCCATTAACCCTTGCATGCTTTCGGTTCGAATATCACGTTGTTGTATTCGGAAATAGTCCAACCTTTGTGTCTCAATCTTAATATACATGTCCACAATGAATTGCTGAAAAAGTCTACCAGAATGGAGAATTGCAGAGTCATTGTTTGGTCGAATTTGAAAATGGTAAGCGTAGTATTCTCTACAGGAGACGGTGTTTCTTTTATTTGTTGGAGCAGAATTGAAATTCTCACTTTCAAACAAAGCGTCAATGGAGGAAAATTGATTAAGGTGTAGAGATTGTGGACATGTGCGAGAGATTAGGTGTGTTTTTTAGGGAATTTTTGTATTCCTTCATGCCAACCACTTTCACCTTTTGGGAACAACAAAGGGTATTGTAATGGATCATAACAGCCATAATAATATTGTACAGAGTGTGATCTACCACTTTTTGCGTACACTCTTATGTCACGGCTGTTTTGTGAGCCACAATCTCCTTCGTCTATCCAAATTGCAGCTACTTGAGAGGCAGTTGGTTTATTGAACACGCGTTGGTCAACATGTGTATTTGACCGTATCACAATATTATAATCTTCAAGACTTGATACATCTTGAAGAGTTCTAAAAAATTGTGAGTACGGATTGCTTTCTAGGACACTAATAATGTCCTTTACAACACATGCATCCATGCGCCCAGCTCCGTTGATTCTGTTTTCGATTTCATGCTCAGTATCGAAGAAATAAAGTTGGAGATTTTTGGGGGGTTTGTCGGTCGGTATCAAATCATTGATAAAATGGTACATCTGACCTTGCACCTTGAACGTATAAATCCCCTTGTTCCGCTTTGATAATTCCCTATCATAGTTGTGGATGCCTAAGGAAGTAAATGCAAATGTGTTGTTATATGTTCGAACACATGTTTGAAAGTGGCGAGCCGCTTCATCTTTTTCACAAAAGTACCGTTTGAGAAGGGCCGGCATTTCATTCGACACCAACACTACTTGTCCAGTAGAGCAGCAAAAACCAGGGGGCTCATATTGAAATCGAATAGCTTCGCAGTATTGACATGGCAGACAATCTTTAAGAATAAAACTTTGTTCTGGAAGCCGCATGTGAACAATATTTTGTGTGGAGCATTCTCCGGATTGTGGAGTATGTGGTGATATTTCTTCATGAATTGTATGGAATGGAGGAACATTATTTGGTGCTTCCGTCTCGATAGAATCTTGAAGCGAAGAACCATATGACATTGGTTGCATACCAAGGGTATGTCATCATACGATTGTTTGAACGTGTTTGTGAATTTGAAGTAGCATGACATTGATGGATCCAAAAATAGTAGGAAAAGATCAAGTTAGTTGTGCGTTTGCACGACACAATTCAAACGAAATGGACAAATTAAATCATGTCAAATCATACCCGAACGAGCGTCTTCCGTTCGTAACGGGATAGATGCATTAAATTTGTTTCTACGACGTTGATTTAGATCGTCTAACATCTTTCTTTTCTTCTCAGGGTCCATTGATGCATACGCATTTCTCCTCTTCAAGTTCATCTCTGCTCGACGGCTTTCGTTTGAAGCATATCTCTCCCTACGTCTTTGATTCTTCTGAAGTCGGCTACTCTCAGGAGTGTTAGAAGGTGTGGTATTCATTTTGTGCATGCACTATAACTATTTAAATGCAAAAGTGTTATATATTTAAACTTTTATATCATAAGCCAAGAGAATGAATTAGAGGAAGGTGGTATGTGGCAAGTTCCTTCTATTTTTTGGGTAGACGGATTTTTTTTTAAAAATAAGCAACAAGGATTTGTAAACTACGAATCCCTATTTAAGTAACATGATTGCAAATTTACACTTCATAGAAATGAGATAAAACAAATTATATATGATATATAAACCTAACTCGTTTGTATCATATACCAAATGACCAAATTTGGTAGTGCTTAGGGCCTCCATTTTTAATAATATAAACAGCAAAATTCAGCTTCAAGGAAGTGGCATTCTCAAGTAAGAAAAAATATTTACAGTCCCTCTTCTGTTGAGCACAAACTTTTTCGTAACATTATCATTTTTTGTATATAATCATCTGCGGATAGAAAGTCTTTAGCATTAAAGTTACTGGTTTAAAGGAGTTTTATAGTTTATACAAATAAGTAATTGTGGTATAATGCTAAAATGGATTCATATATTATCATACTGAGGTGTGTTACATATAAAAGCAAGTTAAATTCTCAATTAGTAGACTAATTAAGAAACCTCTTTTCTACTGAAAAACAACATTTCACTCATGATGTTGGTTATTTGACAAACTCTCGTAAGAACGTTATTGTGGCAGCCTGGAGCATAGATTTATAACAACAACAACATCCAAGTCTTAATCCCAAAAGATTTTGGGGTTGGCTAACATGAGTCACTACATGATATCGAAATCAATAGAAAAAGAAAGATAAGAAAGATAAAAAGATAAGCTATGATAAAAAAGATAATATAAAAAGAGATAGTTTGAAACCCGTGTGAGGTTACCGTGCCTAGTGGGAGGTCTCGCGTTCGAAACCCGCTAGGCACACAAGGGTTTGAAACTAAATGGAGTGAGTTTCAGCCCTGATTACTTCAACCATCAGCCCCAGACCCCCCGGAGTAAAAAAAAGATAGGATATACATAAAATCTTTTGGTCAGGATAACTTTGTTACTGGATGGATTCTTCTTTCAGAAAATGAGAATCATCATGATTGTCTTCATATTTCATACTAACCACTTTAATCGAATAAACATAGGCATGTCCTGTATTATGCTCATCAAGAGAAATTTATAAGAGTTGTCATACACCTACTCTATAGTCCATATAATAGTATAATGACAGAGTACTATGATGGCAAATTTTAGATATATAGTTTTTGAGAGATTGTTTTACTATCACCATGGGCCAAGGCTTTAAACACAATTATGAATATTACATTTAAGTCAGCAAATACTCTCATTCTTGGTTATTCATATCATGTTGATATGAAGCAAAAAGCAACTCTAAAGAAGAATGAGATGAGATGATCTGGTGATGTCTGGTGCAGCAAGTTGTTACCCCATAGGAAAAATGGCAAGAATGCCTGGTTAGATTCAAAAGAGTCAATGATGGAAAGAATGGCAAGATATTTTTGTTCCCAAGACAAAAGCGGCCATTGGGAAAATAAGTGTGTTTAAAAGAATAAAGTGATTAGATCGTATCAAAATGAGAGTGGAGAAGTCACATTTCAGGAATAAATAAATTATAGTTCTATTTCACAACTTTATCTTTATTTTAATTCGATCAAGTGTAGGAAGAATCACAACATAATTAAAACATAGAATGTGTATCAACGTTAACAAAGTGTGAGACTGTCATGTTCATATCATGTCAATGAGATCCATATATGGGAAATGGCTATACTAAATCACACACAGTTTTTGAATTTGAAGACCCATTTTTTCCTTTTCTACTGATATACTGCTACAAAAGATATAGGTGCATTAAGAAAAGAGCTCTAAAATGATCAGACTAAGAGATGACAGACTAAGTGCAAGAACAGTTGCACACAGATGATGCTAAGTTTGCATAAGCAATTTGGAGAAATTTAGAACTTGACATGAAATTGCACATACCTAAGACCGATGAATGTCTCAAGGATAAAACATCTATCCATCAATTCATAGTAAGATATTATCCTTTATTTTGACTCTTTGTGGGAGTAATGTAATGTATAGGGTTAACAAATTAAAAGAGAGTATTCTGACTAACACAGTAACATGAGAACCTCAACGTTTATCTTAAAATTGTGACCATTGAAATATCAATGAGTTCCTTACAAGCATTGGTCAACAAAGGTAGTGCAAAACTAAAAACATGTGGTGCTGTTAGTAACTATATATACAAACAACTCATGAAGTCACTATTGGTCTGCTTTCGTAGTGCTTATATCCAAAATTAGAGGGTCATAACTTTGCAATTCAATAAATAATTGCTGACGAGAAGGTGTTGTTTGTTATCATGGGAAATCCGGTTTGCACTCAGCATGCATCTCATAGACGATATGCCAAAAAGGTTTTTCTCTTGGCCAATGGATTGATAAACCTAATCTGAATTGATTTTACTACCAATCTCAAGGATTTTGGTCTCAGTTTTGCTTTTTTAATTTGCTGCCTAAACACTAATCTTTGGAATGAAGATTTTAACAAATGAACTTTTTATAAAATCTTTGGAAAATAATTGTTATGATAAACCAGAACTCATCAGACACTAAAGTTTTCCGTGTTGGTTCTTACAACGTAATAGGATTAATTTGGATAGTAACTTAGTCATTTCACTAAGCTGTGATAACATACTACTTAGTTGAACTTTTTACATATATTTTTTTTGTGAAAAATGACTCCATCATTTGATATCATACAAATTGGTCAAAAACATTTGGCCATAAGTTATATTGTGAAAACTGCCGTAGTGCCATGTCTCGGGTCAGTAATATATTTTAGACCCACCCTTCTATTCTACATTTTTGGCTTCTCTTTCTTATGCATCTAAATTGTTGAATGTTCTTAGACTCTGTTAGTTTTTTGAGATGCTTTTCTTTTAACCCTTTAATGAAAAAACATATGCTACAATGTAATATGGCCTATTTTTCATAACAAGAAGAGAGAGCAATTCCAACTTAGTATTAGATTCGATTTTTCATTTGCTGATGTTATTTTGCTCGTGTGATTTGAAATTCTTGAAAAAATAATTGGTCTCCCTAGCATTTCCAGGGGGATTAGGTCTTGCTTTGTTGGTGTATTTATGTATTTCAGAAATCATAGTGAGGATGTTCATTTTTTGGATAATGATAGTCTAAAATGGAAATAGTGTTTTCAATTTCTTAAAATGTGACACAGCTCATCTTTTGGGCTTCTTCCCAACATATTTTTCACTCATTAGTTTGGTTTCAAAAAGGCAAAAAGTAAAAAGATCACTTTGCAACCCTTTAATGTTCTGAAAGGAAGGAAAGAAGCGAAGAAGAATGGAGAATAGAAAAATCAAAGAAATGAAGAAGATGATAATATTTTATAAATAGCAACGTTTTCTCCAATAAACTTACCACCAAACAAGATATGAATTCCCATTTCAACAACCGCAGCCTTTTCAGTTTTCTGTTAAGGAGTTTAGGAGTCCCTTCGTAGGCACATTTAAGGTAATTACATATGAATGAGGGTATAGCTAATGAGGGCTACTATGGAACTCTATGTAACATGAAGAATATCATTGTTCTTCAACCAAACGATGAATAGTTTATTTGATATACTCCTCAGAGTTTATCTCATTCAGTGGCAGAGGGTCCTGGAACATCCTCGGCTGGCGAGATCTATTTGTAAAAGGCTGGTTAAGATAAAAAATATCTACTGGAGGGAAGAGCAATTCAGGGGATAGTAAATAGAGTTCCAATAAGCGGATAGCGAACCCACCTAAAATCTAAGTACAAACGCCCAAGTCTTAGCGGGGCTTGAGAAGTTCATCGATTTTTCTTTCAATGGAACAGCCCCTCCCCTCTTGATTACGTAACCCAGCATTTGAGGATTGGCGATGTTAACTAAATTGTCTCGGGTCAGTAATATATTTTAGACCCACCCTTCTATTCTACCTTTTTGGCTTCTCTTTCTTATGCACCGAAATTGTTGAATGTTCTTAGGCTCCCTTAGTTTTTTGAGATGCTTTTCTTTTAACCCTTCCATGAAAAAACATATGCTACAATGTAATATGGCCTATGTTTCATAACAAGAAGAGAGAGCAATTCCAACTTAGTATTAGATTCGATTTTTCATTTGCTAATGTTATTTTGCTCGTGTGATTTGAATTTTTTGAAAAATTAATTGGTCTCCTTAGCATTTCCAGGGGGATTAGGTCTTGATTTGTTGGTGTATTTATGTATTTCAGAAATCATAGTGAGGATGTTCATTTTTTGGATAATGATAGCCTAAAATGGAAATAGTGTTTTCAATTCCTTAAAATGTGACACAGCGCATCTTATGGGCTTCTTCCCAACATATTGTTCACTCATTAGTTTGGTTGCAAAAAGGAAAAAAGTAAAAAGATCACTTTGCAACCCTTTAATGTTCTGAAAGGAAGGAAAGAAGGGAAAGGAAGGAAAGAAGCGAAGAAGAATGGAGAATAGAAAAATCAAAGAAATGAAGAAGATGATAATATTTTATAAATAGCAACGTTTTCTCCAATAAACTTACCACCAAACAAGATATGAATTCCCATTTCAACAACACACTCAATTTAAAAATCTTGAAACAATAAGTTTGAACCTCAAAAATAGGAGTCTTTGACAGATGTATGATAGGGGGAAAAGTAAAAATCTATACAGGAGTAAACTGAAGTGCTAAATGTATAAATAAATGCTAAGTTTTCATTTCAATGACGCTAAGTAAATAAAACAGAAAAACAGTAAGTTAGATTTCAGTTTCTCGATTAAGAGATTAAATTCTTTGAACCACTAAGTTAACATGCCTTTACACGACTTTATTAAAGAATTGGGTACAAACAGATTTTAACATATTTTAACTCTAACATATTCCTTCTGGATACAACAGTGTTGAAGATAATTCTATTGTGAATCAAGTCTGTCAGTTTTGTCTGTAATAGCCTAGTCGACTATTTCCATTAAGCACTGATATACTGTATCTCTTAGAATAGTATTTAATATGGGCCAAGTGTTAGGCCCATACAAAAGGCTAAAAGCCTTATTCACATACCTGAACCTCGCCTATAAATAGGGAGCCGAGGATTCAGGTTTAGGTTAACTTTCGTACTTATTCATAATAGCCTTAAGCGCAAATCATTCTGTGTACGAGTTCACGGTATATCAAAGAGGGTTTTACATCGATTCATCTGTGTTCATCTTTACGTTTAATCTTCTTTGTTATACTGCTATTCATTGCTGTTACAGAAACAGGGACTATCAATTGGTATCAGAGCCGATCGAGAGCCGATCAGAAGAACGCCTGCAGAAGACCTCTGTTTTTCTTTACGTTGTTCTTTCTGTCGATTTTTTTCTCTGTAATCTTGTTTCTTGTTAAAAAGTTGTAAAAGTTACACCCTTAGAATCGTCGTTTCGAAGCGATCAAGGGGTATACTTCAGATTTCATTTTCTGCAATTTATGTACTTGAGATATTTCGAGTAGCATATGTCGACATCTAGGTTTTAAACAGGTTTTGTCAAGTATTTCGAGCTGAAAACTTCACCTGAGGATCTCAACATCATATTCTACAAGAAACTACCTTCAGATTTTGCTTATCTGATTTTTACAGTTTGCAGGATTTCGACATTGAGGATTTCGACATCTAAATCTCGAGATCAAGATTTCGATTTTAAGGTCTCGACATCTGGTCTCGACATTTGACTTCTCAAAATAAGATTTCGAGTTTAACTTCTCGACATCTCAAATCTCGAGATCTACTTCTCGACATTTGAAATCTCGAGATTTCAAAACTCGACATCCTAATCTCGATATCAAAACTCGAAACCGGGCCTCCTTTATCGAAATCCCAGATCTCGATATTCAGATCTCGACATCTGATTTTCGACATTCTGCCTCTGAAAATCTTTTGATCAATTATCTCGAACGGTCAGTTTTATACAGCAATGGCCTCAGAATTCAATGCCCAAGGGAACAGCAGTACTCCTCCCAGTCTCAGGAAAGGAGAATACCAAATGTGGAGGAATCGATTCCTTAATTTCCTTGAGCACAAAGAAAACTCCGCTGCTATGCTTGAATCGTTGCTTGAAGGACCAGCTGAACTGATGATTTCAGTTGGTGGAGATCCAGAAAACAACCCACCTATTATTCCAGAAAGGAAACGGAAAGTGGCATCTGAATATACCGAAGCTGACAGGCACAGGCTTCGAGGTGATCTCATGGCCAAGACGTACCTCCTTCAAGCAATCCCTAACGAAGTATATGTTCTCATCGACAGCATGCAAACAGCAAAGGAAATGTGGGATGAGATCGAGAAACTGCTCCAAGACACAAGCATTAGCCTTAAAACCAAGAAGACAACAATACTTATTGCTTATGACTCCTTCAAAGGTGGCCCGGGAAAACCATTGAACGAGACTTACAACAGACTCGTCCAACTAGTCAATGAACTTAGAAAAATCAAAGTATTCAGGTCCAACTTGGAACTGAATATAAGATTTCTATCCAGCTTACATCCTGCATGGGAAAAGACAGTGAAGGATGTTAGATCTCGGATTGACTTGGATGAAATTGACTTCTGCACTCTTTATGAACATTTGAAGCAATTTGTCAATGAGGTTGCTTGTGCCGAGGATCATCACAGCACAAATCCCCTGGCTCTAGTGATGGAAGCTCAGCCCCGAAGGACAACCACACCACTGAAGAAGAAAAAGAAGAAGGTGGTGGTTGAATCAGATGAAGATGAAAGTGATGATGACAAATCTGATCTAGAGGCTGAGCTTGCAGACTTACAGAAGAAGATGGCACTGCTTGCCAAGAGATTTGCCAAAAAGAATAGCTCCTCCAACAAGCTGAGAACCTCCTCCTCAAACTACAAACAGAAGAACCATGATCAAGGATCTTCTAGGAAGGCGCCATCGGCTGAAGATGCCCCCGAATGCTACAATTGTGGAAAGGCTGGACATGTCATCAAAGACTGTCGCCTCCCAAAGAAGAAGGATGCAAACTTCTACAAGCAGAAGATGCTGTGGAATAAGAAGAAAATGCTGATGGTGCAGAAAGAAGAAGAAACTTCTGCAATGCTTGCTGAGAATGATAACTGGGCAGAAGATACTTCTGATGAGGAGGAGGAGGAAAAAAACTATGCCCTGATGGCATGAGTGGAGGAAGAAGATGAAAGAAAGGGTGATGCTGCGATCCCCGACAGTGAATGCTCAACAAGCTCTGTAAGTACCTCTCATATTCCTTTAAATAATCAAAATCAGTCCTTACTTGAGAAGGACAATCTAATTAAGGAACTAAAGGAGATATTAGACAATAATCACAGGGTACTGAAACAGAATCTAGACCAAAAGTCTTCTCTAAGTGTTCAACTTGAAATTGCTAAAGATCAGGTCAAAAAGGTGTCCTCAGATTTTGAAAGTTTTGAACTTAAGATAGCTGAATTAACTAAGAAATTTGAGGATAGTGAACGAGAAAAAAGCACAGCAAAGGCTGAATGCGATTTTTTGCATAATAAGAGAAGAACACTTTTAAACAAAATAAAAGAACTAGAGGATCTAGCTGCTAAGAGAGGTCAGTCTGAACAGACAATTTTTCTTAATCGAATAAAGGATGACCGATTTTACAATCCTAGAATAGGACTGGGCATAACAAACCCATGTAATCTAAAGAAAGTTAACTGTCTTCAAATCTATAACAAAGATTACATGGGACTAGGGTTTGGTGAGAAAATGTATTTTCGAAGTGATGATGAAAATGCTAAAGCAGAAGAAGAAAAGAGAAAGAACCCTAAAGCTGCGATTTCTTGTGATTATCCCTCTGTTAATGAAAAACAGCTTTCACAAGAAGAATCTAGTTCCTGCTTTAGTGAATGTCTTGACCCTTATGCAAAAGATATTCCACACATAGGACATCCTCTAGACCCACCCCCAAGAGTAGGTATCTGTAAAATTGGAGAGGAACCTTGTATTTTTCCTATGGCTCAAAAACTCAAAAACCTCCAGAAAACTCTTGATAACGAGAGAGAGATTTGAAACTCAAAAGAGAGGCTTTGAGAGCAACTGGCAGGAACTTCTTCAAAAGTTCAATGAATTAAGTGAGCAGTATCATGCTAAAACAGCCCCTTCTACTTCTAATAATAAGTCTGACAGTTCACACACCTCACCTAAGAAAACAAAGTTTTTAAAAGGTTCGTCCACTCGTCTCTCTTCTCCTTTGCTTACAGGAAATGAAGTGAAGAAGGAAGGAGAAGAGAAGAGTGAGTGGAGGAAGAAGAGGGAGGAAATCACAGAAGGCAAAAAGAAAGTTTTTGAGAATAATGCCAGCCCTAGATCTAGTTCTATTTTTTATTCTAAAGTTAATTGTAATTCTGTCTCTGAGAAACAAACTTCTAGTAGTTCAGTCATGAGTCCCAAGCTGAATATTTATGAGACTTCTTCTAGACATCGTTCAATTCATAATTCAAGTATTGCTTATGGTTATTCTGTTCCAGACCCCCATAATTATGAATGTGATGTGAATGTTGTTAAAGCAAAGCCTCACAGAAAGCTCAAACCAAAAAGGAAAACCGAGAACAGAACTTCTAAGGAAATATTTTGTATACCTGATATGAAGTATGCTCTTCGAGTTCATTCAAGGAAACATCTTAATCGGCTTTCTAAAGAGGAAATTTTTAAAACCAAACTTAAGAAACAACCATTCAATCACAAAGCTCATGTCTACTCTCCTCCCAAAACTAAAACTGAAAGGTGGGTTCCCAAGATAAGACCCACCAAAACAGAAACCGAAAGGTGGGTCCCCAAGATGAGACCTACCAAGCTTGAAACAGATAGGTGAGTCCCCAAGATGAGACCCACCAAAACTGAATCTGAAAGGTGGGTCCCCAAGAACAGACCCACCAAGACTAAAACGGAAAGGTGGGTTCACAAAATCAGACCCACCAAAATGGAAGCTGCTAAGTGGGCTCCAAAAACCAGACCCACTGCAAAAGCTGATCTGGCTATTAGAGAGTCCACAAGAGAAAGATCTTTTGTTGAAAACGTTGTTGACCTTGGATCACAGCTAAAAGCAAGATTTAGAAAGGTGTTTTTTGTTAATAAGGAAGGACCCACTCCAAGATGGGTACCTAAACCTGTTTGATTGTTTTGCAGGACGGTCATGTGTGGCACTTAGACTCAGGATGCTCAACCCACATGACCGGAATAAATCACCTGTTGAGCAACTACACCAACTGTTACGGAGGCAATGTCAGATTTGGGAATGGCGCCTCATCTCCTATTCTTGGGTATGGGGACGTCATCTGTGCCAGTGTCACTATCAAAGATGTTTCTTTTGTCAAAGGGCTCAAACACAATTTACTGAGGATAGGGAAATTCTGTGACAGCGGGATGGAAGTGAGGTTCTTTGCAAAACAATGTTGTGTTCTAGACAACATGGGAAATACATTATTAACGTGTTACAGAACATCAAATCTGTACACTATTGATCTGAAAAGCGTTCAATCCACCACTTCCATCTGTCTGCTGTCCAAAGCTTCAACAGAACAGAACAACCTTTGGCACAGACGTCTCTCCCATCTGAACTTCAAGCATCTATCAATCCTGTCCTCCAAGAAACTTGTCAAGGGGCTTCCTCTGTTAAATACTTCCGCTGAAAATCATTGTAGTGCCTGCAAATTGGGCAAAATGACGCGAAGCTCCCACAAGTCAAAAACAGTACCATCATCTACACACCAGCTGCAGTTAATTCACATGGATCTGTGTGGACCTATGAGAGTCCAAAGCATCAACGGCCGCAAATACACTCTGGTGATCGTTGATGACTTCTCTAGGTACACATGGACAAAATTTCTCCGTTCAAAGGATGAGGCTGCAGAAAACATTATGACCTTTATCAGGACCATCCAGAAACTGCTACAACACAGTGTTCGAATTGTAAGAACTGACAATGGTACCGAGTTTAAAAATCAAACTCTCACTGAGCATGATGGGTGAACTTAACTTCTTCTTAGGCCTGCAAGTAAGACAACTCTCTGATGGCATTTTCATCAACCAGTCCAAATACATTCTGGATATGCTAAAGAGATTCAACATTGAAGGCAAATCTTCCATGACGACCCCTATGTCCCCAAACAATAAATTGGACTCAGACCCCACCGGGAAGCCAGTTGATGCTACGAATTACAGGGCCATCATTGGATCTTTGCTATATCTCACGTCAAGCAGGCCTGACATTGTCTTCTCCACATGCTTATGTGCTCGGTTTCAAGCCAATCCGAAGGAATCTCATCTGACCGTTGTACGTCGAATCTTAAGATACCTTAAAGGCACGGTGAATCTAGGCCTTTGGTATCCCAAGCATTCAGGCTTTGATCTAGTCGGATACTCGGACGCTGATTTTGCAGGTTGCCGGATGGACCGCAAAAGTACATCGGGAGCCGTCCAATTCTTGGGTGAGAAGCTAGTCTGCTGGTCTTCCAAAAAGCAGAATTGTGTGTCAACATCTACAGCTGAGGCCGAATACGTCGCGGCTGCTAGTTGTTGTTCACAAATATTATGGATGAAGACTCAGCTCAAAGACTACGGTTACACATTCCGCCATATCCCAATCTACAGCGACTCTCAAAGCGCCATCGCCATCACCAGCAATCCTGTTCACCACTCCCGCACCAAACACATTGATCTGCGCTACCATTTCATCAAGGATCACGTGGAGAAAGGAGACATTGATATGTACTTTGTAAGCTCAGAGCTTCAACTGGCTGACTTGTTTACTAAGGCATTGGATGAAAAAAGATTCCAGTTCCTGGTCTCCAAGTTGGGCATGTTGAACCTCGAGCCTGTTTAAATTTCGTCTCCACTGGTCTGAAAAGTGTGTGTGTGTGGAACCTGTAAAAAGCGTGTGTGAGTGTGATCTGTAAATAGTGTGTGTGAGTTGCATGTGTTGAGGGGGAGAAAATCTTAAAAGGACCAAAAAATAGTGTGTGTGTGTGTGTTGCATGTGTTGAGGGGGAGAAAATCCGAAAAAGACCAAAAAATAGTGTGTGTGCGTCGCATCCTGTACATAGCGTGCGTTGCATGTGTGCGTTTTTTTCTAGTGTCCAAACCGAGAGGGAGAATATTAATATTCGCTTGGGCCAAACTCCTTTTCAAAAGCCTTTTCAATCCCAGATTTCTGTCTTCGGCCCAAAATTTCAAAAAGCCCTTTTTCGCGTATAAAAGGTTCTCGAGAACCTGAGTCTTTTCATTCTCACACTTTCCGTCCCAACCTAACAGAGATCTCGGAACCTTTCTCTCTCAAACCATTCTCCCTCTTCTCGCCTCTCAAGCTAAGGTAGTCCATCGTTTTCATCGACTTCATCCTGGTTTTCGAAAACAAAAACCTAAAGAAACACTCGATTCTGTTTTGAGAAATCTCGCTCACGAACGACTGATGAACTCGCAACAGTGTATTTTTTGTATATCTGTGTTTCTGTTATTGCAGGTAGCTTCGTCATTGTCATCGAAAGGCGATTCGTCTCGATATCTCCAGATTTAAACCTCAGGATCTCGCTCTCGTCGTTTGAACTTCGTGACGAGATCTCGAGATTTAAAACTCGAGATTGAGATCTCGAGATTTAAACTCGAGATTGAGATCTCGAGATTTAAAACTCGAGATTGAGATCTCGAGATTTAAAACTCGAGATTGAGATCTCGAGATTTAAATCTCGAGATACGGTTTTTCGAGCTTTTGCCGTAGTCGATTTTGACCACCACCTGCACTCCACTTTTCAGAACCAAACCAAACAACAGTTCATCTAACTTCAGGAAACCACAAAAATAAAAATGGACTTTTGCACTGACCCATGTTTTCCTCAGCTCACTATGGCAGGTACACAAAAGAGACATAACATTGACGACGCCATCTACCCACAAGATAGGTGGGTCAAGGTGCTGGACAACAACTTCCAGCTGGATCTGACTGTTTTCAAGTGTCAGGATCCAGTCATCCCCGGGATTCTGAAGCGCCACTATCTCTGGACCGCCTTCCACAAATCATAGTCGGTGCCAGAAATCTACCTCCAACAATTATGTGGACATATGCGCACCGAGTCAACAAAAGACCGCTCCAAAATCCTCACAAAGCTCAACAACATGAGGATTGTCCTGACTCCAGCAACTCTACGCTCTACACTGGCGCTCCCCGCACATGACAACTACGATCCTCTACCACCTATCCCGGATCTTCTCAAAGATGTCGCGGCTCTGGGTTATGCCTCTCTACTACCAAAACTGTCGAACTTCAATGGAGCATACCTTCATCGTCCCTGGAAGAGCCTATTCGGGCTAGTCAACAAGTGCCTGTCTCCAAAGCATGCCGGGCTTGACAAATGCAACAAGCAAATACTCTGCGTCTTCCACGGCATTGCATACAACAAGAAGTATGACATGGCTCAGCTCTTCTTCTCAGAGCTAATAGACCTGGTGAAAGCAAAAGAGAAAAACAGGGCAGGCACCATTCCATACGCCAGGTGGTTGGGGCTGATCATCCATGACTACATGACAGCAAACACATCCATTCCTCGACGTACTGATGATCCACACTTCATAGCCCCAAAGCTCCAATACTTCAAAGCTGATAAGAAAGCAGCTCAGGGCCTGCGGATTCAAGATGCTCTGCTCAATCTGGCAAATCAGTCAAATCCAACCATCATCAAATACAAGGAGAACCTTGAGAGAACAGTCCCGATGGTTCAGCAAATCCCAGCTGGACCTACCCCGGGGACTAAGCCGAGTGTAAGTAAGGGTCCAAAGAAAGCCCCAAAGCCACAGAAGCCAGTGGCACGCCGGCCCGATGAAGGAGAGTCTGATGAATCTCTCGAGAGGACTCGAACGACTGAGGGCAAACCGACGAACGCTGAGGAATCTGCTGATGACTCGCTCAGCTCGGCCCATAAAGAGGCTGACGACGAGGCTTCCGATAGCGTGGTCAGAAGTGACAATGACGATGATGATGATGATGACGATGATGTTGACGATGTGGACCACACCTTTGCTCTAATCCAAAAGGGTAAGCTGCCTATTGAATCTCCTCCGAAGAAAATTACCGTTGAGGATGCAACCCCCATCATTGCTACACGCCCCAAAGAGCTCGTCATCAAGACCGTGGAGGCCGGTCATACTATAGCAAGTGCTACCGGCATCGTCAGGGAGCAACGCATCAAAGCGAAAAATGATGCTCCCCAGTCACTCAACCCAAAGAAGCGGCGCCTCGTCAAAAGAAACCTAGTTGACGAGGACGACTTGTATATCTTCGCCGATTGTCAACCCTTCATTAATATAAGCCGAGCTGAATCCTTAAGTGCAGGAGCCGATCTTTTCGGTCTCCAAGTAGAAGCCGCAGCATCAGGCTCAACTGCGCATGCACCACCCTCACCTAGCCACTCGTTAGCCTCCCAACAGGCTAACGTTTCAAAACAGCGGGATTCACCCACCTCTCTGGTTCCCTCTGAACCAGTTGAGCGAATCAGTGGCCAACAGCCCGAGGCCACCACCACTTCCTTGAGCACATCGAGTCTAGGTGTCACACTCCCTACATTTTCTAATTTTTCTAGGACACCTACACTATTCACCGCACATACAGGTGCACGCACCCTGGAAGCAACGACCAGAGTACCAACGATGACGGTCGGAAGCCCTGCTACGCCCGCAATGACCCCATCATTGAATGCAGGCCACACATCAGCTCTCTTCACTGATGCTGTGACAATAGTTACAACCCCTGTAACTGAACACCTCACTACCGAAGACGTCACCGTTCTTATGCACCGTTTCTTGGATTCCACCATTAAGCCACGGGTGCAACAAGCATTTACCGCTTGGGCACAAGAATCCAAGAACACCCCGGCAGTGCATAGTGAACACAGCCAGCCTGAACCATACCCATCACCTTCTCACTCCAAATCTCAAACCTCTCCAGTCATCTCCGCCACCTCCACCAAAGTCCATAGCCCTACCTCTTCTCGGGGAACCCATGATACAGACCAAGTATCATCCCCACACCCGACCACACCTCCCATTGAACTACTTTCCCAACCCTTCGAGGTCCTGGCATCTGCCTTGCTGGATCATCTCCTAAACATACCCCACACCGACCTCACTCCTTACCAGCAAGGCGTCCTTACTGCCTTTCTCGCTGATTCGGACACCAAGGGCACCTGCCGTGAAAGTCCCCGTGGTCGCAAACGTTCACATGAGGACCCCGACGATCCGGAACCTCATGAGGGGGAGAAAAAGAGGCCACAGATACTCGAGCAAGGTGCTTCTATCACTCATACCCCCCAAACCGAACAACCCGAGACTTCCATCAACCAACCACCACCTTCCCCTTGCCAAAACCAAGCCCATCTCTCTAGCGTGGTCGAGCTAGAAGAAACATCTCGAGGCTTATCTTCTAGAGATATTGTCCGAGGAGGAGATGGAAGTCCTGATGATGCTACCCTTGGTACATCAATAAGCTCAGGCCATCAGTCAGACCCTGTGTCGAAGCTGATGACAACATCCCGAGGCGTATCTCCCAGGGATACTGTTCGAGGAGGGGATGGAAGTCCTGGTGATGTTACTGTAAGTACATCCTCAAAATCAGGTCATCAGTCAGAACCCGGTTCTAAACTGATGTCAACGGGCAATCTAAGTGAACCCGGTTGTGCTACCCAAGAACAATCACCGCTCCAACAGCAGCAAAGAGTTCCATACATTCCCCAGGCAAGGACATCCACGACGCACTGGAGGATGCGGTGATACATGATAAATGGCCAAAACAATGGACAGAATGGGATGATCTCCGCAGTGAGGCCGAGATAGATGACATGCAGAGAAACTGGTGGCTTCGAGAACTACTGACCAAATGCTCTGAAGACATTGTCAGGATCGAGGAAGATGAAATCAAGGAAGGGGAGAACTACAAAGAGACCCAGAGGAAGCTTGAATCTGTAGTAAGACAAACGGTGGGACGACTTCCCAAGGCCGAAAAACCCTGGAAGAATGTTAGTATAAGAGCCCCCTTCCAAGAGGAAATCAGAGAGCGCATCTGGCGTAGACCGGACAAAATCAAGCCCCTGAATGAGCTAAAGCTTCGAAGTCTCACACACCTCAAAGGAAAACAAGCAGGAGGCCATCTACATATGCTGATGCATCGATCATCCGGATCTCAAAGAGCTGCACTTGAAAAAGATCTGAGATCCAGCATACATCTGGTTCATGATATCCTGGAAGTCAAGGCTGAAGATCATAACACAATCAAGTTCTACTCCTATAAGCTGAGGCGCACAGACGAAAGCATATTTATTTGTCAAGAGAATGACTTCATCATGATGAAACCGGATGACATATATCAAATGTTCATGGCATATAGATACTTTCCAATCAGGAAGAGTAGAACTTACAGAGAAGGTTTTGAAGCCATTAAACGATTCATGCTCCGACAAGTCCGAGTTCATTCCACCCACGACCTGCAGATGGCTATAGAAAACAACTTGTCAAAGACAAATCTTGCACAACCACGTCTTCAAGGTCCAGAGATCAATGACTTCCCAGCTTACCACATATTCTTCAGTCCACCAGCAGTCACGTATCTGAATCACAAAAATGAAAAACGTTTGATGATGGTCAACGAAATTGCAAAGTACTGTGATGGAACTCTGAAGATCATCAAAGAGCAGCTGCTGAAATTAAAAGAAGAGCTGGACAAAAAGCTTGCAGACGCATCGTCATACACTCAGAAGGAGCACGCAACATTGACAACCATTCTAAAGGCAATTGACGATCGCCTTGACAAGAGGAACATCCTTAGGCAATACGAGCATGCTCTTAACATCAGAAAACATTACTACCAAGCTCAGAAGGAGGAGAAGACAGCACTTGATCACAAAGGGGGAGATTGTTGAAGATAATTCTATTGTGAATCAAGTCTGTCAGTTTTGTCTGTAATAGCCTAGTCGACTATTTCCATTAAGCACTGATATACTGTATCTCTTAGAATAGTATTTAATATGGACCAAGTGTTAGGCCCATACAAAAGGCTAAAAGCCTTATTCGCATACCTGAACCTCGCCTATAAATAGGGAGCCGAGGATTCAGGTTTAGGTTAACTTTCGTACTTATTCATAATAGCCTTAAGCGCAAATCATTCTGTGTACGAGTTCACGGTATATCAAAGAGGGTTTTACATCGATTCATCTGTGTTCGTCTTTACGTTTAATCTTCTTTGTTATACTGTTATTCATTGCTGTTACAGAAACAGGGACTATCAAACAGATTTTAACATATTTTAATATTAAATTCTCTGACCCACTAAGTTAATATGCCTTGACACGACTTTACGAAAGAGTTGGGTACAAACAGATTTTAACATATTTTAACTCTAACATATGTTTCATATTAATTTACAAAGACGTGTGAGATTTAATGTAACAGATTTGGGTTAATGTTTCTCTAACATTTTAACTCTTCAAAATGATTGTATGTTTGTATTCTAAGAATTCCCTAGATGTGAAACATGTGTCTCTTTGTGACAGAGCTGTCATTTTTTATAAGTAAATAGAGCAGAAAAACAGTAAGTTAGATTTCAGTTTTTCTATTAAGAGATTAAATTCTCTGAACCACTAAGTTAATATGCATTGACCTCTTTCATTTAAGTATATGTCACCTTCCCACATCCTTATGTCATCTGTGATTGTTTCCTTACCTTTTCCACAACTTGAAGCAATAAAGGAGTAATACAGCAGGTCTAGGTTAGAGCTTTAATATGAGGTAAATTTAAAAGAGTCTTCCTGAAATAAAGTCAGAATGAAGCATATGACTTAGTTTTTATATTTTCCACAATTGGTAGTGGAGGCCTAAGCTGGAGCAACACAATCATTAGCTTAGAAATCACACATATGACTTCACACTTATTTCTCAAATTTATGAAGTATTCCAAATAGAAATATACTTTTTGTGTTCTCTTTTATATATTAAATAGTTCAGTTGGTTGTATAGTAACAGAGATGAATACAATAACAACAATGATTACGTTGAGCATCATAAAAGGAAGACATTTGCAGATATAGAATGCATCAATAACCTGCTATTCCCCCTCAGGAAAAAATTGGACAGAATTACAGAATACTAAACTTAAGTCACTTACCATACATTTGCACTCAATACATATTTCTTTTTAAAAAAGTATCTTACCTCCAAACGAAACACGTTGAGCTAAAGTTGCAAACAATCTTCCAAGCCTAAAAACATATTAAAAGGTACGCAGAGGATAAAATTAGTCTATGATAGATAGAACTCCAAAAAATACACCTTAAAGTATGAAAACTGAAAGAAAAAACCAGACGAAGTATGTAAAAATAAGATCACGTATAATAACAAAGTGAAGACAATACTAACAAAGTGTTTAATGAAACCAAGTCATTGTCATTAAATCAGTTGAAATCTGCTATTTCAGAATAGTTCAGAGGTATACAGAGCTATTTGTTATTGTTATCTTTTTTAAAATCTTTACCAAGGTCAGCAGCCCCATGGCTAACTGTTTCTTCAACTAAGGTTAAATGAAAATGAGGTAAATTGGGTAAGCAATATGCAGATTCATTGTAAGAAACAAATCATTTGAATTGGTTTGATTGTAATCCTACAATATAACTATGAATGTTGGAGTTTATCTGAGAGAAGTCATAGAGAACGAATTCAACAATAGGAAAGGAAAACTGTGAAGAGACAATCTTATAATAGTGAATCAAGGTTAGGGTAGTTTAGGTAGAAAAAAGATGAGTTAACCAATCATAAAAAACACAAAGACTCAAGATAGACAAATTCACAAACACCCTGTGTACTTCATAGTAGTATACTACATTTCCTCCTAAGATAAAACAAAATCAAATAGTCCTCCAAATGAGGAATTCCTCAATGCTCTCAAAATTTATTAATAGTTTACAGGTTGTTTTATACCAAAAGACACATACATGAGTTCTGAATTTTAAAACGAACATGAATAGAGAAAAAAGATAAGAAATTTAGGGGAAGACAAAAAATTTTTGGTAAAGGACATTTAATGTTACTTCCTTTGTTTCTGTGAAAATATGTATACTATCTGTTGAAGATCTATTGATGATTGTTGAAGATCAATCTGTAAAAGGGTGGCCAAGACAAAAAATTTCTACTGAAGGGAAGAGCAATTCAGGGGATAGTAAATAGAGAAGTGAAGGTCAATCTGGAAAAGATAAGAAAATGCATAGGTCATCAGATAGAGTTCCAATAAGCGGATAGCGAACCCACCTAAAATCTAAGTACAAATGCCCAAGTCTTAGTGGGGCTTGAGAAGTTCATCGAATTTTCTTTCAATGGAACAGCCCCATGGCTAACTGTTTCTTCAACTAAGGTTAAATGAAAATGAGGTAAATTGGGTAAGCAATATGCAGATTCATTGTAAGAAACGAATCATTTGAATTGCTTTGATTGTAATCCTACAATATAACTATGAATGTTGGAGTTTATCTGAGAGAAGTCCTAGAGAACGAACTCAACAATAGGAAAGGAAAACTGAGAAGAGACAATCTTATAATAGTGAATCAAGGTTAGGGTAGTTTAGGTAGAAAAAAGATGAGTTAACCAACCATAAAAAACACAAAGACTCAAGCTAGACAAATTCACAAACACCCTGTGTACTTCATAATAGTATACTGCATTTCCTCCTAAGATAAAACAAATTCAAATAGTCCTCCAAATGAGGAATTCCTCAATGCTCTCAAAATTTATTAAGAGTTTAAAGGTTGTTTTATACCAAAAGACACATACATGAGATCTGAATTTTAAAACGAACATGAATAGAAAAAAAGATAAGAAATTCAGGGGAAGACAAAAAAATTTAGTAAATGACATTTAATGTTACTTCCTTTGTTTCTGTGAAAATATGTATACTATCTGTTGAAGATCTATTGATGACTGTTGAAGATCTATCTGTAAAAGGCTGGCTAAGACAAAAAATATCTACTGGAGGGAAGAGCAATTCAGGGGATAATAAATAGAGAAGTGAAGGTCAATCTGGAAAAGATAAGAAAATGCTTAGGTCATCAGATAGAGTTCCAATAAGCGGATAGCGAACCCACCTAAAATCTAAGTACAAATGCCCAAGTCTTAGTGGGGCTTGAGAAGTTCATCGAATTTTCTTTCAATGGAACAGCCCCTCCCCTCTCGATTACGTAACCTAGCATTTGAGGATTGGCGATGTTAAGGAATAGCCCCTCCCCTCTCGATTAGGCATTATGGAACAGTGCCAACCCTATTACTCTCATAGTCTAATCCCATGCTGGAGCAAATTCAATCACAAAGAAATTTAGGAGGCGACAGATTATAGGAAACAGTTCACAAGCGCAGAATAAAACATAGATGCGTAAAACAGAAGGATAATCATACAAATCCGCAGGTAAAGCATCTATAGAATGCAAATTGATTGAATATAGAGGAAAACTCACCGCAGCTTATGCACCAAGATGGCAGAAGCGGAAAATTGATTGAATAGCTTTGCCACGGCATTTATAAGCAACCAAGGGAGGACGCTTGAGAAACCAAACTGCCCAAACGCCATTACTGTGGGGGAGCTATGTCGAGCAGTTGAAACGGAAGAGATGAGTCGAAGGGGCTCTTAGGATCTTCAGCGTACAATAAGGTAAAGTGTCGAGAAGGAAGAGGTTAAGGCTGTTTCGTTTTTTTTAAATTAAAGCTCAAACAATGCGAACACGTGTTTCCTCCGTTTATATGAGGACATAACGGTGGAAGGCGATAAGAGTTTAAAGATGTGCAACTAAGTGAACAGAAAGTACAATCAGCTTATGCACCAAGAACAACCAACATTTTTTGTATGACATAACGGTGGAAGGCGATAAGAGTTTAAGCCTTGACAATTATTCACTCTTATACTATTGTAGAGAAATAATGGCTAAAATATTACCTAAAATCTATGAATGAACAAAAATATGACCATTTTACAATTTACACATGAACAAAAATGTGACCTTAAAAAAGAAAAGCCTAAGCCATCGCTAAACGAACACAGAAGCATTGTCAGTCGACCTCCTCCGCCGAGCACCATATCATTGCCGCCTCTACTCCCCTGGATGTCTCTATCGCCTCCTCCGCTTCATTGATCGTCTCCGTCTCCATCACCATCACCGTCGTCCTTGCCCTCACGCCAATAACAGAGCAGATGCAACAATGGTATTCTCTGTCATCTTCTCTCTGGCCCTCGTCATCACCCTACCCCACTTCCTTTTATTATGTTTCTATCCGACATTGCCTTGGTGAAGGTTATTCTAGATCTTCAACGATGGGTTAACGACAGGGGAGTGGCATGGATTGTTGTTAACGTTAGATCTGGATCTAGATCGGTTCGGTTTTGGTTTAATCGGTTTGATAGAAAATGTACCAAATACAAACAGATTAAGTTTCGGTTTGGTTTCGGTTTGGTATGGTTCGGTTCGGTTTGGTTTGGAGTTCAGTTTACCAAAGTATTAAGGTTTGGATTGAAAAAAAAAAACTCAAAATAATGAATCAAGAAGTGATAGTAATGAACCATAATATAATGTTAGATATAAATTTGCAAACAGTAACAAAACACATATGAACTAAAAATATATAAGCATGACACATTTGTAAGCAACAACAACAACGGGAATGAATCAAATTATATATAAAGTCGAAACAAAAACAAAACTGGTGCTTGTAAGTAATGAACCAAATATATAGTAGTAGTAGATAATAAATTATAATTAAATACTATCTACTTAAACCACTATAATTGTTATAGCTGTGAATATAACTCTTGTAGCAAACTCTAGTCCCGGACACTAAAATTAAAGAATTAAAGCTTCAAAAAGATTAAAATCAATCAAATTAATGAGAGAAATCTTATATTTTGGTTTGGTTTAGTTTGGTGTAAGTTGGTTTTGATTTGTTATTTTAAAAAAATAAGAAATTATTTCATTTTTAGATTAGTTCGGTTTTATTCGGTTTTATTCAGTTTTATGATTTCGATTTGGTTTGGTTCGGTTTAATACGGGTTGGGAGGAATACTACCAAATTCAAACCAAATTACAAATTGTTCGGTTTTGGTTCGGTTTAATTCGGTTTGGTACGGTTCAGTTCGGTCAAACCGAACCGTTATGCCCACCCCTAAGATCTGGGATAGTGGTACAGTTTGTGCGGACCTTGGGAGGGTTGTGGGTTCACAGTGGGCATCGATCGGGTCATTTGGGGCTTGTTTGGCAATGTCGGATGGGGAGGTCTGTGGGATGAGGTTCGGCCAGCGCCGGCGACGTCAACCATCGGCGGAGGTGTGGGTGTCTCGACAGTGCGGTGACAATGTGTGGGGTGGGAAAGTGACAATGGTGCATGGATGGGGAGTGATGGTGCGGTGTGGACATTGATGGGCGGATTTGGTCAATGGTAGGCAACGGTGGAGGCAATAGTGGTAGTGCTCCGGCGGTGCCGGTGGGGTGGCATTCAAATTTGGTTAAAACTTAAGTTTTGCCAGAAAAAGTCATCTGAAAATTTCCCGACGATCATAGTGACACCGACGGCAGTGTCAGTGTCAGTGACATCGACGGTGGCGGTAATGACATATGTAAGTGACAATAAAATCTGAATTAATTCCACCTTTGATCTTACGAGTTTTATGTCACTTCCACATTTAATCCTCGTCTTTCACTTTGTCCATTTTTTGTACTTGACTAATGTATATGGACCATGTGTTGTCCTTTTCCAATGGTTTTAACCACCAGAATTATTACCGAAATGACCATATAGGGACAAAAATACAATAATCATGTATCAAAAGTGGTTAAAGCCAAAGTCGTGAATCAATCATGAAATCGGTGCAATACTCGTAGGACTAAAAGTGGATTTTATTCATGAAATGTGACAGTGACAGATCATAAAGTGACGTGAAAATATGCGGTGAGATCAATTAGTCACATTTTGTCCTACTAATATAGTAATATGAATGTGTTCACTTTTTTTGAAATTGGTACTCCTTATTAATTTAGTTATACGGGAGGGAGAGAGGAATAATAATGTAATGTTGTGAAATGAAGAAGATCAAGACTAAATTTATGAGATAGAAATAGATAAAACCTCTAAATTACTTCTTTTTAATATCTGAAAATTTCTGAGTTTCTGAGTTAGTTTACAAGAGTTCATCAAGCCCCTTTTTTTTGGATAAAGGGTAATTATATATTATCCAAAGAGTTTATGTACAAGTACATCCACAAAAAAAAGGGGGAGCAAAAATGGGGCTATCCCAACGAGGGATATGCCAAGACCTATGGGCTATACTATCAATCCCAAATCAGACAAAAGGGGCAAGGAGCCGTACTACACATTATAATTCAAAACATAATAAGTTCATGAGGGTAGATACTAAAAAGGATCTTATACACCATGTATTGGATCCTAGCAAAAACTTCCTCCTCATGAGCTTTGGCATCATCAAATTTGGTTGCATTCCGCACCCTCCATATCCAGTATATGGTGTAGATAAATGCAATCCGGGCAGCTTTGGCTTTGACTCCAGCACCTGCATGGTCCTTCTTGATCCACTTCACCGAGCTATCCAGGGTGGTCATCTGCCTAGGCATCCCAATCCATGCTCTCACTTTGCTCCATACTTGTCCTGTAAATTGACAACCAAAGTATAGGTGTGCTACCGTCTCCGGTTCACCCTTACAAAACGGACAGATGTTAATCACCTCAAGCCTACTAAGGTTATCATAAGTTGCTAGGCGATTGCGGAAGGCAAGCCAAGCAATAAATGAAAATTTAGGGGGTATATAGGCTTTCCAAATGAAAGGCATCCAAACCTGAGTGTTGCTCTTGATTCTAATGAGGTCATAAATTTTAGAGGAGCACAACTTCCCATTAATAACAAGCTTGGAAAGGGCATTAGTTGTGCTCCCAATAGAGTCAAATTTAGAGACCAAAAGGTCTCGGATCTGCCCAAACTTCTTCATAAGTTGGGAGTCCCTAGTGTGTGGGGAGAAATCCCACACACTTCTACCCTTAAGGTATACCCCATGCACCCACTTTACCCACAAAGTATCACGCTTAAGATGAATGTCCCACAAGGTCTTTGAAAGAAG
This sequence comes from Cuscuta europaea, assembly GCA_945859875.1. NCBI lineage: Eukaryota > Viridiplantae > Streptophyta > Magnoliopsida > Solanales > Convolvulaceae > Cuscuta > Cuscuta europaea. The sequence goes on along the minus strand of CAMAPE010000080.1, from coordinate 10,562,889 downwards.
AGCATTATTCCATGTTTTGGTATGTCTAATGCCCAAGCCCCCCTCCTCTTTTGGAAGGCACATATCAGCCCAAGCAACCCTGGAAAATTTGCACCCCCAAAAGAAAATACGGCAAAGTGAAACCACTCTGTCTAGGATGGCATGTGGTATAGGGAACACCTGTAACCAAAAGGAATGTACCCCCTGAATAACAGATTTGATTAGCTCAGTTCTACCTGCATAGGACAAGGTTTTAGTATTCCATGCGTTCAAATAATTTGTAACCTTCTCCAGGAGTGGGGCATATTCGGCCACAACCAGTTTTAGGGGGGAGAGGGGGATCCCAAGGTATTTAACCGGGAAAGCTCCCACTTTGAAGTCCACCAAATCAAGTATAGCCGTGAGATCATGGTCCCTAACTCCCCCCAAAAAAATGTTTGACTTGTCAAAATTGACCCTTAATCCCGAGACATTACCCAACTCATTTAGAGCATCTATCAAAATCTTAACAGAATAAGTATCCCCTCTACAAAATAACATGAAATCATCAGCATATGCAAGGTGTGAAATCTTAAGGCTACCACATTTAGGGTGGTAGTTAAAACCCGAGGTGGTTTTCAAGTTCATTAATCTAGATAGGTATTCCAAGCATAGGACAAAAAGGAGAGGGGACATAGGATCCCCCTGCCTTAATCCCCTCTTACCTCGGAAGAAACCATGTAGTGTCCCATTGAGGGAGATTGAGAAGGAAGCAGTTGAAACACACTCCATGATCCATTTAACAAATTGCAAAGGAAAACCAATGTTAATGAGTACACTACTAAGGAAATCCCAAGAGATGGTATCATAGGCTTTCCTAAGGTCCACCTTAATCATACACCTAGGTGAGCAATGTTTCCTAGTGTACCCCTTAACCAGTTCTTGCCCTAAAAAGATGTTATCCATCATAAGTCTACCATTTACAAAAGCCCCCTGTGCATGGTCAACCAAACCGGGTAGACAAGGAATCATTCTATTAGCAATAATCTTTGTGATGACCTTGTAAATAACATTTGTGCAAGCAATAGGTCTAAAATCAGCAGCCGTGGGGGAGTGTGATGTCTTAGGAATTAAAGCAATAATCGTGTGATTAATTTGCTTTAAAATCCTACCAGAATCAAAGAAACCTCTCACAGCATCAATGACATCATCCCCAACCACTGACCATTTTTCCTTGAAAAAGGCAGAAGTAAATCCATCTGGTCCTGGGGCCTTGTCATCCCCAATGTCAAACAAGGCATTCTTAATCTCTATGTCTAAGATGGGAGAGAGCAGCCCTAAGGACTGGTCCCTACTTAGACATGTCCCGGATGTAATAATGCTAGGGTCAATTGGAGGACAACTTACCGGAGTTCCAAACAGATTAACATAAAAATTTTCAAGTTCCTTAGCAACCTGATCTATAGAGGTAGTAAGCTCCCCATTAGGTAGTTTTAAAGCCGTAATGGAGTTCTTAGCAGCCCTCTTTTTCACAATTGAATGGAAATATTTGGTACACCTATCACCTTGAAACAAATGAGTGGCCTTCGCTTTTTGCCTAAAGAAAGCATCCTCGGCCTTTTTAAGAAAGAGCACTCTCTTCTTAGCAAGTTGAACATCATTCTTTAAGGTATCATCGAGAGGAGAGGTTAAGAGAAGGTTATGCACCCTCTTAAACTCAATTTTCGATTCCTTTACCTTAGAAGAAATATGTCCAAATGCAACCTTATTAAGTTCCTTGAGTGGTTTCTTAAGAGCTTGAAGTTTTTTAACCAATCTAAATTGAGCATTACCCATCACAAACTTAAACCAAATGTCATGAAGAATAGAGGGGAAAGATTCATGCTTAAGCCACATATTGAAAAATTTGAAAGGTTTTGACCCCATGGATGGGTTATGGCCGAAAGTAACCAAAGGGGCAACATGGTCAAACTCAGCCTCCATGGAATGGAAATGAGTTTTACATGTGATGCCATAAGCACTCCAAGCCGAATTCATCAAAACCCTATCCAACTTTGCCCAAAGTGAACCCCTATACCAAGTAAAGAACTCCCCGGTAGAGGGGGTGTCCACCAAGTTTGCATTAAGCTTAAAGTCAATAAGGTCCTGCATTAGGTATGCCGAGGGTGGGGTGGGACCAATCCTTTCATTAGGGGAGCACACACAATTGAAATCCCCCATTACTAGCCAAGGACTAACAATGTTTGACCCCAAGTCGGTAATATGCTCCCAAAGGGTTCTTCTTTCCCCCACCGTGTACAAGGCATATACAAATGTAACCAAGAAATTCAGTTGGGTGGTCTTACATAAACATTTACAATGGATGTGTTGTTTCCCAATTTCAAGCACATCAATGTCAATAAAATTAGAATTCCACACAAGGGCCATACAACCACCATCAATAACATCAAAATTAGTAATGGAAGACCAATGGGGGCATCTAATCATCCTAAATTTCTCAAAATTAGAAGAAGTCAACTTAGTTTCAAGCAAACAACACATATGTACATTATGAACACGAAGGAAATTAAAGATAGTAGTTTGTTTTGAGACCTTATTAAGGCCTCTAACATTCCAAGTTGTAATTATCATCAAACAATTGGGGTGGTACCACCTTCCTCTCCTTGCCTCTTCTTCTTACCATTCCATGGCCTCTTTTTCCAAGTGTTGCCTTGTAGTACATGGTCACTAAAGTACCTGCCAAGGAAAAGATGATGAATATTACGCATAAAGAACGAGTCAAAGGCATACCTGTCATCATGTATAATCACCCCGGGCAGATTTTCAAGGCATTTTTTGGTGAAGGTTATCCCCGGTTTGTCTAAGTCATCCGTAGCAGAGAGACAATTATCAAGTCTAACCAACTTTGCATTCGGCCCCAAGTCATTCCAATGAGCTGTGTGTAGGTTGGGTGGCTGCCCCTCTATGAAGTCCACTTTGATCACTACATCATCATAATAACTCTCACGGATGTCATTAATGATTATGACATCCGAGTCATTAACTTCCTCTTCCTCAAATTCCTTGTCAAGGTCTATATCATTGGGAGGTGTTTTATGGTCCATGTCTTTGGGAGAGGTGGGCTGCCTATTCTTCACAACCCCCTCCTCAATCTCCTTATTCTCCCCAAGTGATTCATCTTGGTTGCTTGGAATGATAGCCACGGCAAGGGGGTTTTCATCAAGGATAGTGGTTTCCTCTTCAATGATTTCCCCCTCCTCTCTATCAATTGGTTTGTTTTGGACAGCTTGTTGTTGGTTGTTGGCAGCTTTGGGTCTATCATGGACTTCATCATAGCATCTATTCTTGGCTTTGATTGAGTAAATTTGCCTTCTTTGCTCTTCTACTTGATACAAGGATAGTTTGTTCGGTTCCTTTGGGGGTTCTTTCTCTTCCTTTTCCCTTCTCTCAATTTCATGAAGGATTTTACATGTAAATGGGTGGTGGCCGAAAGTTTTGCAATGAAAACAATAATTGGGATATGTTTCATAGACAACACTTTGGCTATAGATCCTTCCCGAGGGGAGCTTCACATCAAATTGGAGTGGGGGAGGTTTGGCCGCATCAACCTCAATCAAGACCCTAGCATAGGATGATCTATCTTTGTCTTGAGTGACCTTGTCCGTGGCTAGAGGCTTACCCACTCTAGAGGCTACGGCACTAATGATGTCTTCTCTCCAAGCTCGCATTGGTAAACCATGAAACTTGACCCAAATTGGGACTTTAAGAAATTCATCACTTGTGGTAGAGAAGTCATCATCAAGGACTTTCAAATAGCACATCCTACCGTATATGGAGTGTGGTCCATCTAGGAGGACTTGATCTCTATCCGCTTCTCTTTGGAATTTAAAGATTATCCATTCTTTGCTATGAGGTCTAGCTTTGCAAGGAACTCCCCACTTATGTATCATGGCATTAACGGCTTTAGGCCCGGGGAAGGTTCCAACAAAGTACCCAACCAAACAATGTCCCCAAAATTCCACCATTGAGGGGAGAGTGTAGCTAGAGAGATCAACCATGTCACTCGTGGGAGGGATGTAAGTAACTTTCATACCTTGAGAGGGTTCACGGTTGTTTGCAAAAAGGGATTTCCACGGTTTAGTGGATGTAGAAGCCTCCTCTACTTTTTCCTTTCCTTTGTTAGAACGGCCAAGAGCTTTGAGGTAGACCTCATTCACATCCTCCTCCTTGCCCTTCTTGTTGTCCAATGCCGCGGCATCCTCCTTGTTGTCCACCTTGCCCTTGTTGTTGTCCAATGCCGCGGCATCCTCATTTGTGTCCATTGCCGCGGCATCCATCGGTTGCATTGACTCCAAAGCTGTCTCGTTTTGCACTTCCATGGTTTGTAAGACCTCAGGTTCCTCCATTTGTACAGCTGCAGCCTCAATATCTATTGTCTCAATGATTTCCGTAGCTTGGTTCTCAATAATCTCCCCATTCAAGGTTTCCTCTTCAAGGTTCTCCTTTTGAGTTTCATTAGGTGTAGCCGTAGGTTCCAACAAATCATTCACCATAAGTTCCAAGGAGGGAGTAGCTCCAACGGTTTGGTCATTAATGATGTTGGTGTCATTAATGCCATGGGCCGAAATAAGACCCCCCTCCATCCCTTGTGATTCAACCATCAAATTAGGAATTTCAACATTTACCTCTTTGTTGTTGTTAGCTTTCCTAGAAGTTCCTTGCCTTTTCTTCACGGAAGTTTCCAAAGGTGGGAAGTCCTCCTCCCCCTCAACAACATCTTCAACATGACCATTAATCTTGGTCTTGCTCTTCCTAACCGTGGACGAAGTCCCCTCGTGTGCATCCTTTTTTGTCCTCGATTTTTCCCACCCCAACATAGGTGAACTTGGTGGAGCTTGGACCAGATTCTTTCTAGTGGTAACCATGTTTCCCTCGGTCAGGGGGTGAAGGAAGAGTTTCGGGAGAGTTTTGAGCAAAGGGAGCCCCAAAACACTAAGCTAAACCCAAAACAACCCCCCCCCCCCCCCCTCTCCAATTTGAGCTTCGAAATCCGTACCAATGGCGGAAAGTCCGTACCAACGGTCACAAGGGACGTTGTACGGACACGACTGATGATGCTGAAACTACAAACGAAGGAGCGCAAGAGGAACACGAGCTTCACCCTATATCCAGATTTTCCATAGCACAAAAGGAGCTACAAGGATCTAGGAAAAGTTTTTCGAGTGTGAATAGTGGATTTCGGAAACCAGTTCAAGAAATCCAGCTAAAACCGAGCTAAGAGCTAAGATATTTGAAGTATAACCCCTCTAGACAACGTAGAAGAAGTGATACAACTAATATCCAAGCTCAAAGATCAAGAATCAGCCAAGAAATCAAGAAGATGGTGAGGAAAAACGGAAATGCGCACAAGAACGTACGGATTTCGTAGAGAGAAGGACGAGCAATCAGTCAGGCGCATTCTTCTGTTCATCAAGCCCCTGTTTATAGGGATGGGGCTTGATGATGAATCACCCCAAATAGTTCTACATAATTTTGCTGGCACATGTAAATCAAGCCATCTGTCTATCTATGATTATAAGGACTAGAAGTAGATGAGTGGCCTGATTACAAGGATTAGAACTAGCTAGGTGTCCTGATTACAAGGATGAACAATTCACACATGCCTTTCTCAGGAATTTACATCACCCCCTTTGAATGTTCATTCTTGATTAGGTATTTATTATTTTAAAAACTTATTGTGAAAATTAAGGGGTAAAGAGTACGACTTATAATGTCGTTGTATTTGGATGTACTGTCTCATAAAAATCCTTATCAGGAAAAACTCTGTGGGATAAAAACCTGATGAAGGAAAAAAGAGTGCAGTGCATTCAAATACTCCCCCTGACATTAACATAAATTTTGAAGGCGGCGCATGCCAATTTTTAGCACAAGTTATATGAACTTCTTTGGGGGTAAAGATTTGGTGAAGAGATCGGCAGGATTTTCACTAGATCTGATTTGTTGAATGTTGATTGTCCCTTCTTTCTCAAGATCATGAGTAGAAAAGAACTTTGGTGATATGTGTTTTGTTCTGTCTCCTTTGATGTAACCTTCTTTAATCTGAGCTATGCACGCAGTGTTGTCTTCGTAGATCACAGTAGGATAACAAGTAAGAGGCTTCATACCACATTCATTTTGGATGTGTTGAATCATAGATCGCAGCCACACACATTCTCTTTCGGTTTCATATAGTGCAATTAACTCAGAATGATTTGATGATGTAGCTGTCAATGTCTGCTTCATAGATCTCCATGAGACTGCGGTATTACCATAAGTAAATACGTACCCGGTTTGTGATTTGGCCTTTTGAGGATCTGATAAATATCTAGCGTCTGCATATCCGATTAAAGTGGCTTTTTCATCTTTGTGGTAGAATAGACAGAGATCAGCTGTACCGCGGAGATAACGGAATATGTGTTTGACCCCGTTCCAAGGACGCCTTGTTGGACATGAGTTGTACCTAGCTAATAAATTTACATAAAATGCAATATCTGGTCTAGTATTATTAGCTAAATACATTAATGCTCCAATAGCACTCAGATATGGTACTTCGGGACCGAGTATTTCTTCATTGTCTTCTCGGGGATAGAATGGATCATCATGTATGTTGAGAGATCTAATTACCATTGGTGAAGTCAACAGATGAGCTTTGTCCATATAGAATCTCTTCAAAACTTTCTCGATGTAATTGGATTGATGGATGAAAATTCCATTCTTCAAATGCTCAATTTGAAGTGTGAGAAAAAATTTGGTTCTTCCGATATCTTTCATTTCAAATTCTTTCATAAGATATTTTACAGTATTTTCAATCTTATCGGGAGTTCCAATAATGTTTAAGTCATCAATATATATTGCAATTATGGCGAATCCCAAATTTGATCACCGAATGAAAACACATGGACTAATTGGATCATTCGTATATCCTTCTTTGAGAAGATATTCACTGAGACGATTATACCACATTCGTCCAGATTGTTTTAGTCCATACAATGACTTCTGTAGTTTTATGGAAAACATTTCTCGAGGTTTCGAGCTATAAGCTTCAAGCATTTTAAATCCTCCGGGAACATTCATATAAATGTCTGTATCCAGTGAACCGTATAAATATGCGGTTACTACATCCATTAGGCGCATTTGCAGCCTTTCAAAAACAGACATGCCAATGAGAAACCTTAATTTAGTTGCATCAACTACTGGAGAATAGGTTTCTTCATAATCAATTCCCGGCGTTTGAGAAAACCCTTGGGCAACAAGTCGGGCTTTGTATCTTACGATTTCATTTTTCTCATTGCATTTACGCACAAATACCCATTTAAAGCCCACTACTTTTACGCCTTTTGACGTAGGGACTATCGGTCCAAAAACATCAAGTTTTTCAAGTGATTTTAATTCAGCCTGAATAGCTTCAATCCATTTTGGCCAATCGTGTCATTTCCGACATTCTTCAATTGATGTTGGCTCATTGTCATTGTTTTCATTCATAACATTTGTGGCAACAACATAGACAAACATCTCATTAGTATCAATATCTTTTCGATTCCATTGCATTCCAGTAGAAACGTAGTTTATTGAAATTTCATAATTATCAACGTTTCTATCGTTATCTGGAATATCTTCCTCATTTAAGGAAGTTGGATCATCATTTGAGATGTTTGTTTTGTCAATATCATTTTCTATGCCAGTATTTTCAAATTGTTCATTTTCTTGTTCAGAAGGATGAACATCTTTGGCATCACAAATCAATTCCCGCCTTTTAGTTTTTCTTAGTTTTATATCTTTTGATCCAAGTGGCCTGCCACGCTTTTTACGTATAGAAGAATCATTTGCAAGAGATTTTTCAGAATTCTCTGCTGGGATTTCGATTCTGGCAGGGGCATTCATAACAGGAATATGTGACTTTGTCACTTTCTTTGTATCTGTGAATGCATCAGACAACTGATTTGCAACATTTTGTAAATGAATTATCTTTTGCACCTCTTGCTCACATATATTTGTTCTTGAGTCAAGATGTTAGTCCCTGTTTTCTATTACAGCAAAGAATAACAGTATAACAAGTAGAAGATTAACAGTAAAGATGAACACAGATAGATCGATGTAAACCTTCCTTGATATACCGTGAACTCGTACAGAGAAGTATTTGCGCTAAGGCTATTTGGAACGAGTACGAAAGTTAACGCAACCCTAAACCTGAAGCGCCTTTTTATATGTGCAGGTATAGGGTTGGCGGAAAAGGCTTTCAGCCTGATATGGGCCTGACACTTGGTCCCATATACTTTAACCTAATAAATACACATATTGAATACAGGGAATAATATAAAGCTAATCTATTACAAGATAGGTAACAAACTTGATTCACAATTAAATGATCTTCAACAATCTCCCCCTTTGTGATCAAGTGCCACCTTGTTATTGCTTCTGGGCTTTCAAGTAGTGCTTCCTCATATTCAGCGCATGCTCATATTGTCTCAGCATGTTTCTCTTGTCCAGGCGATCGTCGATGGCTTTTAGAATGATTTCCAGTGTGGAATGTTCCTTTTGAATGTATGACGATGCCTCCTTAAGTTTTTGCTCTAGCTGTTCCTTCATCTTCAACAGCTGTTCTCTGATGATCTTCAGCGTTCCATCACAGTATTTCTCAACTTCACTAACCATCATCAGGCGTTTTTCATTCTTGTGGTTGAGATATGTGACTGCTGGCGGTGTGAAGAAGATGTGGTATGCAGGGAAGTCCTCGAGCTCTGGACCATACAGTCTTGGCTTTGTAAGATTTGTTTTTGTCAAGTTGCACTCGATAGCCATCTGTAGGTCGTGAGATGAGTGAACTCTGACTTGTCTGAGCATGAACCTCTTGATTGCTGCGAGGCCTTCGCTGTATGTCCTGCTTTGTCTGACTGGGAGGTATCTGTATGCCATAAACATTTGATAGATGTCGTCTGGTTTGAGCATGATGAAATCGTTTTCCTGGCATGTAAATTCACCCCATCGGTGCGTTGAAGCTTGTAAGACTAGAATCTCACTCCATGATAATCCTCAGCCTTGACCTGTAGGATTTGATGAATTGGGAGAATGTTGGATTTCAGATCCTGTTCCATCAGCTCTCGTTGAGTCCCGGTTGACCGTTGCATCAACATATGAAGATGACCTCCTGCCTGCTTTCCTTTGAGATGGGTGAGTCCACACAGCTTTAGTTCATTTAGAGGTCTGAATTTCTCTGGTCTACGCCATATACGCTCTCTGATTTCCTCTTGGAAGGGGGCTTTGATGCGTACATTTTCCCAAGGTTTCTCTGTCTTGGGAAGTCGTCCCGCCGTTTGTCTGACAACAGATTCAAGTTCTTTCTGAGTATCTGTAATACTGTTGAAGACTATTTTATTATGAATCAAGTTTGTCTGTTTTGTCTGTAATAAGTTAGATGTTTACTATTTCTATTCTGTACTGATTAAATATATCTGTTAGAATAGTATTCAATATGGGCCAAGTGTTAGGCCCATACTCAGGCGAGAAGCCTTTTTACGCATACCTGAGCCTCGCCTATAAAAGAGGGAGGAGGACTCAGGTTTGCGGTTAACTTTCGTATCTGCTCAAAACAGCCTTAGCGCTTATCATTCTTGTACGAAAGGTTCACGGTATATCAGAGAAGGTTTACACTTGATCTTTCTGTGTTCATCTTTGTTGTTAATCTTTCATCTGTATGCCATATTATACTGTTGTTATAGAAAACAGGGACTAACAAATGGTATCAGAGCCGATCGAGAGCTGATCAGAAGAACTATCTGCGAAAGACTCTGTTTTTGTAGAATAGCGAGTTTATCATCTGTAATCTTATTTCTGCACCAAATACTGTAAAAGTTATACTGTTAGAATCGCGTTTCAAAGACGATCAAGCAGTATATCTTCCTTTTTCGTTTCCGCATTTTTTCATTCTCTGTAAACTCGCACCCATGAACTCGCACCCCTCGTTTCTCTAAGCTCTGTGCAGCTTTTTGACCTGAAACTTGGGTAAAAGGATCTCTACAACAAGGGCTACAACCTACCATATTTGTTTTTCTGAAAATCTGAAGTTTTATTTTTTCAGGAATTCGCAGCCCAAGGTGTTATTGCATAAACTCGCAGCCTGCAAACTCGAGTTGAGAAACTCGCAGCCTGCAAACTCGAGCTCAAGAACTCGCAGTCTACAACTCGCGTTCTACAACTCGCAGTCTACAAACTCGCAGCCTGCAAACTCGCAGTCTGGCCACGAGTTTTGACCCTGCGAGTTTACACCTCGAGTTTTGGAAACTCGAACTCTTGACCTCGAGTTCATAAACTCGAACTCTCACCTCGAGTTCCCCAGACCTCGAGTTTAGGCTTTGAATACTCAGGAACTCGAGTTCTTGACTTAGTAAATTTTCTGATCTTATTTCTCGAACGGTCAGTTTTCTACAGCTACAGGAATGGCTTCTGAATCCAATGCGCAAGGAAACAGCAGTACTCCTCCATCTCTGAGGAAAGGGGAGTACCAAATGTGGAGAACTCGTTTCTTGAATTTCCTAGAACACAAAGAAAACTCTGACGCAATGCTGGAATCACTCCTGGAAGGACCAGTTGTACTAATGATTGACGTAGGAGGGGACTCAACTAATAATCCACCCATTCCTCCGGAAACAAGACGAAAGAGGCCGTCTGAATACACTGAAGCAGACAAGCTAAGGCTGAGAGGAGACCTCATGGCCAAAACATACCTCCTCCAAGCCATCCCAAATGAAGTGTACGTGATGATTGACAGTATGCAAACTGCAAAAGAAATGTGGGACGAGATTGAAAAATTACTCCAAGGCACGAGCATAAGCCTAAAAACCAAGAAATCTGCTATTTTGATGGCTTATGACTCGTTCAAAGCTGCTCCTGGAGAACCTCTTCACGAGACTCATGCCAGGCTTGTGAAGCTGATGAATGAAATGAGGAAAATCAAAATATTCAGAACCAACCTGGAACTGAATACTAGATTTTTATCTAGTCTGCACCCATCTTGGAGTAAAACAGTAAAGGACTTGAGACAACGCATTGACATGGATGAAATTGATCTCTTCACCTTGAATGAGATGGCTGACTTCGCAACAGAACACTTACAAGCTGACCCGTCACTTACTGCACCAGTGGACTCTGACACAGTTGAACCAAATCCTGTACCTGAAGGTGTGATTCTCAATTCTCTCTTTCAGAACTTCTACGAGAATTCACAACCTTCATCTTCTCCATGCACACCAGCTTCATCGTCAACTATTCCACAACAACCGACTCCTTTCACTGAAATTCCACTCCTTCTCGGACCAGATAATGAACCATCTACTCCGTCAACTCCCCAAACTAATCACGGAGGAGTGGATGATCACGGGTTTGCTACCACATCCGAATCATCTCCACCGCACACCTCAGCTGCTCAAGAGTCACCAATCCCCTACCAGGACTCGGATCAACCGATCATTACTCCTAATCCTCTGGCACATGAGAGGAAATGGACTAGAGCTCATCCCACTGAACAAATAATCGGTGATCCGGGTCAAGGTGTGCGTACGAGATCAGCTACTATGAATGAATGTCACTACGCATGCTTTCTAAGCCAGAATGAACCGTCCAAAGTCTCAGATGCACTCGCTGATCCAGATTGGGTGATTGCCATGCAAGATGAGCTCAATCAGTTTGGCAGACTAGAAGTGTGGACACTCGTGCCTAAACCCCCTCAGAAAACCATAATTGGCACCAAATGGGTGTTCAAGAATAAGAAGGACGAAGAAGGCATAGTGATACGCAACAAGGCACGGCTGGTCGCTAAAGGATACAATCAGCAAGAGGGCATAGACTATGATGAAACATTTGCACCCGTAGCAAGAATTGAAGCAATTCGCCTCTTTCTTGCGTACGCGGCCCACAAGAACTTTACCGTCTTTCAAATGGACGTCAAGACTGCCTTTCTGAATGGAGTCTTGGAAGAAGAAGTCTATGTCGCTCAGCCCGAAGGATTTGTAGATCCCAGATATCCCAACCATGTGTACAAGCTGGAGAAAGCCCTGTATGGGCTGAAACAGGCTCCAAGAGCTTGGTACGATGCCTTAACTGAATTTCTGGTTGACTCAGGCTTCTCAAAAGGGAAGATTGATACCACACTCTTCATCAAGCGACAGAAGTCTGACATCATCCTGATTCAGATCTATGTTGATGATATCATCTTCGCCTCCTCAAATCCACGTCTGTGCAAACATTTTGAGAAACTAATGAAAACTAAGTTTGAAATGAGCATGATGGGAGAGCTGAATTTCTTCCTAGGCCTGCAAGTAAGACAACTCTCTGACGGCATTTTCATCAATCAGTCCAAGTATATTCTGGAAATGCTTAAGAGATTCAACATCGATAGCAAATCTTCCATGACGACCCCTATGTCCCCCACCAATAAACTGGACTCAGACCCTCTGGGAAGTCAGTCGATGCCACAAACTATAGGGCCATCATTGGATCTTTGCTATATCTCACGTCTAGCAGGCCTGATATCGTCTTCTCTACATGTTTATGTGCACGCTTTCAGGCGAATCCGAAGGAGTCCCATCTGACCGCTGTTCGAAGAATACTGAGATACCTCAAAGGCACTGTGAACCTAGGCCTTTGGTATCCCAAGCACTCAGGTTTTGACCTAGTCGGATACTCTGACGCAGATTTTGCTGGTTGCCGGATGGACCGCAAAAACACATCGGGAGTTGTCCAGTTCTTGGGCGATAAGTTAGTCTGCTGGTCTTCCAAGAAACAGAACTGTGTGTCAACATCTACGGCCGAGGCAGAATATGTCGCGGCTGCTAGCTGTTGTTCACAAATATTATGGATGAAGACCCAACTAAAAGACTACGGTTACACTTTCTGCCATATCCCGATCTACAGCGACTCACAGAGTGCCATCGCCATCACCAGCAACCCGGTTCATCACTCCCGCACCAAACACATCGACCTGCGCTACCATTTCATCAAAGACCACGTGGAAAAAGGGGATATTGACATGTACTTTGTAAGCTCCGAGCTTCAACTGGCTGATTTGTTTACTAAGGCACTGGATGAAAAGAGATTCCAGTTCCTGGTTTCCAAATTAGGCATGTTGAACCTCGAGCCTTTGTAATTCTGTTTCCACTGGTCTGTACAAGGGGTGTGCGTGTGTGGGACTTGTACAAAGTGTGAGTGCGTGTGTTTGTAAATAGTGTGCGTGAGTTGCTTTTTGTGTATTGTGTGCGTTGCATGTGTCCAGGGGGAGAAACCCGGGAAAAATACAAAAATAGTGTGTGTGCGTTTGCATTCATCGAGGGGGAGAAAAAGAGCAAAAAGATCAAAAATAGTGTGTGTGCATTTGCATTCATCGAGGGGGAGAAAAAGGGCAAAAAGATAAAAAATTAGTGTGTGTGATTTGCATATAGTGTGTGTGCATTGCATTCATCGAGGGGGAGAAAATTTGAAAAATCTCAACAAAAAAAAACAACAGTGCGTGTGTTGACTTCAGCGAGGGGGAGTACTTTTTACTGATCAGAAATGGATCATTTCACCCCTAAGGCCCAAATTTTTTCTCCGGCCCGTTTCTAAACTCTCGCGTATATATACCCATTTCTCATCCCCTTCCTTCCCATTGCCTACGCTTCCTTCTCGCAGAAAACACACAGAGCTCGAATTCTCTCTATCACTCTCCGTCGTCCTCCAAACTTCCCTCCCTCTCACAGACCTCCACACACTCCTCACCAAGGTAGATTTTCACTTCGTACTTCCCCATCACTCTCCTCTCACAGACCTTCACACATCTCGAACCGTCCCTTAACCAAAAACAAAAACAAAAAACACCGCGTTTTTTTTCTCAAAAATAAATTTTCAAACGAAAGGGGGGGCTTGATTGATTGTTTATCCTTGTATCTGTATCTTTTTTTCAGGTGGTCATCGTCTTCTCTGAGCAAAACGCGAGTTCTGAAACTCGAGTTCCAAACTGACGTTTCAAATTCGAGCAGACCGCGAGTTTGTAAACTCGCGCTCCGGGCTCGAGTTTGTAAACTCGCGCTCAGGGCTCGAGTTTGTAAACTCGCGCTCAGGGCTCGAGTTTGTAAACTCGCGCTCAGGGCTCGAGTTTGTAAACTCGCGCTCAGGGCTCGAGTTTGTAAACTCGCGCTCAGGGCTCGAGTTTGTAAACTCATGGTCCGGGCTCGAGTTTGTAAACTCGCACCCATGGCTCGAGTTTGTAAACTCGCACCCATGGCTCGAGTTTGTAAACTCGCGCTCAGGGCTCGAGTTTGTAAACTCGTGGTCCGGGCTCGAGTTTGTAAACTCGCACCCATGGCTCGAGTTTGTAAACTCGCGCTCAGGGCTCGAGTTTGTAAACTCGTGGTCCGGGCTCGAGTTTGTAAACTCGCACCCATGGCTCGAGTTTGTAAACTCGTGTCCATGACCTCGAGTTTTTTTTTAACTTGGTGCCAGAACTCGTTTCCTCATCTCAGATATCCTCAACCTCAAAGGGCAATTTTTTACTAACGTGTGCTATTCTTTCAGCTCAATATGCCAGGCACTCAACAAGATACCCCCCAGGAAGATGCACTCTACACACAGCTGTTTCCTAAATACAAGTGGGTTCGGCTACAGGACAACAACTTTCAGCTCGACCTAGCTGTCCTCAAGTGCCCTGACCCAGTCATTCCTATCATCCTGAAGGGGCACTACATCTGGCCGGCATTCACCAAAGCTATAACTGTCCCCGAAATCTACCTGCAACAGCTATGGGGGACCATGCACATGCCCTCCAGAAAGGACGCTTCTGGTATCACTGCCACGCTCCACAACAGACGGCTAGCACTAACAGCGTCCACTCTACGAACCACACTGGAGCTGCATGTCCACGAGACCTATGAACCATTACCCTCCAAGGCAGAACTGATGCAAGGATTGGCACAATTGGGATATGATGCACCGCTGCCGTTTCTGTCTCATTTCAAGCTGATGAACTTGCCATACCCATGGAAGACACTGTTTGGCCTCGTCAACAAATGTCTATCTCCAAAGCACGCTGGCCATGACAAGTGCAACCTGCAGATCTTCCAAATCTTCCATGGGATCGTCTTCGCAAAAAATTATGATATGGCGCAGCTATTCTGGATTGAGCTGGTGACTCAAGTCCAGGACAAAGAGGATGGAAAGACGGGCATGACGATTCCCTACGCCAGATGGTTGGCGCTCATCATTGCTGACTACATGACCGCCCACCCAGGGATTCCCCAGCGCAAAGATGAAGACCAGTTCACTGCCCCCAAGCTTCAGTACTTCAAGCGCTTCAAGCATGACACTGTGGGGATGACCATACCAGATTATCTGTTGGACCTGGGCAATCCACGACACTCTGCACTCGTCCAATATAGAGAAAGTCTACCGAAAGATGGCCCCATGGTTCAGCAAAACCCAGCTGGACCTACCCGAGGCCTAACCCGAGAGCAAGTAAGGGTCCTAAGAGAGCCTGTAAGCCACAGAGACCAGTGGCACGTGTGCCCCATGAAGGGAAGTCTGACGATTCTCTCGAGAGGAATCAGACGGCTGAGGGCACACGTACAAACGCTGTGGAACCTGCCGATGAATCGTTCAGCCCGGCCCACAAAAAGGCTGACGATGAGGCATCCAATAGCGTGGCCAAAGACGATGACGATGCTGACAGCGATGATGACGACGACGATAGTGACGACGTGGAGCGCACTTTTGCTCTGATCCAAAAGGGGAAGCTGCCACTTGATTCTCCTCCAAAGAAAGTCACCCTTGAGGATGCAGCTCCTTTTATAGCTACCCGTCCCAAGACCATCGTCATCAGACCCGTGAAGGAGCCAGCCACAGCTAAGATTGCTGCTCCCCGGTCACCTAAGGCAAAGGCAAAGAAGCAGCGTCCTGTCAGAAAGAGTTTGGTTGCTGAAGAGGACCTACACATCTTCGACGACTGTCTTCCCTTCATTACTATAAGCCGGGCCGAATCCTTAAGTACAGGGGCCAACCTTGTTGGTCCCCGAGTAGAAGCCGCAGCATCGAGCTCAACTGCGCGTGCACCGCCCTCTCCCAACCACTCGTTAGCCTCCCAAAAGGCTAACGTTTCAACATCACGGGACTCACCCACCTCACTGGTTCCCTCCGAACCAGTTGAGCGCTCTAGTGGCCCACCGCTCGAGGCCACAACCCCCTCTTTCTCCACATCGAGTCTAGGTGTCACATTCCCCACATTTTCAAATTTCTCTAGGACACCTACACCATTCACAGCACATACAGGTGCACACACCCTGGATACAACGACCGGAGTGCACACAATGATGGTCGGAAGCCCTGCTGTGCCAAAAATGACTTCATCTTTGCAGGCAGGCCACACATCAGCTCTCTTCACTGATGCTGTGACAACAGTTACAACCCCCGTAACTGGACACCTTTCACCCGAAGACGTTACCGTTCTCATGAACCGCTACATGGAGTCCACCATCAAACCATGGGTGCAACAAGCATTCACCGCTTGGGCACAGGACTCCAAGACAACCCCAGCGGTTCATAGTGAACAGAGCCACCCAAACCTCACTCTTCACCCTCTCAATCAATTCCACAACCCACTCCTGTCATCCCTATCACATCCACCAAACCCCTTAGCCCTTCACTCTCTCGGGGAACCCACGATACAGAACTGGTATCGCCCTCTGCCTCGACCAATCCCTTCCACCTATCCCGCCTTGAGCTTGCCGATCTCCTGTTTCTTCGGTTGCCGGAGGTCGACACTTGCCACCTTTCACCCTTCGAGCGCGACCTTCTCCAAGTTTTCTTCAAACACGACCGCCCTCAGTACGGCACTTGCCGTGACAGTCCCCGAGGCCTCAAACGTTCCCATGAGGATCCCGACGATTCGGAACCTCATGAGGGGGAGAACAAGAGACCTCGGACACTTGAGCAAGCAGCCTTTACCAGCCATGAACCCCAGCCAAACACCTAATCAAACCAGCCCACCAACCAACCACCACCTTCCTCGAGCCACAACCAAGCCCAACTATCTAGCCTGGTCGAGCTAGATGAAACATCCCGAGGCTTATCTCCTAGAGATACTGTCCGAGGAGGGGATGGAAGTCCTGTAGTGGTTACCTCTGGTACATCACAAAGCTCAGGCCATCGATCAGAACACAGTTCGAAATCGATGACAACATCCCGAGGCGTGTCTCCAAAGGATACCGTCCGAGGAGGGGATGGAAGTCCTGACGATGCTATCTCTGATTCATCTGTCAAGTCAGGCCATCAGCCAGAACTCAGTTCTAACCTGATGACAACGGGCAATCCTAGTGAACCCGGTTGTGCTTCACGAGAAAAATCACCACAGCTGAGAGTCCCTTACATTCCCCAAGGCAAAGATATTCACGATGCACTCGAGGATGTTGTGGTACATGACGTTTGGCCGAGAAAGTGGACAGCGTGGGATGATCTTAGATGCGAAGCTGAGACAGAGGATATGCAGCGAAATTGGTGGCTGAGAGAGTTACTGGCCAAATGCGCAGAAGACATCATACGCCTTGATGAAGAGGAACTCAAAGAAGGGGAGGACTACAAAAAGATACCCAGGGAGCTAGAATCCGTCATTAGACAAACGGCAAGCAAGTTGCCCCCAAAAGAAAAGCTCTGGGAAAACATCAGAATAAATGCCCCCTTCCAAGAGGAAATCAGAAAGGGAATTTGGAGAACCGCAGACAAGCTCAAACAGCTAGATGAACTAAAGATCCGTGGTTTGACTCACCTCAAAGGAAAAATGGCTGGCGGACATCTTCACATGCTGATGCACAGATCATCTGGAAAACAATGTCAAGTACTGGAAAGAGATATGAAGTCCAGCATCCATCCTATTGACGCTATCCTTGATATACACAGAGAAGATCATCACACCATCCCGTTCTACAGCTTCAAAGTTCGACGGACAGACTCCAGCATATTCATCTGCCAGGAAAACGACTTTATAATGATGAAAATGGAGGATATCTACCAAATGTTCATGGTAAGTAGGTATCTCCCACTGAGTCGAAACAGGACACATGAAGAAGGCTATGAGGCGATCAAACGGTTTATGCTGAGACAGATCAGATTCTATGCTGCCCATGATCTACAGATGGCCCTGGAAAACAATGTCCGAAAAGCAAATCTGGTAAAGCCAACTCTGAATGGTCCAGAGCTCAAAAAGTACAGACCATATCACATCTTCAAGGACCCAGTCTCTATCATATATCTCAATCACGAGGAACAGAAAAGACTCATGTGGGTAGAAGACATTCACAAATACTGTGATGGGACTCTGAAGATCATTCAGACCAAGCTACAAGAGATCAAAGAAAATATAGATCCAAGACTTGCGGACGCCAGCGAGGAAGAGCTCCAAGTATACGAAAAGGTGTGGACCATCCTAAAGCCCATCAACGAGCAACTTGAAAAGAGAAGAATGCTGAGACAGTATGAGCATGCGCTAAATTTCAGAAAGCATTACTTCAGATCTCAAAAATAAATGCAAGACGGCACTTGATCACAAAGGGGGAGATTGTTGAAGACTATTTTATTGTGAATCAAGTTTGTCTGTTTTGTCTGTAATAAGTTAGATGTTTACTATTTCTATTCTGTACTGATTAAATATATCTGTTAGAATAGTATTCAATATGGGCCAAGTGTTAGGCCCATACTCAGGCGAGAAGCCTTTTTACGCATACCTGAGCCTCGCCTATAAAAGAGGGAGGAGGACTCAGGGTTGCGGTTAACTTTCGTATCTGCTCAAAACAGCCTTAGCGCTTATCATTCTTGTACGAAAGGTTCACGGTATATCAGAGAAGGTTTACACTTGATCTTTCTGTGTTCATCTTTGTTGTTAATCTTTCATCTGTATGCCATATTATACTGCTGTTATAGAAAACAGGGACTAACAAATACTTAAGAATTTGAGTACTTAGATTAAGTTAATGTTTCGGGACGAAACATCTTTTAAGGAGGGTAGAATGTGACACTTCAAAAATTTAATAAAAAATAAAAATAATTTTTTATCAGATAAAATATTACGAAAATAACATTTTAATTATTAATTGAGTCAGACAAAAATTCAACAGTTGTAACATCCTAATCAGATAAAAATTTCCAAGTTTACGACTTTTAATCAGATAAAAATGGCCCGATAATAGAAGTAACGTTTTAGTATAAAATTAACTTTTATATATATATCTATTTTAAGTTAAGTATAATAATACACAAATACAACAATATAATAAATAAAATATAATAAACCTACTCCTAATAAAACTACCTACGTACATATAACCTACGTAATACAATAATATAAAACTAAACTAAACTAAACCTACGTATTATAGAAGTATACTCCTACTATTATACTATTATATTACTACTACGTAAATAATATTAAGTAAACTCCTACGGGAGATAAACTACTCCCGGTAGGTTTTGTTGGCCGGCAGCTTCAACTCCAACTCCAACTCCAACTCTAACATCCCAGCCTAAAACCCTCATCTTTCTCTATAAATAATAGGTCAGAACCTGCATTTTCTTCATCCCAAAAAACTAAGAAATATACAAATATACGTATATATATATATTTCTGCGACCCAGCGTTTTAGCCAGAACCAAGCCTTGAAAATACTTCCCAAACCTTCCCCTTCGTGATACGAATCCAACGGAAAAAGAATCGTCGAAAACGGTCGTGAAACGAGGGAGAAAAGCCTCGCCAGAGTTTCGCCGGGGAAAAACATTTCGACGGAAAACGGAGAGGAGGGAGGAGCTGCCGCCGCCGCCGTACCACCTCTGACCTTCGCCGCCCTGCTACCGCCGTTTTCGGCCGTTTCGCTCGTCCAAACGAGGTGAGTTCTCCCCCCCCCCCTGTTTTTCCCGTTTTCCGGCGAGCTGAGGAGGAAGAAGACCCAGCTGGTCTGGTTTTTTGGGCCTTTTTCTTGTTGGGCCTATTGTTTTATTTTGGGCCAGTTCGGCCCAGTTGCAATAAAAATTAAAAATAAAATAGTAAATGAAATAAATAAAATCTGGAAAAATATAAATTAAATACCTAGTATAAATATACATATTCGGACCAACCAGAATTGGAAAATAATATTTTTAGCTATTTTTAATTGATTTAATGGTAATTGGGCCAATTTATACACATTTAGTAAATAATTAACTAAATAACGAAAATAATTATGAAATAAATATTGGAGTAAACTAGGATAAATATATGACTAACTAGGACCTTATAGACCATTTATAATTAATAAATATTAAGATTTAGTATATTTAATTGTAATTGAACCGGTTAATAGATATATGAAATTAAAGGAATAATTATGGAAAATAATTATAAAATAGATATCTGGACAACCTAGGTCGAATATAGACCCAAAATATATTTATGGACGATTACTAATTTATAAAGTCGATTTTTAGTCTATTTATTTAAATTAGGCCATATAAAACTAGTTAAGTAATTAAATAAGGAAATATTAGTATTAATGGTGAAATAAATAAATCACTGAGGTTGAAAAATAATATTCTGGACTAAAAATAATGTTGGAATAAAATAATGAAAATAAAATAAGGTTGGGTTAGCTAGCATAAATAATTGACTATATGTAGAATTAATAAATAACTTAATTATGTAATTAGTGGACTAATTCAATTAATAATTTTTATGATTGAATATTAGAGATTCGGACTTCATATAAATATTTAAAATAATTGAATTCATAAATTAATGGGTTAATATAAATAAAGTAATTAGATAATAATTTATGAGTAGAATAAATTAATAGTGATTATTGAATAAAAATTAGATGTTGTAGTTAATTATATTCGAATATTTTATTTAATATTAGAATTCAAATATTGTAATTAATGGCTGAATTAATAAGGTAATTTGATTAATAAAAAGTGATTAACCAAAGTTAATGCGAATAATAAAATAAAAGGAGAAAATCGGGTAAAGTAATTACAAATAGAATAAGTGACTAATTTATCATATTTAATTAAAAAGGTGATTATCTAGAGACCAGATTAGAGGAGGATAACTAGGAGCATCAGGACTTAAGGTAAGTTTCTCTGCCAATCCAAAATTGTTTCCTCGTATTATATGCTTATTATATGCATTATGTGATTAAGTGTGAATTGTGAGTTTTGTGTATGTGATTTTGAGGAGATATTATATATATATGGTAGTTAAGAAGTATAAATCAAGTACTTTTGGGGTATTAAATATTTTTAAATACCTTCGAGATTTTTTTGAGAAATTAAGAAGTATTTTTGAAGTATTATTAAGCGAAGATAAAATTTACATTTTCATAAGAAGTGAGCATCTCGGGAGTAATCCGAGGTGTCGGTTTTTCCACATCCGGATAAATGTGGAGGGTGATTAGAGCTACTACTACTAAGAAGTACAGTTTAAGTTTCAAGTAAGATTTGGATCTATGATCCCTTTTAAGAAGAAGTTATAGTAGTAGTCCCTAATCATTCAAGAATTTTAGAATTGGGGTGGTTGGGTTCCGACCACTCGAGATGACTTACTACTCGGAGGGCTTGGAATCCCTTTTAGGGGGTGTGCACACTTAAGGTAGTCGTTTCGTTTCCAACAGAGCAGTTGTGGTACCGGCACTTGTTCGGGGTGGCCGTCCGTAACCACGGTCCACCGGGCTCTACCGAAACGTTAAGCACCGCCCTTCTAAATTACTAGGAAGTTAGAGAAGAAGTGTATTTCTTAAGAAGTTTAAAGAGAAGAATTACTAAGAGATTTTCCAAGAGAAGTTTAAGATTTTAGCAAAGAAGAAATTTTAGAAAAATCAAAGACAAAAGTATTTTGGAAGAGTGCGTCATTTTTATATGATATTATATAAAAATCTATTTTTAGTCAAACCTGATTATTTTACGGGGTTGGATAGTACTTACTTAGCTCTAAAGCTAATTTTTGTTATTTTTCTTGTCTCTCTTCTCCCTTAAATTTTATCAGGTGATGAGTTGGATACCTATGTGGATTGACGGATTGCTCGAGCTTGAGTGCGAATTAGAAGATGCCTTAGTTAAATCTAGTCATAAAACAAACATTTACTTATTATTACATTAGTTTTTATTGTTTTACTTTGAGTTGCCTGTGCATTCGGTTAAGAGATGACCGAATGTGGCGGTAACACTCATTTCCCTTTTAGACTTCCGCTGTATTTCTTCAACTCTTTGATGAATGAATAAAGTATTTCTTTTAAATATATCAATGTTTTGGGCGGGAAATTTAGGGGTGTTACAGTATCCTTGTAGTTTTCCCCTTCCTTTCGTTCATCATCCTTGAGCCTGATTATGTCCTCTGCACATTTGTTAATGATTTCTCGTAAGAACCAGTTCCTTTGCATATCATGACATTCTTCATCCTGCATTATTTGATCCATCTCCGTCCACTGTCTAGGCCATTTGTCGTGGTGATGATATCCTCAAGTTGATCGTGCATTTCATCCGATGACAGAATGGTAGTAGCTGGTTGATCTTGTAGTGACGGAGACCTGTTAACTGGGACACCGGGGTCACTAGGATTTCCCGTTGTCATCAGCTTCGAACGAGGTTCTAACTGATGGCCTAACTTATAAGATGTACCAGTAGTAGCATCATCAGGACTTCCATCCCCTCCTCGGTTGGTATCTTTAGGAGATACGCCTCGGGATGTTTCATCTAGCTTGACCAGGCTAGAAAGTTTGGTTACGGGTGGCTGTTGGTTGGTAGAGGTTTCTGGTTGAACGGGCTGTGGAGTGTGGCTGGCTAAAGCAGTTTGCTCGAGTGTTCGTGGCCGCTTGTTCTCTCCCTCATGAGGATCCGAATCGTCGGAGTCCTCATGGGAACGTTTGCGACCACGAGGACTGTCATTGCATTTGCTCTTGGTTTCAGGGGAAGAGAGGAAGGCATCGAGGATGGCTTGCTGGTGGAGGGTGAGGTTGGCTTCTGGGATGTTGAGGAGATGGTCCAGCAAAGCCGATGCTAGGGTTTCGAATGGTAGTGAGGGGAGATCGATGGAAGGTGTGGTCGGGCGTGGAGATAATACTGGTTCTGTATCATGGGTTCCCCGAGAAGGTGAAGGGATGGGTATTTGGTTGATGGAGTGGTGAGAGAGGGTTGTGGAAGAAATAGGTTGGGTATGGGAGATGAAGGGTTCGGGTGTAGGTTGGGGTGTGGGATGTTCAGGCTGAACCGCTTGGGTGGTCCTAAATTCTTGTGCAAGAGCGATCATTGCTTCTTGCACCCATGGTTTGATGGTGGAATCCAGGAAGCGATTCAGGAGAACATTGACATCTTCAAAGGTGGGGTGGCCAGTTACGGGGGTTGTAACTGTTGTCACAGCATCAGTGAAGATAGCTGATGTGTGGCCTGCA
The DNA here is from genome assembly GCA_945859875.1 of Cuscuta europaea. Lineage (NCBI taxonomy): Eukaryota > Viridiplantae > Streptophyta > Magnoliopsida > Solanales > Convolvulaceae > Cuscuta > Cuscuta europaea. Next base: position 10,539,472 of record CAMAPE010000080.1, on the reverse strand, counting down.
TGCAATGATGGAATCATTGAAGGCATAGCAGGACTTCCGACCGTCCTAGCTTGCGCTCTGGTCGTTGCGTTCAGGGTGGGTGCACCTGTATGTGCTGTGAATAGTGTAGGTGTCCTAGAAAATGAAGAAAATGTGGGAAATGTGACACCTAGACTCGATGTGTTTGAAGGAGGGGTTTTGACCTCGGGCGATTGGTCAATAGTTCGCTCAACTGATTCGGATGGAACCAGAGAGGTGGGTGAGTCCCGTGCTTTTGAAACGATAGCCTGTTGGGAGGCTAACGAGTGGCTGGATGAGGGTTGTGCATGCGCAGTTGAGCCATATGCTGCGGTTTCTACTCGGGAACCGAAAAGATCGGCTCCTGTACTAAGGGATTCGGCTCGGCTTATCTGGATAAAAGGGTCACAGCCAGTGAATATGTGCTCGTCAGCCTTATCTATGAGGCTCTTTCTGATGCGAGGCTGAGGCTTTGGCTTAGCAGATTTGTCATTCTTTATTTTAGCCCGTTTTTCGCGAATGATGGCATCCTTAGAGTTCTTGATGGCGTGAGCTGCTTCATCATAGTCAGCCTTGGAGCTGTTAGTTTCTCTGTGAACGCTTTTGGAATTTTGTAATTCCTTGATGGTGAAGATCTTGGGTCTGCCGACGATTATGGGTGATGCGTCTTCAGCGGTTATCTTCTTTGGAGATTCAGCAGACAGCTTACCCTTTCTGATCAGAGCATAGGTGTGCTCAACGTCGTCGCTGTCATCACCATCGTCATCAGAGTCTGACTCATCACTATCTGTTCCCACGCTTTCGGATGCCTCATCGTCAGTGTTAGTTTGGGCATCACTGGACGATTCATCAGCAGATTCTTCAGCGTCCGTTTCGGTGCCCTCAGCCGTCCGACTCGTCTCGAGAGAGTCGTCGGACTTTCCTTCATGGGGCAAACCGGCCACTGGTTTCTGTGGCTTTTGGGCTCTCTTAGGACCCTCACGTGCACTCGGCTTTGTCCCCGGGGTAGGTCCAGCTGGGTTTTCCTGAACCATAGGGACAGTTCTCTCAATACTCTCGCGGTACTGTTGGACTGTAGGATTGGACGGATTGGCGAGATTGAGCAGGAACCCAGGAATCCGCAAGCCCTGAGCCGCGTTCTTGTCAGCTTTGAAATATTGGAGCTTTGGGGCTGTCAAGTGTGGATCGGCACTGCGTTTAGGAATGGAGGTGTGCTCTGCCATGCAGTCATGGATAATCAGACCCAGCCACCTGGCGTATGGGATGGTGCCTGAGCTGTTTTTCTCCTTTGCTTTTACCAGGTCCATGAGCTCTGAGAAGAAGAGCTGAGCCATGTCGTAGTTCTTGTTGTATGCAATGTCGTGGAAGATGAGTAGAATCTGCTTGTTGCATTTGTCAAACCCGACATGCTTCGGTGACAGGCATTTGTTCACCAACCCGAACAGGCTCTTCCACGGGTGATGGAGATAGGCTCCATTGAAGTTTGACAGCTGGGGAAGAAGTGAAGTGTAGCCGAGAGCTGCCACGTCCTTGAGAAGATCAGGAATGGATGGCAGCAGATCATATGTGTCGTGGACTGGCAGCGCTAGAGTGGATCGCAGTGTAGACGCCATCAGGATTACGCACATACCATTCAACTTAGTCTTAATCTTGGAGCGATCCTTCACTGGTTCTGTATGCATATGGCCCCAGAATTGTTGTAGGTATATCTCTGGCACTGGTTTGGCGTTGTGGAGTGCGGCCCAGAGATAGTGACCTTTCATGATGGCGGGAATGACCGGGTTTTGGCATTTGAAGACGGTGAGGTCTAGCTGGAAGTTGTTATCCAGCACCTTGATCCACTTCCCTTTTGGGTAGATGGTGTCGTCAATATGAGTTTGATGTGTTCCTGCCATAATGAACTGTAAAAGCAGGGGGTCAGCATATTAATTCATTGTTTGTTTGCTTTGAGATTAGATTGAAAAATTTTTGGTGTTTGCAAGTTTCAGACAATGGGTGCAGGTGGGCTTTTTAAGAAAATGCTAAGTCAAAATCTCGAGATTCGAGTTCTCGAGTTTTAAATCTCGAGATCTAGATATCGACATTCAAATCTCGAGATGCAAATCTCGAGATCAAGATATCGAGATTCAAATCTCGAGATCAAGATATCGAGATGCAAATCTCGAGATCAAGATATCGAGATTCAAATCTCGAGATCAAGATATCGAGATGCAAATCTCGAGATCAAGATATCGAGATTCAAATCTCGAGATCAAGATATCGAGATTCAAATCTCGATATCAAGATATCGAGATTCAAATCTCGAGATCAAGATTTCGAGATGTAGATCTCGAGATCGAGATTTCGAGATCTACATCTCGAGATCTCATCTCGAAGATGAAACGACGATATCGCGATCTGAAGAACTGTAACTCGAGATCGAAACTCTCGAAACGAAGATCCCACCTGCAAAACATATACAAGACAGATGCGAAAAAATGATATTTAAAATGGATTTCGACCTTGAAACGAAAAACCCTCCTTTTTGTTTGATTTTGAATTTTTACGAACGATTTTCAAAAGGTTTTTTTCGTTTGAAAGCAGAGTGGATGGCGATGGCGAAGGAGAAGTGAAGCAAGAAGATGAGATGCTCCTGTTTAACTACCTTCGTAGAGAGAATCGAAGTGAGCAACGGGAGATGGAAAAATGTCGGGAAGAAGACGAAAGGTTCTGAGCAGCTGTGTTTTGCGAAAAGGAATCCGTGCATCTGGTTTGCGAAATAGTTTGAGAATGGGAAGGATGAAGGGTTTCGCGAGGCTTATAAACTCGAGAAGCCTGTGCCTTTTCCGAAACAGTTGAGCCCGAATTTATGGGTTAGCACAAAATGCCCATTGAAAAAGATTTTTAAGGCCCAATATCGGTAAAAATTAGAACTCCCCCTCAAACAGTGAAAACTTTGTCCCTTTTCTCCCCCAAAAAAATGCAACAAACACTATGTACAGATGCAACGCACGCACACTATTTTTGTTCTTTTTGGGTTTTCTCCCCCTTGACACATGCAACACACACACAAACATACACTATTTTTTGTTCTTTTTGGGTTTTCTCCCCCTTGACACATGCAACACACACACACTATTTTTGTTCTTTTTGGGTTTTCTCCCCCTTGACACATGCAACACACACACACTATTTACAGATCACACCCACACACGCTTTTTACAAGTCCCACACACACACACTTTTCAGACCAGTGGAGATTAAATTTAAACAGGCTCGAGGTTCAACATGCCCAACTTGGAGACTAGGAACTGGAATCTTTTTTCATCCAATGCCTTTGTAAACAAGTCAGCTAGTTGAAGCTCTGAGCTTACAAAGTACATATCAATAACTCCTTTCTCCACGTGATCCTTGATGAAGTGATAGCGCAGATCAATGTGTTTGGTGCGGGAGTGGTGAACTGGGTTGCTGGTTATGGCGATGGCGCTCTGTGAGTCACTGTAGATCGGGATATGGCGGAATGTGTAACCGTAGTCTTTGAGCTGAGTCTTCATCCATAATATTTGTGAACAACAACTAGCAGCCGCGACGTATTCGGCCTCAGCTGTAGATGTTGACACACAATTCTGCTTTTTGGAAGACCAGCAGACTAACTTCTCGCCCAAGAACTGGACGGCTCCCGATGTACTTTTGCGGTCCATCCGGCAACCTGCAAAATCAGCGTCCGAATATCCGACTAGGTCAAAGCCTGAATGCTTGGGATACCAAAGGTCTAGATTCACAGTGCCTTTAAGGTATCGTAAGATTCGACGCACAGCAGTCAGATGGGATTCCTTCGGATTAGCTTGAAATCGAGCAAATAAGCATGTGGAGAAGACAAAGTCAGGCCTGCTTGACATGAGATACAGCAAAGATCCAATGATGGCCCTGTAATTTGTAGCATCAACTGGCTTCCCGGAGGGGTCTGAGTCCAGTTTATTATTCGGGGACATAGGGGTCGTCATGGAGGATTTGCCGTCAATGTTGAATCTCTTTAGCATTTCCAGAATATATTTTGACTGGTTGATGAAAATGCCATCAGAGAGTTGTCGTACTTGTAGGCCTATGAAGAAGTTCAGTTCACCCATCATGCTCATCTCGAACTTTGTTTTCATCAGTTTCTCGAAATGTTTGCATAGACGCGGATTGGATGAGGCAAAGATGATGTCATCGACATACATCTGAATCAGAATAATATCAGATTTCTGTCGATTGATGAACAGTGTAGTATGAATCTTGCCTTTGGAGAAACCAGAATCAACCAGAAATTCAGTCAACGCATCGTACCAAGCTCTGGGTGCCTGTTTCAGCCCATAGAGAGCTTTCTTGAGCTTGTATACATGATTTGGGAATCTTGGATCTACAAATCCTTCAGGTTGAGCAACATAGACTTCTTCTTCTAAAGTTCCATTTAGGAAAGCTGTCTTCACGTCCATCTGAAAGACGGTGAAGTTCTTGTGCGCCGCGTACGCAAGAAAGAGGCGGATTGCTTCAATTGTAGCTACGGGCGCGAACGTTTCATCATACTTTATGCCTTCCTGCTGATTATATCCCTTTGCGACCAGCCTTGCCTTGTTTCGTACAACTGTCCCTTCTTCATCCCTTTTATTTTTGAATATCCACTTCATGCCAATGATGGTCTTTTTCTGTGGCTTAGGTACCAGTGTCCATACATCCAGTTTGTCAAATTGATTGAGTTCATCTTGCATCGCAATCACCCAATCTGGATCAAGTAGTGTGTCGGAAACCTTTGATGATTCAGACTGGCTTAGGAAGCAGGCGAAGTGTCATTCATTCATCGTGGCGGATCTTATGCGCACACCTTGACTCAGATCACTTATTATTTGATCAACGGGATGTGCTTTCGTCCATTTCCTCTCATGAGCCAGAGGATTTGGAGTGATGATTGGTTGATCCGAGTCCTGATAGGTGTTTGAGGGCTTTTGAGCAGTTGTGGTGTGCAGTGGAGATGTTTCTGGAGTTGTAGCAAAGCCATGATCATCCACTCCTCTGTGATTGGATTGAGGGGTTGAAGGCGTGGATGGTACATCACCTGGACCTGTAAGGAGTGGAATCTCAGCTATTGGAGTTGATGTTGAAGCTGGTGTGCATGGAGGAGACGAAGGTTGTGAATTCTCGTAGAAGTTTCTGAAGAGAGAATTAAGAATCACATCTTCGTGTTCTGAGTTCGAATCAGCTTTATCAGAAGCCACTGGTACAACATGTGATGGATCAGCCTGTAGATGTTCGATCGCGAAGTTTGCCATTTCATAGAATGTAACATTTACACTCTCGATGACAGTGCACTTGTCTCTTAGATAGATTCTGTAAGCTTTGGACTGCAGTGAGTAGCCGATAAACACGCCTTTTCTGGCTTTGGGGTCCAGCTTACTTCTTTCTGTTCGATCGTTCAGTATGAAGCACTTGCAGCCAAATATCTTGAAGAAAGAGACGTCGGGAGTTCTGTTGAAGAGAATTTCATAAGGAGTCTTGTCGAAGCGTTTATGAATGGATGTTCTGTTCTGGGTGAAGCACGCAGTATTGATTGCCTCTGCCCACATGAAGTGAGGCAGTCTGGATTGGATTAACATGGTGCGTGCTGCTTCAACAAGAGTCATGTTCTTTCTCTCAACAACTCCGTTCTGTTGGGGAGTTTTAGCTGCTGCAAATTGCTGAGTGATACCGACAGATTCATAGAAATAAGTGAGAGTTTGATTTTTGAACTCGGTACCATTGTCAGTCCTTACTATTCGAACACTGTGCTGTAGCAGTTTCTGGATGGTTCTGATAAAGGTCACAATGTTTTCTGCTGCCTCATCCTTTGAACGGAGAAATTTTGTCCATGTGTACCTTGAGAAGTCATCAACGATCACCAGAGTGTATTTGCGACCGTTGATGCTTTGGACCCTCATAGGTCCACACAGATCCATGTGAATTAACTGCACCTGGTGAGTAGATGATGGTACTGTTTTTGACTTGTGGGAGCTTCGCATCATTTTGCCCATTTTGCAGGCACTACAATGATTATCAGTGGAAGACTTTAACAGAGGAAGCCCCTTCACAAGTTTCTTGGAGGACAGGATTGATAGATGCTTGAAGTTCAGATGGGAAAGACGTTTGTGCCAAAGGTTGTTCTGTTCTGTGGAAGCTTTGGACAGCAGACAGATGGAAGTGGTGGATTGTACGCTTTTCAGATCAATCGTGTACAGATTTGAAGTTCTGTAGCACGTTAATAATGTGTTCCCCATGCTGTCTAGTACACAACATTGTCTTGCAAAGAACCTCACTTCCATCCCGCTGTCACAGAATTGCCCTATGCTCAGTAAATTGTGTTTGAGCCCTTTGACAAAAAGAAACATCTTTGATGGTGACACTGGCACAGATGACGTCCCCATATCCAATAATAGGAGATGAGGCGTCATTCCCAAATCTGACATTGCCTCCGTAACAGTTGGTGTAGTTGCTCAACAGATGTTTTATTCCGGTCATGTGGGTTGAGCATCCCGAATCTAAGTGCCACACATGACCGTCCTGCAAAACAATTAAACAGGTTTAGGTACCCATCTTGGAATGGGTCCTTCCTTATCAACAAAAAACACCTTTTTAAATCTTGCTTTTAGCTGTGATCCAATGTCAGCAGCTCTCTCAACAAAAGATCTTTCTCTCGCGGGCTCTCTAATAGCCAGATCTGCTTTTGCAGTGGGTCTGGTTTTTGGAGTCCACTTAACAGTTTCCATTTTGGTGGGTCTGTTTTTGGGAACCCACCTTTCCGTTTTGGTCTTGGTGGGTCTGTTCATGGGAACCCACCTTTCCGTTTTAGTCTTGGTGGGTCTGTTCATGGGAACCCACCTTTCAATCTTATTTTTGGTGGGTCTGAATTTGGGAACCCACCTTTCAGTTTCAGGCTTGGTAGGTCTGATCTTGGGGACCCACCTTTCAGTTTCAGTTTTGGTGGGTCTGTTTTTGGGGACCCACCTGTGATTTGTTATGGGAGGAGAGTAGACACGTGCTTTGTGATTGAATGGTTGTTTCTTGAGTTGGGTTTTAAAAATTTCCTCCTTAGAAAGCCGGTTAAGATGTTTTCTTGAATGAACTCGGAGGGGATATTTCATATATGGTATACAAAATATTCCCTTAGAAGTTCTGTTCTCGGTTTCCCTTCTCGGTTTGAGCTTTCTGTGAGGCTTTGCTTTAACAACATTCACATCACATTCATAATTATGAGGATCTGGAACAGAATAACCATAAGCAATACTAGAATTATGAATTGAACGGTGTCCAAAAGATGTCTCAGAAATATTCAGCTTGGGACTCAAGACTAAACTACTAGGAGTTTGTTTGACAGAGTCAGAATTACATTTAACTTTGGAGTACAAAATAGAACTGGATCTAGTGTTGGCTTTATTTTCAAAAACTTTCTTTTTCCCTTCTGCGATTTCCTTCCTTTTCTTCTTCCACTCGTCCTTCTCTTCTCCTTCCTTCTTCACTTCTTTTCCTGTGAGCAAAGGAGAAGAGTGATGAGTGGACGAACCTTTTGAAAGCTTAGTTTTATCAGGTGAGGTGTGAGAATTTTCAGACTTATTGTTAGAAGCAGGTTGAGAGGTTGTTTTAGCATGATATTGCTCACTTAATTCATTGAACTTTTGAAGAAGTTCCTGTCAGTTATTCTCAAAACCTCTCCTTTCTGTTTCAAATCTCTCTCTCTCTCTCGTTGTCTAGAGTTTTCTGGAGGTTTTTGAGTTTTTGTGCCATAGGAAAGATACAGGGTTCCTCTCAAGTTTTAGAGATACCTACTCTTGGGGGTGGGTCTAGAGGATGTCCTATGTGTGGAATATCCTTTGCATAAGGGTCAAGACATTCACTAAAGCAGGAACTAGGTTCTTCGTGTGTGAGTTGTTTTTCATTTACCGAAGGATAATCACAAGAAATCACAGCTTTAGGGTTCTTTCTCTTTTCTTCTTCTTCTTCTTCTACGTTTTCTTCATCACTTCTAAAATACATTTTCTCACCAAATCCTAGTCCCATGTAATCTTTGTTATAAATCTGAAGACAGTTAACTTTCTTTAGATTACATGGGTTGGTTATGCCCAGTCCTATTCTAGGATTGTAGAACCGGTCATCCTTGATTTGATTTAGAAAAATTGTCTGTTCAGATTGACCTCTCCTAGCAGCTAGATCCTCTAGTTCTTTTACTTTGTTTAAAAGTGTTCTTCTTATATTTTGCAAAAAATCGCATTCAGCCTTTGTTGTGCTTTTCTCTCGTTCACTGTCCTCAATTTTCTTAGTTAATTCAGCTATCTTAAGTTCAAAACTTTCAAAATCTGAGGACACCTTTTTGACTTGTTCTTTCGCAATTTCAAGTTGAACACTTAGAGAGGACTTTTGGTCTAGATTCTGTTTCAGTACCCTGTGATTATTGTCTAATCTCTCCTTTAGTTCTTTAATTAGATTGTCCTTCTCAAGTAAGGACTGCTTTTGATTATTGAAAGGGAGATAAGAGGTACTTACAGAGCTTGTAGAGCATTCACTTACGGGGATCGCAGCATCACCCTTTCTTTCATCTTCTTCCTCCACTTGAGCCATCAAGGCATAGTTTTCTTCCTCCTCCTCCTCACCAGAAGTGTCTTCTGCCCAGTGATCATTCTCAGCAAGCACTGCAGAATTTTCTTCTTCTTTCTGCACCATCAGCATCTTTTGCTTGTTCCACAACATCTTCTGCTTGTAGAAGTTTGCATCCCTCTTCTTAGGCAGACGACAGTCTTTGATGACATGTCCAGCCTTTCCACAGTTGTAGCATTTGGGGGCATCTTCAGCTGCTGGTGCCTTCCTAGAAGATCCTTGATCATGGTTCTTCTGTTTTTAGTTTGAGGAGGAGGTTCTCAACTTGTTGGAGGAGCTGTTCTTCTTAGCAAATCACTTGGCAAGCAGTGCCATTTTCTTCTGTAGGTCTGCAAGTTCAGCCTCCAGGTCAGATTTGTCATCATCACTCTCATCTTCATCTGATTCAACCACCACCTTCTTCTTCTTCTTTTTCAGTGGTGTGGTTGTCCTTCGGGGCTGAGCTTCCATCACCGGAGCCAGGGGATTTGTGTTGTGTTGATCCTTGGCACAAGCAACCTCATTGACAAATTGCTTTAAATGTTCATATAGAGTGCAGAGATCAATTTCATCCAAGTCAATGCGTGATCTGACATCCTTTACTGTCTTTTCCCATGCAGGATGTAGGCTGGAGAGAAATCTTATATTCAGGTCCAATTTGGTCCTGAATACTTTGATCTTCCTTAGTTCATTGACCAGTTGGACGAGTTTGTTGTATGTCTCGTTCAATGGTTCTCCAGGGGCAGCTTTGAAGGAGTCATAGGCAATAAGGATGGTTGTTTTCTTGGTTTTAAGGCTGACGCTTGTGCCTTAGAGCAGTTTCTCAATCTCATCCCACATCTCCTTTGCAGTTTGCATGCTGTCGATGAGCACATATACTTCGTTTGGGATGGCTTGAAGGTGGTACGTCTTGGCCATGAGATCACCTCGAAGCCTGAGCTTGTCAGCTTCGGTGTATTCAGATGCCACTTTCTGTCTCCTTTCTGGAGGGATATGTGGGTTGTTTTCTGGATCTCCTCCAACTGAAATCATCAGTTTAGCTGATCCTTCAAGCAAAGATTCAAGCATTGCAGCAAAATTTTCTTTGTGTTCGAGGAAATTTAGGAATCGATTCCTCCACATCTGATATTCTCCTTTCCTTAGACTAGGAGGAGTACTGTTGTTCCCTTGGGCATTGTATTCAGAGGCCATTGCTGTAGAAAACTGACCGTTCGAGATATTTGATCAAAATATTTTCAAAGGCAGAATATCGAAATTCAAATGTCGAGATCTGAATATCGAGATCCAAGATTTCGATAAAGGAGCCCCGATATCGAGATTTGATATCGAGATATCAAATGTCGAGTTTTGAAATCTCGAGATTTCAAATGTCGAGAAGCAAATCTCGAGATTTGAGATGTCGAGAAATGAAACTCGAGATAAGATGTCAAGATGTCAAATGTCGAGGACCAGAAGTCGAGACCTTAAAATCGAAATCTCGATCTCGAGATTTGGATGTCGAGATCCTCAACGTCGAAATCCTGCAAAGTGAAAAACTCAGATAAGCAAAATCTGAGGGTAGTTTCTGGTAGAGTATGATGTCGAGATCCTCAGGTGAAATTTTCAGCTCGAAATACTGGGCAGAACCTGTTCAAAACATAGATGTCGACATATGGATCTCGAGATATCTCAAGTACAAAAATTACAGAAATACAAATCTGAAGTATACACCTTGATCGCTTCGAAACGACGATTCTAAAGGTATAACTTTTACAACTTTTCAACAAGAAACAAGATTACAGAGTAAGAACTCGACAGAAATAAAAGTGTAAAGAAAAACAGAGGTTTTATGCAGATGTTCTTCTGATCAGCTCTCGATCGGCTCTGATACCATTTGTTAGTCCCTGTTTTCTATTACAGCAAAGAATAACAGTATAACAAGTAGAAGATTAACAGTAAAGATGAACACAGATAGATCGATGTAAACCTTCCTTGATATACCGTGAACTCGTACAGAGAAGTATTTGCGCTAAGGCTATTTGGAACGAGTACGAAAGTTAACGCAACCCTAAACCTGAAGCGCCTTTTTATATGCACAGGTATAGGGTTGGCGGAAAAGGCTTTCAGCCTGATATGGGCCCGACACTTGGTCCCATTAACTTTAACCTAATTAATACACATATTGAATACAGGGAATAATATAAAGCTAATCTATTACAAGATAGGTAACAAACTTGATTCACAATTAAATGATCTTCAACACAAGATGTGATAATCCTATTGCATTCCATGCGATATCTTTCGTACTTGGGTCTAATTTATTATTATCTCCCCCTAAGGTAGGGAATACTCTCTCATTGAAATGACAGTCCGCAAACCGTGCGGTAAATAAATCACCGGTCATAGGTTCAAGATATTTTATTATTGAGGAAGATTCAAATCCAACATAGATTCCCAACCTTCTTTGAGGACCCATTTTTGTATGATGAGGTGGAGCAATTAGAACATAAACAGCACAACCAATAATTTTTATGTGTGCTAAGTTTGGTTCATGTCCAGTAACTAATTGCATTGGGGAATATTCATGATATGCAGTTGGTCTAAGCCGAACTAAATTTGCTGCATGTAAAATTGTGGATCGTTGCGCTTACCGCTACACTAAAAGCAATTGCTGATAGTGAAGCACGCTCCTCCCCCTTTATAGCACAAGCGAAGCGCCACGCGGTCCGATTGCACCGGAAGGCTGGCTGTTGCTGGCACCGCATACCCGCGGCCCAACAGTCTCCCCCCCAGCACCTGCCAGCCTACAACTGCGCTGCATGCTGTTGCCGGGGGTCGAACCCGTGACCTTGGCTCTGATACCACTTGTTGGTCCCGGTTGTACTGGATACAGTCTAGAGGGGGGGTGAATAGACTGTATTGGTTTTCAACTTTTTCAAGCTAAGTACCAGATTTAACAGAATAACATGTTCTGTTGACAGAACAGACTGGCAGCGGATGGGGTTCTGGTAGGGAGTTCTGTTAGTAGCCTCAGAGAAGCAAAGGCAGTAGGCCTTCTGTTAACTCACAAGACCAGTTCTGCTGAACACAAATACCAAGTCTTTGGAGTTAAACAGTTCAAATGAAAACTATGAATGTAAAGCAGTAAGTAAATGACACCAGGGCTTTTTATAGTGGTTCAAGGAACAACTTGTTCCTCTAGTCCACTGTTCCACTAAGCTCGTAAAAACTTCCGTTTACAATGCCTTAGCCCTATCACTTAAGAAGCTCTCCACGTCTTCTTCAAGTGTAGATGTCTTCTTGGATGCACTTCCGGCTTCCCTAAGATTGGTCCTTTCACTGAGCATTCCCAGAAGTATCACCACTTCACAGCTCCAGGTACTTGGACGTCCTTCTTGTGAAAGAAGAGGTTCTATTTAGAACAGAGGTTCCTCCAACTTGCTTCGTTACAAAGAGTTTGTATGTGATGAGCTTGAAGAGTTTGAAGAACACTTGGAACTTTGCTTGAGTTGGAAATAAGGATTTTTCCAACTTCTGCCTTCTCTTGTAGAGGATGATGAAGTTTTAATCTCAAGGAGGCTTTTTGTGTTTTTGCGTTTGAATATCTTGTTTGCAGAGTTGTAGCAAAAGTTAGCAAAGTTATCCGGTTGTTCTTCGTAGTGTATCTTTTATACTGAGGTTGTCTTCCCGTTGGAGGAGAAGGAGGAAAACTGCATTAAATGAGCGAGCAGTTGACTTGACCAGTAGGACCCGGTAAAGTTGGCGGGTTACTATTTTGGGATAAAGTAATCCTGACATTGCGGCCAATCATGTGCAATTACTCTACGGAGTATGGGGTGCATTAAATGTGCATTTAATGCGCGTACTGTAGCTTTTTCGTTCAGGACTCCTAGCCATTGAAGGAATCTTTCAGTTGGTTTCCCGGCTTTGTGGAATTCTTCTAAGTGTCAGGCTTTCTGGTGTCTTTAACAGAGAGTTGATCAGAGAAGGTCTGGAGCACTTATGTTGAGAAGATATCCAACAGAGAACCAGGAGGGTTTCTGTCAGAGTAAAGGCTAACAGAGACCCTGAGGTCTTCTGTTCTAAAGCAGAGAACCAAAGGCCTTCTGTTCAACCAAAGCCTTATCAAGGGTCCTCTGTCGGGGGGTCTTCTATTCTGAAGGCTTTCTGTTCTGGAGGCCTTCTGCCGGTCGATTATACTAAAGAAATTTACAAAGGAAAATTCTAATACATTAAGTCTAAAGAGGGGTACTCTAAAGTCCTAATTAATATAGCATCATCAAAATCTAATTACAAATATTCCTTACAATTTCCCCGTTTTTGATGATGCCAAAACCCTTTAACTATTTCCAGAGAAGTGCCTTCACCACAAAGAATTAAAGTTTAAGACTTTCATTAAAATCTTGGTGGGCAACTTGGCATAGGAAAATAGTAAGAGTGCAGTACATTCAGATAGCAGATAATAAAAAAAACAAACAAAGACAGAAAGCAAAGAAAAGACAGAGATTGAGGAATTGCCTTACAAAGTGTGAGGCAGAGATGTTCTTTTATTAAGGTGGATTACAAGAATATCTGATTACATAATAGTCTTTGCAGCTTCAGCTCTTGCTTGTTCATCCAGTCCTTGTAGCCTTTTTAGCTCTGCATTCACTTCTTCTCTGATTCCTACCAGATTTCCAGATCTCCGATAAGAAGCCCAAACGGGTGAGAGCTTACAGTCTAGGTAGTTTAGAACACCTTCATGAATATCTTTTCCTGGTACAATGCTGTTGTGAAACCAGAACTCTGCCTCCTCCAGAGATCCACCATGTGTAACCTTTACATGACCATCATGGTCCAGATAAAGATTCTGTTGTTGTGTGGAGGTCATCTTCTGCTTCATTTCCTCAAATTGTGTTTTAGTCATCACCTGAGATCCTCCCAGTCTCCATTCTTTAAAGCTTAGAGCTTTCTTCTTCTTAGTTCCTTTCTTCTGTGGTGATGAAGGTCTAGGGATACCAGCTAGCCGTTTCTTCTGGAGGGCAGCCTCAAAATAAGGAGTGGGATCCACAACTGGTTCAGCAGATGATGAGGCTCTGGTGGTCCTGGGTTTTGGCAGATGAGGGTCTTCTTCCCCCTTTTTGGCATCATCGAGATCACCAAGCAGAAGGGAGAGTTTCTGGAATTCTGTGGCCTGAGTAGAGGCAATCTGCCCTAGGGTTTCTGGTAAGGTTTGAGTGACTGATGTGAGACCTTCAATCAGCCCCTGTTGTTTCTGGATGGAAGACAGGATATCTTTGTTGCTGGCTTCTAAGAGAACCATCTTATGATATCTCTCTTTGTCTGCAACTAGGAGGAGCTGTCCTTGAGTAGTATTGTCATTGCAGAGGGTGTTTAGTTCTTGTAACCTTGCATGAAGTACTGAATCTGATCTTTGAAGAGATGTCACTGCCTGGGAAAGGGTTGAAAGTGTGGTATGTTGGGAATTCAGTGTCTGATTCATGGCAGTTAGAACAGTCTTGATAGAGTCCACTTCAATGGAGACAACATCAATCTTAAAATTTGATGAAGTCATGAAATCCTTAAGAACATTTGTCAGAGTGGCAGACATGTGTTTGAAGCCATACTTTACATCATCATCCACATGTTGCAGACCTTCATAGTGTTTATCATTAATCAGTATGAGTTTGTTCATGCCTTCTAATAACTGACCTCCAAAGTCCTCTGCTGCTGCAACAAAATCATTGAAGGGTATCTGATTCTCTTGTCCAGCAGAGTGAGGCAGCTCTAAACCTCTTCCCTTAGGCAAAGGGTGATGCTCTTGGACAGAGGAGAGGGATTGGACAAGGAGTTCATGCTCAAGTTGAGTCAGAGGAGGGGTCTTCTGTCTCTTTGAAGTAGCTTTGTAGGACTTGCTCACAATGAAGCCATCCATGTCAGAGGAGTCTTCATAAGAGGAGTAGATTGGGATCCTGTTCCTGATTACCTTCTTCTTCTTCCGGAAGGAGGGATCGAGGGCAGTAGAATGCCTAGAGTAACCTTGTGGTGCAGAGATGGGGGAGATGGTTGTAGGATCAGAATCTCTAAGGAACCAGACAGGTTTTAGCTGAGCTGCAGGTTGGTGTGGTGGAAGGGACGCTTGTGGAGTGACTTGATGTTCAGACTTGGGAGGTGAAGGGGATTTCTGTTGAGGTGGTGGTGATGAGGAGATAGTCTGTTGGGGTTGATGTGGAATAATTTGTCTTTGAGAAGATGGGGGAGGAGAAGGGGATCTGTTCTTAGGGGGAGAGAACGGTTTGCAGGGTGAAGGAGAGGGAGATTTGGAGATTGAGGGCTTTTGGGGTGTGGGGGTTTTCTGTTCAGAATAGGGTTTCTGATGATGTGAGGAGGTGTTCTGTTGAGGGGTTGGGAGTGTATGCACAGAGGGGGATAATGGAATCAGGGGTTCTGTTGGAATGAGTACAGAAGAGGTTGGAGATATTACCTCAAGTACACTCTCTTCAAACACAGAGGTCCTCCATTCCTTGATAAGCTCCATCATAGCTTGACCTTCAGTCTTTGGTACAGAAGGTTCTGCAGGAGTAGAAAAGGGCACAACAGATTCCCTTGCCTTCTTGGCAAACAGCCAGGCTTCGAACATATCAATCTCTTCATCCGCTAGGGGTTTCACTGGCTCATCAGAAGGAGTAGAGACCAGGACTGCCTTGCTTTTGTAGTTGGCCTTCTTCTTCTCAAGCACAGATATGAGGAAGTTCATGGCAAAGCACTTAGAGACGTCATATGTGCCTACCCAGTTAAGTACTTCTGCCTCCTCTGATTCACAATGATCAAAGTATTGGATAATCTTCTGTAGAGGCCCCATCCTCCAGCTTCTCCAAGCTAACACACGCTCAAACTGCTTGTCAAGAGCTGTTCTGAAATCTGTCTGAGGTTCTGGAATGAGGGGTGTTAGGTGTTCTGGAGAGTGAGCAGCTCCATGTTCTTCTGTCATGTGTGCAGACTTGACAGAAGTCTCAGATTCCCCCTAAGATGTAGCAACCTTTTCCACTGACTCACTCTTGGAGTCACTAGATTCAAAGGTGATTTTCTTCCCTTGCCATAGAGAGCTTTTGGCTTGAAGGGGTAGAGCAGGTTCTGTTGGTTGTTCCCCCTGAGTTTCTGAGGCAACCTTGGGGATTGGAGTACTGACCTCTTGTTTCTTAGCAGCTGGGGGTGCAGAAGGGGTAGAAGATCTGGATTCTGAAGAGGATATCTTCCTCTTGGGTTTCCGGGTCAATACCTTCTTGACCTTTTCTGGTGCAGCTTTCTTGGTAACAGCTTTCTTCACAGCTTTTCTCACCAGAGGTACTTCCTCAGAGCTGCTGGAGGTATTCTGTTGGGAGGGTCTCTGTTGAAGCTTCTGTCTGTTAAGGTCTAGCTTGGCTAACCTTTTGACTTCAGCTCTTATAGCTGCCTCTCTGTTGCTGGTAGATGACAGAAAGATCACTTTGGAGTGATCTACCAGAGTTGGTTTCCTGAGCCCAGTTCTCCCCACTAGAAGCTCAGAAATGAGGAGAGCATGACCTACCTTCCCAGAGTAGATCCCTGTCTCCTTGCTCTTTCTCTTGGCCACCTTGACAAACTCTATCATGGACCGGACAATCACTTGGCCCCAGTTGATGTTTGCCTTATGCATCACAGCATAGACTGCCTTGGCCTGTGAGATGGTGAACTCATCAGTGGATGTGTATCTGCACCATACACATCTGTGAAGGATATTCACTAGAAGTTCAATGTCCCTTTTTAGAGAATGTTTCTTCCCCGTCAGCTTTGGAAGGTTGGCCCCAGGTCTGCCATAGTTCATGGCGAATTCCTCAGCAGTGATGTCAGCATCTTCCAGGTCAAAGAAACCGCTGGATTCGTTGACAGCCACAATCTGGAAGAGACTATTGATGGCCCCAGCATCAATGGCGATTTGCTCTCCATTTACAGTAGAGGTGATGACCTCATCCTCAAAATCAGCGTTGAGATAGAACTCAACCACTTCAATGCAGCTGTACTGAGTATAGTTGTAGGAGATGACCTTTGCCAGTTGGGAGTCGTTGATGCATTCCACTATGCGCTCCATCAGTGACTCATCTTCAGCCAGTCTAGGGAGTGCGGATAGGTCGCATTTCATCCCTGTGAGGACATTTTTGGTTAGGGTTTCCTGTTGATTCTTTGGGAGTGAGTTGAAGTTGATGGGAGCCATTAGAACAGAATAAACGAGTTTTGGAAGCTTGAGAGCTATGGAGGTTTGAGAGTTTGAGGATATTGAGAGCAGTAACGGTTAAGGTTTGAGAGACGGGAATATATGGGTTCGGGTTAGTGGACGTTTGAGATTATTTACGGTTTCGAGGTACCAATAAATGAAAATGGGGGCGCAGTAAATATTGTGCGGCTGAAATACCGTTTTAAGGGTAAAAGGGTAAAAGACCGTTAATAAGTTACTAGGTCACCCAGTTTTAAAAATATTCTAAGTCCACAACCTTCGGTTACAGGTACGGTTTTTAGAGGATAAGAGAAAAGGGGGGGGGGGGGGGGGGGTTATCTGTTGCTGAGGTGTTCTGTCAGGAACGGAGGTTCTCTGTTCAGAATAAGGAACAGAAGGGGTTAACAGAAGGGGTTTACAACAGGTATTCTGTTAGCAGAGAATTGTAACAGAGGGCCTTCCTTTTCAACTTTCTCTTGGAATATCATCCATCATTCCCAATTCCTCTCTCAATTTGTTGAATCTAGCCTCTGGAAGAGGCTTTGTCAGAATGTCTGCAAGTTGGTCTTCTGTTGGCACATGCTCCATGCATATGTGCTTCTTTTCAACATGATCTCTGATGAAGTGATGTCTGATCTCAAGGTGCTTTGTCCTGGAGTGAAGAACTGGATTCTGAGTGATGGCAATGGCACTGGTGTTGTCACACAACAATTTGATCTCCTTTGCTTGAATGCCATAGTCCTTCAACTGTTGCTTCATCCAGAGTAGCTGAGCACAGCAACTCCCAGCTGCAATGTATTCAGCTTCTGCTGTACTTGTTGAGATTGAGTTCTGCTTCTTGCTAAACCAGGAAACAAGCCTTCCTCTTAGCATTTGGAAATGACCAGAGGTGCTCTTCCTGTCTAATCTACAACCTGCAAAATCTGAGTCAGAGTAACCAATTAGTTCAAAGTTACCTCCCTTTGGATACCATAGGCTTGCATTTGGATTTCCTTTGATATATCTGATGATTCTCTTTGCAGCACTAAGATGGCTCTCCTTGGGCTTTGATTGGTATCTGGCACAGATTCCAACAGAGAAAGAAATGTCTGGTCTGCTAGCAGTCAGATACAACAGAGATCCTATGATTCCTCTGTAGGTTGTTGCATCGACATCCTTTCTTTCATCATCTGGACCAATTCCTTGTGAGGTGTTCATGGGAATCTTCACTGAGGATTTGCCTTCCACTCCAAACTTCTTGATCAAGTCTCTTGTATACTTCCCTTGATCGATAAAGATTCCTTCTGGAACTTGTTTGACTTGTAGTCCTAGGAAGTAGTTGAGTTATCCCATCATACTCATTTCAAATTGACTCTGCATTACTTGAGAGAATTTCTTGCACAATTCTGGATTAGTACTACCAAATATAATATCATCAACATATATTTGTACTAACAGAATATGATTAGCAACAGAGATTTGAAATAGAGTTTTGTCAACCTTTCCTTTAGTAAACCCATGGTTCACTAGGAATAGGGACAATGTGTCATACCATGCCCTGGGAGCTTGCTTAAGACCATAGAGGGCCTTTTTAAGCTTGTAGACACAGGAGGAGTGAGTAGGAATGACAAAACCTGGTGGTTGTTCCACATAAACCTCTTCTTCAAGATCTCCATTCAGAAATGCACTTTTGACATCCATCTGGTAGACCTTGATGTTGTTGTAGGCAGCATAGGCTAGAAAGATTCTGATGGCTTCAAGTCTGGCTACTGGTGCAAATGTCTCATCAAAATCTATTCCTTCTTCTTGGCAATAACCTTTAGCTACCAGCCTTGTTTTATTCCTTACAATGTTGCCATCTTCATCAGCTTTGTTCTTGAACACCCATTTTGTGCCAATGACATTCTGGTGCTTTGGCCTAGGAACAAGTTCCCATACTTTGTTCCTTTCAAATTGAGTAAGCTCTTCTTGCATTGCATTGATCCAATCTGAGTCTGCAAGAGCTTCTTCCACAGTCATGGGTTCCATCTGAGATATATAGCAGGCAAGCATTGCTTCTCTCCTTGTTGATGCTGATCTGGTCTGCACACCACTTCTGATATGTCCAATAACTTGATTAGGGGGATGGTCTCTTAACCATGTCAGATCAGGTTCTGTCAGTTGCTGTCTGGGTCTCTCTGATTCTTCATCTTCTGAGTCTTCATCTTCATTCAGCAGAAGGGGGTTTGGTGCAGGAGTAGGAAATGCAGGGTTATCTGCTACCTCTTCTGTTGGGTCTGGTGTTCTGTCTTCTATGCTGACTTCCTTGAGGATCTCTGTTACTTCTTTAACAGAGGTGCTTTCATCAAACTTCACATGTATAGACTCTTCAACATGTAGAGTCCTTCTGTTGAGTACTCTATAGGCTTTACTAGTGTTTGAATAGCCTATAAAGATACCTTCATCAGCTTTCTCTTGAAAGACTTTCAGATGCTCCTTTCCATTGTTAAGGATGTAGCACTTGCATCCAAACACATGAAAGTAACTGATGTTGGGTTTTCTTCCTTTCCAGAGTTCATAGGGGGTCCTCTGGTGATTCTTGTTGATCATGCTTCTGTTCTGAGTAGGTAGACCAGATTCTGCAATCATTGTTCTTGCAGCTTCTTTTAAAGTTCTGTTCCTCCTTTCTGCTACGCCGTTCTGTTGAGGGGTTCTGGCGGCAGAGAGTTGATGAAAGGTTCCATTTTGATCACAGAAGTCCTTTATGACTTGGTTGACAAATTCAGTTCCTCTGTCAGACCTGATTGTCTTAACCTTGAAGTTCTTCTCAGTCTGAAGTTGCTTTAACAGAGATGGCAACTTCTGAAGAGTTTCATTTTTCTTTGACAGAAAGATAGTCCATGTATATCTGGAATAGTCATCAACCATGACTAGAGTGTATTTCTTGCCACCAACGCTTGGAGTTTCAACAGGTCCAAATAAATCCATGTGGATCAGATTTAAAGGACTTGTAGAAAGATCTCCAACAATGGGTTTGAAAGAGTTCTTCTGTTGCTTTCCCTTCTGGCATGCACTGCAGAGGGTCTCTTTCTTGTAGACTATGTCTGGCAGTCCATCAACAATGTGTTCTCTTGCCAGTTTGTTGATTGTTTTGAAGTTCAAATGGCTAAGCTTCTTGTGCCAGTCCAAGCTTAGTTTTGAATCTCCCTTGGCTATCAGGCAAACTCCATCCTTTGCCGTGTTCCAATCAACCACATAGATGTTCTTCTTCCTTGATGCTGTAAGAACCACTTCTTTTGTTGTCTCATGCTTCACATAGCAGAAGTCCTTTGTGAATTCAACAGTGTAGCCTTTGTCACAGAATTGGCTAGCACTCAGCAAGTTGAACTTCAGTCCTTTAACATATGAGACATCATCAATGACTATCTGGTTCTTGATCAGCTTTCCTCTTCCTTTTGTTTGACCTTCTTTGTCATTACCTCCAAAGGTAACTTTAGGTCCTTTGCATTTCTGGAACTCAGTTAGACAACTTCTGTCACCTGTCATGTGCCTGGAGCATCCACTATCAATAAACCATTCTTGCTCTGAGATAGCTCCAGCACACAGTTCCTGCAAGATCAAAAGAAAGATTTAGGTACCCAAGCAATGCTGGGTCCTGGGGGTCATGGAGTCTGGGTAATTGGTACCATTTTGGTCTCATCAGGTGAAACCTTGGTGGGTGGTACCCATTGTCCACCTGGTAGTTATAGTAAACTAAAGTGTGATTCACTTTGGGCAGATGCTTGTGAGGGTCATGCTTCCTGTTTACAAACTTTTGCATAGCTTTCTTTGTTGGAAAGAAGTCCCATATACTATCAAGAGCAGAGGGACGGTTAGCTTTGGGCTTCTGAAGTTGACCAGCCAACCTCTTCTGCCTAAAGTTAACTCTCTCTTGATATTTGCCTTTCTGGTGGTCATTTCTAGCACGATTGTCATGAGGTTGTCTGTCAATGAATGATCTCTTATTTTTGTTATCTTGAAAACCTTTTCTGTTGTTAGGTTTTCTGCCAGGTTCATTATTTTTCAAAAAAGGTTTCTGTTGAACCTTTATCTTTCCCTTTTCTGGTCTAACTTCCTCATGAACAGCCTTGGTGCTAGATACACCAGCTTGACAGATGGGGCTAGAGATTAGTGGCACTATGACCTTATCTGCCTTAGCAACACTGGTGCTAGGCATTACATAAGGCTCACCTGATTCTGTTGAGCCATAACCAAGACCAAAGCCAGTGCCAATTTGTTGATCAAGTAAAATCTTTTCCATGGAAGACTGAGCCTTCTGGTAAGCTTTGTACTTAATCTCAAGAGGCTCTATTTCTCTTATTCTCTTGAGAAGAGAAACATTTTCAGTCTCCAGCTGATCTCTTTCCTTAATTAGAAGATTGATTTTGATCTCAACCTCCCTTTTCAAGTCAACAATTTCATCTTTCAACTTACTGTTTTCTTCTGTTACAGAGGAATAAGTGGCTTGGATGGCCTTAAATTCTTTCCAAAATTCTGACATTGAATCAGAATCAAAAGCTAAGCCTACCGAAGAAAAACTAGATGCAGAAGTAGAGGTTACCTCATCATCAGAATGAGCCATGAGGCATAGGTCTTCTGTCTCAGTATCAAGGCAACAGAAGGCCTCATCAGAATCAGAGTCAGAACTGGATTCTGTCTCTGACAGAGGGTCTTTCTCGAGCTGTTCTGTCACAAGTGCTTTTCTCCTTCTGGAGTTGTCTTCATACTTCTTCTTTTCTCCATCATGCCCTTGTTTCTTGGACACTCTTGGATGTGGACATTCTGCCTTGAAATGTCCAGGTTGTCTGCAGTTGTAACAGAGAAGCTCACCACTGCTTTCTGTTGTTTTGACCTTCTGGAATGGCTTTCTGCTGAATGATGGACTTCTTCCATCTTTAGGATTCTTCATAAACTTCTTGAATCTCCTAGCAAAAGCAGCCATATATTCGTCAGATAAAAGTACTGAAGGGTCAAAATCATTTACCTTTGATGTGATGGCAGTGAGGGCTGTAGTGGTCCTCTCTTCTGGTACATCTTCCTTTTCTTCAATCATTTCAAACTCATGAGCTTTGAGATCTGAAATGAGCTTATCAGTGGGATAAGTCTTTACATCCTTGCTGGCTTGGACAGCAACCACCTTCATCTTCCATGCTGAGGGCAGTCCCCTCAACACCTTAAGGTTGATCTCCTTGGTGGTGAGTTCCTTGCCAAGCTCAGAGATCTCTCCAGTGAGAGTGAGGAGCCTGTCATACATCTTGGAGATGCTTTCACCAGGAAGAAGCTTGAAGTCATCAAACTTCTTGTTGGCTATTGTCAGCTTGTTGTCCTTCTCTTGCTCATCACCAGCTCCAATGAGCTCAAGAGTATCCCAGATTTTCTTTGCAGTCTTGCACTTCTTTATTCTGTTGAAGTACCTATCATCGATGGACTTGTAAAGAATATCCTTAGCAATGTTGTCCAGATTGTACTTCCTTCTTTCTTCTGTTGTCCACTCAGATTTGGCCTTATTGATCATCTGAGGTCTAGTGTTGTCAATAGCATGTTCAGGGTTGACCTTCTGGAAGCTTGTGAAGGGCCCAATGTCAAGTACTTCCCACATCTCATCATGCAGAGCACAGAGATGTGCCTTCATCCGGATCCTCCAGTCATCAAATTTGAGATCTGAGAACATAAGATTCTTGGACAAGGAGTGATCCATTATATCAGATAAAAATGAGGTAAAACAGAAAAACAAGTGGATCTTTGTTCAGCAAATAACTTAAGAGATTATTAGAACAAGGAGGCTCTGATACCACTTGTGGATCGTTGCGCTTACCGCTACACTAAAATCAATTGCTGATAGTGAAGCCCGCTCCTCCCCCTTTATAGCACAAGCGAAGCGCCACACGGTCCGATTGCACCGGCAGGCTGGCTGTTGCTGGCACCGCATACCCGCGGCCCAACAAAAATAGCATGTCCCCAAGCAGATGAAGGTAGATTACACTTCATTAATAATGGTCTTGCGATTAATTGTAATCGTTTAATCAAAGATTCAGCAAGACCATTTTGTGTATGGGCATGAGCAACAGGATGCTCCACATCAATCCCAATCGACATACAATAGTCGTTAAATGACTGGGATGTAAATTCTCCTGCATTGTCAAGTCAGATTCACTTTATAGAATGATCCGGAAATGAGCTCTTAATCGTATGATTTGAGCAAGGAGTTTAGCAAATGCTAGATTTCTAGTCGATAATAGAGTGACACGTGACCAACGTGTTGAAGAATCAATCAACACCATAAAATATCGAAATGGTCCACATGGTGAGGCTATCGGCCCACAAATATCTCCTTGAATCCTTTCTAAAAATGCAGGTGATTCAATTGCAATTTTGTTCATAGAAGACCTGATGATCATTTTGCCAAGAGAGCAGGCCTTACAAGGAAAATCACTTGATAATGGAACCCTGATATTCTTTAATGGGTGTCCAAGTGAAGTCTTAATGATTTTATGCATCATTACTTGGCCTGGGTGACCTAAACGGTCATGCCACAACATGAATGTTTTCTGATCATCTAACTTTGTGTTAGAAACCAAATTTATTTCGAATGTACTAATATATGTGAAATATAGTCCTCAGGAATATGCTGGCATTTTTTGACAAATATATTTAGTGCCAGTTTTAGTTGTCGTAAGACAAAGATATTCCTTTTGATTTTCATTCATGGTTTCTATGTGATAACCATTTTGACGCATATCTTTAAAGCTCAATAAATTTCTCTGCGATTTGCTGGAGTATAAAACGTCATTTGTAGTAATTTTTGTCCCGTTAGGGAGCATCACATATACTTTCCCAGAGCCTTCAATGAGCTTCGCAACACCTGATATTGTATTGACTTTAGCTTCAACTAAAGTCATTTGAGAAAAATATATTTTATTTTTCAAAATGGTGTGCGTTGTGGCGCTGTCTATCAGACATAGCTCTTTATCATTTGAGTGATCCATATCTTCGATATATATAAATAAACATAAATTTGATCACAAACTGCAGGAAGATGATCTTTTGAAGAGTTTGAGCTGATTCGTGCTGATAACGTGTTGTGAAATGAAGAAGATCAAGACTAAATTAATGAGATAGAAATAGATAAAATCACTAAATTACTTCTTCTTAATATCTGAAAATTTCTGAGTTTCTGAGTTAGTTTACAAGAGTTCATTAAGGCTCAAGCCCCTATTTATAGGGATGGAGCTTGATGATGAATCACCCCAAATAGTGGTACATAATTTTACTGACACATGTAAATAGAGCCATCTGTCTATCTATGATTAAAAGGACTAGAAGTAGATGAGTGATCTGATTATAAGGATTAGAACTAACTAGATGTCCTGATTACAAGGAATTTAGAACATGTACGAGGCCGTTTGGCAACCCTCATTTTCGGCTTATCAGGCTTATCAACCAACTTTTTTACCAAACACGTAATTTTGCTTTCGCGCGCTGAATTGTGTAATAAGCCGAAAAAGTAAGGTCGATGTTACTTTTCTGACTGTATTGGCTGAAGTTACCGTAGATGACCATTTTAGCTATTTTTACATATAATTTTTTCTTTATTTTATTAATAATATATATTTTAAATTTTTTTTTTTATTTGTATCCACGTAATCCGGTGAACTAGCAAGAACAGTCTATTTTCCTGTCGACAAAACTGCTCAATCATTTTTCTGGATTTGGCGGTTCTCAGCGTCTGAAGAACTCCTGAACGATGCAAATGCAAATTAATCCGAAGTGCACACAGTCATAAAAGCCAAAAGGAAAGAATATCAATCAAAGCTGCGAATCCCACCCAGTTCATGGGGAGGTGGAGAGCCGCCGCCGCCGCACTCAGTTTCTCACGCTTACCGTCAAAACCAAAGCTACTCGGTCATAAGTACACCGTGAACCCTCCTCGCAGAAGGTTTCCAGATTTTGCATCAGCAGTTGTAGTCCCGCTCATCTCTCGAAACCTTGACTCCAAGTCTTTCTCCGCTGCTCCATGGCCATATCCTCTCTATATCGATGATTTCGAATGCAATCCTGTAGATTTTGCTCGGATTCCAGATCCAAAAGAGGACGAGGATCCTGGAAAAATTCAAATAAAAGCTTATTTTCTTTCTACCAGGTTCGTTGTTTCATCTTTTCCAGCAATCGCTTTGACGTGTTTCTAAAACCCCCCCGCCCCCCGCCCCTCGCTTAATTTCCTTTTAGTAATGGGCCCTAATGGCAAATAAGTTCTTTTTTCTTTTTTAGTAATGGAAATCGAGAACTAGTCTAAGTTTTCATTTTTTTAAGGATTGAGCTAACCCGTTAAAGAAATGTTAGCTACAAGGTTCATTATTTGCTTCTTATCAAGAAAATTTGGCGATTTTGCCTTTAGTGGTCACTGATCACATCTTGCAAACTGTGTGAAGATTTGATGATGATATTTTGCGGTGGAGTTTTTTTCTTTGGCATTTTGAGATTCATGAAAGAACAGAAGATTTGTATTTGACTCCTGGTAAACATGGTTCCGTTTGGTAGGAGAATTATTCTGTGTATGAACAGCAGAATAAGCAGCTGTTGACACTCATTTGGCTGAAATGGATGATTAAAAGACAAAATTTTAAAAGAAAATTTCAGCCTGTTCAAGTCATTTGGACCAAATAATCCTTACCAAACAGACCCTATGTCTAAGCAAATGCTTATCAAGCTACGGACCAAATAATCCTTACCAAACAGACCCTATTTCTGCACACAGAAATGAAGACTTTGTGAAAGTTGTGTTTTTTCCAATATTGCCCTTGTGATTAAGCTGATAGGACATGGAGATTATAGCGTTTCAATAAAAGTTACAATACATATTAGCTGCTAGCTACCATTCTTTTTGCTACAACAGAAGTCCTACAGACGGTGTTGCAAAAAAAAATTAAAATCCCCCATCTCAAATTTACCCAAGTTACAACATTGAAGTGGAATACGGAATACACCATACGTTCAATTACAGTTATTTACTACAACGTCTTAAAAAGCACACCCACACTGTACACTAAGATTAAATACAACCGCCAGGCTATGGACTAGACTAACAGTGGATGAAGTGGTTTCAATTCTAGAGCTTTTTCAACTACATGATGATGGCATGTTTGGTGACTGATTTCAACCTTGATGTAGGCGCAATAATGACATACTCTGGTGTTTCTTCTGTAAAATTGATAGAGGAAGAAGATGCTGCAGAAATAGCTGACAACGATGTTATTACAAGCTAGACACCAATGTGAAGAATAAAGTAGAACCGGAACGTCGTTAAAGAAAATACCTTGTTAGAGAATGGCAATCTTAGTATTTGGATAAGATATGACCAAATGAAATACATAGTCTCTTTTGGGTAAATAGAGCCTATTAGGAGTAACTTCGGCCTTGTTTTTGAATACATGTCCATCCTTTAATATTTGGTAAATTATGTCAGAATAAAAGTTTTGGAAATCTTATGATCTTTCCAATGAGATAAGAAAGCCTTAAAACGTAATCATGTACATCAAGATATGATCAAATGAAATACTTATCCCGTTTTGTGTAAATAGAGCCTATTAGGAGTAACTCGGGCGTTGTTTTTGAATACATGCCCATCCTTTAATATTTGGTAAATGATGTATGAATAAGAGTTTTTATAAATATTTGTGATCTTTCCAACGAGATAAGAAAGTCTTCAAATGAGACACTTGGTCTGATTTGGGTAAATAGAACCTATTAGGAGTGACTTCAGTGTTGTTTTTGAATACATGCCCATCTTTTAATATTTGGTAAATGATATCTGAATTAGAGTTCGAGAAATCATTACCATAATTCCAAAGTAAGACAAAGGGAAGGGTGCAAGGGAAACCAAATAATTTATTTAGATATGCTTCAAGTTGTGCATCTTCAATAATCAGCAGCTAGCTCACCACAACCACCTCCCTCTCCACCTCACTCACTTTCTGCTCGTTTCATTTGCCACTTCTTTCTCTTTATCATGGATGAGTGAGGATTCCATGAGCAATGAACAAAGACCTAAATAGGCGAGCTTGTGAGTAAAAGTATTTTAGTGATTCTTGACTCTTTTGTACGGATTAATTCCATTTTTGATTCCACGTGCATTATGTCTATTCTACATTTGATACATGTCTCTAACTTTGCTCACTTTTGATACATGACTGTTGTTTCTTCTCACAAATGGTCCTTCCGTCGATATTTCTGGAGCTTTAAAACACCCGAGGTATGTTGGAAATTTGGATTTCTGGACCATAGATGGGAAAAACAACATTCATCTACCAAAAATGGTTAAACTGAAAGTCGTAGACCAAATGTATGATAAACATAATACTCGCAGGATCAAAAGTGGAACTAGTTCTATGTTTCACTCTCCAAAATAAGACTGTTTGCAGTTACTTTGAAACTATCAGGAAACGGAAGTGTTGCAACTATTAAAGAACTGAGAATAGTACTCCTTCAGTCCCGTATCAAAGTTTCCATAGCAAAAGGGTATGTCTTTTAGGAAAATAATTAAATAAAGCATTTTGAACATGAAAACGAAAGATTGAAAAGGTAAATTATTAAATTAAGTACTTCAATGGATGAGATTTTAATTAGGTTGAGTAACTGATGAATAATTGTGTTACTATGAGCTTGTTTATTTTTAAAAGTAATGCTACATTATCATTTAAAAATTAAAACATTAATTTTTTCCTAAAAGGAAAGAAAACCTTGATATGTGACATCCAAAAAATGCAAGTGAAAACAATAAACTGGGATGGATGGAGTAGTTGATTTGACAGGTCTAAATTTATCACCTCAATTCGTTTGTGATCCTGAATGCTTTTCATGGGATTCACTCTATTACTCATGATATATATAGTTTCTCTTTTTTATTTTCTTCTATATTTGTTGCTTTCTCAGATTCATAATTTTGACACAGTATTGATCTGAAGAGCTTGCAAGCAGAGCATTCGGCCAATGTCATGCCCCCATTGTCCCGGTCATCAAACTATGTAGTACTCAGATTTCACAACCATCCTCTGTCCAGTGTAAGCACTGCTTGTAATTTCATTTGGATTGTTTTTTAGGTGAATGACTAAATTCCCGTTTTTATTTAAGAGTGAAAATTCATTTATCATGTGTTATGAAATTGATCTTGACTAGAAGATCAGGAACCTGGAAAATTTCACAATCAAAGGCTCAAAGCTTATTATCCTTCTATAGTGTTCATTATTCCATCTTTTCAGTCGCACACATTGATGTATGTCTGTTTTTCTTCAATTTCTTGTATTTAGTCATGGAAAATAAGTTTTTTTCTTCAGTACACCCTAGTATTGGCATAAGTTTTCAGTTACTTTGTTTGCAGTTGGTTTGTTTTCAATACTATTTGTATGTTCGTCACTCTACTAGCTTTTGTATATTTATTTGTGTCCAAGAAAATGCCTCACTTTCAGGTCGGATTGTTTTTTTCATTTTGATCTTTATAGTTTCATTTACTGGAGATATTTGTGTTTCCTTCCAAATCACTAAAACTATAAAAAGTACTCCCCCCATCCCTGTATAATTGTCCCATTTTTCCATTTTTGGATGTCCCCCTATTATTGTCCCATACCATATTTGGTAACATTTGTGTGGCTCTAATTCATTCTTACTTTATTCCCACTTTATTGACTCATTATCAACCACATAATTCTACTTTTCTTAAAAACCACACCACTCCCCTCCGTCCCAATATTAGGGGGACGGAGGGAGTACATCATTTGTCCCACTATGTTTGTCTCATTTTTATCTGTCCCAAAATGTGTGTTCCATATCATATTTCTCAGCATGTATGTGGTAAAAAAATCATCTATAACTATACAAATTCAATAGCAACTACACAATTCCCCCTTCCCAAATTTGCATGCCATTTTCCCTTCTCCCAAACTTAGGAAGACATGTGAATATATTTCTTTTTCTTTTCCACCCTTATTATTTTCCCTTAGTAAATCTACTTTATTTTCGTATTTTCTTTCTCCTAGAAAGGAAAGTTCCCAAACTAAGGGTTAGCGCTGTTACAAATTTACAATAGTATGATCTAGAGTCTATACCTTTTTGGGGACAGACCATTGGAGTTGGAGAAAACGCAAACTGCTTCCACTACATGGTTGTCTTCCAGTATGGTTCTGCTGTCTTATTCAATGTGGATGAAGAAGAAGCTGAATGCTACTTGCAAAGAGTGAGAAAATATGCAAGTGGATTGCTTCTTGAGATGAAAAAAGACGGTTAGATCCTTCTATTATACCTGTATACCGTTTAATTGATGCCAGGTCATGCATTGTCCCACCTTTACCAAGATATCTAACAATCAATGTTATAATTTAACTTGTATGCATAGTTAAATAGAACGGTTTTGCTTCAAATTTTCATATTGGGGAAACATGCGAGCTGATCAATTTGACTAAATGTGTGATTATGGGGAAGTGATAACGACTTCTATGAGGAACCATTAGGTTAACGATAACGGTATAAAACATAAAAATTCTGCTGCTAAAACTGCTCCTGCATCAAAGCACCTATAAAACTGAGAATTTTTTTCAGCTTTATCTTTTTAGAATATTATTATGAGTGGGAATTTTAGTAGGTTTTGTTGCAAGCATTACATTTTTACCTTTATTATATACTCCCTCCGTCCTGTTGGAAGGTTCCCATAGCAAAACGACACGGCTATTTAGGCAATAATTAATAAAGTACTTCGAGTATATTTTGAGAAATAATTTTAATAGGTATATATTATAATGTAGTTAGTATTGATAACTGTGATGTTATAAATGTATTATTTTTAATATTTAATGATTAATTTGTCACTTAAGATTGTTAATTGTTTCCTAAAATGGAAATGAGAACCTTCTAACGGGACGTCCCAAAAAGGAAAGTGGGAACCTTCTAATGGGACAGAGGGAGTAATAATTATGAGACTCCCATGACTATGTTAGTGTATATAGATTTGCATTAGAATTAAGTATTCTTTTTTTCTAGTGAATGCCAGTTTGCGTGAAAGCAACGTGCCTGGTCGCTTTTGTGCACTTTTTGCTTTAAAGAATTTTAGTCTTAAGAATACACAGAAGCTGATGCCTGTATGGCAGCCTTCCCCCCTTTTACTATATAAATGAGTTCTGACTAACTTAACCATTCACCCTAAATTTCTTTTTCTTTCTAATGAAGTTGGATTTCTGAGCGTATTATACTCAATGAAGAGCGTTTTTTTCTTTTCTTAAAATGACATTCTGTTGTTTCTACTTTTTATAATATAGATAAATAGCTGCACGTGTTAGTGGTGTTACTACATTTTTACCACACATTTTTTTGGATTTATTACTTGATAATGTATATACATATTTTGCAAATTGAAGTTTATTAATATATCACTTTTCATTTGGTCACTGTCAGATTATGCAGTAAAAGAGAAGCCATCATTGGTTGAGGATATGGAGGGACGTCCGGACTACATTGTGCTGAAAAATGTGGACACAGATAGTATCCGTGTAATTAGCAGTGTGCTTGGGCAAAGTATTGCACTTGATTACTTTGTCTCACAGGTAACTGATGAAAACAGAAAAATAGAAATCAACGGAATAATCCATTGCCCGGATAATCAACAATAGAAATCGTTGCCTAGAGCCAAAAGGCTAAACTCCAATTTTATTCATAGATAAGCAAGGCTGAACCCTGGCAAGGGGTATAAATAGCCTTCTAGTAAGAGACTCAACAGAAACCCTAATCGAGCCCAAATTAATTGAACCCCAATTAGCCCCACATTAACTCTACTAACTACTCTACTAATAATAGGCCCAAACTAGAAAACATAACGTAAACTTTATAATAATAAATAAAACTATAATCCTAGTCCACAACCAGCCCATGGAGGTGGGCCCAAGCCCGTTCCCGCCCCTTGATCTCCCTGCTCTCTATCAGTAACATACTCTGTGTTATCACATGCTTGTTTGATAAGGAAATTTTTGTCACTCAAGTATACATTATTGGACTCAATTTGGTCATAGACTGAAATTGTTCTGAGTTGTGTACTTGTGTCTCCATCCATATTTTGCTCTAAATAGAAATGTATTTTTGTCTGTTTACTAATGTTAGACCCAACTTCAAACTCAATGTGACTCTAAACTGTGTAAATTTCACTAATGTGTTACGGATGCATTTTTAGGGTTTTAGTTAATTAGAAGAGGAGTCCAGTTTGGTGTTATCTTTATATTTAATTTAGGGTTTTAGTTAATTAGAAGAGGAGTCCAGTTTGATGTTATCCTTATATTTAATTTAGAGTTTTAGTTGGAATATGACTTAATCATGTAAAGGCAGAATGCATATTTATAATTCTTTTGAGGAATATTAATCATCGATCATAATAACTTATTCCCAGAGAGAAGTCACAGACTCCCCCCTCCCCTACGCTCTTCCTGCCATGGGCAAGAAGAGAGGTAGCCCTTGCAGGCCGGTTACGACCTCAACCGGGTACCCTGCTACCCCAAGTCGTCCCTGGACCCATTCTCAATCCCAAAACTCAACAATTTGGTATCAGAGCCGTCACGACCCATGGCGCCACAGAATGAGGATTTAACCACCATGATGAAGGAGTTTATGGAGGCTATGACTGCTAGGGTAACCGCCATAGAAGGGCAGATTGCCGCTCTCTCTGGCAGTCCACAAACGGGATTCCAAATCAACAGAAAAACATGAAGAGCCAGCCAATAACAGCCCGATATCACACATCACCTTTAACCCCTGGAAACCACAATATGCGAAGATGGAATTTCCTGTGTTTGATGGCACCTACGACCCAACTGGTTGGTTGAAAAGGTGCGAAAAAATTTCTTGAACCAAGAAACTCCTAGTGTTGTAAAGATGAATATGGTCTCATTCCACTTGATAGACGATGCACAATTGTGGTTCGATCAGATGATATAGGAAGAAGGAGAAGTCAATTGGGAGAGGTTTAAAGAACTCTACCTGGAGCGCTTTGGCCCCCCTTTGAGTTCTAACCCGATTGGAGATCCAAAACTTTTGATACAGATTGGATCCGTTGATGAGTATTGTGCCCAATTTCAGAAAGCCTTAGAAAGAACATAAAAAATACAGTCCACCCATCAGATTGCTTTGTTTGTCGCCTGTCTCCATCCACACTTACAGGCTGATGTGGAGATAGCAAAACCAGGCAACCTGGGTTATGCAATGAACCTTGCAAGGACATTGGAAGCAAGGCAAGCACTGACGCTTGCACCTGTCGAAGTCTGTCTCAGGTACTGCAACACATATGAAACAATGTAGTCCACCACGGCTTAGACAAGCACTCGTGACAACAAGGGCAGGAAATCCAATTGTTAAGCGACTCACGAAGGATGAAATGGTTAGAAAGATGAGCAAAAGGGCTATGTTATAATTGTGATGAACGGTGGACGATGAATCACCAATGCAAAAAGCTTTTCTTGATCGAGATAGAAGATGAGGAGGATGAAGATGGCTTCCCAGACTTGGAGTTGTCTGCCAACGCTATAAGTGGAACTATTAGTTCAATTGCCCCACACCAGATAAGGCCACTTGGGATCCGTTAAGACCTTTGTCGCTGCTTATCCAGTATATGAGCTTGGGGACAAGCTCAGTGTCGAGGGAGGGAGTGATGTTACGGATGCATTTTTAGGGTTTTAGTTAATTAGAAGAGGAGTCCAGTTTGGTGTTATCTTTATATTTAATTTAGGGTTTTAGTTAATTAGAAGAGGAGTTTAGTTTGATGTTATCTTTATATTTATTTTAGAGTTTTAGTTTGAAAAGGACTTAAACCATGTAAAGCAGAATGCCTATTTGTAATTCTTTTGAGGAATATTAATCATCGATCATAAAAACTTAATCCCAGAGAGAAGTCATGAACTTCCCCCCTCCCCTGCACTCTTCCAGCCATGGGCAAGAAGAGAGGTAACCTGGACCCGTTCTTAATCCCAGAACCTTAACTTAATGTTAGTCCCGGTGTATGAAAATGCCGTTGTTAATTAGAGTGGAATATGCTCGTGAACGAAATCGAGTCTAAACTGAATAGTCAAGGACCAGAGTGAGTTCAAAAAAAGTAGAGAACTGAATTGAGTAATAGTGTATAGTCGAGGAGCCAAATTGAGTGTGAACTTGTTTATTTATTACTGCCTTCGTCTTACAGTAAACCTCTCTCTTTTCATTTTTATGTCTTGAAATAAACTTCATCTTTCTTTATTTGGTTGACTTTTTATTGTAAAATGACTATTTTCCTTGTGTCTCTAAACGACGTGTCCATGACTATTTTTTAGCACAAAAGGGAACGCGATGCAAAAAAGTACACTCCTAATCAGCGTGTATAACATAAGTGCGAATTTCAAGCCAATTGGACGAAGAGAGTAGTAAATTTCTAACTAATGGTTTGTATATCTGTTTGTAGATTGATGGAATGGTCGAGGAGTTTGCTTATATAAATCGTGAAATGGAAAGGACAGGAAATTTCACAATGGACAGGAAAAAGCTATTTCAGCTCGTTGGCAAGGCTAATTCAAACTTAGCTGATGTTATTTTGAAAGTTGGTCTTTTTGAGAGGTTAGGCAAATATGAAAATGGGTATATGATGGAATAAAGCAAAATGATTCACTAAACTCTTTGTGCTTCCTGCGTACATCCGACCCCCCCTTACCCCACTGTTGGTGGAGCCTTTGTGGCACCGGGGTAATGTTGTTGTTGCAAGCTAATATGAAAATGGCCAAGTACCAAAAAGGGCAGCCTGGTGCACATTGTTGTTCCCGCAAGGCGTGGGTCCAGGGAAGGATCCCACCACAAGGGGTGTATAGGGGGCAAGCCTTCCCTATATAGGCGAGACCACTCCCAAGGCTCCCCTTCGGCTAATTACTACTGTGTAAAAATTATTACTATGGACGGGTACTAATTAATAAATACTTATCTATAGAAAAACTGTCCCACTTTTGATCACACGACTCTTAGGTCATTCATTCTCTCCTTTGGTCGACTGGTCCCCAACTTTTATATTTTTTCGCTTTTAGTGCATGAGTATGGCTTCGTTTACAATTTTGATCCTTCCAATCATTTATCTCGCCAATGTTGGTTGAGTAGGTTAGTGGAGAGGACTTAGAGTGTCCGGGGACTGTCGAAGAATTGTCCATTATTAACTCATACATAATATAATCAAATGAACCCTTATTGCGTAGTTTCTTCAGTTACCAGAGCATTTGATTATTTTTATTGACTGATAAAGCTCTCATCTATCAGATCTGAAATTGCATGGAGAGATGCAAAATATGCCCTGATACTGGAGTACCTGTCCGAGGAATACGAGGTTACCCAACGTTTTTGCAACCTTAACATCAAACTAAAGTTTGTTGAGGTAATCATTTGTAAACTATTCTCTGATGTGGTAACATCAAACATATTCATATGTTTTTGGTTATGAATCAAGAATATGCATATTTGGATGTGGTAAAACACTGTTTGTGCGAAAAACTGTAATTCAATTGTGCAAATAACGTTGTGTTTACCATTTAAATATCATTGTATTACTATTTCAACATTTTGTATTGTTCCTTGACCATATGCTGGTATAAGGTTTTCCTTTATGAGTAATCTTTTTGACAGAAATGTTTTTTGTGTGTGGGTGCAGCATAACATACATTTTCTTCAGGAAGTGCTACAAAACAGAAAGTCAGATCTCCTAGAGTGGTGCATCATAGTTTTACTGACTTTAGAGAACATTGTTTCTGCGTATGAGATTCTTCACCAGTCAACTGTTGTTCCTTTGTAAACATGTATGTACATATATGCACATAACTTATTCTTTTTAGCATCTCTCTATATACAAAGCACCGTGAATGCCAGGCAAGATTCCCGCCCATTTTACTGGGTCACTATTCGGGTCGAGCAGCTGTGTGGGTTAGGAGAAAGAGCTGCTGCAGCTGCACATTTAAGGTTGAGTTGATTTATTGGGTTTGGAAAAGAGCACCCAATTGTCACTTCATAACTTTTTAGCATTGTTCGAATGGCACATGAGCACCTTAAGGATTCAAATACGGGTCTCAGGAGATTCCACCTTTTTGACCAAGATTCAAATACTAGTAATTAAAAAAAGTACAAACAATAAATGTTCACAGCCATTGTGTCAAACAATCACTTCAAACTTGAAATAATAGTCATTTCAAAACTTTTCATAACAGTCATTTAATGAGGTTTGGTTGCTTTTCATTTTCTAATTTTGTAATTCGAGTAGTAGTCATGGACTCAGGCCGGGTCGGGCCCGGGCCGGGCCTAGGCCTGGTCGGGCCGTCGGTTCGTATCATATGGACCCGGGACTAGCCCGAGGGTTGGACGGGTCCGGTTTGGGCCGGGCCACCCGCCCGGGTCACGGGTCGGGCCATCCGCCGGGTCGGGTCGGTTAAAGATTTTTTTTTGTTTTTATAATTTATATTTTATACTTTATAGTTTTATACAATTATTAAAAATAAATTTCAAGTGCATTTATTTGAAATGAAATAGGAACTACATTTGAAAATTAAATAGGAACTACAATTGAGAATTGAAGGTAAAATTAAAACGTGAAATACTAATTGAGAAATTCAATCGGAATCTCCGGCATAGGTAGAGCCATCCTCGGTTGTAGATTCATCCATAAAGTGTTGGGATGGGGTGATGTCAATTTCTTGAGCTCTACGGGCTGCTTTCAACCAATCGTGGTAGCATATAAGCATCTCAAGAGATTCTGCGCTCAACCTCGTTCTGGTTTGCGTTAGGACATTGCCGGTCGAACTAAATTCTTGTTTCACGTAGGGTTGGATTCGGGCCGGGTCGGGCCGGGCCTAGGCCCGGTCGGGCCGCCGGTTCAAGAAAAGTGGGCCCGGGACCGGCCCGAGGGTTGGACGGGTCCGGTTTGGGCCGGGCCACCTGCCCGGGTCACGGGTTGGGTCCGGTTCGGGCCGGGTCGGTTAATTTTTTTTTTATAATTTATATTTTATAGTTTATAGTTTTATACGAGTATTAAAAACAAACTTCAATTGCATTTATTTGAAATGAAATAGGAACTACATTTGAAAATTAAAACAAACTTTAAGAGATAAACATTTTGAAAATTGTAATCAATCGGAACTTCCCGCACCTCCCGATCCTTTGGCTTTGTCACATGACTTCATATGCTTGATTGCCATCCCGAATCCGCCTGAAGCCCCCATGATACATTTTTTTTCGCACCATTTGCAAATTGCGTACCACATCCCGGTCTTCGGGTCCTTCTGCTTATCAAAATTATACCGTATAATGGCATCTTGATTTTCCATCTTAACTTCTTGGAGAAGAGAATTAGAGAGTAGATATATAATATATTGGAGAATAAGAGAATTAGAGAGTAGAGAGTTAAGAATGAATTTAGGAAGAATTGGAGAAGAGATATGAAAAAATGTTTAAGAGTAGGAGTATTTATAGGTTTTTTTACCCCCCACCCCCCACCCCCCACCCCCCGGACCCCCCCTTTACCCCACCCAACGGCTATATAGCCGTTTGGGTTGTCCCCAGCCCCACCCCCAAGGCCTCAACGGCTAGTAGCCAAAAAACAAAAAAAAAGTTTTTTTTTAAAAAATAGACCCGGACTCGGGCCCGACCCGGCCGGGCCGGGTCACAAAACTGCTGAACCGAGCCCGCCCCGCCCCTTCCCCCCGGTTCGGGCCCATACCCGGTCCCGGACCGCCCGACCGGGCCGGTCCTGGGCCCGCACAGTACCGGGCCGGGCCGGGTCACGGGCCGGGTGGCCCGAACCGAATCCAACCCTAGTTTAACGGCAATCGTTGAAACCGGCGTTGATAGCACTTGCTTAGCCATCTTTGCTAAAACCAGGAACATTCTTTCTTTTCTCTTCCACCAGTTTAGTACGTCAAAATCATCTTCTTCAAAATCAACATCATATGTTAAATACAAAGAATGACACTTCATAACTTTTTAGCATTGTTCGAATGGCACATGAGCACCATAAGGATTCAAATATGAGTCTCAGGAGATTCCACCTTTTTGACCAAGATACAAATACTAGTAATTAAAAAAAGTACAAACAATAAATGTTCACAGCCATCGTGTCAAACAATAACTTCAAACTTGAAATAATAGTCATTTCAAAACTTTTCATAACAGTCATTTAATGAGGTTTGGTTGCTTTTCATTTTCTAATTTTGTAATTCGAGTAGTACAATAGGAATTCAAAATTGAAAGATCGGTTGGAAAATACTCCGTATAATTTTATCTTTTGGACATAAGTCCAATTCATCCTATGACAGTATGACTCATCCAATACACAGAACTAAGTCAATACATTATAAATAGGCCCTCCTACTTGACTTTCCAACGCATTCTACATCCCCAAACAGTCAAACACAAAACAATGGCATCAAACATAACTAGGCATGGACTGGGCTGGACTTTGGGCCGGTTCAAGTCGGGCTTTTTTTCCAGGATGTTGGGCCCGGAACCGGTCCGGGTTGATACCGGGTCCGGGCCAAAACCGGGCCGGTCCGAGCCGGGTTCAATGTAATTTTTTTTTGCTGTGTAATTAACCCCCGACCCCCTCCCTCACCCCGACCCCCAAACCCCCACAAAACACCCAACCCTACCCAAGGAAAAGAAAAAAAAATTGAAAAAACAAAAAATAAAATAAAATTGAATCGGGCCCGGCCTGGACCGCCCGAGCCGGTTCATGAAAAATAGGGCCCGAGCCCGGCCCGCCCAAACTGTCCAAACCAGGCTAAATCCCGGAACCGCCCATCCCCAACCGGTCTGGTCCGGGCCCGCACAGAAGCGGGCCGGGCCGGTTCCCGGGCCAGTTCAGCCCGGTTGGGTCCATTCCTAAACATAACTTGAAGGTGGTCCATGATGAAGAGTACGCATCCAACATATCAGAGTAGAGCAAATCCAGCAGGGTAAAAGGTTATATTGTGCTCTTTATAGTTGATCAAGGTATCTGACCACTGTATTTTCAGGGAAGACGAAATTGTATGTGTATTACACACATAATTTCAATAACATAAAAAAATGGTAGAGTAAGGTATAAATTATAATGTTGAAAAACTGTATATTAAATTATAGGGAAAACTGTCAAATAGATCCTTGTACATTCGCGAAAAAGTCAACTGAGTCCTTCTACTATTTTTCGAGTCAATTAAGTCCATCAAGTTGGAAAAAATAACCAATTTCGTCATTTGAGCGGTAAGCAGCCAATAACTCCCAGTAGCTTCTGATGTGGAGGCCCACGTGGCAATATTTTTAGTTTTTTCATTTCTTTTCTTTTTGCTTTCCTCTTTCTTCTCTCACAGACCACCTCTTCTTCTTCCCTAATCTCCCCTACGTTTTTTCTTTCATTCTTTTTTATTTCTTTCTTACTTATTTTCTTTGTTCTATTTCTTTCCACCATAAACTGCTGGCAACCAACTCTTCTCATTCGCCGCCATTGTTTCACTGTCACCCAGAACCTTTCAGCCGCCGCGCGGCATCGGTCTCTCAAAACTTTCCCAACCACCATTGGTGGACTGCTCGTCTGCCATACTTCTCCAATATGGCATCGATCTTCCACAACCAAAGTTTGACCAGCCGCCGCCAAGTGCCGTCCTTCCCAACGGATGCCACAGCTTCTCAACCGCCGACAGCCATCCAAGAGAGAATCGGGAAGAATGGAAGATAAGAAAGAAAAAGAAATTGGAAAATAAAGAAATTGGGATAAGGGAGAAAATCAGGAGGAGAAGGATAGTGAACCGGAAGGAAAGAAAAAAGAAAAAGAGGAGGGAAGAAATGTAATGGTATGAAGCAAACTCGGAAGAAGAGGTCTGCAAGAAAGAAGATGGTTCACCTGTTCAGCAGAGAAAGAAGCAAAGAAAAAGAAAAGAAAAGAGGGGAAAAAGGGGGAAAGAAGGAAAAATTAAAAGTTTTGCCACGTGGGCTTCCACATTAGCAGGTATATGGGTTACCGGCTGCTTACCGGTTAAACAACAGATTTGGTTAATTTTTTGAACTTGGTGGACTTGATTGACTCAAAAAATAGTAAAAGGACTCAATTGACTTTTTTGCGAAAGTACGAGAACCTATTTGACAGTTTTCCCTAAATTATAAATAATATATACGGAGTATGTAATACTCTCTCCGTCCCGAAAAGATTCGCCAACTTTGACTTTCACTTGGATTAATAAAGTAAAAACTATGTGGTTAAAATTTGTGCAGTGGAGAGAGAATTAACTTTAGCCACATATTTCTTACTTTAAATGGAAATGACAAATCTTTTTGGAACATCCAAAAAAAGAAATTTGACAATCCTTTTCAGGACAGAGGGAGTATATAGTATAAATTGTAATATAGAGTATATAAGTATGGACACTTATTATATTACTTACCACTTTATTCTAAATTTAATTATTTATGCGTTTTATAATCTAGTATGTGAAAACACAATCACTTATTTGGTAAGCATAAAAAGGGGATGAGTATAAAATGGAAAGGGTCCACCACTTTTTGGTTCCTACTCACGTGAGAAGAACCCAAAGACAAAACTCAATTTTGTTTACATATTTGCCCCCATTTGCTCTTTCCTTTATATTTATATTCTCCTTAATGGGGATACTTTTGCAGTTTTGCGCTATTAAAACTATCTTTGTTTTATTTATTCAAATATCACTTCTTTCTCTGAATAAATGTGTTTTTTTTATTCAAATATATCTTCTTTCTCTGAAATTCATTGCCTTTCTCATGTATAAAACAACTCTAACATTCTTTCCTCTTCCCATCATCTTATTTGCTTCTCACAAATCACAAAACAACTTATCAGCCATTTTTGTCCATAAACACTTTCGCCTTGTGATAAGCCGTCTTCAGACATCTTCGTAGCCGTTTAGGATCTAATCTTACATCTTGGTGTTTTAGATAGATATCCATAATATGAGGGGGCCAACCTCCTCTTTGAAGAGCCAATGGATCATTCAAAATCTTGCTATCGTTTCCATACTTTTCTACTAAGCTGCTCTCGTATGTCTTAATCTTATATTCCATGTAATCTAGCCCCAAGACTCTTGCAGGAATTCCATAACAGTATTCTGATACATCCTCGGCTCCGATTGGAATGATTTGAACGAACACTGAACCAGGGCGTAAAAACATTGCATGCGTTAGTCCAGCACCATGGACCCCGAGCATTGCGTGGCTTGAGCTTACTAATGCGAATGCTTCTTTTAAGGATGTTTTTCTCGTCGGTTCAAATAATATTACCTGAAATCCTACGTTCTCTGCTATCCTTTCTACTTCAGGCTCGTTCAACATTGCACGACCGACAGTCTTATTGCGACTCATGAGCACGAGGCGCGGCTTATTGACAATGCGAGGAACTAAGATTTGTTTGTTGTATGTTGTGGCTAAAAATGTGTGGAAGTCAACTAAGGTTTTTGAAGTTTGGATTAGTTTTGGATTAATTGTCATGAAACCATGTTTGATGAGACCTATTGAGGCACCAGGAAAACAATGTGAGCTGTTGTCTTTGTCTGAATCTATGATTTGGTGCTTGCTAAAACTATGAAGTAAGCCCTTATACTTCTCCACCCACCAATCTTTCAACTGGGAGACTACCAAAACAAAATCTTGATTAGAGAACACAGAATTAGCGGTGATGAAAAGAGGGATGAACACATCATTGAAGTCATGGAAAAAGTTTCCAGTGTACCCTCCTCCTGCACTGAATACAAGAGCTGGGGCAGTGTGGTGAACGGCACAAGTTGATGTGTTCAATGGCCCTAATTTGAGAGTCACTTCCCTGATATTGTACATTGTGTATCTTTCTGGTTTTCTTGCATAGGGTCTGACCTTTTCAATCTGGTAATTTAGGCTGTTGGGGTCATTGACTAAGAAGGTTGACTCGGATGACACAAATATTGTTGGATCATTGATCCGGCAAATGTCGTATAAATCTTGTGTCCTATTGCATGTCATTTTACTCTTCTTCTTTGGCTCATTCAAAGGCAGATGAACTTGTCGGTCCGATGTGCTTCCTACATTCACAGGAATAATAATTATTGAGAGTAATATATGTACACATATCCTGAAAAAAGTCATCTACAAGTCTCACAATAAATCAATACTTCAAGAGCACACATAGATTCATTCTACCATAGAAGCATTTCTAAAACATCAACAGGTTGATAGAGCATTCTACATCAAAAGCTTTGAGTTAAAACCGAGTTAAAAAATAAAACATCCCGCCTAACTTGATGGACACGTGCAGGGAAAGCAAAACTTTCTGATAAAAAACAACAAGCATATAGGGAGATTTCCCAAAATAGGAGTAAATGGAGTTTGGATTTCCAAAATAGGACTACTATGTTTTTATTCCCGAAATATGGCTAACATGACAATATTTACTGCCATCTTGTAGGCGTGACTGCCAAATAGTTGCAATACAGTGCATTTAACATGACAATATTTATAATAATTAATGACAATTTTTTTCAATCATGACAGTATTTTTCATATATGGCAGTAACAACTCCTATTTCGGGAGAAAAACATAGTAGTCATATTTTGGAATTTCAAACCTCATTTACTCCTATTGACGGAAATTTCCCAAGCATATACCATCATAGAGTCATACATGGCTGCTCTTCCGACCAATACATTGTAGAAGATGAAATCTCCGAACCCCAATGATATGCACTAGTTTATAGTGCATAAACGTATGTTTTTATGTTGATTGAGTGTGGATTTTCCATCACTTTTAGTTAGTTTGTAAGTACTTGTTTTATTTTGTTTGTAATTGTTCTCTCCTTTTTCGGAGTTTTAGAATAGTGATAGAGTTTGTAGCAAGGAAAAAGGGAGAAAAACTGAAGACAAAAAGACCCAGGAGCACAAAAACCCGACCGGGTCAGACCTTGAACCCGGTCGGGTCAGTTGAGGAACAGATCTAAGAAGGAAAAGTAAGACCCGGTCGGGTCCCATACCCGACCCGGTCGGGTCAGACATGACCCGGAACACCGGAACATGCTGAAGATCACAAAGATTTGGAAAAAATCTGATTTAGACCAAACCCGGTCGGGTCCCTCACTTGACCCGGTCGGGTCTGACTTGACCCGGACAAATTAACGTGCTGGAACAATGAAACGTGGGAGATTATCTGATTTTGACCGGTACCCGGTCGGATATGTACTTATACCCGGTCGGGTACCCGGCCAAAGGTGTTGAAAAACACCTATAAATAGCACACTTTTTCTTCACAAAAAATCATCCCTTCTTCCAATCTCTTTAGCTCAGTTTAGAATAGCATTTCTTTATATTTTTCTAGCTATGTTTAGCCTCCAAATGAGGAGCTAAACTTCCATTCTTGGTTTTGCTCTTGAAGCTTGTTGATTATTAAAGTTGTGAGTTATTTTCTTAACTTCTTCTCTTGATTATTAATTCTTCCCTTAATCTCATTCTATATTAATGTTGGAGGGTTGCTAAGTGACGATTAGTTAACGTTCCGACATTAATTACTACTAGAAACGATCAACGAACCGATGGTTAATCGTTGGTGGTTTCACAAGTAAGTAACTTCGGTTTATTAATGCACGGTCGTGGTTAATAGACTTAAGAGGGATCAATTTTGTTGGTTAAATCGAAACCATTGTGTTAAGGTTATCAATCTCAATTGGTTTCATCAAGGGGTTAAAAAAGATTGAATGCTACTATTATATCGGTATAAGGCGTTGCTTTATATTTGATTAATAGTAAGGGTTATTAATGAACGGTCGTTGTTAATAACTACCCTCGATGAATTGGAGATACTCCTCGATTGAGTATTCGATAGGGGATAAGTTATAGATATAACAAGGATCGACTACAATATATCAACAAGGGGAAAGTAGCAAAGCCAAGTCCCTTTTATTCTTGAATTAAACACATATAGGTTGTTCATCTTAGTTTCTTAATTAAATTAAATCACTCAAAACCAAAACCCCCCTTTTTATTACTAGTTTCATAGAAAGAGAATTATACCTTTCCCTGTGGATACGAACTCTACTGCACTATACTACGTATAAGTGTTCAGTATTGAATTTATTTTGACGCACCGTGACAAAGTGCTCGTCAAATTTGGCGCCGTTGACGGGGAAAGGCAATTAATTTTTCTTTTTATTTTATTTCAAAGAAAAATCCAAAAAAAAAATAATATATAAAGTTTTCTATTTTTGCTGAGCTTTGTTTGAGTATATGGTAAAAACCCGATCCATAAACCAACTCACCTACCAAACAAACCCCGAAATAGAAAAAGCTCTCGAGCGGTTAAAGAATAAATTCTCAAATACCGACTCGGGGGAATTCTCAAGTGCTAGTTCTCAATCTAGCGAGTCCGAGGAGTCAATATCAATGGCTCTTGAAACAAGAACGCTGAGGGAGCTCACAGCCCCCAATCTAAATCAACAACCCTTATGTATCACCTTCCCAACTCTTGATGCGGGTGCTACATTTGAGTTGAAATCCGGACTCATACATCTACTTCCATCTTTCCACGGGCTAAGAGGAGAGGATCCAAATAAACATCTTTCGGAATTCCACATCGTTTGCACAAGCATGTGCCCAAACGGTGTTACCGAGGAGCAAATTAAGTTGAGGGCTTTCCCATTCTCCCTCAAAGACACCGCCAAAGATTGGCTATTCTATCTTCCCTCGGGAAGCATAGACACTTGGGCGGCCATGAAGAAGAGCTTCCTCGAAAGGTATTATCCCGCCTCCATCTCCTCATCTTTAAAGAAACAAATCAGCAATGTGGAGCAAAAAGA
This sequence comes from Cuscuta europaea, assembly GCA_945859875.1. Taxonomy (NCBI): domain Eukaryota; kingdom Viridiplantae; phylum Streptophyta; class Magnoliopsida; order Solanales; family Convolvulaceae; genus Cuscuta; species Cuscuta europaea. Next base: position 10,495,843 of record CAMAPE010000080.1, on the reverse strand, counting down.
TGATGAATCGTTCTACGAATTCTGGGAACGATTCAAGAAACTCTGTGCGAGCTGTCCGTATCACGGCTACTCGGAGCAAGACCTCATCCTTTACTTTTATGATGGTCTTTGCGATGATGATAGACGGATGATGAATGCTGCATGTGGAGGAGGAATAGTCAACAAAACTCCTTCTCAAGCTAGGAATCTTATCTCGGAGTTGGCCGAAAATTGTAGACACTATGATCGGCGGTCAACAAAGAGAGTTATGGCAGCGGAATCCAACAACTCGTTGGAGAGTCAAGTAGCCGGCTTGACTTCTTTGGTTAAAGATTTCCTTTTGAATCCAAAAACCCAAGAAGTCAAGGTCTGCGGCATCTGTTCAACACAAGGGCATCCCACAGATTCTTGCCCAACTTTACAAGAGGAGAACTCCGAGCAAGTCAATGCTTTGGGGTTCCAAGGACAAAGGAGGTACGATCCTCACGGCAACACCTACAATCCAGGATGGAGGGATCATCCAAATCTAAGTTACGGAAACCCTCAACCCCCTCAACAAACAAACCCTCCCCCTCCTCAACAATTTAAACAACAAGGCCAAACATCGAATCAAACATGTCCACCGAAGACATAATTCGAGCATTAGCCATGAATATGACTATGATGCAACAAAGTGTGGCCCAATTTCAAGAAACCACAAAGTCTAGCATCCACAATTTGGAAAGCCAAATGAGCCAAATCTCAAACGCCGTGAGTAGGCTAGAAGCTAGGGATTCGGCAAAACTCCCATCTCAAACGGAGCCGAACCCGAGACAACAAGCTCATGCGGTCACTTTGAGAAGTGGCAAAGAGTTGGTTATGGCTAAGGCGAAAGCAAAGAGCCATGTAGGAGAAGAGGAGGAGGAGATCTTGATGCCAAGCACAAACCCTCAAAATGAAGAAGAAAAGGAGGAGGAAATCACACCTCAAAGAAAGTTCCCACCGCTCAACTCATATGAGCCGGTGCCACCTTTTCCGGAGGCTCTCAAGGATAACCGGATATACAACAATGACAAAGACATCTATGAGACCTTCAGCAAATGTGAGGTAAATATCCCTCTTCTCAATTTAATAAAAGGTGTTCCTAGGTTTGCAAAGTTTTTAAAAGAACTTTGCACAATTAAAAGGAAACACAAGTTGAATGGCAAGCATAAAATCCAAGTAAGTGAAAGAGTGTCAGCCGTTTTTCAAAAGAAACTGCCTAAAAAGTATAGTGATCCGGGAATGTTCACTATACCATGTAAACTTGGAAATTCTAGTTCTTCTAGAGCTATGTTTGATTTGGGTGCATCAATCAATGTCATCCCATATTCTCTATATAAGTCCCTAGAACTAGGACCTTTACATGAGACGGGGGTCGTTATCCAACTTGCCGATAGATCCAATACCTACCCAAAAGGTGTGGTAGAGGATGTTCTCGTCATGGTGGATAATTTAATCTTTCCCGCTGATTTTTACGTTCTTGAAATGGAGAACGATAAAAATGCAGTCCCAATTTTACTAGGCCGCCCCTTTTTGAAAACGGCTAAGGCAAAAATTGACGTCTTTAGTGGAGTGTTAACCATGGAGTTCGATGGTGAAAGAGTCGAATTTAATATCTACGACTCCATGAAATACCCCACTGAGGATCACTCTCTATTTGCGATTGACACTTGCGACACTTGGGTCCAAGATGTATTTGAAATTGAGGGCAAGGATAAAGCACTAAGCGCAATAGAAAACGACATAGAGGATTTTACATTGGAATACTCTATGTCAAATAACATGAAGATTATGGTGGCGGAGTTAAATCAACTCCCACTTTTGCCACCGGGCTCTAAAGCCCTCCCGCTAACCATTCCAAGCGAGAAGCCGCTACCATCTGTTTTGCAGGCACCGGAGGTGGAATTAAAACCACTCCCTGAAAATATGAAGCATGCGTTCTTGGGTGAAAATCACACCCTACCGTTGATTATTTCAAATGCCCTGTCCCAAGAACAAGAAGAAAGATTGATCGCGGTCTTGAAGGAATATAAATTGGCCATTGGATGGTCTATTGCCGACATCAAAGGATTAGCCCATCCACATGCATGCACATGATCTTGCTCGAAGATGAGGCCAAAGCGGTGAGACAACCGCAACGAAGATTGAACCCACCCATGATGGAGGTGGTGAAAAAGGAGGTAATCAAGTTGCTTCAAATGGGAATCATCTTCCCCATTTCCGATAGCAAGTGGGTGAGTCCCACTCAAGTGGTGCCAAAGAAGACCGGAGTGACGGTCATTGAAAACAAGGATGGCGAGATGGTGCCCACCCGAGTTCAAAACGGGTGGCGAGTATGCATTGACTACCGAAGACTCAATTCGGTGACTAGGAAAGACTTCTTTCCATTGCCTTTTATTGATCAAATGCTAGAGAGGTTAGCTGGGCACAAGTTCTATTGTTTTCTCGATGGTTACCCCGGGTATTTCCAAATACCAATAGCCCCGGAGGACCAAGAGAAAACAACCTTCACATGTCCATTTGGCACTTTTGCCTACCGACGAATGCCCTTTGGATTATGCAACGCACCGGGCACCTTTCAAAGGTGCATGATGAGCATCTTTTCAGAATTTGTGGAGGTATTCATGGAGGTCTTTATGGATGATTTCACAATCCATGGAGACTCTTTTGACTCTTGCCTATATCACCTCACTCTTGTGCTAAAGAGTTGCATTGAATCCAACCTTGTGCTGAACTCTGAAAAATGCCACTTCATGGTAGAACAAGGGATTGTTCTTGGGCATGTGATCTCAGCAAAGGGGATCGAGGTGGACAAAGCAAAGATCGATGTGATTCAAACGCTCCCGTACCCCACAAATGTACGGGACATCCGCTCTTTCCTCGGTCACGCCGGTTTCTATAGGAGATTCATCAAGGATTTCTCAAAAATCTCATCTCCTCTTTGCAAACTTTTACAAAAGGAGGTGGAATTTAATCTAAACGATGAATGCAAAGAGGCTTTTGACACTCTGAAAGCAAGATTGGTGACTGCCCCGATCATACAGGCTCCCGACTGGTCTCTTCCTTTTGAGATCATGTGCGACGCAAGTGACTATGCGGTGGGGGCTGTTTTGGGCCAGAAAGTTGGAAGAGCCTCCCATGTCATCTACTACGCCTCATCAACCCTCAACGAAGCCCAAAAGAACTACTCCACCACCGAGAAGGAAATGCTAGCGGTGGTTTTTGCTTTGGAAAAGTTTCGTTCCTACCTTCTTGGAACAAAAGTTATTGTCTACACCGACCATGCCGCTCTTCGATTCCTTATGACAAAGAAAGAAGCCAAACCAAGACTCATTCGATGGGTCCTTCTATTGAGTGAGTTTGATGTGGAAATCAAAGACAAGAAAGGAGCGGAGAATTTGGTGGCTGATCATTTAAGCCGCCTCATTCCTCACAAAGACATCGAAGACCTCCACACAAATCTCATCAAAGGAGAATTCCCGGACGAAACTCTCTTCTCCATCAAAGTCACACAACCATGGTACGCAAATATCGTGAACTTCCTCGTTTCCGGCAAATTTCCTCCACAACTCTCAAAATCTCAAAAAGAAAAATTAAGAATGGATTCAAGACTCTATGTGTGGGATGACCCATATTTGTGGAAGCATTGTAAGGATCAAATAATCCGAAGATGCATCCCTGAATATGAGATAGCCCACATCATAGAGTTTTGTCACTCTTATGCTTGTGGAGGACATTTCGGCCCGAAACGAACAACAATGAAGATACTTGAGAGCGGTTTTTGGTGGCCGAGCCTATTTCGGGATGCACACGGCTTTTGTCGATCTTGTGACAATTGCCAAAGAGCGGGCAACATTTTCAGGAGGAATGAGATGCCACAAAACCCCATGCTTTTCTGTGAGATTTTCGATGCATGGGGTATCGACTTCATGGGACCATTCCCAAATTCCCAAGGTAACATATACATCCTTCTTGCAGTGGACTACGTCTCCAAATGGGTGGAGGCCAAAGCAACAAAAACTGATGATGCCAAGGAGGTGGCTTGTTTTCTCAAATCACACATATTTTCAAGGTTCGGGGTCCCTCGAATTTTAATTAGCGATCGAGGCACACATTTTTGCAATAAAATTGTGGGATCCCTATTGAAAAAATATGGTGTGACTCATAAAATTTCTACAGCCTATCACCCTCAAACAAATGGCCAAGCGGAGACCTCAAACAGGGAGTTGAAATCTATACTCCAGAAAACAGTGAACCCGAACAGGAAGGATTGGAGTATATCAAAAAATATGATGATGCTCTATGGGCATACCGAACTGCTTACAAAACCCCAATCGGTATGTCTCCTTATAGACTTGTGTTTGGGAAAGCATGTCATCTCCCTGTAGAACTCAAACACAAGTCCTATTGGGCGGTTAAAGAATTCAACCTCAATCTTGACGAGGCCGGTGTACATAGGAAGCTCCAATTACAAGAATTGGAAGAACTTCGCCTGGATTCTTATGACAATGCAGAAATATACAAAAGAAAGACGAAGGAGTGGCATGATAAAATGATCATACGAAAAGACTTTAAACTTGATGAAAAAGTCCTCCTATTCCAATCACGCCTTCGTCTATTTCCGGGAAAGCTGAGATCCCGTTGGACCGGACCATACAAAGTGGTCAAAACATATCCACACGGGGCGGTGGAAATTCAGGACCTGGAAACGGGAGAGGTGCTGAAAGTAAACAGACAGAGATTAAAACCCTTCTTTGAGGGTTTTCAACCCAAAAATGTGGAAGTCGTAGACCTTTCTGAACCGGTCTACGAATGAGGAACAACAGAAGATATCGTCGAGCCACGACGTTAAATAAAGCGCTTCTTGGGAGGCAACCCATGCACAGTATGTTTTTCTTCTTTTTATTTTAGTAGAGTGTGTGTGTAAAATCATTTCATAAAATAAAAAAAAAACAAGAAAAAAAAATGAATTTGGAGTATACCCGGTCGGGTATCACAACTCACCCGGTCGGGTATTACAGGATTACAGGGATACCCGCATGGCTACCCGGGTGGGGAAATGAATTTTTAAAAAAAAATAAGGAGACCCGACCGGGTATGTGAGTTCACCCGGTCGGGTATTGCAGACAGACGGAGATACCCGCATGGCTACCCGGGTGGGGGAGTGAAAAAACTGATAAAAGGGGGCAAAACCCGACCGGGTACCTTATTTCACCCGATCGGGTATCAACAACCAGACCTCACTGGTTAAGAACGCAGCTTACCCGACCGGGTCAAATAAGGAGACCCGACCGGGTGTCCAGCCAAAAAAACATTCTGCCTACCTCCGGAACGCTGACCCGATCGGGTAAATAAGGGGACCCGACCGGGTCAACGACTTTTCAGCATATACCAGGTCGGGCATTTGTTCTTCTTCCCCATTCCTTCTCCCCAAATTTCGAACAAACCCTCCCCAAACCTCCATTTCATCCACCAAAACTCCCAAATCTCCCCCATTCCCACACCAAATCCATCAAAAAACATCAATTTCTTCATCTCCTCACCTCCCTCTTCCACCCTACACCAATTAATCCCTCCAAAATCCCCCAAATCAACCAAACTCAAAAACCCTACCCCAAATTTCGAACCTCTCCATTTTCGGACATTCAAGGTCCAATTTCAAGCAAAATTCCCCAACAAACACCAAAAACCTCTTCTCCTCATCATCCTCTACAAAACCATACCACTCACCCTCACCAAACCTTACCTCTCCAAAAAAAAAATCAAAAACCCTTCCAAAAAAAAAGGGGAGGAAAACAATTCCATGGCACCAAAAAAGGCAAGAGCTTCTTCTTCAAGAGCTCCAAGAGCTATTCCACCAGTAGAGGGCTTCGAATCAGTGGAGTTTGAGACCGAATCACAACACATCCGCTTCCTTGAACAATCCGAACGAGAGGTAAAACCCTCCCGCTTTGTATGCCAATTGACTTTAACAATGTTCTGGATTCATGACATTATGAGAGAGATATTCCAAAGGTGTGGCATGCTTAAAATATTTGATATGCACTATTGGCCATATTCTCGTTTGGTATATGAATTCTACAGTTCCGTTGAGCATGTGAAGGATGCAAATGATCACACAAATAACACGATCAACTTTCGTTTGCTCAACGAGAACCGCTCACTCACCAAACGAGAATTCGCTGAACACTTCGGTCTACCTTTGCTTGATGACACGGTAGCGTATAGCTCACCGGTGGCCTATGAACTATGGGGAAGAATGACCGGAATTGTCAAAATTCGTACCTCCCACCTCAATGTCAACCATGTCCAACACCCGGTCTTCCGAATTTTCTTAAAATTCTTGGCTAATTGCTTTTTCGGAAGACCAAACAACCATCAAACTAGGGTGTGGGATGTATGCCTCTTAGCACAAGCTGTTCTTCCGGGTGCCGGGCCATATGATGTGACCACAGTTCTTTGGGATCACATCATCAATGTTAAAAGTGGTGGAGGAAAAATTCTGATAGGGGGTCTAATTACCCACATTGCCACGTTATATGGTTTTGTATGCAATGGTGCACAAAACCACATGACCCTTCTTGGCCTTCAATTTTTAAAGAATGCTGGCGATGTGACCCTCTCACATATCGAACATGATGGCCTAGAAATCTACAATTGGCACATCAAACCAGGCCAAGAACTATTCTACCCCTTCCCTTCCGAAAACCTCCCGCTTAACATCATCGATCACCAAATCGGTGATGGACACCACTATTGTATGCCCGGGGGAATTCCACCACACTTTGCACCCCCAGAAAATGAGGCGGGGGAAAATGAAGCCGCCAATGAACAGCCTGCCCTTGAAGCACCACCCATCATTCCTGAACAACCTCGCCCACAACCCCATGCTCATCAATACTCTCCATTTGAGCAAGAAATGCTAAACAACATGAATGCTCTCAACCTCAATTACACCCAACTTCGGGAGGAAGTCGGGTTGTACAGAAATGAGCAAAGGCACAGCTTCGAGAGGATTGAAGAACAAAGGCGAGAAGATTGGCGCCGATATGAAGAAGATCAAAGGAGGACTTTTGGGCCAATCTACTCCTATATCGCGCATCAGGGAAACTTCACCTCCATGACCACTCCTCCTCCGGCACCTTCATGGTACAACCCCACTGAATGGGGTTATTTTGGTGGCTCAACCTCTAGTGGTGGAGGCGGGGAAGACGGATACAGCGGGGATCATATGGACGAGGATACACAGTACAGAGGCTATGGAGGAGTTTTCGATGGCGGAGATGCGGGCGGGCACTAGGGACTGTGCCACGGACTAGTGGTGGGGGAGATCTTCCCGGTATGTTCACATTCACACTCTTTATTCTTGTTATTTAAAAATAATAATAATAATAATAATAAAAAAACGAAAGCTTGTTAAGTTGAAAACCCCCAAAGGGCAGCTTAAGCAAAAATAAAGCAAAAATAGGAGTGAGTTTGTGAGATAAAAAAGAATAAAAAAAAAGAATAAAAAAAAAAAGAATGTGGGAAGCTGGGTTGAAAACCTGAAAGGGCACCTAGGCAAAATGAGAGAATGAGAGAAAGTTATTTCTTTAGATTTTGCAGGATCCTGAGGGCGAGTACTATAGAGACTTCGGATTGAAATTGAAGACCCATATTTACTCTTTTGGTTTTGGAGACGCTTTATGTATTTGTTACAAAAACTTGTGGATGTTGGTGTTGCTACTCTTGTCAATTAAGGACCCCTTGGACAGAATATGTTTTACTCGAGACTAGTAAAAATTCAAGTGTGGGGGTGTTTGATATGCACTAGTTTATAGTGCATAAACGTATGTTTTTATGTTGATTGAGTGTGGATTTTCCATCACTTTTAGTTAGTTTGTAAGTACTTGTTTTATTTTGTTTGTAATTGTTCTCTCCTTTTTCGGAGTTTTAGAATAGTGATAGAGTTTGTAGCAAGGAAAAAGGGAGAAAAACTGAAGACAAAAAGACCCCGGAGCACAAAAACCCGACCGGGTCAGACCTTGAACCCGGTCGGGTCAGTTGAGGAACAGATCTAAGAAGGAAAAGTAAGACCCGGTCGGGTCCCATACCCGACCCGGTCGGGTCAGACATGACCCGGAACACCGGAACATGCTGAAGATCACAAAGATTTGGAAAAAATCTGATTTAGACCAAACCCGGTCGGGTCCCTCACTTGACCCGGTCGGGTCTGACTTGACCCGGACAAATTAACGTGCTGGAACAATGAAACGTGGGAGATTATCTGATTTTGACCGGTACCCGGTCGGGTATGTACCTATACCCGGTCGGGTACCCGGCCAAAGGTGTTGAAAAACACCTATAAATAGCACACTTTTTCTTCACAAAAAATCATCCCTTCTTCCAATCTCTTTAGCTCAGTTTAGAATAGCATTTCTTTATATTTTTCTAGCTATGTTTAGCCTCCAAATGAGGAGCTAAACTTCCATTCTTGGTTTTGCTCTTGAAGCTTGTTGATTATTAAAGTTGTGAGTTATTTTCTTAACTTCTTCTCTTGATTATTAATTCTTCCCTTAATCTCATTCTATATTAATGTTGGAGGGTTGCTAAGTGACGATTAGTTAACGTTCCGACATTAATTACTACTAGAAACGATCAACGAACCGATGGTTAATCGTTGGTGGTTTCACAAGTAAGTAACTTCGGTTTATTAATGCACGGTCGTGGTTAATAGACTTAAGAGGGATCAATTTTGTTGGTTAAATCGAAACCGTTGTGTTAAGGTTATCAATCTCAATTGGTTTCATCAAGGGGTTAAAAAAGATTGAATGCTACTATTATATCGGTATAAGGCGTTGTTTTATATTTGATTAATAGTAAGGGTTATTAATGAACGGTCGTTGTTAATAACTACCCTCGATGAATTGGAGATACTCCTCGATTGAGTATTCGATAGGGGATAAGTTATAGATATAACAAGGATCGACTACAATATATCAACAAGGGGAAAGTAGCAAAGCCAAGTCCCTTTTATTCTTGAATTAAACACATATAGGTTGTTCATCTTAGTTTCTTAATTAAATTAAATCACTCAAAACCAAAACCCCCCTTTTTATTACTAGTTTCATAGAAAGAGAATTATACCTTTCCCTGTGGATACGAACTCTACTGCACTATACTACGTATAAGTGTTCAGTATTGAATTTATTTTGACGCACCGTGACAAAGTGCTCGTCAAATTTGGCGCCGTTGACGGGGAAAGACAATTAATTTTTCTTTTTATTTTATTTCAAAGAAAAATCCAAAAAAAAATAATATATAAAGTTTTCTATTTTTGCTGAGCTTTGTTTGAGTATATGGTAAAAACCCGATCCATAAACCAACTCACCTACCAAACAAACTCCGAAATAGAAAAAGCTCTCGAGCGGTTAAAGAATAAATTCTCAAATACCGACTCGGGGGAATTCTCAAGTGCTAGTTCTCAATCTAGCGAGTCCGAGGAGTCAATATCAATGGCTCTTGAAACAAGAACGCTGAGGGAGCTCACAGCCCCCAATCTAAATCAACAACCCTTATGTATCACCTTCCCAACTCTTGATGCGGGTGCTACATTTGAGTTGAAATCCGGACTCATACATCTACTTCCATCTTTCCACGGGCTAAGAGGAGAGGATCCAAATAAACATCTTTCGGAATTCCACATCGTTTGCACAAGCATGTGCCCAAACGGTGTTACCGAGGAGCAAATTAAGTTGAGGACTTTCCCATTCTCCCTCAAAGACACCGCCAAAGATTGACTATTCTATCTTCCCTCGGGAAGCATAGACACTTGGGCGGCCATGAAGAAGAGCTTCCTCGAAAGGTATTATCCCGCCTCCATCTCCTCATCTTTAAAGAAACAAATCAGCAATGTGGAGCAAAAAGATGATGAATCGTTCTACGAATTCTGGGAACGATTCAAGAAACTCTGTGCGAGCTGTCCGTATCACGGCTACTCGGAGCAAGACATCATCCTTTACTTTTATGATGGTCTTTGCGATGATGATAGACGGATGATGAATGCTGCATGTGGAGGAGGAATAGTCAACAAAACTCCTTCTCAAGCTAGGAATCTTATCTCGGAGTTGGCCGAAAATTGTAGACACTATGATCGGCGGTCAACAAAGAGAGTTATGGCAGCGGAATCCAACAACTCGTTGGAGAGTCAAGTAGCCGGCTTGACTTCTTTGGTCAAGCTCCTGATTGGCTTATAAAAATGTTTGGCAATCAAGAAGAACCTCCCATTGCATGAGTTCTAAAGAAGTATTGGAATGATGTTCTAGTAATACTGCATTAAATATTAATAGAAATTATGTAGAATATTGAATACGTATTTAATTCGGATATTTCTATTAATTACTTATATATGTACGTACCTGGAGTATCATGGCGGCGCGTGTTTGAAGTACTGGAACCCCCATGTAGTAATTGGATAGTGAGACGGGTTTTCGTGGAGTGATACGCTATGAAGGTGACGATGAACACGGAAAAACATAGTAATATTAGTGCCATTGCGACCTTCGAATCGGCAATGCTTCTCCTTGTTGTCATGATGATCCCAGGCGTATTGTTCATCTTCATGGCTTGGTTTATCAATTATTGTGAAGGTAAAAGTAGGTAGGTATATATATCGATGGTGAGTACAATCTGCACCATAGCTTTGGGTGCCTGAATTGTTTAAGTATTTAAGTGTCTAATTCAATGTTTTTTTGTAGTGTATGAAGGGAAAGTAATTAAAACCAGAAACGCTTTAGTTACTTTACTTGATGAGATACTTTGTAAGCTAGGTACATGTATAATAATACTAGTACGAGGTAATACTATATGATACTAGTAGTTGTTTCTATCAGATGATTGATATTAACGTATTTTGTTAGCTTTTTGTGATTAGTTTCCATGATTAGAGAATTGAAGTCAAATGTTTGGTGACTTAACTTAGTTGTTCACCGTTAGCTGTTAAGTTGCAAATGACTATTAAGGATACGAAATATATATATATAACATAATTTTTAGGGGGTTTACTTTTATTTTTTTTAATGAGTACATTATCATTATCATTATCATTATCATTATCATTATCATTATCATTATCATTATCATTATCATTATCATTATTGTTGGTCCAAAATAGGACGTTCGTAGGCTTTTAGGAAAGCTACGTACGACACTCAAGCAAGAATTAGGAAAGTACGAATATGGAAAGTTAGCCAGAAATAGCATCTCTGTATTTGAAATTCGAATTGCCTTTTATAGGCGATTACAAATGGTAACTGCCGAACATAATAATGACTAAATTAATTACAACATTAATACGGAATTAAACACATAATTAAGTAGCGCATTGATTGTTGGCCGTTACTCTTCCTGGCTGGCAGGTCAGCCTGGCTGGCAGGCTGGACGCTTGAGCTCCCTCCTGCTGGACTGGACGGTGGGCTTCCCGCTAGGCTGGAGGAAGGCTTCTGACCGGGCTGGAGGCAGGCTCCCGGGTAGGCTGGAAGGCAGGCTCCCGGGTAGGCTGGAAGGCAGGCTCCCCGTTGGGATGGAGGCAGGCTCCCACCTGGGCTGGACCGCAGGCTCCCAGCTGGGCTGGACCGCAGGCTCCCAGCTGGGCTGGTGGTCGGCAGGCTCCTGGCTAGGCTGGAAGGCAGGCTCCCCACTTGGCTGGAAGGCAGGCTCCCGGGTAGGCTGGACCGCAGGCTCCCAGTTGGGCTGGACCGCAGGCTCCCGGGTAGGCTGGAAGGAATGCTCCCGGGTAGGCTGGACCGCAGGCTCCCAGTTGGGCTGGACCGCAGGCTCCCAGCTGGGCTGGTGGTCGAAAGGCTCTTGGCTAGGCTGGAAGGCAGGCTCCCGGGTAGGCTGGACCGTAGGCTCCCCGCTGGGCTGGTCGACAGGCTCTCTTGGGCTTCCGCTCCTTGATTGCCCTGGTTGGTTGGGCTGACTCGAGCTCTGGGTTGCTGGGCTTGGGCCCGCTGGTCCAAGTTCGGGGCCTGGGCCGATTAGGCTCTGGGCCTAGTCCCATAACCCCATCACGAGTCCCCCACTCCCTTAGTCGAGTAGTAGACTCGGCTAAGAGGGAGTAGTTTAAGTCAGCTGCCGATTTAAAAATATTCACATATCAGGGAGCCATAATTGTGGATTATGGGAATCCCAGAGTTTATGGAAATTCCCAAATTAAATCAGGCTCCCAGAAAAGGCTCCAAATAAATTCCTTCCTTTTCTTTTCTTTCCTTTTCTTTTCTTTCCTTTTTTTTCTTTTCCTTTCTTTTCTTTTCTTCCTTTCTTTTCTTTTCTTTCCTTTTCTTTTTCTTTCCTTTCTTTTCTTTTTCCTCTCTCTCCTGGACCCCTGCGTGCGTGCGTCTTCTCCTAGCCGTCCCAGCGCCGCAACGTAGTAAACCCAACGTGGACCGCCGTATGTGGCCTTGACCTCCCTGCCTCGCCCGGCTCTCCACCAGCCGGCGGTTTTTCCGCAACGGCCGACGGCGACAGGCTCGAGCCGGCCGGCTTCCGGCATCGGTCCACGAACCGTCCAGGCCAGGCGGCCAGCCGGCCACCGCTATGCACTTCGGATTTGAAAGCGACGGGCCAGGCTGGAGCCACAATTCCCTGGGGTTCCGCGTTGTCCGGCGGTCGTCTGGGTGCTCCTTCCTCCGGGCGGCAAGGTGCTGCCACCATCTTCTCTTCTTCTTGCTTTGCACTGACGGAGACCAGGCACGCACAGGGGTCCAGCGCCGCCGTCCTCCCAGCTTGGTGTTGGCCGTTTGTGGCGCGGCGCATCAGGCAGGCGGCCGGGCTTCAGTGGCTGCAGGGCCCTTCCGGGTGAATGCCCGTCAATGCGGGACCCTTGCAAACTTAGAACCTTGAACTTCTATCAGGCTGGCGACTCCCCACTCCACTGTACATCCGTGGCTGCCCGGGTGTCGTCCTGAACTCCGGCAGATCTGGTATGTGGGTCTGGAATTCAACTGTCCGGCGCAACCTGCATGGATTGGTGGCCAAGCATAGGGTCATCGTCTGCATCACAGGTCGGGTGATTGTGCCTTGCTGGTTGTGGTCCGATGCCATCGTCTTGTGTGGGTTGGATGCGCCGGGAACATTGATCGATAATGGTGAAAACCCTACCTCCCATGCACTCCATATGGGAGCTTCGTGAAGAGGGGAATCGACAAGAGAGAGGCTGACCTCACCCTTACCGATTCACTTTCGTTTTTTTTAATATTCTGATGATAACTTTCTGTTGTCTGTAGGGTCTCAACGCTCGGGATGACCTGCTGAAGATTTTGTTCACGGCGGCAAGCACCAAGGCAATTGCGGGTTCTCATGCCCTCACGGAGATCCCCGAACGTGTGAAGGATCATGAGGACGAGAGAGCCCCACGGCGGGGAGCCTACCTTCCAGTTCGGACTTCGAAGCATGTGAGGCGGCAAGCGCCCCTATCGCGGAAACGGCGGTCAAGGCTTTCCCTCAGGAGTGCCCAACAATGTAAGTTGATTGCGACATAGTACTTGGGCGTCAGTCGCCAGTTGATGGTGGCGTAGTACCTGAGAGACGGCCAAGAGTGGACTGACCATGGCGATGACTAAGTTGAGTTTCAGATTCTGGGAGAGTTCCTTAAGCTTTCTAGTAATTCCCATGTCTGGATCATTGTACTTGATGGCCATGGGAACATCCGGTCATGACTGTTGCACCTTTTTTTTTGTAGCTTGTAGCCACCATATGTAAAATTCGAATGAATATTACCTTTTAATTCATATGTTTCCTTTTCTATACTTTGCATTACGAATACTTAGCAATTTATTCGGGGATCTGGCTTCTCTGACCTCCTGGGGGGCGGTTAGGCTGGCGTGGCCGAGCCTATCCGTGCCCCTCCTAGTTGGATAGAAGTTATATGTTCGCTATTGATATGGAATCAACAAATAAGCGACTTGTTTGGCCAGCGAGGTCGGACATTGAACCGACGAGGAAGACCCTTAGGTCGGTATCCTGAACGTTCATGACCCGGGGGTCAGTCCTACTGTCACTTTAACCCATCCAGTTTGCCCGGACTTGGGGAATAATCTGGTTACTCCCGCATGGATAGCCAAACAACAGGGGCGGACCCTGCATGATCCACCAGAACAAACCCGCACCACCAACTCAGGGATGACGAGAGTGCGAGCTGCTTGGCCAACGATGTTAGGCGGTGAGCACTCGAAAAGACCCGGAGGTCAGCATCCTGAGTACCCTCGACCCGGAGGTCGGCCCTACCATCGCCTCGACTGTTGCAGCTAGCTCTTTACTTTAGAAAATTGCCCGAATTCTTGAAAATCGCTTGGCTATTTTCGGTTAAAGACCCCGGCCGAGGTCGGCCAAACACCGAGGGGGGGGGGGGCATAGTACCTTTTTTTTTTGCCACCGCCGCCCTTTATTGCTAAGTGAGGTCGGACCTCTTTTGATGACAAAATATCGCTAGCAAAGTATATTGAATTCATGATGTGGGCGGACCACATGAAGAATTACTAATTGTAATCCCGTGCTTGGAGCACAGGAGTTTACAAAGAAAAGTGAAACTTCGATTTTCTACTGGTAAAACTTCATCAGGTGCTCGGCATTCCAGACGCGGTCTACCAACCGGCCTGTTGTTGTCTTCAACTTGTATGTCCCAGGGCCGATCACTGCGTCAACCACGTAAGGTCCTTCCCACTTGACGGAGAGCTTACCTCCCTCTGTCGGCCTGCTAGCCTTCCTACGTCTTAGGACATAATCACCGACGTCAAAACTCCGGGGTCGAGCTCGGCTGTCTTGGTACGCCTTGACTTGTCGTCGATAGTTTTCCGCTTTGATGAAGGCACGGTCTCTTCTTTCCTCAATGAGGTGGAGCTCGGCTCGGAGCCTCTCCTCATTGCTGGACTCGCCGGCTGGGAACTACGGCCTCGAACGGTGCCCTCGCCTCAAAGCCATAACACAAGGCAAAGGGGGTCTCTCATGTTGCCTTCCTTGGGGTTGTTCTGAAGGTCCAGAGTATATTGTTCAACTCCTCCACCCAGGCAGTCCCGAG
Organism: Cuscuta europaea; assembly: GCA_945859875.1. Taxonomy (NCBI): domain Eukaryota; kingdom Viridiplantae; phylum Streptophyta; class Magnoliopsida; order Solanales; family Convolvulaceae; genus Cuscuta; species Cuscuta europaea. The sequence continues at coordinate 10,480,788 of CAMAPE010000080.1, read as the reverse complement.
GGCCTCCAACTTCTTTTGCAGTCCATCGACGATTGTCCGGTTGGTGTTCTCCACCTGTCCATTTGCCTGGGGGTAGCAGACCGCAACTCGGCTGGATTCTACGCCCCACTCTGCACAGAATTGTCGGAAGGCTTCGCAGTCAAACTGCCTTCCGTTGTCGGAGATTATTTGGAGGGGAACCCCAAACCGGCAGAAAATATTCTTCCATATGAACTTCCTACATTGGAGATGTGTGATGCTGGCAAGCGGCTCGGCCTCAACCCACTTCGTAAAGTAGTCCACTGCGACGATGACAAACTTCCGGTTTCCCGACCCGGTTGGTAAGGGACCGACCAGGTCGACACCCCATCTTGTGAATGGAAGGGCGGTGCTGATCGGTGTGTACATCGTTGCTGGTCGGCCGGGGCTCTTCTGGAACTTCTGGCATGTCTCGCATTTCCTTGCATAGTTAGCGCAATCCTTCATTATTGTTGGCCAAAAGTACCCCTGGAGGACGACCTTCCTAGCTAACGTGCCTGCCCCCTGATGGGCGAAGCATACGCCCCCATGGAGTTCAGAGACGATCATTTCCGCCTCGTGTGGGCGTAAACACTTTAGCAAGGTCCCATTGTAGGACCTCTTGTACAGCTTCCCATCCAAGACGACGTAGCCCGGAGCTCGTCGCCGGACTAACCTTGCCTCCTCCTCTTTATCGGGGAGCGTCCCGTCGGCTATGTAGCGCAAGAGGTCATCCACCCAACACCAGGCGACTGGTTGCAGGGGAAGGACGTCAATGGACGGTGAGGCTGATATGCTTGAGGTCGTCATCTCCTCAATGCGTGCAATTCTCGATATATGTTCAGGTAACCCTTGGGATAGCTTTGAGAGGAGGTCTGCATCGGAGTTTTGATTTCTCGGGATGCAGATCAACTCTGCTTACTTGAACAACCTGAGCAACTCCCGAACAACATCTCGATACTTCATCATTCTTTCTTCCTTCGCTTCGAACTCACCTTTGACCTGGGAAACCACCAGGCAGGAGTCACATTTCACCGTTATCCACTCTGCTCCCATGGCGGCTGCCAATCGTAGCCTAGACAGTAGGGCCTCGTACTCCACCTCATTGTTGGAGACTTTGAAAAGATAGCGGTAGGCATAGTAGGCTCGGAATCCCTCGGGTGAGATGAGGACGATTCCGCCCCCGCATCCCTTGGCTCCTGCCGACCCATCAGTCGCTAGAGTCCACCATTGTTCATTGCTCTCTTGTTGCCTATCTGCCACTTCTCGGGCCGTGCATTCCACAATGAAATCAGCCAGAGCCTGGCCTTTGATGGACGTCCGAGGCTGGAAGTCAACCTCATATTGGTTGAGGAGCATAGACCACTTCACTACCCGGGTTGTGCCGGGCGCCCTCAGAGCGGCACCTAGGGGTTGGTCCGACAGGATTCTGATCGGGTGCGCTTGGAAGTAGTGTGTAAACTTCTTGGCGGTGATGTAGGCGGCATATATTGTCTTCTCGAGCGGGGTGTACCGGAGCTCAGCATTCTGGAGGGCCTTGCTCACATAGTAGACGGGACGTTGAACGCCTTCCTCCTCGCGAACCAGCACGGAACTGATTGCGCCTTGGGAAACCCCAAGATAAAGGATTAACGTCTCCCCCCTCTCCGGCTTGCTGAGTAAAGGCTCAGAGAGGAGGTACTTCTTCAGGTCGTCGAAGGCTCGTTGACACTCATCATTCCAGATGAAACCATTTTGTTTCTTTAGGACCTGGAAGAAGGGTAGGGACTTTTCGGCGGACTTGGACATGAAGCGTCCGAGGGCTGCTAGCCGGCCGGTGAGAATCTGGACTTCTTTCACTGACCTCGGGGGTTCCATGTCAATTATTGCCCTTACCTTCTCAGGATTTGGCTCAATCCCCCTCCGTGTGACCATGTACCCCAGGAACTTGCCTCCTTGGACGGCAAAGGTACATTTCTTCGGGTTCAGGCGCAGACGGACTGCCTTCATGATCCCGAAGATCTCTGCCAAATCTTCTGCATGATCGGACGCCCGGGTGCTCTTGACGATCATGTCGTCAACATACGCCTCCATGTTCCTTCTGAGCACCTTCCGGAATACCTTGGCCACCATCCTCGTGTACGTCGCCCCAGAGTTCTTCAGCCCGAAGGCCATGACAAGATAACAAAAAATCCCCTCTAGGGTGACGAACGAGGTCTTCTCTGCATCTTCTTCATGCATGAAAATCTGATGGTATCCTCGAAAAGCGTCCATGAAGCTAAGGAGCTCACATCCGGCCGTCCCATCGACTAGTTGGTCGATGTTAGGCAATGGCAATGGATCCATCGGACATGCCTTGTTGAGATCGGTGTAATCAACACACATCCTCCAGGTTGGCGGCTTCGGGGCGAGGACCACGTTTGCCAGCCAGACCGGGTACAAGACCTCCCGGATATGCTTGATACTCAGGAGCATGTTGACCTCATTCTTCACGAATTCCCTCCTCTCGGTTGAGAGGTGTCTTCTTTTCTGCTGGATGGGCTTCGCCGTTGGATTGACCGCCAGCCGATGGACAGCGATGCTTCGGTCAAGGCCAGGAATGTCCTCCGGTCCCCACGCGAAGACAACGCTAAAAAGGACAAGTACCTGGATAATCTTCTCCCTCAAGCCGGCCGGGAGCCCGGTCCCGATCTTGACCTTCCGCTCCGGCCTCTCGGGGTCAATCTGGATCTCCTCCACGTCTGAGGTGGGTTCAGCGCGGAGCTGACCCTCCTCATACTTCATGGCTTTGCTGTTGATAGTGTGGACCCTCAAGTCTTTTTGACCGATTTGTTTGCAAGCTTTCAGATAGCAGCTCCTCGCCATTCGCTGATCTCCCCTGGCGACTCCGACGCCATTCGGAGTGGGAAACTTCATGCATAGGTGCTCCTGGGATATCACACATCTGAGGTCTTCCAGGGCTGGCCTTCCCATGATGATCTTATGCGCACAAGTTAGGCGTACGATGATAAACTTGACGTCTAACTTGGATACGCAGGGCTCGGAGCCCACCATCACGGGGAGGACTATGCTGCCCTCCGACTCAATGGAGTCCCCGGTGAAGCCCGAGAGTGGGGTTCTCACCGGGATCAAGTCTTTTCGGTCCAGCCCAAGACCTTGGAAGGTGTCATAGTACATGATGTTAACGGAGCTCCCATTGTCCACCATGACTCGGTGGACGATCGTGTTGTTGATTTCGACCTCTATGACCAAGGCATCCCTGTGCGGCGGAGGCATCGGTGGCAAATCTGCGTCGGTGAAGAAGATGGGGTCCCTCTTCACCCTCTTGTCGGCGGGAGCCCTGGTTATCTCCCCGACGTATAGGGCTCGGGCCCACTGCTTCCGCTCTCCAGATGTGTCGCCTCCCTGGGGTCCCCCGAATATGAATGAACATCGATGGTACTTCCGGGGGCCGTTCCCTAGGTCGGCATCGTCTTCCTCGGAGAAGGCGCCGAGCTCCCGCTTCTTGGCAGGCGGTGTCTCCTTTGACGTGGTAGCTTGGTCGGACCGCTGCCACGTGAGGCTCCTCTTCTGCGGGATGCCTCCTTGTTTGCCAACGAATTGGCCCAGGTACCCTTTCTAGATGAGTTCTTCAATTTGCCGCCGGAGAATGACGCAATCATCTGTATCATGCCCTGCTCTCCGATGGAATCGACAATATTGGTCGTGGTTGCGCTTGGCAGTCACCACATCACACTCCTCCGGAAAGTCGACTAAACCTTGCTCCTCCGCGTAGTCGAGGATGGCCCCGACCGGCTGAGCAAGTGGAGTCAATTGCTTGACGGGCTGTAGCGGTCCGCTCGGGACGTCCGCCTTGCCCTTGCCTCTACTTTTGTTACCTTTGTACTTGTTGTTTTTGTTGCTAGCTTTGCCGTCAGCTTTCTCAGCACCCGAACCGGCTTCCTTCTTCTTTTCTTCTTTTGCACCTTCTTCCTCATCTCTTTTCCTCTGCAAGGCGTCCTCCGCCTCGGCTTGCCGGTCGGCACGGCCGAGCGCCTCTTCGTACGAGGTGGGGGGACTTCTGACGAAATCTTTGTAAAGCTCGTCCGATCGGATAGAGTTTGTGAGCATGGCCACCCCGGTCCTGTCATCAAGGCCCTGAACCTTGACTGACTCGGCCCTCCACCTCGCTAGAAAGGTCGACAATGATTCCTTCTTCCCCTGTTTTAGGCTGAACAGGTGGCTGAAGTTTTTCTTGACGTCTCGGGAGCTCGCGAACCTCAAGAGAAAGCGCTGAGCCAACTCACGGAAATTCGTGATACTCCCGTCGGATAGAGAGTCATACCATTCACGAGCCGGGCCATCCAAAGTGGCGGAGAAACCGCGGCATCGGATGGCGTCCTCGTACCCCATCATGACCATGTAGGAAAGGTACCGAGATACATGATGCTGGGGGTCAGAAGCGCCCTTGTATGCTTCAATGGCGCAGGGCTTGTATCCCCTCAGCAACGGCGCATCCATGACCGCCCGGGTGAAGGGTTCGGGTATCCGGAGGTCGGCCGTGTAGGGCTCCCCCCCGACGACCCTCCTTCTCAACTCGTCAAGGCGCTGTCGTAGATCTTCCACCTCGGCCGGCGGTGGGTTCCCCCGGACACCTCCAGCGCGGGGCTGGGCATGTCCGACGGCACCTCCAAGTCGTCCGTGCACGTGAGGTCGGGGCCCCATGTTTTGCCTCTCCGTGGAGCCAGTCCGACTGCCCGCCCGGTGAGAGTGGCGAGAGGGTTCGCCTCCTTCCATCTGCGTTGGGCGCCCCTGCTGGGCGCCCCTCCCCGTCTGCCGATGGGGTCGGCTAGGCTGCTGGGAGACTTCTTCCCCCGCCGATGGGAGACTTCTTCCCCCCTGTTTTGGTTGGATCCAGAGCGTCGCTCATCACGCCGCCTGGAGGACACCTCCACATCCGCTGGCGTCTGTTGACGGGCAGGCTCGTCCACATTTCCGCCAGACACCATCTGTTGGAAATTTTGAGCCAAGGTCCCCAGAACCCGAGTTGCCTCCTGCAGGGCTTCCACCCCGGCATTGAGTCGAGCCGGGTCCATGCGCGGAGCATGACGTCGGCCTCCCCCCCCGCCGGCTGCGGACCGAGCGCTCATCTTGGGTGTGGTTGAGCGTCGCCCTTAGGTCGCCGTGGCCTGATAATTGGTTCCGAAGGTCGCCTTGGCGCGCTGCCCTCCTGCCATGTGCATGGTTGTCGAGGGCATGCTGGTGGCCAGACCGGGCGGACTCCTCGGTGTGGACTGAGACATGGTCACGTCGAGACGAGATTCCGGCCATCTTCCTAGTTGATTCCTACTCAAGTGATGTGAGAGACAATAGAGGCTCTCAATGAAAGCACCAATGTTGGTCCAAAATAGGACGCTCATAGGCTTTTAGGAAAGCTACGTACGACACTCAAGCAAGAATTAAGAAAGTACGAATATGGAAAGTTAGCCAGAAATAGCATCTCTGTATTTGAAATTCGAATTGCCTTTTATAGGCGATTACAAATGGTAACTGCCGAACATAATAATGACTAAATTAATTACAACATTAATACGGAATTAAACACATAATTAAGTAGCGCATTGATTGTTGGCCGTTACTCTTCCTGGCTGGCAGGTCAGCCTGGCTGGCAGGCTGGACGCTTGAGCTCCCTCCTGCTGGACTGGACGGTGGGCTTCCCGCTAGGCTGGAGGAAGGCTTCTGACCGGGCTGGAGGCAGGCTCCCGGGTAGGCTGGAAGGCAGGCTCCCGGGTAGGCTGGAAGGCAGGCTCCCCGTTGGGATGGAGGCAGGCTCCCACCTGGGCTGGACCGCAGGCTCCCAGCTGGGCTGGTGGTCGGCAGGCTCCTGGCTAGGCTGGAAGGCAGGCTCCCCGCTGGGCTGGAAGGCAGGCTCCCGGGTAGGCTGGACCACAGGCTCCCAGTTGGGCTGGACCGCAGGCTCCCGGGTAGGCTGGAAGGAATGCTCCCGGGTAGGCTGGACCACAGGCTCCCAGTTGGGCTGGACCGCAGGCTCCCAGCTGGGCTGGTGGTCGACAGGCTCCTTGCTAGGCTGGAACGCAGGCTCCCGAGTAGGCTGGACCGTAGGCTCCCCGCTGGGCTGGTCGACAGGCTCTCTTGGGCTTCCGCTCCTTGATTGCCCTGGTTGGTTGGGCTGACTCGAGCTTTGGGTTGCTGGGCTTGGGCCCGCTGGTCCAAGTTCGGGGCCTGGGCCGATTAGGCTCTGGGCCTAGTCCCATAACCCCATCAATTATCATTATCATTATCATTATCATTATCATTATCATTATTGTTGTTGTTGTTGTTGTTATTGTTATTATTATTATCATTATTATTATTATCCATAAATAATTATATTTTATTGAGATATTACCCAAAATAGGACTAAAACAGTTTGAAAATTCCAAAATAGGACTGCCATGTTTTTATTTCCAAAATAGGAGTAATTATTGTCATGTTTTGAAAATACTACCATGTTTGAAGTCTGGTACTGCCAAAACATGACAGTAATTAATCCTATTTTGGGTATAAAAACATGACGGTCCTATTTTTGAATTTTCAAACTGTTTTAATCCTATTTTGGGTAATATCTCAATAAAATATAATTATTTATGGATTATAATATATATAAAAATATAAAAAATAAAATAAAATCTTTATGCAAAAAATATAAAAAATAAAATTTCAGGCCAGACCACACCAAAACAGAACAGACCATCATTTTTTTAAACCTCACACTGATTTGAAACGTGAAAACCATATTTATTCGGATCAGACACGCACTTGGATGATTATAATAGGTATTAATTAGAGAAAAAGAAAGTTCCAATTTAAATTATTTTCACTTGCTTTTCTGTATCATATTTTTCTTCTTCGAACGGAACTTGAACAAATTAAGTAGATGTTTAGTAGGCTTAAGCTCCTACCTTCTAACTTTTATAATATTTAAAGTCTCTAAAAGTTTCTAATTGTATGTTTGACTTAACAAATTTTTAATAGCTTTTCTCAAAATAAAAGATTATTTTTGAGAAGCTACAACATGTAACATGCACTAAGAGAGAGTTTGTAGCTTTTAGCATTAATTAGTCACAACTCACAACAACTTGTTATACCAAACAAAACTAAATCAAACAGTCAACTTTTATGAAATAGCAACAACATTTTCTTAGTAAAATCTTTTCAATTGCTAAAAAATAAAAGTTATTAAAAAGCTGACAAAGTACGAATTATAATTTTAGCTAGTTGTGACAAGAATAACCTAAATATTGTTTTTGTAGCTATATAGGCGCCGACCAAGCTAGGAGGGGCCTTCCTAGCCATTGGTTCACATCCTTGGAAGGTGAACATCCTTGTCACTCATATATAGAATAAAGATCAAATGAGAACAATGCTTAACATGAGAACATGTAAACACCACATTTACCTCCACGTGATGCACAACGAAGCTTGCATATTGCACATTTTCACATCTTCACAATATTGACCAAAATGCCACCATGTTTATTTAATATAGGTTTAATTCGAGCAAATTGAAAATGTGCAACAGAATATCTCCATTGTGCACCACGTTGATTTAAATGTGAGTGTTCTCACGTTCTCACGTTAAGCATCGTTCTCACTAGAACTGCACCCTATATATATAGTCATTCTCCTGTCCAACACTTTTCTGTCCGAACACCGTCGTTTGGGGCGGTTCCCGGCAGAAATTTTTGATGAAATTTAGTGAGCATGTTCCTAATCAAGTCTAGATTTTATAAAATCTTATATAAATAATCTCACATTTATAAAGATATAATAGAAAAGTGAGAGGTAAGATTATTTATATGATTTTCAAAAAAAGAGTAAAAACATGGTCAGGGTCCAATGAAAGAAGATGTGGTGCAAATGTGGGATTATTCTGGGATTACCTAAAGGTGGGATTATTATGAGAAGATCAACGAAAGGTGGGATTATTTTTGTCAATTTTTCCTACATTAAAAAGTAAGAAATAACAAATCAAAAGAAAATTATTTGAAAATAAATAAGGAATATACGGAGTATAACATTTTATCAAATTATTTGAAGGTAACAGTTTAAAAGGTACACATCGACCAATGTTTTTTAATTAACTTCATCCTTGTTTAACCATATGAATCTTATCAGAATAAAGAATTGGTTTTTGAATTGCAATCACTACAAAAAATTACGGGATTGGCACAGAATTTGGCACGGAATTTTTGAATTGCAATCCCTGCCAATCCCATGTTTTTAGGTGAATTTTTATCTACCGAGGAGGGTATTTATAAGTCACGAGAAGTTTTGTTAATATTACAATAATATGTATGCCCTTTATTATATTTAGATTAATATGATACGTAGTATTGTTAGTTCATATATATGGTGCATATGTTATTTGTATTAATATTAAAATAAGTTAAATTTATTATCTATGCAACAAATTGTTTTAAGAAAGTAAGAAGTAAATGAATTTTGTAAATTGATGTGAACAAACTCTTATATTTTGGATTCACTTATATGACCTAAAACATGTTCAACTATTGTGTATGATATTTAATATTGTTTGATATTTTACAAAATCGAGTACTAATTATCTGATAAAGATATTTAAACATTACAAAACTAAGAATTTTTATATAATAGGTATCCTAAGTCTTAAACAATGAATTGTTCTATTGTTTATCTGTTTAAGTTATGTAAACGCTCCGGCCGGACACACCAGCCCAGAAGGTTAATGATTTTACTCTCTCTCTCTCTCTCACCTCAAGTGTTGCTTTCGCCTCGGAGAGTGGGGGACTCATGATGGAGTATATATTACCATGTACCTCAAGGGTATCACAATCGCCAATAATAGATCACAGAAGCATCCCGGAATACTCAAAGTACCAAGTGCCCAGCTAGAGCCGACCCCGACCTCGACCCATCGAGGTCGGGACCTAGCTTGAAACAACGAATTGACAAAGGCTGGAAGACCAGCAGAGGCCGACCTCGACCCATCGAGGTCGGCGGAAACATCAAGCTCGGGGATCACCCAGACATGACAGAATGTGAGGCCGACCTCGGACACACCGAGCTCGGCACCAACTCCGACCTCATGTACGGACGCAAGGTCAACCAAGGTTAGCCGAGGGATTTACGTTATAAGACAAGACCGAAGACCAAGGATATATTCTCTAACAATGAGCGCGAGCATCCAAGCTCTGACCTCAGGGAGCTCGGGGTCTCACCAGGCATTATGGACTTAGATAAAATATGGGAACAGATACCACACAAAACTATCTCCACATCATCGGTGCCTCCCTAGGGGTGCCACGTGACCCCCAACAGATGAAAGGAAGAATGTTCCGGATAATACAGGTGTAACCCACACGTGTATTCCGGTTATAGTTTGTTACAGGCGGTTCTAATCAGCCAGTTATCCCAGTTATCTCTCCAATCACCTTTACACGTGGCAACACCCCAGTTAGGACTTTTCTTAGCTAAACAGGTCAAAGATCATCCAAAGGATCAAGATTGGTCCTCAAAAGATCAAGGAAAGTGCAAGGAGGCAAGAAAGATTTCGATTTGGATAAAATACTCTTATACCCGGCCGGGTATAAGCAATACCCGATCGGGTATTCGCTTGATTCGATTGTCCAAATCAAATCCAGGAATAAATGATGGTGGGAGCAAGATTTCGTAAAGATTTGTCACATACCCGATCGGGTACACCGACATACCTGATCGGGTATTGAGTTGATTCGGGTGTCAAAATCAGAATCTGGAAAGACAAGAAAACGTGCAGGATTTCGACTTTTTGGCTCATACCCGACCGGGTATGCCAACATACCCGATAGGGTATGTCCCGAAAAGTCATTTTCTGGGAAATTTCCTAAGATACCCGATCGGGTATCCTATACACCCGATCGGGTATCAGACCCTGCAGCCCCCAAAAGCCTATAAATACACCCCTTTCCTTCACAATAAAATCACCAATCCCTTCTTCTATACTCCTAAGCTCAGTTTAGAATATCATTTCTTATATTTTATAGCATGTTTAGTCTCCAAATGAGGAGCTAAACTTCCAGTTCTTGGTTTTGCTCTCGAAGCTTGTTGATTATTAAAGTTGTGAGTTATTTTCTTAACTTCTTCTCTTGATTATTATTTTTTCCCTTAATCTCATTCTATATTAATGTTGGAGGGTTGCTAAGTGACGATTAGTTAACGTTCTGACATTAATTACTACTAGAATCGATCAACGAACCGATGGTTAATCGTTGATGGTTTCACAAGTAAGTAACTTCGGTTTATTAACGCACGGTTGTGGTTAATAGATTTGAGAGGGATCAATTTTGTTGGTTAAACCGAAATCGTTGTGTTGAGGTTATCAATCTCAATTGATTTCATCAAGGAGTTAAAGAGGTTAAATGCTACTATTATATCGGTATACGGCGTTGATTCTATATTTGATTAATAGTAAGGGTTATTAATGAATGGTCGTTGATAATAACTACCCTCGATGAATTGGAGATACTCCGCGATTGAGTATTCGAGAGGGGATAAGTTATAGATATAACAATGATCGACTAAAATATATCAACAAGTGGAAAGTAGCAAGACCAAGTCCTATTTATCTTTGAATTAAATCTCATATAAGTCGTTCATCTTAGTTTTTAATTAAATTAAATCACTCAATCCAAACTCCCCCTTTTTATTTACTAAGTATATAAAAAGATAATTATTCCTTTCCCTGTGGATACGAACTCTACTACGCTATACTACGTATAAGTGTTAGTATCGAATTATTTTGACGCACCGTGACAAAGTGCTCGTTATACCCCTACATTGGTGATCCATCAGGCCCAATAACAGGTCGGGCCATTACCCCTTAACATGGAAACCCCACGAGGCCCGTATGAAGACAGACGCTCGTCCTCATAATCCACTCCAACTTGGACGAGGTGATCTTTTAGGGATCCTCGGCCGAAGCCCACCAGACTTTTGGCGGGCGCTCGTCCTCTGCCAAAGGAGATACGCTCGTAGGTACGTCCTTTGCCCATCAAGGACATCAGGCCAAGACGCCAAGTTTGTCAAGACGCTCGTCCGACTTATGGCGGGAAAACAAGATATTTGGTAGTTGAGAGCTAGCCATCCACAATTAATCCCCCATATCAACAACACTACCTACCCCTTTACAATATAAATAACAACATTAATTTCATTGTAAAAGGTTGGCAACTTAGCACTCTTAGCATATAGCAACTGTATCAGCTCATAACATAGTATTGGACGAACGACCTCAGGACTTTGTAGTTGAAGTGTGTTGTAAACGGATCTTTATTATCACTTAATAAGATACATCCCACTTACTACGAATATTCTGACACATCTTAGCTTGTTTAATACCTTAACTCACCAAAACATCCATTCGAAACCCAAGGGAACGTGTTGGGCACTTGAGTTGATGGAATAAACCTCAACAATATTCATATATAATTATATATATATATATATATATATATATATATATATATATATATATATATATGTAATGGGGTGAGTTCTAATGCAAAGGGATCTTCCCATGAAAAGTGAGAACTAATCTAAGCACTTGATTACTTAAAAATGTATGGTATAGATCAAAACTCACAATCGACAAAAATGTGTAATACATAATAGCAAAGTGCATATGCAATATGTAATGGTGCACATTCACTTTCTAAAAAACATCAAGAACGATCTTTATACTTGTTATGTTTTTCCCGAGAAGTAATGCACTTTATTGTTAGTCTAATGCACTTTTCCTCTGTAGTGATGCACATTTGTCACGTTAGTTTTGAAAAAAGTTTTTAATAATTACACTTTTGGCACCGAATTTTTCCCTTAAAAATTGATCTGATCCACTTGTTTTCTCATTTTAACGGCTAAGTTAAAATTTTAGTCAATTTTTAACTAAAAAATTAATTTTCAGTGTTGTCCCTTTCAGATTCAATGGTACGTGCTTCAATAGAGTGCATGCTAAGAACCACTCGGTTGATTGAGTTATTTACTCACACGTTATCAAAGCCACACATAAGTTGTAGTATATATATAGAATAAGGATCAAATGAGAAGAGTGCTTATCATAAGAAATGAAAATGCATCTTGTGCGTTCAATTTAAAATCTGTGCATCAGATTAGCAAAAAAGTGCACATGAAAGTGCAAAAAAGATTAAAAAAGTGATGCTAGACGCGGTGGCATTTCCGTAATTAATCGGAACTTTTCTGTCATCACAAAAAGTGTATCAGATTAGCAAAAAAGTGCATCAGAAATAGGTAAATGTGTAACTTCTCACTTCTCACGTTAAGATGTCTTCTCATTAGAACCCAACCATATATATATATATATATATATATATATATATATATATATAGGGTGAGAAATGAGAACGCTCCAAAATGATGCACTTTATCATTCACGAAAATGCACATTTATAGTTAAAGTAATGCAAAATTCTAAGTTCCACGTTTACGTGTAAACTTTTGCACATTTGAATGTTACGTCGACGGTCAGATGGCGACGGTCAGAATGCTACGTCAATTGCGAATTCAAATAAAAAGTGATGTTCCCGTGCAAAGTGCAAAATTTACACTTTTTCGCCATTGCGATTTTGGCCAAATTCAGGCAAAACCACGGTGTCAGTTTTGTAAATAGAAAAAATGGCAAAAATATAACTTGAGGACTCTTATTGGACTAAAATATTACCAGATTTCCTTTAGACAAAAAAGAGACTAAAAGGCCATAGAAGTATACGCTAACTTATCTTCCGAAACTTATCTTCCGACCTTTCACACCCACCCCTGGCCGGCCTCCTAAACCTGCAACAAGTCTTCCCCCTTCGATCTGGTATCCGTCTCGGCAGCACTCCGTCGATAACAATGAGTGGTGTCGCTGGCGTTTCTTCTCCTTCTCATTTCTCGTCCCGTCCTTCGCCGCCTTGCCGCATCGCCATCTCGCCGCCGCGCTGTCGCCATCACTCCTCTTCTCCTCCATCGTTGGAGATGAAATCGACCAACAACACAAATCTGTCCTCCATGGCCGTCGCACTGTCTCCATCGCTCCTTCTCAGACTCAAAATCGCGAGGGTGAGATTGAAAGGGTGATATTAGGGAAGAATGAAATCCTAGGGTTTTGGTGATTGCACAGTGAGGTTGGGGCGGCGTACGGGAAGGTGAGGGGCTTGGAAGGGGGCTCATAGGATTTTTCATGGGGTTGGGGGCGGGATTTTTGCCTGAGAAATGGGAAGCTAGGGAGGGGGCTTGCTGGGGGGCTGGGGGCTGGGGAGGGTAGGCCGAGAGATGGCGATGACGGTGGTATGTGAGTTGTGTCAGATGGCGACGGTCAGAATGCTACGTCGGTGGCCGGAGTTTGTGCTACGGCGGCTCCGAGCTGGGCGGAGTGATATTGTTGTTGCTTCCAGCCTTGATATTACTGTTACACACATGTGGTTGGGGTTGCAGAGGGGGACAATGGCAGTGTCGTTGGAAAAATCGCCGGAAAAAGTCATTTGAGAATTTTCCGGCAATCACAGTTACACGTTTTCGGCGATAGTGACATGTTTCCGACGACAGTGACATTCGTAAGTGACATGAAAATCTGGCAGTGAAAACTTCTCAGTGACATGAAAAAATCACAGTGACATAATTATTTACGGTTACATCATTCTTTTCCAAACATATGACTTCATTACTCACTTTTTTGGAAATTGAGTTGAATTTAGTAATATTGAGGGGAAAACCCCAATACGATAAGTTATCATTTATAAATGTGTTCAGGCATATACCATCATAAAATATAGAGTTAATTATCAAAATAGGACTAAAAGTCATTCACTTTTCACAAATAAGACCAAAAAATAAACTATGTTTGCATAGGACTAATTATGTGTACCTTGGACAATTATACCCTTATAGCTATTAAAATGTTTTAATTCCTAATAAAATAATAAAAAATAATAAAAATTCGTAAAAAATACTAAAAAATTAAGAAAAACATTTCGATATTAAAAATTTAATTAATTTTTTTTTTCAAAAAGTTAAAAAAATTAAAAAAAAAAAAAAAAAAATCAAAAAAAAAATCGCCGCCGCCTCTGCCGCTTCAGCACCACCACCTCCAGTCACCAGGGGAAAAAAATGTCAAGTTCATTACGAATGCCATATTTATGGCAGAAAAAAATGAAAATGTTAGCATTCGAAAAGAGAAATATGTCACTTTTTGGCATTTTCAGAAAAAAATGACATTTTTCTTGGAAAATGACATTTTTTTCATCGGCCGGAGGTGGTGGTGCTGGGAGGTAGTACATGCGATGGGAAAGGCATCCATATTTTTTAAAATTTTTTTACGGAGTTTTACTATTTTTTATTAATTTTTTAAAAAAAAATTATTTTAAAAAAAAAGTTTTAGAATTTTTTATTTTATAATTTTTTTAATTATATTTCTACGAATTTTTGAATTTTTTTCGAATTTATTATGAATTAAACATTTAATTATGGCTTTTGACTATTTTTAATTCATATTTAACGGAAGAGTAAGAATGGAATGCAAAAATAGGTATGTTTCCAATAGGACTCATATGGTCCTATTTTGGAATTAAAACATAGCAAGTCATATTTTAGGTTTTTGCCATAGTTTTAGTCCTATTTGAACTAATTTCTAAAATTCAAAATCATTAGTATTATATATGTGTTTGTGGAAATATATTATAGTAATCATAATAATAACACTTGGAAATAAATTGGCCTTGTGTAGGATTAAAGGTTTTCTGGCCAGCCGGCCGTCAGATTGCGAAGTTCCAAAGGTCACTGAGGTGGCAGGCAGGGAATCTGAAGACCCTTTGGTCAGGTACTCAGGGACCAGAATCACAGGCAAGCAACACGGAATTTTAATTCAGTATAGTGTAAATATGAGGAGGTTCACAAAATTTTAGTGTGTTCGATAATGAAACAATTTTCATATTCAAATCACATGCAAGTCAACAAAGCTTGAAGATATGGTTAAGATAAAAATGGAGAAGGGATAGAGATCACTAAATTCAAATAAATGAAAAGATGTGTAAATTAGAAGAGCAAGTCGATAGAAGTAAGAAGAAATCAAAAGAAGAGGAAGATATATGATGGGCAGTTTGGAGAAGATGGAACGAAGATCGGATAGACTAATTTATTGTATAGGTTGGGTTGGTAAAAAAGCCTACTTTCCCACACGCTTCATGCGTGCATGTCAACACATTTAATTTTTTTCATTTGTTTAGTGCAAATCATTCTAATTTGTGATGACAAATTCATGCATGTGTTTATACATATATAAAAAAGTTTTATTTCACAGTTTTAAATTCAGATTTGAAACCTTAGGTTGAAGATTTTTATAGTAGATAGAAATCTGAAGTTTTCATCATTTAAAAGTGAAAGTGTTGAGTACTGTTCAGGTGAAAAAACCCCATTGTAGTATGAGTTTGGTACTGCAATATCAAAGCTCCTTGATGTTAGGAATTAGGGATGGACTCGGGTCCGGGCCGGGTCCGGGTCGGGCCTAGGCCCGGGCGGGCCGGCGGTTCAAGAATAGTGGACCCGGGACCGGCCCGGGTAGCCACCGGGTCCGGGTCCGGGTCCGGGCCGGGCCGGGCCGGGCCTCCGGTTTGGATTTTTTTTTTTTTTTGCTTTCCTAACCCCCTCACCCCCCACCCTCCCAAACCCCCCCAAACTCATCCTACCCATCAAGCCCAACCCGGGTGGAACCCCAAAAATGAAAAAAAAATAATAATAAATCAATTTGGCCCGGGCCCGGGCCCGACCCGGCCGGGCCGGTTCACCAAAATTGAGACCCGAGCCCGGACCCACCCTACCCCCCGGGCCTAGGCCCGACCCGGACCCGGACCCGAGAACCAGGCTGGTCCCGGTCCCGCACAGTAGCGGGCCGGGCCGGTCCACGGGCCGGGTGGCCCGACCCGAGTCCAACCATATTAGGAATCAAAGCTCATTTCCTACGGCTCAAGACCATTCTTCAAATGCACAGACCTTAGCAAGTGATGTTTTCAAGACTTTTTTAACAGTTATTTTAATAAATCTGGCAACACTTCTTTAGAGTGGACGTGCTCACTTTGTTTCGCTCTCTAAATCTATCAACACCGTTAATTTGTTAACCATTGGTATATAGATTTGATAGCTATAAGTGTGTATGTGTTAAATTAACTATGACTTAATCAAGAGTATGAGTTAAATATGAAAAATAAAAGATCTACCAATATTGCTTTCATGAAAGGAAAGAAAAGAATCAAAATGACTACCTTAGGCAATATGAATAAAAGCTAATCTTCCTCTACCAAAACATTAGGATATAATAAAACAATATGCTTTTTCTTATGCATGTTCATAATTCGGACAATCCTCTAGCTCTCTAGAACACTCTCTATGCGAATTTGCATTTTTGATGATCTTTTTTATAGCGTGGTAGCTTGTTGAATTATACTTTTTGCCTTTTGGTCTATTTTTAGAGAATCAGACTCACCCTCTACTGATCATATTTTATTGTGGCAATGTTATAATGGTAAATTTGACTTTGTAGCCATGGCATTGCAGTTTTGTTGGGAAATTTTCCATGAATAGTGTCTAGTCAGAGTTGTAATTTTATGTGGTTAGAAAGAGAGAAAGGCATTTTAACTGAGAACAAATAGCTATGTTACAAGAACCGAACCGGGAAGCGATCCTGATGCATGACCGGGTCACGGGTCAGCCCAGACTTGGCGGGTCAACCTGGCCAATATTTTTAATTTATTATATTGATAAATATATAAAAATATGTTAAATTAAAAATACAGGTAATTATTGTACACAATAATCAAGTAATTATAGTACTAGTAAGCATTGAAAACAAACCAATAATATTCTAAAAATATAGTTTTAATTCTAGTATTTTTTAATACACGTGTAAAATATTTTTTACATAATTATGTATCTAGTATGAATATTTAAGAATATTGTACTTTTTCAAAAAAAGTATGAACCTAATAATACTTATTTCAAAATCTTAAAAATAACACATAAGTATTTTTTACCGGTATTTGATAATTTGTATACACTTGGTGAAATAGAAATAATATGTAATAATCAAATCACAACAATGATACGTAGTATATGAAAAGTCAAAATTCTATGCAAGGGGAGCCAAATATAAAGTGTTGGAGGCTCGAGGGGAATCTCCCACAAAGTTTTGCACATAAAATGTTGGAGAAAAATGTATGGTCTATTGATAACGACGCACATGTATCGAACAACAATTATACCTGCATTAATGTATGACGTAGATTGTTGGACGGTGAAACAATGCCACATTCAAAAGATGAGTGTGACAGAGATGCGCATGTTGCATTGGATGTGTGGACATGCCAGAAAAGATCGCTTGTGGAATGAGATAATCAGACAAAAGGTGGGATTAACACCTATAGAAGATAAGATGCAGGAGTCTCGTTTGCGGTGTTTTGGGCATGTGCGTAGAAGGCCTGACTTAAGGGGTGGGGAGAAGAAATAAAGAAGAATGGGAGGGGAAGACCCAAACAGATCGTGATTAGAGGGCGCACATCCGTGTGGACGATTGATGTCTTTTCTTCATCTTTTATCTTATTATATTCTTGTGTTATTTTTATCTTCTAGCTTTTTTATGCTCCTTGATCTTTGTATCTTCTTATATTCTTATGTTACTGTTATCTTATATTTATTGATTTTTATTTTTGTGAACAAGTATCGTTATATTTCATATACTTGATATCAAATGCTATACAAGAAGCTATATTTATAGCTATATTTAGAGCACTAGGGTTCCATATACAAGGATATACAAAATGGGCTAAGCCCAACTCTACTAGGGTTTCTACACTCCTCCTCAAGCTGGAGCATATAAATCATATGTACCAAGCTTGTTACAAATATATCCCACTTTAGGACCTCTAAGAGACTTAGTTAGAATATCTGCAAGTTGTTCGATTGTGTTGACATAATTTGTGATGATATGTCCGCTCGTGATCTTCTCTCTGATAAAATGGCAATCAACTTCAATATGCTTAGTCCTCTCATGATATACCGGATTTGATGCAATGTGCATTGCGGCTTGGTTGTCACACATGAGTTGGACCGGTTTTGTGTTTCCATATTTTAACTCTCAGAGAAGATGCTTCAACCATAAAATTTCACATGTCGCAAGGGCCATTTCACGATATTATGCTTCAGCACTAGATCTGGCAACCACATCCTGTTTCTTACTTTTCCATAAGATTAAGTTTCCACCAATCAAGATGCAATATCCCGAAGTGGAACGTCTATCCATCGGACATCCGGCCCAGTCTGCATCATAGTATCCTACAATATCATGATGGTCTCGGTCTTCGAACAACAATCCCTGCCCAGGTGTTTTCTTGATGTATCTCAAAACTCGAATAGCTGCATCCCAATGTCCATTACATGGTTTATCAAGAAACTGACTAAGGACACTTACCGCAAATTAAATATTTGGCCTCGTGATGGTAAGATAATTCAATTTGCCAATGAGTCTTCTATATTTTTCCCTGTTGGGCAAAAGATCTCCCTATTCTGAAAAGAGTTTGACGTTTGGATCCATAGGTGTATCCACTGGCCTGCAATCTAGCATACCTGTTTCCTCAAGAATATCCAATGCATATTTTCTTTGCGAAATGGTAATTCCATTTTGAGACTGTGCGACCTCAATGCCAAGAAAGTTTTTCAACTTTCCCAAGTCTTTTGTTTGGAATTTGCTAAAGAGATATTGCTTCAGGAGTGCAATTCCTTGTTCATCGCTACCTGTAATGACAATGTCATCAACATATACAACAAGATAAATACATTTGTTGCCTGCAGAATGTCTATAAAATATAGAATGGTCGACATCACTGCGAATCATGCCAAAATCGCAGATAACGACACTAAACCTCCCAAACCATGCACGTGGTGATTGCTTCAAGCCATATAAAGCACGACGTAATCTGCATACCAAACTAAACTCCCCCTGAGCAACAAAACCAGGTGGTTGCTCCATATAAACCTCCTCGTGCAGATTACCATGAAGAAATGCATTTTTAATATCCAATTGAAATAATGACCAGTGGCTCATTGCTGCCATGGATAAAATCAAACGAATCGATGCAATATTCGCTACAGGAGAAAAAGTGTCAGTGTAATCCAAACCATAAATCTGAGTATACCCTTTTGCCACAAGGTGTGCTTTAAAACGATCAACTTGCCCATCAGGACCAACTTTAACGGTGTAGATCCACCGACGCCGTGCATATAAAATTAGGGCCTTCTTACCAGAATCAAGCAATTAGGGTCTTTTTCAGGAAGCGCTTCAAAACAAAGAGTCAGATCTACCAGAGTGGTGCTAAGCTGTTTTCACAGATCACAATTGAACAACACACAAACAAATATATTAGCCATTTTTGTCCATAAACACTTTTGCCTTGTGATAAGCTTTTTTCAAAAAACTTCGTAGCCGTTTAGGATCTAATCTTACATCTTGGTGTTTAAGATAGATATCCATTATATCCTTGGACCAACCTCCACTCTGAAGAGCCAATGGATCATTCAAAATCTTGGTGTCATTTCCATACTTTTCCATCCACCAATCTTTCATTTGGGAGATTACCAAAACAAAATCTTGATTAGAGAAGAGAGAATTAGCTGTGATGAAGAGAGGGATGAACCCATCATTGAAGTCGTGAAAAAAATTCCCACTATACCCTCCTAAACTGAATACGAGAGCTGGGGCAGTGTGGTGAACGGCACATGTTGATTTGTTGAATGACCCTAATTTAAGGGTCACTTCCCTGATATCTGACATTAGGTGTCTTTCCAGTTTTCTTGCATAGGGTCGGACCCTCTCACTTTTGTAATTTAGTGCGTTGGGGTCGTTGACTAAGAATGTTGACTCAGATGGCACAAAGATTGTTGGCGAGTGCCTATACCGTGCAATCGGTGCATGGCGAGCACCATGCACCCATTGGATATTATTTTTTTCTCTCTTTTTTTTAAAAAATTGTAATAACTTTTTTATTTTTGATCCGATTTTTATAAAATTTATATCAACATTTTTTATTTTTCGTGATCTTTCAAATGAGACCAATATTGCCTATGTAATTTTAACATATTATCGAACTATTATATTAACCTATGTAAAATATGTAATTTTGCGTGTAGAAATATGTAACTCACGTCCAGTCAGGCCAAATGCAACTCGTGTGTATAAATATGTAACTCTTCGTGTAAAAATATGTAACTTTACGTGTAAAAAAATGTAACTCGCATTCAGACAGGTCAAATACAACTCGTGTGTATAAATATGTAACTCGCGTTTAAGGAAATGTAACTCACGCTGATAAATATGTAACTGCAGGCAAGTCTAAATGTAACTTGTCTAAAACAATGGTTTCAATGCAAACAATAAAAAAGGAGTCTAATTTCTTATTTACTTTACCTAAATAGTAAATTTGTTGTGTTCCACCTTCTTTCTTGGAAGTTGTCAAGAGACACCATAACATGGAGGCACCTTCTTGGAAAGAGCTCTCCAACAAATAGGTGTGGGAGAAGATATGAAGATAACTAGGAAGCTTGGATGCAACTTCCTCATGTCTCCAAACCAGTCCTATAAATAGAGTGCTTCATTGTTGTTCATAGTATCAGTTTAGAAAGTGAGAAAAGTGTGTGAAGAGTGAAATACACTTAGTGTAGAAGTATATTGGTGAGGATTGGTTTTTTGTAATAGTTGAGTGTGAGAGTTTGCTCCTCCTATTGTAATTCTGTTCTTGATATTGAATAGAAGAATTTTCCAATCCCAACAAGTGGTATCAGAGCGAGGTTGAGTTTCCATACACTGTTTTCTCATTTTCAGATAAATTTCTACAGGTTAGAAAATCGTGATTTTTCAAGTTGCTCGGAATTAGGATCTGATCATACCGTTAGATTCGTCTCGGCGAGACGAGAAATCTGGTATTTTTGGGGATTTTTTTGGCCACCGGAAGAGGCCGTACGCGCCACCGGAAAACTGCCTGCATCATCACTGCGTCATCACGCAGTCCAGAGGAAGAAGACGATCCACGTCAGCTGCCACGTCATCGCCACATTGGACCACGTCGGCGACACGTGGTGTCGAGTCATCCGCCACGTCATCCACCCGAGCCGTCCGTTGTGAGCCACGTCAGACGTCACGTGGCTACACGTCATCGCCACGTCAGCAAGGGAGCAGAGCCACGCCATTCGCCTGCTGGGCTGCAGGCTGGGCTGCTGCCTGAACTGGACCGAACCGGTTCGTGCTTTTGGAGGCCGGTTCACCCATTTCCAGACCAGTTTTGGACGAGGTCAGACCGGTTCTTACCATTTTCGGCCATTCCGGATCCAACGGTGAGCTCCGTTTGTCCAAATTCGGCTTCGAAAATAAGGTACGAGATATATAGAGCGTTTTATTATGGATAAATCATCGTCGGACACCATGATTGCGCTCACATCCACAAACTACAATATGTGGAAGCCTCGGATGGAGGATTTGCTAAATTTGAGGGATTTAGCGGATCCTCTTGATAATAATGGTGTGAAACCGGATAAAAAGACGGATGAATAATGGACAAAAATGAATCGAAAAACTGTCGCACAAATTCGACAATGGATAGATCATAGTGTGTTCCACCATGTTGCTCAAGAACAAAGTGCTTACACACTATGGGAGAAGCTTGGTAGCATGTATCAAGCAAAAACCGCCCAAAATAAGACGTTACTAATGAGGAGATTAGTAAACCACAAATTACGTGGGGGTATTTCGGTGTCAGAACACACCAGTCAATTCCAGGATCTTGTGAATCAGTTGAGCACCACCGGATGGGTTCTCAAAGATGAAGAGCAGGCGATACTACTCTTGAGCTCTCTACCTGACAGCTGGGAGACTCTTGTTGTCACTCTCAGTTATTCTGCTCCAAATGGGAAGGTGACTATGCAGATGGTCACAGATGCCCTGATGAATGAAGAAGCCCGAAGGAAGGAAGCCGGGACGGAACAATCATATGTCCTCATATCAGAAACTAACAGACGAGGGGGAGGCAGAAATGGAGGAAGAAGTCGAGGTCGAGGTAGAGGTCAAGGTCAAAGTAGAGGAAATTCTCAAGTTCGCGGAAGATCACAAGAGAGAGGTATGTCTTTTGAAAACAATATTTGGTTCGAAGGATATTGCAATTACTGTAGTAATTATGGACATAAGAAAAGAGATTGTAGAAAGTTTCTACGAGAGAAGCCACAGACGAGTCAAAATACTAGCCAAGAAGATGGTGAGACCATGGTTAGTTTGTCATCAGACGTGTGTCTTGTTACACATGGTGAACAAGAATGTTTACACGTATGCACTCATGATGTTGAGTGGGTGATTGATACAGCCGCATCATTTCACGCCACTCCACACCAGAACTTATTCACAACTTATAAGTCCGGAGACTTTGGAGCTGTGAAGATGGGAAACACCAGTTTCTCGAAGATTGTTGGCATTGGTGATGTGCACATAATAACCAATGTCGGATGCGCACTTGTGTTGAAAGATGTTCGACACGTTCCGGATCTTAGATTGAATCTTATCTCCGGTACAGCTCTGAATCAACAAGGATATCTTAACCGATTCAAAGAAGGTACGTGGAAGCTATCTAAAGGTTCCTTGGTTGTTGCAAGAGGCCATATTTGTGGCACTCTTTATAAAACTCATGCAAAGTTGTGTCATCCGAGTCTCAATGCTGTTGAAGAAGAGATATCACCAAACTTGTGGCACCGGAGGTTAGGTCACTTGAGCGTGAAGGGATTGACAACTCTTGCAAAGAAGGAAGTCATTTCCATGGGCAAAGGTGTTGCCCTAGATTCATGCGAGCACTGTCTATTTGGGAAACAACACAAGGTTTCCTTCAGTTCTACCAAGAAGAACCATACAGAGTTACTCAGTCTTGTCCACTCTGATGTATGTGGACCCATTGAAGAGGAGTCACTTGGAGGAAGCAGATACTTCGTGACATTCATTGATGATGCATCACGAAAGGTATGGGCCTACTGTTTAAATCGTAAGGATCAAGTGTTTGATCGATTCAAATCATTTCATGCCTTGGTAGAAAGAGAAACAGGGAAGAAGCTGAAGTGTCTGCGTTCAGACAATGGAGAAGAGTACACTTCCCGAGAATTCTCAGCATATTGTGCCGCATATGGAATCAGACATGAGAAGACGGTTCCACGAACTCCGCAACACAATGGTGTAGCCGAAAGAATGAATCGGACCATTATGGAGAAAGTTCGTTGCATGTTGAGTCTGGCTAAGCTACCTAAGCCATTTTGGGGTGAAGCTGTGCTGACAGCTTGTTATCTTATAAACATATCACCTTCTGTTCCTTTAAACTTTGAAGTGCCAGAGAAGAAATGGTCAGGAAGAGATGTTTCTTACTCTCACTTAAAAGTGTTCGGGTGCAAGGCATTTGCACATGTGTCCAAGGAGTTGAGACAGAAGCTTGATCTCAAGTCAAACCCATGTATCTTCATTGGCTATGGAGATGAAGAATTCAGATACCGGTTGTGGGATCCCGAAGTGAAGAAAGTTATTCGAAGCAGAGATGTTGCATTTCATGAAAACGAGTTTCATGGGTGTGCTCCAATAATCCGCCAACAACATACTCCAGAAGACGAAGTGCCTGTATCATCAAACATTCCTCTCAGCGACGAGGAGATGCATGATTCTACTGAACACGAGAGTGATGGTTCAGCAGGTGATGATGATACTCACAGTGATGATATTCCTCAGCAGGGGGAGCCTTCATCTGAAGACGAATCTGAAGGTATTCATGTTCGACGTTCTATGCGAGGCATAGTTCCACAAAGAAAATACTCCACATCCGAATGGATACTTGTTGCCAGCGAGGGGGAGCCAGAGAGCACCGCAGGAACGAGAGAAATAAAGAAAAAGGTGGAGGGGGAGATTTGTAGGTATCTTCCACCTTCTTTCTTGGAAGTTGCCAAGAGACACCTTAACATGGAGGCACCTTCTTGGAAAGAGCTCTCCAACAAATAGGTGTGGGAGAAGATATGGAGATAACTAGGAAGCTTGGATGCAACTTCCTCATGTCTCCAAATCAGTCCTATAAATAGAGTGCTCCATTGTTGTTCATAGTATCAGTTTAGAAAGTGAGAAAAATGTGTGAAGAGTGAAATACACTTAGTGTAGAAGTGTATTGGTGAGGATTGGTTTTTTGTAATAGTTGAGTGTGAGAGTTTGCTCCTCCTATTGTAATTCTGTTCTTGATATTGAATAGAAGAATTTTCCAATCCCAACAACCTCCACTCTTAAGAGCCAATGGATCATTCAAAATCTTGGTGTCATTTCCATACTTTTCCATCCACCAATCTTTCATTTGGGAGATTACCAAAACGAAATCTTGATTAGAGAAGAGAGAATTAGCTGTGATGAAGAGAGGGATGAACCCATCATTGAAGTCGTGAAAAAAAATCCCACTATACCCTCCTAAACTGAATACGAGAGCTGGGGCAGTGTGGTGATATCTGACATTAGGTGTCTTTCCGGTTTTCTTGCATAGGGTCAGACCCTCTCAGTTTTGTAATTTAGTGCGTTGGGGTCGTTGACTCAGATGGCACAAAGATTGTTGGCTCATTGATCTGGCAAATGTCGTATAACACTTCTGATCTATTGCATGTTATTTTACTCTTTCTTTACTCATTCCTAGGCAGATGAACTCGTTCTTTAGATGTGCTTCCTACATTCATTGGACTAAAATATTAATTATTCAGAGCAATATAATGTAATACAGAGTATATATTATATAGGCACAAGATCATGTGAGTCGTGAGAAGTGTGCCAACACTGTGAAATTTAACTAATAGACAAAATAAGGTAACAAATATTGTGAATATATATATATATATATATATATATACACACA
This sequence comes from Cuscuta europaea, assembly GCA_945859875.1. Taxonomy (NCBI): domain Eukaryota; kingdom Viridiplantae; phylum Streptophyta; class Magnoliopsida; order Solanales; family Convolvulaceae; genus Cuscuta; species Cuscuta europaea. Next base: position 10,455,820 of record CAMAPE010000080.1, on the reverse strand, counting down.
CACACACACATACAGAAATTCTCTTGTCTAGCAGTTCGGACAGGAGCTGCCGTCTAAACACCGTTGTTTGAGGCGGTTTTTGGTGGAATTTTTTGATGAAATTTTTTGGACCTGTTCCTCATAATTGTAGTTTATACATATCAAATTTAAGATCAAAATTCCATTGGAAAGGCAGTCAAATAATTTGTTGAAGTTAACTGTGTGTTTCTATGTATAATTTGGCGCAGTTAACTTCAACAAATTATTTACCAAGTCATATCAGCCGTAATTAACTATTAATTCGTTACACTTGACTTATAAAAGCTAAATATATAACGTTTACATTATTTCACAATTTTCTGTGTAATAGTACCTTTCTAGTAAACCGCACCCTACCCTATATATAGTAGTATATTATATATCAAATCTTGTATACAGAGTAAATGAGAACTCTTAAACTATACCTTTGATATATGAAATCAAGAGTTAGAATAATAAGGTGTCATTTTAATAATAATTACAAAAATTATCCCATTTGAATTATGAATAATTACAAAAAGGACTCCTTGTCTCCATGTGCTAACTACCAATGCTTCAATAAAATGATATCCATGCAAAAAGGACTCCATGTCTCCATGCTTTTATTAGTACTTCATGATATCCAAATATACAGCTTATGGAGCGTAAAAACTTACATTGAAAAAAAGTCAAAGAAATTAAGAGGCAAGCGAAGAACAACCATGTTAGGTAATTAATGAACGATGAGCATTCATATTACTCATATATTTCAGATTCTTTGCTCATATTTCGGGGATTTTTCATGTAAGTAGGAACGTACATACTTACTTAGAGTATCATGGGCGCGCGTGTTTGAAGTAGTGGAAGGCGTATAAAATAATTGCCTAGAGAGTTGGGTCATCGTTGTGGTATAAACTCTGAAGGTAACAATGAACAAGGAAAAGCAGAGTATTATTATTGCCCTTGCAACCCACGGTGGCAATCTTTATCTCTCTATTATATTTTTCAATACGCTCACGAATAATATTCCTAATTTCATCGGCTTGGATCGTTCCCATGATTCGTTCTTAAATTATTCTTATAAAAAAAAATAATACCTCCGCTAGAAAATTAAAGACTAATCTTTTATTTCTTGAAGTGTGCTCAACATGCGGATATTGGTACTCTCTTTGTTGTCGGCGTAACCCGAGGTGTGTAGTTCTTCATGATTATCACTTCTTGCATACTCATCGGCGTGGTTTAATAATTATTCTGAAGGTAATTAAACTAGGTAGGCATGAAGGGAAAGAAATTAAAACGAGAAATTGTAATACAGTAGTTTAACTAATGATCAAGTTACGACTTCTTGATAGGGGCAGGCATAGATGCTTTATACTACCTCCGTCCCTTAAAATTTTTCCAAGTTTGACCGGCACAGGGATTAATAAAGTAAAAACTGTGTGGTTGATGTTTGTGCAGAGGAGAAAGAATTAACTGGAACCACAAATTCTTTACTTAAAAGGGAAAGTGACAAAGTTAGTGGGATATCCAAAAAAGGAAAGTTGGCAAAGTTTTAAGGGACGGAGGGAGTACAGTACATGTTCCATAAGTCCATAAAGAGATGGTGGTAAATTTTCAAAGTCACCGAAAATCATATAAAACCATTTGACTCCCGTCATTCATCTCAAAGGCTTACGTCACATCTGTTGTCACTGACATTAATGTTGACATCATAGTTTGGTTCTCAAGGTGTGACATCACAACTGACACAATCTTACGCAAGCATGACGTATTGTGTGACTTCATTATGCATGTTACCCATGACTATCAAGGGACATGTCATCTTCTTATTAGCTAACATTTTTTGGATTGAAAAAATTACTATAATATTACTCTAGATTTGCTCCAACTTCTCTAACTTTACACTACTCTGGGTTCCATAACCCATTAGGATGTTTTTAAATTTATTGTGGGGCAAAACATTATAAAGACTCTGAGTCTAAGGGAGTATTTATAAAAACTTTAAAAAAGTTATTTTTAAATTTGGGTTTAAAAAATGTTGAAATGCTCGTTTTTATATGACATCTTCTACTTAAATTAAACATTTAAAATTTAAAAACTAGAAGCAAGTGGAGGCAGGAGCACGGGCAGCAATAAAAGTCAGAGTGAGCAAGTACAAGTATTTTTTTCATATAAATTTTACACATAATATTTTACTCTAAAAATAGAAGCATTTTTTACTGCTTTTTACTTTTTCTATTATACAAAAAATGCTTTTTTTTACTAGACATCATCTTTTACTTTTTCAAAAACATTTTTCAAAGATTACCAATTTTTGCTATCTTTATTCACTATCTAATTAAACCTTTTAAAGTAGAATGAATCGCAAACACACTCTAAAATACATGAGCGACATGGGAGACTTATTTTTATTTAGAGGCTTGTTTTTATGCAGTATTCTAAATTCGGGTTTTCAAAACCAGCCACAGCTCCGAATGGAGAAATATCTTCTTGAAGATCAATCATGCCACAAAACACCTTAATTATAAAAAATACCAAAGAAATTAAATTTCCAATGGTCATCTATTTTTTATTTATTTTTTGCCAAGGGTCATCTATTCTTTATCTGCTTTTCTATGTGGATGATATTATTATCACTGATAATTATCTTTCCTTCATTAGTACTTTTATTTTTCGTTTTGATTGTTTCTTTGCTGTGAAGAATTTAGGTGTTAGAACATATTTTATTTGTGTTCAATTTAATTGTATTTATCGTTGACAATTAGATTTAATGAATGGACTTTTAATTAATAAAGTGGGCTTCATTATGTATTTAGGTGATCATGAGTTTTGAAATCGGAGAAAATTTTGCATCAAATTTCGGCTCAGCTAGCTATCTACTCCCTCCTCTTAAAATTTTGCATCAAAAAACTACCACTTTCCATTTTAATCAATTATTTTGTGGTTTCTGTTATTTCTCTCCTCTGCACAAATCTCAACCACACAATTTTTACTTTATTATTCTCTGTGCCGATCAACTTTGGCAAAGTTTAAAAGGACATAGGTAGTACGACTAGGAATGGACCGGTTCCTGTTCGGGCCCGGTTCTGGCCTGGGCCCAGCCGGGCCTCGGTTCATGAAGGGGAGGCCCGGAACCGGCCCGGGTAACCCCCAGGTCCGGGCCGGGCCTCGGTTCTATTTTTTTTTTTTTGGCTTTTCCTAGTTAACCCCCAACCCTCCCCCTCACCCCAAACCAACCCTAACCACCTCAAATGGCCCAAAATACCCAGCCCAACCCAAAAACTTAAAACAAAATTCAAAAAAAAAAATTGGCCCGGCTCAGGCCCGATTCAGCTGGGCCGGTTCACCTTTTGAAGGGCCCGAGCCCGAACTGACATCCCACCGGGCTGGGTGGCCCGAACCGGCCAACCAACCGGTTCACCGGGCCGGTCCGGGCCCGCACAGTAGCGGGCCGGTCCAGTTCCGGGGCGGTTGGCCCGGCCCGAGTCCACCCCTAAGTACGACTATACTCCCTCTGTAGTCCGTACCAACGAGCCCTTATGGTCTTCTACTCGAAGTTATAGGGCCCCATGACTTTAAATAGAAAGGTGGGCTGATTGCAATGTTTTTGAAGTCAATTTTTCCTTTCGTCACATAAGATATTTATTTAGTACAGAAGGGAATGTGACTTCTGTTCGAAGGCTCGAAGCTTGTCGTAACTTGCAAATTGTTCTGAATAATGTGACTTGTAGAACGCTTGTAATGAATAAAGATTGTCAAAACCCCAAATTAAACTTCGAGACCAACCGCTAAGGTCATAAGAGCAGATCCTGTGGTTGTTGGATGATCAGATCTGAATCATAACAATAAGCTGTATTCTTTTTTATTGGATGAAAGGTAGACAATATGGAAAAGATGAATTCTTATAAATTTTACAGTGAGGCGTATAAGTAGGAATCTATTGCCTTCAGGCATACAAGAGATTTTGTTCCTCTAAAAATAAACCTGCAAGGAACAAAGATTTAATAAAATGCAGATATTGCACAAATGAAGAATAAAGAAAAAATGGCAAGGTATAAATGGATATCTGCATTTTAATTCGATGACTTGTTATTTCTGCTGAGAAAAAATATGAACATGAAAGATAATACATCATGGCCTTGGATGAACATATTTTGTTCTAGGATCCACGATTAGACCCTTTCCACCATTAACTTCCAAATCATGCCTGCAATTATGACAAGCCATGGAAACTAAAACTTAATTTTTTGTTTAATGAAGGGTGACAATCACATCTGAAAGAAAAATGTAATTCCTGATTTTGTCATTTTGGATTCCACAATTTTTTTAAAATAAGATACTAAAGGAATTGAACTGCTTGGGTTGCATAAAAACTTACTGAAACACAAAATCTGGAATTGTGAGCTGTTCACGGGGAACATATCGGAATAGCTGGAGAAGGCGATCAACGTATACAACTTTTTTCCATGCCTGGATTTAATTACACATTACGAGGTTCAGCCTTTCAGCTAAGAAGGAAAATATCCCAGATTCTGAGTATAATTTAGAGAAGCTGGGTTGTTGTTTCTCCGTCGTTTTCTTCTTCCCTTTCTTTTGAAAAGAATAAAAGGTGTACCTCATTATCCACAAGCAGTTGCAATGCGAAAATGGCAGCCTTTAGTCCAAAAGTTGGATGAAGGACATATATTGCCTGAATAGGAGAAACACATGTTATCTTAATATGTAACCCCAGGTTTCACAAGGTGGGAAAGGAGAAGGCGAGAAGGCATACGTGAAGGTTGCGTTGGTGTTTCCGTCCCAATATTTGTTGTAATCTCTTCATATATCCCAGATCTGGTTGCCTGATGATCACAGCAAATGATAAAGGAATACAAACAAATGAGTTCTAGTAACTACATAAAAACTAATCTTTTCACTGATTTGGTTTCGAGCCAATTCTTTAAAAATTTCCAGTTTAGTCATTGATTTCAAATTTGATAAAAAATCCAGTTTTGGTCAAAATTAAGCCTCACCACCACATTATTTGGGCAATCTATTCACCATTGTGTTCAAATGTATTTTAGATATCCAAATACTTAAGATCATGTATTGCCTGATTTAATGAGTAAAGAAAATTAAAAAGCAGTCACTAGTCAGCTATGGGCCTTATCATTGCTATGGCGGTGAATCAATCAAAGTAAGAAATTAAATGAATCCTCAAAATCTTAACCAAAACAAAGCAAAACTTTTAGTCGTTTAGAGGGACAAACACTTTCCGATATTACTATAAACATAAGAGACAAGCTGTAGGAGCATCACTTTATATATTCAATCATAATATAACTCCATAAATTAGAAAACAATGTGTTTCACCAGTTTGATGCTTCTAATGGTTTCCCAATTGGATAAAGACAGATACAGTAGAACACATGTTGGGGCTAGCGATGAGTAAACCTGAGCTAACCACATGTGATAAAGACATACAAAGGAGGGACCATAGAGCACTCACGTCTGTAATGAAGCTGCAGAATGAAAGTAAACAATAGTATAAGGCTTCTGAATCAATGGCTCAAACTCCTGAAAAGAAAATATTATATAAGGATATCTGTTATAATAAAAAATGACCGACATAAAGACATTATAAACCACTGGAAGTAAAGATGGCCCGATAGCTAGCTTAAATTACGTGCCTTTACAGCATGAAGAATAAACCTATCTAGATCAAGACATCTTAGGAGAAAATGTGCTCCTACAATCACCATAACTGGGCGGCCTTCACTGTCGACACCACCCCGGTAACTGAAACACGATAACATGTGGACTTTTAGAACATAAAAAGAAGATCATGCCACATCATTGGCTATCACAGTATCAAAAGCATCGACATTTTAGTACACAGAGAAAGAGAAGGGTGATAATGCATCTAAAGAAATAGTTGCTTACATGATCTTCATTTCTGTAATATCTAACAGATTCAATGAATTTGCTTTAGCAAGATATCTGGAATGAAGAGAATATTCTTCAGCAGCTGATAATTGGGGCCCACCAAGGTTACCATATCCAAGCATTTTGAAGCAATTCCATCGGTTTTGCTCTTCAGTGGTTTTTTCCCACTGTTCTTTCCTGCGCTGGTCGGGGTCCTTGATAAGGGACATAAAAGCAGGATCCAGATATGAGTCCAAATGGGAAGAGCTCCTGTGCAAAAGTTGTTCAGGTAAGTTTCATTTGACATAATATGAAACTACAAGTTGTTAGACAAGTTGAGAGGTGAGGAGATGAGGCATGGAGAAGAGATAGAGGAAGATTAGAGGGGTCAGGAATGATATGGTATTTTTGAGTTGGATGAGAGTATGACTTTGGAGAGAGCGAAGTAGAGGGAGAATATGCAGAGGATTAATATCATTTTATCTTTCTTATCTTATTTATTATCTTTTTATCTTATCTTTTTATCTTTATCTTATCTATTTTTATCTTATCTTATATTATCTGTTTCTCTTTTTTATCTTTTTAGCTCTGATTTCGTATATTGATTCATGTTAGCGGACCTCAAACTCTTTAGGGACTTAGGATAGGATGTTGTTGTTGTTGTTTGTTGGTTTTGCTGCCATACTCTCATTCAAACGTAAAAGCTATAAAAAGTAAATGTCAGGATACACAATGGTATAAGGCTTCAATAATGATGGTTTCCTTATTAAAAAAATATCTTCTAACAATATTTCCATTGTGTAGGGTACAAACTAGATGTAACAATTACAATCACTGACCGTCTTGTTAATCCAACATCAGTGACAGGGATATCAGCAATGGGTTGTGGTCCTCTTGGAACAGACTTTTTTGTCTTAGGTAGCGGCTTTATTCTGATTTTACGTTCGTCTATAACTGTTTCACCATTCTCATCCCCAACATCTGCAGGAAGTTTTGTAATGGCAATATCCTCTTCCTGCTTATCACGAGGAAAGTAGAGTGGAAGCAATCTGTGAATACATCAAACAACTTTAAAATTAGTAATGTGCAGGGTAATGTACTCGTTAAACTATACATCATGAAACAACACTATACATCATGAAACAACACTACATCAATTTAATAGTGTTCAGGATACCTCTTATATATCTCTGTGTCAGATGAAGTTGTTGTACAAAACACTACTGCATTTATCTTATCCTTCTGTTTCTCAAGAAACCTCCGAACAGTTCCTAGTCCAAAATAAGACAAAAAATGTTGCAGTTGAAAAAAGGAAACAATGTGAACTAAGGAATTAGCAAACACTTAATAGCTGAAAAATGTCCCTATGCATTAACTATAGCCCATGGCACATAAATGATAGTGTTCTCACTTATTGCCACATGAGCAGCTGGCTCTCGTGGATAATTCTTGTTTTCTGTATAAATACAGCCCATTGCAATACTGCATCAACATGTCAAAAGGTGACCGGTAGCAATGTTAAACAAGTTGAAACTAAAGATCAGAAAAGCAGTTCACTACGTAATTGACGGGGAAATGTTTAATTAAACAACCTTTGAAGGCCATTCTCAATCAGGAGTTCAAGGCAAGAGCGATAGCAATGACTTAGGGCATTTTCTGCTGCTGTATGATATTTGACAGCATATTTAGGACCAACTGTGTGTATAACCCTTCTGCAAGAAAGAAATGTAATTATTGAACCGGTGTGGATTGAAATTGCATTTTCCACATCAAGAATAAAAAATGGGATATTTACAATGTTCATACTTAGGAGTCATCAGGACCATTCACATTCCTTGACATATTAAATAATGTATTGAAAAAGAAGTTACTTGCGGATGAATGAAAGAGCTCAATAAAGAAATGGCATATGGCGCAGTGATGATGTTATGGAGACCAGCATGGATGACCCAAGTATATACTCAACGTGAGTGTGAACATAGTACGGAAGTGCCACTATGAGCCCTACAAAAGTTCTAATCTCTAAGCATAAGAGCGTTCACTACTTAATCTCTCAATGTAACGGTGGAAAGCCGTACAAGCCCATCATCCACTAAGATAGTGCTGAAGAATATTTGTCATCTCACTTTGCTGATACGTTCACTATGTTCGATGGTTCAGATTTGTACTCCTACATGTCTAACAGATTGCTACTATAGGCATGGAACTTTTATCAGTAACAATGTAGCGAAATAATCTGTTTGTACACGCCATTTTACACATTTTCTATACACGCCCCCTAGCTGTTTGTGTACACGGACAATTCATAAAAAATGCAGTTTTTTTAACAGTACGAAATTGTCCGTGTGGGCGTGTAAAAACCAGCATGTACACGCCTGGCGTGTACACGAAGAACGACCCTAATGTAGCAGCAGAATGATCTTCTACATGTTGAAACATATGTGATGATATTCATCTACCTAATCTTGTCCGGGGATCTTTACATTTTGGTATTTGTTGTTTTACTATGGAGTATATTTTTTTCTAAGGTCGTAATGTATATAATAATCGTCATTGTTTTGTTGCATTAGGAAAAAAATGTATGCACTCAAATTCAAATTGACAGAAAAAGTGAAAAATATGCTTGACGTACATAAATAGGATGATACAGTAACTTAAATTTAACTCCAAAGAATTTCTCAACATTGAGAAATTGAGTAAATAAATATAATCTTTGGGAAGCTTCTAGAAAATTAATAACTACCCACCTAGCTGGAAGATCATATGCTTTAGTGACTTTTGCCATTCCTGTTCTGCAGCCACCCTGTGAAGGAAAATTAAACTGTCATTCAACCTTGCAAACCGTTAAATGTCAATAATCTAAAAAAAGAGATGGCTAAATTTGACATTAACCTCTTTCACATGTCAAGAATGCTGAACAGGATCATAAGACTCCAAGAAATTCCAAATGTACCCTTCCAAAATTAATTATTCCCTCCGCCCCATGAAAATAGTCAATGTTTGACTTTTAGGCTCAATGAGTTGAATTGTTTTATTTGATATATTATTGCAAATTTATAAAACTTGTACTTGTATAAGAGTAATACTCACAAAGAACATTTTTATATTATTTTCATATTATATGTAGTCATTTTGAAGAGAAAATATTATTGGTCGAATTCCATCATCTTTCAATTTCATTTATCTATTCATGTTAGCCAATCCCAAATTCTTTTGGGATTAAGGCTCGGTTGTTGTTGGTCGAATTCCACCATCTTTGACAGACATCTTTGTGGGGTGGAGGGAGTAATAGGGGCTTGTGGAGTTGTGGAAGCATATGTTTGACAGTTTACCAGTGTTGCACATTCTTCTGCAAGATCAGGTCCAGCTGCAGCATGTAGACCAGGGCTGCTGTGAGCTTCATCTAAGTTCTGTTCACAAAACAATGGAAACATGGCTTTCAAGTTAACTTGAATTCATATTTATATTCTACTGTGGACTACCATATTTAGGGAGCAACAAAAAGATTTACTTGCCCGTAGAAAATGTGGAGAACCCTAAATGAACATTCAAGTCATTGATAAATAGTAACAGTGGATAAATTTATTCATGGTTGCTCACCTCATTGGTTGAGTTAACTACAGCATCCACTTCAAGATACCAAGGGTCCCCTCTCCACAAATAGATCTTCGAATTAACATCACGATCCACTGGAAACTTGGAAAGAGCTCCATTTCCATTATTCTCAGCCCCAGAAGCAGAGGCCAAAGGATCTGGGAAATATGAATTAGGAAACGCAGGGTCTTCGTTCTCGTACAAGTACCTATGCTCTGCGTCAATCCACCGGGGAACTTGATCGAGCGTCACCACCGAATCTACACTATCAGTAGGCACTCCGCCACGAATGGTCGTTGCAGCCCCAGGCCGATACATACCTCTTCTACTCTTTCCGAACGCAATCAATAGTCTTATTTTAATAAGGAATGTGCATGAAACGCCTCAATGTCTTAGTTTTAAATGAAAACAATCCAGCAGACATCGACTTTACATCCAAAGCTGTACAGGGACAATGATGTGATGTGAATCAATCCAAGCCAAACTGAAAATGCAATTAAACCCTAAGTAAAAGTGTCGGAAATGATTCTAAATCAGGAGGCTCCGTGAAAATGGAATCGGTCATGTATCGAGATTATACGGATTCAGATACAAACTGTAATTCAGGCTCGCAAGGAGATTGAGCTGGGATAAAGGTGAAGAAGATGATTGTCAATCGAAACTGGGTTGGTAAATTGAGAAATAATCTATTTTGTGTTTATCAATAATAATTTCGCCTGCCAAAAAAAATAATAATTTCCATTCGTACTACTCCGTATAACTATTACATTATTTTTTTTTCTTTTTTTGTGGGGATATTACATTTATCACTCATTGTTTTTATTTTACGGAGTATTTTATTGAGTAGGCATTCGAGTTATCTATTCCAGTACCATATTTGATTTGTCTGATTCGAATATTCGGGAAATAAATAGTGTTTGACAATCTGGACTAAAAATTATTGATTATTATAGTATTAGATTTTTTAATTATTTATTTACTTTGCAACTCATTAATATTTACGGAGTAATTAAGAAGTTGTCCCCTCGTCTAAAAAACTAGTGTCCTTACACCTGTCAGCATTAATGAATTAATGAATGTAATGTAAAAAGAAGCTACGGTTTCAAAAATGCTATAGTTAACCCAATTACTACCTTATTTATACGTCATATAAAAAACCTCTCTCATTTTTACCTCACTCCCTTTTCCATTTCAAAATTTTACCCCCACCTCTTCTCTTCTTTCCAAAACTCCAACCCCCTGTTTCCTGCTAGTACCCTGCGACTTTGAACCACCCAAAATCGAACAGCCTAGAACCGAGCATCCTCGAGACAACACCGGTCAACACCTCCTCTTGTCTCAACCTCCCCTTGTCTCACCCTCTCCTCTTTCACTTTTTTTTCGTTTCGAACAGAGAGCTACAGTGCTAGGATGAAAGGAGGTCATCCTTGGGACACCATTTGCAAGCCTCTTCAATGGAGTTTTTTTTCCATTATGAACAATCACAATTTCAGTAAAAACACAGTTTTTTTCAAATTGAACGAGATTGAAGTTGTTTATGATATTTTTAAAATCATTAATCGAAATTAAATATAATAAAATTAGAGTACTACAAATAAAAATAGCTCTCTAAATATTAATGATTATAATAAATATTATCCTAATGTGCAAATTGAAATTTTTTATATTAGGATGTTTTTACTTGGACTGTAAATCCTCCCAAACCAGACCAGACCAGTTCAGACTTGGATAGTTGTAAAAATACAAAGAAACCAGATCAGACCAGAACAGAACAACAAATTATAATTCAAGTAAAAACATCATCATCAAAAAAAAAGTTATGTAATATGATACGGAGTATATTTTTTATATTGGTGATGATTTTTTTTGAAAAGAAGAGGTTTTGACATTTTATAAAAAACTATTGATATATAGTCAAAATTTGAAATTTAGATTAAAATCCAACAAGCATCACTACAAGACTACACGAGTGATGATTCTATCTACGGAGTGTAAAGGGCAAATAAGTCTTACGAGGGTTACATTTAGTAGAAAGAAAGGTGCGCCGTGCGCCTAGCAATCCCCTTAATATTTACGGAGTAATTAAGAAGTTGTCCCCTCATCTAAAAAACTAGTGTCCTTACACCTGTCAGCATTAATGAATGTAATGTAAGAAGAAGCTACGGTTTCAAAAATGCTATAGTTAACCCAATTACTACCTTATTTATACGTCATATAAAAAACCTCTCATTTTTACCTCACTCCCTTCTCCATTTCAAAATTTTACCCCCACCTCTTCTCTTCCTTCCAAAACTCCAGCCCCCCTGCTTCCTGCTAATACCCTGCGACTTTGAACCACCCAAAATCGAACAGCCTAGAACCGAGCATCCTCGAGACAACACCGGCCAACACATCCTCTTGTCTCAACCTCCCCTTGTCTCACCCTCTCCTCTTTCACTTTTTTCGTTTCGAACGGAGAGCTACAGTGCTATGATGAAAGGAGGTCATCCTTGGGACACCATTTTCAAGGCTCTTCAATGGAGTTGAGATACAGGCCCCTGCAGTACGCCTTTTCCTTCGCTGCCACTCTTGTCTGCACATTTCCCTCTCAGTATGTCTTTTTCTCCCTTTTTTCATCTTTCTTCATTTTTTTATTTATTTTTTATTTCATGTGTAATACTCTATATATCTTGTAATGTTGGATGGTTGAATATTGTGTGGCGTTATTGTGATGGATTTGTGATGTTTATTCTTAAAATTTTAGTCTAACTATTCTTTCATTAATATGCCCATAACATGTTTGTTGAAATGCTTCAATGAATTTTTTGTTTGTGTCCTCTTATGTTTTCAGGAATGCGATGTCAAGGAAATGCGGTTGCCGCTGAAGTGAATGCAATGTCAAGGAAATGCATTTGGCTTCTCATAGGCAATGCAATTGGGGCTCGTATTTGAGCAGACCATCACCGAACAGTTAGCCTTTGAGAAGTGTATCCTTAGTTGGAATTAACCCTATCTGGAGTGTTCGGTTGTATTCATCATCTGTGGGCAGTCAAGGGACTCCTCTTGTTGACTCAGATTCTACCATTTCTGGAGTCAGTATGGGTTCAGGTTGAAAAGGCAAGGGAGGCTTCTACTGACTTAACCCCTTACATTTAGTAAATTGTTGATGCAAATCCTTACCTGAGAGATGTTATTGCTCCTGTTAGTGGCACTTTGGTGTGTACTTTACTGGCTTGGTTGGTAATGTCGAGGTTTCTGAGGAGGTTTCACAAGATCTCAACAAAGGGACCTGCTACCTTGTTCTTTGAGACCTCACTATTGAAACCTATACCTTATGAAAACCTCTGTTTGTGTATAAGATTTTGAAAGCCTCTGTTTGTGTGTAAGATTTTGATCAATAGCTTGTTTATTCATATACTGATCATGCATATTGGTTATGGAATTTCATTTCCCTTTCTTTTGGTTTGTTGTATCTTAGGAGGATAAGTTCCCATTTTTATTTTTTTACTCTCATATCTTTAACTGTTACTTGGTATTTATATCATATCAGGTGGCAATGACGTCAAAAAGATATTTACCCATTCATATTATTATTCAGAGCACGTGTGTGATACAAAGAACATATGTGAGGTAGACAAGAAATGTCTGGGCCAGACAAATTTTGTTTGACTGAACTCCAGAAAGTAGTTACTTGGCCGAGACTACTAATGTCTGGCCCAGACAACTTTTGTCTGGCCGTAAGACGGAAAGTAATACATACACCCAGACTACAAATGTCTGGGACAAACAAATTTTGTCTGGTTGTACTCCGCAAAGTAGTTACTTGGCCCAGACTACTAATGTCTCGCTGTAAGACACAAAAGTAATACATACCCCAAATTGCAAATGTTAGAGACAGACAAATTTTGTTTGGCTAGACAGACGCTGCAGTTCTAAATTGAAGCATATAGTGTTGGGGAAATAGAGATAACTAGACAGACATTATTTTTACGCAGAGAGGCAATAACTTTACACAAACAGATAATACAGTGGATACCCAGACATACAAAAAATCAACATACATAAGTGGATAATTGTACATGTAATATTTGCAAAAACTTACACATGTTCAAAAAAACCAATCCAACTTGTAAATAAATTTCTATCTATCAAAGAAATAATTTATACACAAATCAATTTGTATGTCTCCAAACAAAATACCAAAATATCGTGTGATTATCAAGTAAACATGTCATTGGCTATCATATCATGTGATTACCAAAATATCTATCAAAGTTACAACATCCCATACAATATACATTAGTGCACACACAATGTTTTGTAACAATGAATTTAAAATGACATAAAGTCATTGCTAGTACTTAATTATGCTCCTCATTCATCTTTTTCTTCAATAGAGATTCCTATCAATATTTCATGTGATCTTGTGTTCTGCCTTGGAAGTAGACACAGTAATGTGAAAACATTACTTTCAAGGTGTTGTCGCATGATACTTACAATATGTCGCATTATTACCTCATCCTCATCAAGTTGTAAAGAGTTAACAAAAATTAGAATAAATAGTAGAACTATGAATAAGAATATGACTAATACGGTCAACACAGAACTTGATCACTACGCGACATTCACTAACCATTGATTCTCCATCACCCTTGCCAAACCGCAGAGCCAAATCACATATTGCCAATGTTGGTCATTAGAAAAACATTTGTCTTAGTCAAAAACAGGGATCCAGATTCTCTACCCGACTGGCTTTAGCAGTCAAGTAGGGTGAGTGACTTTAATAGCCATTCAATACATTTTTTTGCAGCCATCTCACATTCTCACAACACCCTTCCTCCTTTGTTGTCGTTGATCTGTGCAAGGCACCTCTATGGCAATAATTTTTAGTAATTATAAGCATGTTCAAATATTACATCTTAGAGCCCGTGTGGTAGCACGAAAATCGGCTGTTTTGGCTGATTCTGCTGAAATTTATGAAGTTCTGGCTGAAGTAGCTGCATTGGCTGATTCTGCTGACACAAGAAAAAAATATTTTTAACATATATTTTATTAATAAAATAAAGAAAAAATTATATGTAAAAATAGCTAAAATGATCATCTATAGTAACTTCAGTCAATACAGTCAGAAAAGTAACTCCAACCTTACTTTTTCGGCTTATTACACAATTGAGCACGCGGAAGCAAAATTTACGTGTTTGGTAAAAAAGTTGGTTGATAACCCTGATTAGCCGAAAATGCTTATAATCACTTTAATTACATTTTTGTTCATGAATAGTACTATACTAATTATAGTTATATTTTAGATAAACCCTCTTTAGAAAATAAGGAAATGAAAATGAGATGTTCTAAAATGGAAAATGGTAACTGTATTTTACCGGATTCATCTCCTAAAAACACTTTTGAACTCGATTTGGATTTATATGAGATATGAAGGTTAAAAACCAGAAAACGCGAAGTTGAATTTACTGTTTCTGCGCTATTTTCGACTTTAGATTTGTTTTTTATTGTGGTTCGAATCGGAGTCTGTTTGGTTGTTTACTGGGTCGGAACCTGCTTCTGAACCTATTTCCGACCTTCGATTTGGGTTCAGGGTAATGAACGACAGCTGAACAGGTCAAGTTATTGTTCATTCCCGTCGTCATGGCTACGAAGAACAAACATGTTTCAGGGGAAACTTCCAGGGCAAGGGTTACCAGGTCCAGCTCCAACTTTGCCGTGCTACAGGATTCTGAGGAGGAATTCCCACAGCTGCTGTTCGAAAAAAAGGCAAAGAAAACAAATGCCACTACTGCTGATATACCTGCGGGTATTGAATTACCATTTCCTGGGAATGGTAAGGAGGGTGTAAAGACTGCTCAGCCGACTTCTATTAAAGATATGGCTACTACTGAGCCGATTACAAACGGGAGAGGTACTGATAAGGCAGTAAGTGC
Source organism: Cuscuta europaea (assembly GCA_945859875.1). NCBI lineage: Eukaryota > Viridiplantae > Streptophyta > Magnoliopsida > Solanales > Convolvulaceae > Cuscuta > Cuscuta europaea. Next base: position 10,440,410 of record CAMAPE010000080.1, on the reverse strand, counting down.
TGCTGTAAATGCTGGGAATATTGGTGTTGTAAATGCACCCTTGACTGCCGGGGAATATAGGTGCTGTAATTGCACCCTTGGCAGCCAGTACCACACCCTGGACAGCTTTATTTAAGGATAACCGTGACCCACAACATGGCATTAAACTGACATACATCCCTCCTAAAGGGGAAACCTTGAACTTTGGGGATCGAATCTTACCTTCTATGGTCGAAATGTGGGGCTACTGTCTCGTTGGGCACTTCACTGGTAAATTCCCTGGACTCAAAGCAGTTCATGATATGAAAGCTAAATGGGGAGTGAAATGTTTTGTGAAGTCTCACAATATGGGTTGGATAATTTTTAAATCTCAAAGTGAGGAGGATAGACGAAAGGTACTACTTGAGGGATCATACACTGTTTTTGGGAAACTACTAATGCTCAAAGAAATCTCGGAAGATTTTTCATTTGAGGATGAGGAATTTCTAAAAGTCCCAATTTGGGTTAAGTTTCCTCAACTACCAATGAAATTATGGAACGATGAGGCTATGAGTGAGGTGTCATCCATGTTTGGGGTCCCAATCACTACGGATAAGATCACTCAAGAGTGGATTAACAACGACAATGCTAGAGTGTTGATAGAGGTTGATATCTCAAAGCCACCACCGCTATCTTTTCCTATACGGCTACCTTCCAAAAGATATTCAACAAAGTGTGGTTTATGAAACTCTTCCTAATTGTTGTTTTCATTGCAAAGAATTTGAGCACCACCCTTTTATTTGTAGAAAGATATCCAATGGTGGAGATGGGGAAAGTAGGGAAAAGGAGAAACAAATTGTTGAAGTTGAGCAAATTGAAGAAGATGAGCATTTATCCTGTCCGACAGAAACTGTCCAGGGGCTCCACCCGACCGGGCCAGCTCCTAACCTGACCGGGTTTGTACGAAATGGGACTACAATAGGGCGAAACTCAATCGGATCAACTCCAAACCCGACCGGGTTACAACGGCAGAATGTCTCCCAGGCTTCTGTATCTACTGCTGGGGTGTGTCAGGGATCCAAGGGTCTCCCGAAGTTGTGAGAAACGCATGCAAATGAGGAGTCCGCGGCCATTTTGGAAGACAGAGAGAGGGTAGTTACGGATAAAAATGAGTTCCATCAACATGATGTCGTCATCAAATGTGAGGTGATTAATGGTAAGACACTCAAGTTGGTGGTCAAATCGTTTAGATTTGTGCGAGCTAGTGTGATTCGAGTGGATACCTTCCTTCGACTTACGAACGATTTGGATAAAAAGGGCCTGACTTTCACAGCCAAATGTCTAGAGGATTTACCGGGAGTTACAAAGAAGTCCCATTTGTTTTGACTCTAAGTTCACCACTCCTTTTCGGGCTTTCTTTGGATGTTCAAATTAGGGATACCTAATATTTTGTTGATCAAGTTTTTGTTAGACGGTCTTGATCCTAATGTGTTTGGGTCCAATGATTGGATTTGAGAGTTTGTGAGTCTTGATTTTGTGGTATCCCATGTATCGGGATATGCACTTTGATTGTACACATGATGCATTGTGCTATGCTATTTTTCTGGATATATATATATATATATATATATATATATATATATATATATATTTACATTTTATCCAAAAAAAAAAACAAAGAGTGACGCAATTATGGAAAATAAATCTGTGCATTTTCTGTTTTATGGGGGGTGCAAACTAATTATAAAATTTATGTCTCCAAACTTTGACCATATGTGCATATTGGATCGTAAGGATTTGTAAGCTAATCAAGTAATAAAATCACAAGGTAGTTCATGAAGGGAAGTTGTAAATATGCTTTTATATCTGTCCTCATGCATATTGGCCGAAAAAACTATGCACAAAAAATATGTATCTAGCATTTGCTTTCCTATGTAGACTGGTATTTTAATATTTGTAAGTTGCAAGAAACTAAAATTCATTGTTTTCATTGAGTATTGCACAGATTAATAAGATATAATTAAGCAATTAAGACCATAAGCCCTCATTCAATTGAATAAGTAGGTGATCTTATAGAGTTGTAGCAGATAATGCACATTGGAGAAAGATCCCTTGATTTCCCCCACTTTTTGTATATTCATATCTTTATGTCTTTACATGCTTTGCCCCATTCTTGGAGCTAGGGATTCCCTGCAAATAATGCTGGAAAACATAAAGGTAAAGGTGTGATTATTCTCAAATAATAAAGAAGGAAAACCCTATTTCACAGATGCAATTCTTGATACCTTACGTGCTAGGTCCCAAACGACTGGAGGGAAAAAATGGTATAACTGCTGCTATTAATCAACTACTCCCACCTTCTGCTTCAACGCGGAAATGAAGTTTTCCCTATCTTCGGGTGACATTCCTTGTGTAGAGCAATCACCCACTCCCCACTCAGCCCCACGAAGACAATACTTGTCTTGTATCGCCTGTCGATTTCTGAATCCACCAAAATGGCAAATACATAACTTTTCAAGAACTGACCCTAAATGACTCCACCTAAGTCCTAACTAACCCTGCAGTCCCTGCCCATTGTTCTAAAAACTGGCACTCGCTAACGCACCTAGACCGATTTGCTTATAGGCATGCTATTTAATCTTTGCATTAATCCCCTCTATGCAGCTAATCTACTGAAAATATAGTACATAAAGGCAAACACATAAGAGAAGTGTAGTAACAATTGATGATCTTTATCTCGACTCTCCGTACTCTAACGAGCGTTTCGTTAAAGAATGTGATATCATCTTGGGTTATACGATCACCGCTTGGAAGGTAAATTAAGATTACGGAAAATGTAAAATTACCGTAGGCTATTTGATTTGCGGAATGTGATATTACTCATGTAACTAAGCTGTTAGGGACAAAGTTGAAATGATCTAAAATATTACCAAGTTAATCTTACATATGAAACTCAACGTAATCATATTAGCATTAACATTACATCATTTTTCCTAAATATGCAAAATCTTAGATTAACCCCATAGTAATAAAATCTGGACCGAACAAGGTAATCTAGCATTACATCTTATAACATTGCCAAGGTAATGTGAGATTATGTGAACTAAAAGCCTCTTTAAGTGACTTATCTCACCGGCGTGGTTTTATCTTGGAAGCTTAGTGATGATACATATGAGCAATAAATGTACATTAGAGCATCTTAAGTTCTTAACTCCTAAACATTATAGACAGAAAATATCATAAATAGGCAAGGAAAAAAGGATACTTCTCTTTATTCAGAATGGACTTCTCAATCAACTGTTTAAGCAAGGGAGACTCTTTGAATTTGGTATCTAAATCCGCATACTTTTTCTGATTTCCTTCTGGATTGATTTAAAAAGGAAAAAAATCTCATACAATCACCATAATGTAATAAATAAATAGATAAATAAGCAAATAATAAAGACAAGTCACAACAATTAAAGTCGTACAGTTTCTAAACAACATACCATTCCAGCGATTGAGAAAGTCGATTTGAGGTAATTCTGGACCAGGGATTGATTCTATCCCACCCGAGCCAGACAGTAATCCTGCATTAGCTGTTTCACCCACCAGAGGTTAAAATGGTCATTACTAGTTAGCTTCCATTTATGGTTCTAATCAGGACAATCACTTGTGCTATCCAAGAAAGTTTCTCACTTTTCTGGGTTTTCAAGTGAAAAATGTCTAACCAACAGAAACCTAGCTCATTTTTTGCAAAATATGAAAAATGCTTTATAATGGCTAGATTTAGAGAAAGCAGCACACTTTAGCAGGATTTAGGTTAGGTTTACTTTGGTAGACCTTTATTCATATTCAAATAGGTATAGTTTTAGTGCAAATTTATACATTTCATATTCAAAGTGCGCACTGCCACTCCTGCCAGGTGCCAGGCAGACTCTTAGGATAAGTGAAGGTAAGGGGAAGGGGGCTAATATGAAACCAAGAACAAACTTTTACCAAATTCATTAGGGGTGGGCACGGTCCGGGAGGGTCCAATATTTTGCCCAACCCATAGACGTACTGTGTCTGTTTAAACGGTTGGTTCAGTCTGGTTTTAGACCTAAACCCATTTGGTGTGGTTCCATTTTCAAACGGGACTGTAACATACCATACCAATGTCAAAACAATGTTACTTATTTCAATTGTTTAAAACGAAATTAAAGTTTAATCATACTCCAAAACTCCACATAATTTATCAATTTCCCTACTACATGATTAATCAAATTGAGATAAATTGTAGTAGTGCAACACATAAATCATGAATGATGACATTTAACATAAAAAACTAAACACTAGAACTGCAAACTTGTATTAAGGACTTATAAAAATGATAATTACTGTAGTAGGTTGGGGTCTTGGGGACTTATATTAGATACTCTATAAAGCAAAATAATTATTAAAGTCGAGTAGTTGAGTAATAATTAATAAATCTATAAATGACTCCTTGATAGGGACGCATGTTATATGTGTATCTTGATTCTTGAACCCGTTTGGTAATACCAAAATCGGCTGAATCGGCTAATTCTGCTGAAATTTATGAAATTCTGGTTGTAGCGGCTGATTCAGCTGATTTATTAAAAAATTATATTAAAAATATATTTTATTAATAAAATAAAGAAAAAATTATATGTAAAAATAGATAATCTATGATAACTTCAGCCAATACAACCACAAAAGTAACTCCAACCTTATTTTATTTTTTCTTATTATTATGCAATTCAGCATGCGAAATAAAAAATCAAGTGTTTGGTGAAAAATGGTTGTGGCATGGTTTGGAATAGAAATTTAGAAATCTATTTGAAACCCCCTTTTTCTATTCAGTACCATACCATTCTGTATCATGCGGGTTAGATATTTTTTCACACCCACAAAATTATGACTAAACTACAGCCATACTTGGAAGAATTAGAAGTACAAATTCCGATAATGGTGAAAATGAAGGTGGAAAACTGAAGAGATTGCAAAAAATGATTACCTGAAGGGGAGGATAGCAAAACAGCAAGTGTCGCGCAAACGAAGGATTTGTGAAGGATTAGGTTTTTCTGTGAAGATGGCGATGGTGATTGAGAGAACCAACTGGGAGCATCTAGGCAAGAAGGTGAAAGAACTGGATTCCGACCATTGAAGGCGACCGGGATGCGATTGTGGGTGGAGTGTGTTGCAGGTCCGGTGAGTGGGTTCGGCAAGACCCACGATAGACAGCCCATCCTCACTGCTGCAAGCCTGCAAGAATACGGGGGAAGGCTGTACTCAGTTCATAGAGGAGAGGCTCGCTGGCTTTTGCCTATCGTGGGAGGAGAGAAATCTCTATTTATTACTAGTATCTTTATCTTCTCTTCTCTTCTTTGTTTATCTATTTTAAATGTCACATTTTTTTAATGCAAATAACTTAAATCAGAATTCAGGCAAGTTACTTTAAGACAATTACTAACCCTCGAATTAGACCCGGTCACATTCCAAAAAGTAATTATTCCTCCTCTCTCTTCCTTTAAAACTTTGTCAACTTTTCTTTTTTGGATGTCTCATTAACTTTGGCACTTTCCATTTTAAGTAAAGAATTTGTGGCTACAATCAATTTTCTTTTCTCTGCACAAATCTCTGTCACACAGTTTTTATTTTATTAATTCACGTGGCGGTCAAATTTGAAAAAGTTTTAAGGGACGAAAGGAGTATATAACTTGTTCATTCAAATAATGTCAGAGACAAAAAGATAACTAGATAGAAATAACTGAAGTAAAAAGGTCCTCCAAGAAACAATAGAACGTTAAGACTAAGGGGGTGTTTGGATCTGATTCTCAAAACTGATTCTGCTCCTTCAGGGAGCAGAAGCAGAAGTTGGAGTGTTTGGGTGAAATTCCAGAAGCACTTCTGGTGCTCTAATTTACTCTCAGAATCAGTTTTTTTAGAAGCTGGAGGGTACCAGCTTCTGAAAACTGATTCTGATTCTGCTTCTGCTTTAAAAAAGAAGCAGAATTAGAATCAGTTCCAAACACCCCCTAAGGCTGAATTGAGAGAGACATGTTTGGTACCCAAGACCCACCACCTCCCTCTCTTTTTTTGGATCATCCAGCGTCATTCCTTCTCTTGCTCGATCCTCTCCCATTTGTTCCTCGCATGTACTACTGCTCTTCTGTTCTCTACCTCCAAATTTGCCATTGGAATCCCTCAAGCAAACGTTCGATCCAATTGCCTGAGCCTCTCTCTTCATGCATAAGATGCAAGAACTATCTGACTTGTAGTGTGCAAGTGACCAATGTTAAGAAATTAAAGAAGATGATGCTTTCTGAACCTATCTTATAAGTTCCATCTCCTAACAGTTCTCTGATAAACAATTCACTTCCCAATATTTAGTGATTTTGTTCTTTTCATTAGTTTTCTGATGAAAATATAGTATGATATCCCTTAATGAGTTTTTGGGTATTTTTTTATTTTTGTTTTTAAGGAAAAAATTGTGGGTGTGCCTCACCACATATAAGACACATGAAATTTAGCCTTAGTTAGGGATGGGATCGGTCCGGGCTGGGTCGAGTTTTTGCTCTACCCGGAAATTACCCGAAACTTCTCGGGTTATGAAAAAGTGGAACCAGAAATAAGCCCGACATATTCGGGACGAGCCGGGTTTTTTTAGGCTCAGGTTCGGGTAGGCTCGGTTAAAGCCCAATAAAAATATATCATTGTTTTTATTAAAAAAAATATTCAAAAAAATGTTCGACCTTCACACTTTCTATTATAGCCAAAGCAAATCTATTTAATCAATAATTCAAATGCTATAAAGCAACGATATTTCAATTTCTAGCACAAAAAAGTATTGATCGAAAACACTCATGAAGAGCCAAACATAAATACTAGCAAAATCCCAACAGCAAAACTTTAGACTTAAGAGAACAAAGTTCTAACAAAATGATGTCTCTTTAAGATGGATTCAAAAACAAAGCAAATTAGAAGACACCAAGTGAGTATTTGGACTTGTTTCCATAGAATATCTTAATTTTTTATAATAAATTATAATGAAATATTCGGGCCGGGTTTTGGCCGGTCCGGGCCGGTTTGTAACTTTTAGCTAGGGACCGGATTTGGGCCCGGAATTTCGGGTTCGGTCCGGGTTTTTTTAACCGGCCCGTCAAAAATAAAAAAAAAACGGCCCGGTAACATTTTTCGGTCCGAGCCCGGGTCGGTTTTCGATTTTCGGTTCGGTTTTTCCCACTCCTACTTGTAGCTGGTCTCTTGAGAAATGAGTTTTGTCTAAATCATTTTGTTTTAGCACTTGTGTTTGCTCATATAAGTATTTCCAGAATATCCATGAAATTGAGCTCCCAACAATATATTAAATTTTCAAAATTAGACAAATTATGAATCATTAGTAGACCAGAATTCCATTGGGAGATCATATTGAAACATTTTTCTTGCATTAATATAAAATTGATATTCATCTATTTTCTATGACGTTAACACGTTAGTAACAAACTTTGTAGTTAATAGATTATAATGTGTATTGTTTATCATGATAAATTAAAGTGTGAACTTTTGAAATAAAAATAACTAAATTTTAATTTATGTTCAAACACTACCTCTATCAAATATGAGTATAATTTCCGATATTTTTTTGGTATAGAGCTATTGAGATTTAGTGGAGGCTCCATCTCTAATGTTCTGCTTTTGGCTTTTGATTTTCTTTAAATAATTAAAGCTTTGATTAAATGCTTCATCTACTATTCAGATAATAGCTGTTTGTGATTTGCAGGTAGCTAATTACAAGATTAAGCGGGTGATGGGTATCAACGATGAATATTGTTAGAAAACCGGACCGGCTCAGACCTCAATCACCACACAGCCCAAAGGCTTGCTCACACTCACCACCAGAGATACAACCAGGGAAGACGAAAGGGCGACAACCAACTAACCCTCACACTCAGAACCCAGACCCCAGCCCAGAAGTCCCACCGGAGGAGTAATAACCCACCACACTACCAGACTAGAGTGAAGACCCCCATAGGAACCCCAAGGTCTCACCGGAGCAAAGCCGGAGCTAAAGCTCAGAAGAAACCGACACTCTCTCACTCTAGGTCTAGGGTAACAGAACGGGAGTGTCATCGGATAGAGAGAAGGTGGAAGGTCTGAAATAGGAGATTCCAGAAGAACCAGACATATATAAGAGAGGGCCACACGGGCATGGGCTGGGTATAAGACAAACGGATAAGGGAATGGGCTTGGTCGGGTATACAGCCCAATTGGGCCAGGGAAATAAATAGGAGACCAACTCCTTAAATGAGGTGGACCAAAGGCAACTCAGGGATGGCCCAGTGGAGGTGGACCAATACCACTACAATCTCCACCTTATTGGTCCCCCTGGTGGTGTAGAGCACAATGTGAAAGGGAGAGTCATCATCGCCGGTTTTTCTTGTTTTACAGTTCTTATCTAGCCACAATCTAAATTAAGAATACGTTTACAAGACAACGGTTTTTCAAAAGTGAGACATTTAGTCCCCATATCCGCAGGGTTAAATTAAGAAGGTATCTTGGACAGCTTTATCCAACCTGCATCCACAATATTTCTTATAAAATGAATCCTGGCATCAATGTGCTTGGTCCTGTCATGGAATACAGGATTCTTGCACAATTGGATAGCAGACTGGCTATCAGAGTAGACTGTCACAACCTGCTTAAGAAAACCAATTTCAGTTAGCATTCGTTTAAGCCAAATAGCCTCTTTAAAGGCCTCAGTGGCTGCCACGTATTCAGATTCAGTAGTGGACAGTGCAAACAATAGGTTGTAGTTGAGATTTCCAACTTATGCAGGAACCACAAAGAGTAAAAATGTAGGAAGTAGTAGACTTTCTATTGTCCCTATCATTTTCATAATTGGAGTCAACATAGCCAGTAAGTAAAATGCCAGTTTCAGTTTTAGAAAACACAAGTCCATGAGAAGATGTACCCCTAAGGTATCTAAGGAGCCATTTAAGGGCAGTCCAGTGAGACATACCAGGGTTTGCCATATATCTACTTAAGCAACTAACAGAATAAGCTATGTCAGGCCTTGTGCTTACCATGAGATACATGACTGACCCTATAGCACTGGAATAGGGTACAACCTTCATCCTATCTATCTCAGGAGCAGTCCTTGGGGACTGATCCTTGCTTAGCACAAAATGGGGTGCTAAGGGAACATTCACAGGTTGGGCAGAGTCAATTTTGAACTTTTTCAAGACCTTTTCTAGATAGGAGGTTTGGTTCAGGGTAAGGGTACACCTACTCCTATCCCTAAGTATATTAATCCCTAGGATTCTCTTAGCATCTCTAAGGTCTTTCATAACAAAGTTTTCACAAAGGCACTTTTGAACTATCTTAATAGCATTCACAGAGGGGCTAATGATAAGCATGTCATCAACATAGATCAACAAGAAAACAGGTACAGAGGCAGTATTCTTAAAATACAAACAAGGGTCAGAATCAGACCTTTTGAAGCTTAGGGAAGACATACAGTGATCAAACTTGATATTCCATTGTGTGGGAGACTGTTTCAGGCCATAGAGGGCCTTCCTAAGTAGACAGACATGTCTAGGGTACTTAGGGTCAACAAAACCCTCAGGTTGACTCATGAAAATCTGTTTATCTAGTTCACCATGCAGGAAAGCAGTGGTAACATCCATCTGCTTCATCTCCCAGTCATTATGGGCAACTAGGGCAAGCATCATCCTAATTGTTGTGAATTTTACTACGGGAGCAAAAATTTCAGCATAGTCTACCCCTTCCTTTTGAGTGAAACCTTTAGCCACTAACCTAGCTTTAAACCTAATGTCATTTGATTCTTCTTTAACTTTGAAAAGCCATTTGCACTCAACAACAGAACAATTAGGAGTCCTAGGAACTAGGGTCCAGGTTTTATTCAACTTAAGAGAATCTATCTCACTTTGCATAGCACATAGCCAATTTTTAGATTCTCTAGAGGCAAGGGCTTCCTGGTAGGTTTTAGGCTCATTCAACTCAAGAGTTTCAAAAACAGAGAAAGCAAATAATGAAGTATCATACATGTGAAATGCATAGTCAGTCATGCTATCAGAAATCTTCTTAATGTTTCTTCTAGTCCTATCTCTGGCTAGCACATAATCATCTAGACTTTCATTCTCAACTTGGATCTCTCCAAGTTCTTCATTATCAGCAAAATCAGATTGAACAATCACATCATGCAAATTTTCATCATTACCACTGGGCTGCTCCACCTCACTGGAGGTGGAGTGGGTGTCATGCATAGTGTTGGTCAAGTCTGGAGTAATGAACTCATTTAACAGAGGGGCAGCAGTGGTCTGGATAGGCTCCACCTCACTAGGAGAGGTGCCATCATGCACAGTTTGAGGGTCAGTCACATTTTTAACTAAGCAGGGAAAATCACTTTCATTGAACACAACATTTCTGCTTATAATGACCTTAAAACCACTCTGGTTCCTATCCCAGATCCTATATCCTTTAACACCTTCAGGATATCCTAAGAAATGCATTTCTTAGACCTAGGGTCCAACTTATCAGTCTGTTGGTGTACATAGGCAGCACACCCAAACACCTTTAGGTGTGACAGGTCAATGGGCCTCTTAGAGAAGACAGCCTCAGGACATTTACCATCTAAGGGTACTGAAGGAGATCTATTTATCAAGTAGGTGGCAGTGTTGACAGCTTCTCCCCAAAACTTCTTAGGGAGGCCAGAAGTGGCAAGCACACCCTTTTCTTAGACTTATACCTTTTCTTACTAGGTTGTCTACCATTCTTATCCTGATTGTCCTTTTTAGGGTGTTTAGACCTCCTTTTAGACCTTCCCCTAACAAACAACGCTTCCCCAGATTCTCTATGATGGTTCCTAGAATGTTTTAAGTCAAGTTCTTTACTTCTCAGGCTATTAATAACAATATCAAGGGTTATGTCATCCCTCCCATATTTAATGGCAGACTTAACATCATTATAGGAATCAGGTATAGCATTCAATAAGACTATGGCAGTGTAGTCATCTATATGTTTATCCCCAGTCTGCTTAATGTTTTGGATTAGTTTATTAAAAACATCTAGGTTTTCATCAATATCTTTTGTTAGGTCAAGTCTAAACCTAAAAAACTTTTCCAACAAAAACAGTTTGCCAGGAAGGGAAGTATCAGTATATAGAGACTCGAGTTTATCCCAGAGGTCTTTAGCAGACTCAATGACTCCAACCTTTCTAAGGACAAAGTCAGACAAGTTTAAATATATGGTTGAGCAGGCTGTTTCATTCATTTCAACTTGTTTAGGTTTTTCCTCAGTTTCTAAGTATTGCCCAGTAATAGCTCTATGAACTTTCTGTTGTATTAACACATATTTTATTTTCTGTTTCCAAATGTCAAAGTCAGTCTTACCATTAAAAGGCATCATACCATACTGGTTTGAAGCCATGATAACAGTCACAACACAACTGCAGAGATACAGGTAATATAAAGGCTTAACCCTGATGGTTTGGGCTGCAGACTAAGTGACCACGCAGTTCCGGGGCCAGTGAAGTGGATGGCAGGGAATCACTTAGCCCTAACCTCAGGTGCCCTAGCCAACCAGGGGTTAGGAAGCCACACAAATTACCAGAACTCAACACAAAGAACAGGAAGAAATTGATAGACTGACTGAGCAGAGAAATAACACAAAATAATACAGCAGAAATTAGGGCAAGCTACAGCAATACAGAGACAGGTTCAGAGGTAATCACACAGAGAATAAATTTAACAAAAACAAGTTCACATATATCAGTGGCCAAGTTCGACACAGATTGGACCACTCATGCACTATATCAACAGACTTAGGGTTTCTGCAGATCTTGTCTAAACAAAATATGCACATGCAATGGTTAAGAAACTAGGGTTTCTAATCGGCAGTTCCTCAACCTAGGGTTTCAGAACACCCATGCATCACAGAAGCCGGTGGCACTCCGGCAGCCCAAGGATTAGGGTTTAAGTGTTATACCTGAGCGGGTGTCACTGAGAGACAACCCGACTTACCTTCTTCGATGGAGTCTCCAGACGTTACCGGTGTGGGAGTTCTCCGGTGAGCTTCCTGTGTCTGAGAGAGGCAGCAACGTCCAGGCTCTGATACCACTGTTAGAAAACCGGACCGGCTCAGATCTCAATCACCACACAGCCCAAAGGCTTGCTCACACTCACCACCAGAGATACAACCAGGAAAGACGAAAGGGCGACATCCAACTAACCCTCACACTCAGAACCCAGACCCCAGCCCAGAAGTCCCACCGGAGGAGTAATAACCCACCACACTACCAGACTAGAGTGAAGACCCCCATAGGAACCCCAAGGTCTCACCGGAGCAAAGCCGGAGCTAAAGCTCAGAAGAAACCGGCACTCTCTCACTCTAGGGTAACAGAACGGGAGTGTCATCGGATAGAGAGAAGGTGGAAGGTCTGAAATAGGAGATTCCAGAAGAACCAGACAATATAAGAGAGGGCCACACAGGCATGGGCTGGGTATAAGACAAACGGATAAGGGAATGGGCTTGGTCGGGTATACAGCCCAATTGGACCAGAGAAATAAATAGGAGACCAACTCCTTAAATGAGGTGGACCAAAGGCAACTCAGGGATGACCCAGTGGAGGTGGACCAATACCACTACAAATATGTTGACAATTTTTTTATAGCAGTTTTCCATTTTAGGAATGTGTTTCCGTGTAAGTTGTTAACCACTTGAACATATAATTCTTTCCCTATCTTTAACTACGTGTGTTTTTATAATAGTTTCAAGCATAACTTACAAATAAGCTTCTTCCTACCGGATCTCTTAGTTATACAAAAAATTAGTGACTTTTTTTTCATGCTTTGTATTTGTGTAGAAAATGATCTTAGCAGAGAAATAAAAATAAATCTGAACCGTTTGTTTTGTTTTATGTGAAATTTGATTTTTCATTACGTGAAACTGAGTTGTGCATTAGGTGAAACTGAAATGTGTTAAAAATAAAAGGTATGTTGTGATGCCATTTTTGTACATTTTATTATGCACATTTCAATTTCACCTAATGCACATTTGAATTTTACCTTTTATTCAACACATTTCAATTTCATCTAATGTAAATTACAGTTTCACCAAATGCACAATTCAGTTTCACGTAATACAATCCAACGGTCCATATTAATTCTAATTTCTCTACTGCGAGTCTTCTCTTACAAGATCAAATGAGTGTCATGCTTAACGTAAGAACGTGAGAACTCCACATTTAAGCAAATGTGATGCACTATATCATTATATCTTGCACATTCTCGTGTTAACGAAATATTTACAAATCAGCCACCGCATTTATTTGATGTTGGCATGGTTAGACCAAAGTTTAAAAAGTGTAAGAGATTAGTCTCATGGTGCACCAAATTGTGTTAAAAATGCATGGTTCTCATGTCCTCACGTTAAGCATGGTTCTCATTCAAACCGCTTCTACACACACAAGAGAATGATCCTGTCAGGTTGGCCTAAGAGGATCTCCCCTGCGGCCGCATCCATTTGAGGTGCTTCCCGCTTCATTTTTTTGATGAAATTCTGTGAGCATATTCTTCATGATGTGTAGTTTATGTTCATAAAATATCAGCTTAAAATGTATATATAAACACAACGTTTTTAAATAGTTAAATTAACTAACTTCTTGGATGAATTTTAAGTTGCGCTTTTGTGAAAATAATCTACTCTTCATGAAAAACATGCTTACAACTTTTCATACACAATTCTACCACGAAGCACCTGAAATAGAGGTGCCCACGCAACGGATCCTGTTAGGTCGGCATGACGGGATCATTGTCCACATAGGAGATACACACAAGGTCTGGTTCTAATAACAAATGGTCTTCCATACAATCTACGAACAACTCCACTTTTGATCATCTAAGGTGCACTATTGTATTTAGATAATTCTTGCCTTCCACTTTCGGTCAGTTGCGATACATTATTGTTGTTATGTTTTTACATGACAAACCCATTGGGGACCTTAACTATGGCCACTCTGTCTGCTGAAGGTCACTGTGTTGAGGATGTCACATTCCTCTACAGAATGTGCTTGATTTTCGTTTGATGGTTGCCGAAGACAAAGGGCAATTCTTATTAGTGGTGTTTGCTGATGAAGTTATGTCTTCCTTTGTGACTTGTTGTGCCATCTGATGTGCCTTTGTGAGACGTGCAAGTGTGGTGTGTAACACCGTCCCCAAGTATATTTACTTTTGTGTAAATTATGTATTGAACCTTGAGAAATGGTTAACAAATTTACGAGGTTGTAAAATTTTTGTTATTACTTTTACATGAATAGTAAATTCCACATGAGGCCACACTGACAGCGGGGACCACCAAGTATTCCAGGACCACATATTGTATTCATCTTGGTCTAGATAATATTTATATGGTGGCGTATATTCATTATGGGCCATAGAAGGGCATAGGGTTGACCGGTCCGTCAAACGTGGCCCAATTATCGGTATTGGTAATTTATGAGATAACAGCCCGTATTAAATTACGGGGACTTCTAAATTAAATTTGGGGAATGCATATTCATTCTAAAGGCCCATAGTTATTGAGAATATAATATATATTTTATTTGGCTTGATAAAATAAAATATAATTTAAACAGTCCGAGAAATACAACTTTTGGGTTCGAATGAACACTTCGAAGCTTAAAAGGGTGACCTACCATATGAGGGGGGCCCAACATAGGAAATAATAGACTCTAGCAGCCAAAAAGGACGGCCAACTATTGCTAGGAAGGAGGGAGGAGGATACTTGAGGCGATAGGCATAGGTGGGCCTTTCTCTTCTCTATCGATGAATGAGCCAAAAAGACACCCTTATCTCTTCCCTCATCCATACCTTCGACCAAAGCATTCCCAAGAGAGAGTAAAGAACCTTACAACACCGTCCCACCACATCTTAGTTGAGCTTAAGCTAGAAGAAGGTCCAAGAAAGGAGTTGTAAAAGTGATGAAGAAAAACCTTATGGATTAAGGTAATGACCTCGTTGATAATCTTTTCTTCCTTCATTTAAGTTTCATGGATAGATAAGTCATGTATAGAACCCTTAGAATTGTTATACAGTACATGTTTAGAAGTATAGAATGAGGGGTTGGAAGGTGGTTCTAAGTCCAAGAACGGACATAGGAGCCAAAGTGACTGGTTCGCCGGAAAAATAGCCTTTTAAAGGTTATTTGTGTTGATATGGGTTTTGTGATGTTAAAAACTTGTTAGGACTCGTCTAAGGTGTTCCTAGTGCATTCACAGAGTTGAAAGAGTCACCGAAGTTATTGCTCGAGTTCAACGAATTTCGCTCGAGCTTCGCCGGAGTTCAACCGAAATGGGTAGAACGTATTAAAGCTCATTCGAGGTGAGTGGACGGCTTAATGTCTTATAACTATTGGATTAAGTATAATATTACCTAAAGAAATGTTATGCGTATTCTTAATGATGTTTAAAAGAGCTTAAACATGTGATTAGCCAAGGTGATTAGACTTATGTGAATAAAACAACATGATTAGGCATGTAAAAAGTATAAAATGTATATAAAAACATATGTGATGTTTTGGATGACCAAAATGGTATATTTTTATTGTTTAGAACTTAATACACATTGTATAAAAGTTTCGGGTCAACGGACAGCCGCCCCCGGGCAGACGGCAGACCGGCACCGGCCAGAGGCCTGAACCGGCGTCGGTTAAGCTTCTGCCACTGGTTCAGGTAAACTACACTACGAACCGGCGCCGACCAAAGGCCTAAACCGGCGCCTGTTAAGCTTATACCACCGGTTCAGGTAAACTACACTATGGACCGGCCCCGGTACGGCTACGAGTTTCGAGACCGTTTTTTGAAAAATGTGAAACGGGGCCCTATTAAAGGTAGAACCGGCCCCAGCCATCCTATATATGTATATTTTGCATGGAATTACATAGAATATGATGCTTAAATGTTAAGTTTTCATATATGATAATTTAAACATTAAGGCTCGGATTAGCCGTTAGTGGCGATATGATATAGACCATGCCCCGGTAAGGTATATGGTAGATCATAGGGTATGTCGGGTGGAGAACCCAAGGAATGAGCGGTGTCCTTAAAACTTGGTTGTGTCGGGTGAAGAACCCAGGGGACGAGCGGTGTCCTCAAAACTCAGTTGTGTCGGGTGGAGAACTCAAGGAACGAGCGGTGTCCTCAAAACTCGGTTGTGTCGGGTGAAGAACCCAGGGAAAGAGCGGTTTCCTTGAAACTCGATTGTGTTGGGTGGAGTACCCAGGGACGGGCGGTGCCTAAATCTCGGATATTAGGGGGTGGAGTATGCTACCTTTGTATTTTCTATGTGTATGTTTGTATTTTTAGTGTTTTTTTTTGTTTGATACTTCAGAAATTACACACTTTTGGTGTAATACTTTTGTTTTGTAAAATATTTGTAATTTACTTAGATTAGGATTATTCTGAGCTTAGGTCATGTCAAAGTCATCCCAAGAATCAAAGGATGGATCCTAAAGACCAAAGAATGTGCAAAAGGGAGAAGATCAAAAAGAGATTTTGAAATTCGTTCATATACTCGGTCGAGTATTGCCAACACTCGGTCGGGTATTGACCGGATACGCTGGTCAAAATAAAATCTGGGAGCAAAAGAACATGGCTGAATATTTGATGAAAATCCGGTCTCATACCCGACCGAATAGACCAACATACCAGGTCGGATATGCCTATATTTCGCAGTTTCCTGGAAACTACCTATTGTACTCGGTCGAGTATCCCATACACTCAATCGAGTAAAGCACCCTACCACCTCCATTTTGCTATAAATACACCCTTGTTCCTTCACATTAAAATCACCAATTCCTATACACTTCTAAGCCTAGTTTAGTTAAGTACTTTCTATATTTTTTATCATGTTTAGTCTCCAAATGAGGAGCTAAACTCTTCCATCTTGGTTTTGCTACTTTGAAGCTTAATGGATTGTAAATTGTGAGTTATTTTCCTTTAATATTCGTCCTTGAATATTAATTCTTCCTGTTAGTCCCAATATCAATCAACAATCATACAATATAATAGAAGGAGAGAATCACAGAATGATAGAAAAAATATGTTGAACGATGAACTCCCTCTTCTATATACCGTGAACGCCTTTCAAAATGATATGAGTGTTAATGTGCGTGAGGCTTGTGTGAGAGTTAGGGTTTGCTTAAGTTAGCATCCTTTTATACATAAGGATGTCTAACTTAAGGCTTACAAGTGGGCTAATGAGCTGAAATACATTTGTGGCCCATATTACAAATTTGATTAATAACTACACAAATACAAAGATATTTAATTAGATTGGACACCATAAAATATTCCCAACAATCTCCCCCTTGGTGTTCAATCGTGTTCAATCAGCATTGCAGCGCAGATATCTTTGTCTTTGTTGTTATCCAGCTTCCTTTGTCTTTGAACTTGACTTCTTGAGAAGGTTTTATGAAGAAATCCTTGCAATCTCCCCTTTAATGTCTTCTTTTCAATTTGATCTTTGATGCTGGGAGTTGAGGAATCTTTTGCTTGTAATCCTTTCCTTCCAGAAGCAGCTCTTGATCAGTTTGAGTGAAGTTCGAAGGCACCTTTAGAATGAATGTTCTGATAATTTTCAGACGTGCACGGGATTCATCTTCAGTACACGAGTATCTGACCTCTGTCTCCTCCACAATGTAGTCTTTTTTACTCTTTGAAGTGAATGCGTTTGAGGAGACTATGTTGGTGGCACATCGGAAAATGATGATTGACTTGTGAGCGTAGTTGTCCATTTGATTCGAAGCTGACTTGGCAATTGAGTTGTAGAGATAGTAGAAAAAGTGTTGGAGGAGAAAAGTGTCCAAGAATGATTTGTTGAGAGTTAACAGCATGCGGACCACTCTCCCCCTCATGACGATCCGATGAATCAGGGCGTCATGCCTTTATTCTTTTATTCTGTGAAAGAAAAACAGAAAAACAAACAAAAAGGTAAACACTAGAGACACCATGGTGTTCCGTTATCACAACATCAATGGAGACACTGACGCATGGCCTGTATAAAATGGTAGAAGAATTTAAGATCTAACAGGACTTCCATCCAGTCATTGTGAAGCATCAAAAGTAGATGTCACTCTGGTTGTTATGGTATGATCCTAAAGATCAGCAAAGATAACATAGCCCCCCGGGGTCGTGTAGACACCCGTTATCATCACTATAGAGATAACCTCTGAAGCGATGGCCTGAACATGTTGGTGATTTCTATGTTGCAACAACAGGACTTCCTTCCAATCATTGGTCTTCATCTATAGTAGATGAGCCCTATGGAAGTTCTCGCGGGTCATGAAGACCTGTACCTGACTCTAAAAGGTGTATGTGTCCTAGAAAATTCAAAACATTTGGGAGTGATATAACTAGACACGACATGATCAATGAATGTTCAGTGGCGTGGGGCTGTGGGCCACTGTAATCAGTATCAGTCGCCTCAGAAGGAGACGGTGATAAGAGTATGATTAAACACTTGTCTGTTGGGAGACAAATGAGTGGTCTAGGGTATGGTTGTGCATGCACCGTTTGGACAAAATGTAGCGACTTCTACCCAGAATCTGAATAAATTCAGTCCTGAACCTATGGGGATTGTCCAGAGTATTTGAGTGACTGAGAGTAATTCTCTCGATTGATAGCACAATAGAGGTAGCAGATTTGACAGTGATTATTGTTCTCTTGCTCACTTGAGCTTTCTGCTTCCTCACTCTCATAGTGTTCACTCAGTTAGCCACTCACTCTCGGCTTTGTCCATTGGGTAGGTTTAGTTGGGTTTACTAAACCATTAGGACTTATCTCTCATTTCTCTTTACTCTTTTCTTTTCTTTCTGTACTCCCCCTCAACTGAAGCACTCAGTAGGATGCCTTTCATGATGGTTGGCGCTTGAGAGGAGAACTTTGAAAACCCCCCCTCAAAATTTGCATCCTTGAGAGAATCCGTGCATTTTACATTGTGTAGCACCAGGAGGAGAAAAAAGAACCCCCCCCCTCAAAAGTTGCAAGTTGTGTTGTTTGTTACCTGGGGAGTAAAGTAGAAAACTCCCCCTTGGAATGTGCTTTCTTTGTTGTTTCGATCTAGGGGGAGTTAAAAAGAAAAACTCCCTTTCAGAATAAGCACTTGGCGTTTGTTGGTGTTGAGGTGTGCATTTGTTGATTTTCAGCTTAGTAGAGAGTATTCACGCCAGTACTCTCCTTGACAATGTGCACCAGTTGATTGCTCTCAACTCGTCTTCATACCCACCATTTGTGTGGAGCAATCGGATCAGTTACCACACATGACGGACCACCAACACAGATTAAGTATGTTTCGGTACCCACCTCCAGATGGGTCCTTCCTTGTCACCACTGAAAAACTGTTTCTGTTTTTGTTTGATTTGTGATCCTAGGCTAGCTGATTGAGAAGAGTCTAACATTCTTAATTTCTCAGCTTCAGCCTTAGGAACCCATTGTAATTTGATCTTTGGAGCAGGAGAGGTTTCACTAGCAGTGAGTGAATGTTCAGATAGATAGTCTTTGAGAATTGGTTCTTTAGAGAGTCTTCTCAAATGTTTGAGTGAGTGAACCTTGAGGGGATATTTAAAACATGGTAGTGTATACTCTACCTTAACGTTCACCTTTGCAAAAGTGGATTTCTTTTGGACTCTTTGATTATTCACATTCTGATCACTAGTGAAAGAGGCATCAGATTCAGAGCAGCAAGTTTTTACTAGCTTAACACAGTTCAGAGTAGAAGAGCTTGAGCAGTTATTCTTAAGAAATGTCTTCTTTTTGGCATAGAAGAGAGCACTTGAACACCAGTTCCTACTCCTTAGACGAGATTCTTCTTCCTTCTTTCTTCTTCTTAACTTGTCCTCTATCCATTCTCCTCTCCTTTCCACTCTCCTCTTCACAGGGGCCCTTGTCGGTGAAGGTGATACAGAGTGAGAAGTGGAAGTTTCAGGATCATTTATAGATTTTTAGAACAGTTCTCAGAAGACGGAGGAGAAGGAGAAGCACAATTTTCCGATGATGGAGGAGAAGGAGATTGTGAGCCTGTGCTTGATTGAGAGGATGTTTGGAGCAAAGATATTTCATTCAAGAACTGTTCTCTTTCCAGTTCAAAAGCTTGTTTTTCTTTATCAAAAGCTTCTTTCAATTCAGCAAACTTTCTCACAAGGGGTGCAATGTATGCTGGTTTGGCTACAGGCTCTGAAGTTGAAGGATCCTCTTGATCTTGCATAGTCTCTTTTGCAGGGTAAAAGGTTGGAATCTCTTCAGGAGGAGTCAACGGTGGCTCTTTTGTTTCATAGCTCTCATTCAAGGAAGCATAATCAAAAGGAATTTCTGTTCCGAGATTAGCACTCTTGGCATCTTCTTCATCATTCGTTTCTTTAACACTGAGAAAAGACATCAACTTAGTCAGTCCAAGACCCATATAATTGATGTCATACAGTTGAGCACAATTCACCTTCTTCAAATTACATGGGTTAGATAGACCGAGTCCTTCTTTAGAATTATAGAAACAGGTGTCTTTGGGTTGGTTCAAGAAGATTGTTTGTTCAGTCTGCCCCTTTGTAGCAAGTAAGTCTTCAAGATCTTTGATCTTGCGGTAAAGGGCACTTCTTTTATTTCGAAGAAACTCGTTATCAGATTTTGTTTTGCTTAGCTCTATCTGGGTCTGATTCAACTCCTTTGTTAGATCAGCTATTTTCAGAGTCAGCCTCTCTGTTTCCAAAATTTTATTAACCTCTTAGTAGCATTTTTTAATCTTCTTCCTTGAATATTAATTAATTCCTATTAATATTTCATGTTAATATTTTGAACATTACTTAAATGATCAACTAGTTTTGTTTCATATATTAATTATTACTAGAATCGATCGATGAATACACTTGTTAATCGGTCGGTCTTTTCACGGTAGTAAACTTGGATTATTAATGCATGCGTCTAATGGTTAATGATCTAAGGGGAATTAATTATATTGATTAAACCAATAAACCACTTGTGTTGAGGTTATCAATCTCAATCGTTTTCATCTTAAGTTTATTGCTACTATCGGGTTAATATACGACGCATGTTCTATATTGACTCGGTAGTAGGCTTTATTAATGAATGTGTCTCGTTATTAATAACTTGTAACACCGACCCCGGGCATATTTACTTTTAGTGAAATATGTAATAAACCTTGAAAGATGATTTATGAATTTGCGTAATTGTAAATTTTTATTTTTCTTTTACGTGAATAGTAAATTGCATGTGGGGCCCACAGTGGGAACGGGGACCGCCCGATAATTCCCGAACCACATGTTATATTCATCTTGGTCTAGATGACATCTATATGGTGGTGGGTATTCTATTTGGGCCATAAGAAGGGCATGGAGTTGACCGGTTGGTCAAACGGGGCCCAATTACCGGTATTGGAAATTTAACGGATAACAGCCCGAAATGAGTTTCGGAGGCTCCTAAATTAATGTTGGGGAATGTATATCTATTCTAAAGGCCCATAATTATTGGAAACGCGTGATATATTTTATCCGGCCCGATAAAATAAAATATGACTAAAACAGTCCGAAAAATACAACTTTCGGGGCCGATTATACACATCGGGGCATAAGGGGATGACCTCCCACATGAGTGGGGGCCACCCCACGACCCAATGTGCTGCAAATGACAAGGAAGCAGCTGGGGGGTGTACCTAGTAGGTGGGAAGTCTCCAAGAGACAAAACCCATACCCACCATTACCCTACTCCCTTGTTTTTATGGGTTGACTTAGGTGGATGGTGTTAATCACTCATCCTAGCATCTCCTCAACCATCCACTCGGCCAAGGCAGAGAGAGAAGCTCTAGGGAAGTCTCCTCTCATAGTCCAAGCAGCAAGGAAGAGAATCCAAAGAGAAGAGGGTTGTTTTTGAGGTAAGAACTCAATAAACTATCTTTAACTAGTTTTATTATTGTATGATTTTTAAGAAATCATACGGTGGATTAAACCATGAGTTCTACACGTTTAAAAGTGTAGAATACCGATATAAAGTGGTGTTAATTAACTTAGAAGAGTTGGTGAATCGATAGGAGTCGAAATCGCCGGAAACCGCCACTTCAAGGGAGCTAGTCGTAGTTGCAGACCACGAAAGCCGCCCGGCTTTCGTGAAAGCCGCCCGGCTTTTGCCCAGCAGTTCAGTTTTACACCATCAATCGGCCTAGAACGGGGATTGATCGAGGGGCTTAGCAAAGGCAACTATTTCAGCACTTCATAAGGTGAGGATGGCTGACTATATTGCTTATAATTAGTGAGTTAATTTCATAAGATTGCCTAAAGTAATTAGATGGGATTTTCATGGATTATTAATGATTAATAATGCTTAGATGAAAATGATATTGATATGAGTAAGTGAAGCATGATATACAAATTTAGAATAATTGTGTATGATTATGTGAAATAAATAGAACGGCATATTAATGGAATTACTATGATGACATTGTGATAAAATATACTTTACCCCATGTATGAAATTCATGAACGGAGTAAAGCGATATTTTTGATATTGAGATCAAACCATACTTATGTTGGGAAATAAATTGAAATGAAAAGTCAATTGGAAAATAGGAACTTGGCATGTTCTAAGATTATCCAATTAGTATCAAAATACTAGTCGGGGAATTAATATAAATAAATGATGGAACAAATCCTAAGAGGTAGGATTGGGAATAGATATGCCTTAAGTAGTCTCAAGAGATACCTTAAGGTTGAATTGTGTGAACGCTAAGGTGATAGGGCTAGGCCTAAAGGCTACCTACGGAAATTGATTCTAGGCATAGGAATTGCTTGAGAATGTGATTATGAAAATAACTAGAGTTGGACTCTAGGATGACATGGAAATGTAGTTGGGCCGAGCCCATGCCATGTAATATGATTAGCATGGAAACGTAGTTGGGCCGAGCCCTTGCCATGTATATGTGACCTCCGTGGAAACGTAGTTGGGCCGAGCCCTTGCCACGAAGTTATGGTTGGTATGGAAATGTAGTTGGGCCGAGCCCTTGCCATACGAATTTTGATATTATATATTGAGTTAGAGGATTGTATAGAAATGTAGTTGGGCCGAGCCCATGCTATACAATTGGGGCTCGATGGAACCCCACATGGTTATCGTGACTTGCGGTCACGGGGGAATGGAAACGATGAATTCTAAATGAATATGGGCCTACGGGCCGACTACTTGACTTTATATAAAGTAAGTACAGATAAAAGAAAAGGGGGTAACCGAGGGTTATGGCCTATAATATAATAGTACCCTAAGTTGAGGGTCTTGGGAATTAAAACGTTGATTATACTTAGTATAGTTGCTATTGTACTTGTCAAATATTTCCAAGTACTGACCTCCCCTTCACAAGGGAGGCCACCTCACAGTTTCAGGTAGGACTTGAAGGTTGCTACCATCGCCCGTGGCTTCGGGAGGATCAAGGGGAGAAGACGTGGTTCGTGCTTCTTCCGTTCTGTTTTAAAAACAATTACGTTAATGCTCATGGATATTATTTTTTGAATAATTACTTTGAGGGCTTGTAAGCCGAGTTATGCCAAGTGTGGCTTGAACAATTGTATTTATGCTTCCGCTGTTTTAAATGAATGATTTACATTATGTTTGTTTATGGATGTACTATGGGTGAATGGTATTCAAGACGCCTTGTATAGTATGGACGAGTTGGACTGCGGTTGACTATTCGTACTGTACGGCGGGTTGTTGACGTGTCCGGGTAGGTCCGGGGCGTGACAATTTAATTGGTATCAGAGCCTTAGTCCGTAAACATCATAATGACGCTTCAAAATTTCCTTTTGAAAATGAATTTGAAAACCATGAGCATAAGGTTTTGTACTTATAGAACTTTTGGTACTTGAGTTGTAATGTCTCTAATTGTTAAGATGGTAC
Organism: Cuscuta europaea; assembly: GCA_945859875.1. Taxonomy (NCBI): domain Eukaryota; kingdom Viridiplantae; phylum Streptophyta; class Magnoliopsida; order Solanales; family Convolvulaceae; genus Cuscuta; species Cuscuta europaea. The sequence goes on along the minus strand of CAMAPE010000080.1, from coordinate 10,416,508 downwards.
CCTTAACAATTGGTATGGCGGTGATTTGAGCCAAAGGATGTCTTTAAGTACCTATCCGTCAAATGACATTTGATACGAGTCTAATGACTCATTCTCAATTTCTTTCAGAAATGGAACGTACCGGGAAAGTAACTAGAAGAAACCCGACTGGCCGAGCACCGGGAGGATCCGTGCAAGGCAGTAGAGGGGCTTCTAGGGTGTCCAGAGGACAGGGCCGTGGAGGCCAAGATCAGACCGTGAGTGACAGTTATGTTGAAACAGTCAACGAGTCCTATGAGTCCGAGGAGGATTCGACGTATCAACCGGGAACTGAGCCGGTTGAGACCCCATATGATGGGGAGTATGATGATGCTAGTGAGGGGAGCGACGATGATGACGCTCTAGAAAGGATGGAGGAACTACTCCGTCAATTTCAACAGGATCGCCAAAGGCGCCGGGCAAGGCGTGCTTTGGGAGGGGCTTCAAGAAGGGGAAGCCATGCGGGTTCTAGGGGACAAGTGGAGTCCCGAGTAGATCGAGGTGTCGAGGTCCCGATAATAAGGATCTCGAAGTACCTCAAGGAAGCAAGAGATCTGGGGTGTAAACCGTTCGATGGAACGGGAGATATATCCGTTGCGGCGGAGTGGATCAAGAGGTTCAATGAAGCGGCCCTTGATATGCAGCTGCCGCCAAACATGAAGATGAGAGTAGCAACAAGGTTGCTAGAGGGGATGGCGTCCACATGGTGGGACGGTGTCAAGGGGAAGTACGGTGAGGCCGTAACTTGGGAGAATTTCTGACAGGAATTCTTCAACCAATACTACTCCGACTTCGAGGTGAACTTGAAGAGGAGAGAATACACCAACTTGACCCAAGGAGGCAAGTATACCGTGAGGCAACTTGAGCACAAGTTCAGGGAGCTCGCGGAGTTCATACCGGAGTATGCTTGTGATGAGAACCGGATGGTGAATCACTTTTGGGATGCTTTAGACTTAGACGTGCGTGAACGGGCAACACAATTGCCTAACATGACGTTTAGTCAAGTGGTGGAGCAAGGCCTGAAAGGGGAGAAGGAATGGGAAGAAAGAAAGCTGAAAAACCCCGAGGAGGCGAAGAAGAGGAAATGGGAGAACACCGGCCCCCAAGGTTCTAGCAAGAAGGGGAACCACGGGGGAGGTGGATCTTTCAGAACGCCCGCACCACCATCTAGGGGAGATCAAGGCCCAGGAGGGCAAGGCTCGAGGTCGCAAGGCTCGGGCATTAGCAGGTGCAACAACTGCAAGAGAAACCACGCGGGCAAGTGCCGCGATCCCCCTAGGTGCTACCAATGCAGGGAGATGGGGCACCTGAGATCAAACTGCCCACAACTCGGGCGAGCCACGGGTGCAGGACCTAGCAGCGGAACTACGACAAGTAGGAACCGAGCAGGGGCACTTCACGCGAGCACGGCGCACGGAGGGCCAAGTACGAGTAACGCGCCATCCGTGAACCAAGGCAAGACCCAGGCTAGGGTCTATGCGATGACGGAGGCGGACGCACGTGCTAACCCGGATTCCATGGAGGGTAAAATCTTAAACTCATGTTATTAACTCCATTGTATGCAATATGAGTGTTTGTAATGGGCAAAATTTGTAACCCCGATGGTTTGGTCGGGATTGTAGGGAAAGGGAAGGAAAAATCCTCGCCCTGGGCGAATGCCGCCCGGTATTTGACGAAAGCCGCCCGGCTTTCGTCTTGATTTATTGGGAAAATATTGCGGCGACGAATGCCGGCCGGTTTCCACCAAAAACCGCCCGGCTTTCGTCAACATTTAATCAGGAAAATCCTCGCAACCAAAAACCGGCCGACTTTTGTAAAGACCGGCCGACTTTCACAAATGCCTGACCTGGGAAATTTCTCGCAGCTGAAAGCCGCCCGGCTTTGGAGAAAGCCGCCCAGCTTTCGTTGGGCCTGGGGATTCCTGTGCTGCTGAAACCCGGTCGGGTTTCGTAGAAACCAGCTGGCTTCGAAACCCATTCCCGAATAAAACTACGGCGACGAAAACCGGCCGGCTTTCGTGATTCATGTACAAGGAATTGTTCTCGCAGACGAAACCCGGCCGGCTTTCGTGAAAAGCGGCCGACTTTCACCTAGATTGGTCCTAAAACGGTCCTAAAGGTTAGAAACCGGGAAATTTCGGAAGGGTATCGAACGGACTCCACCCGAAACACAACCAACATACTCTACCACTCAAGAAACGAGCCTATTAATTAGATAGTGTGTCTTACATTACTTATAAATGTAGGAACACAAAAGATAAACAGGAGAGACACAAGGATCCTTATTGATTTCGGGGCGCAACGATCATTTGTCAGTGAGGCGTTCGCCAGCGGATTCAACGGACCACTTGTACCGATGACTCAAACCCTATTGGTGTCCACGCCTCTAGGGGATGATATCGAAAGAGATAGCCACTATCCATCGTGTGAGGTGGAGGTGGAGGGACAGAACTTGACGTGTGACTTCGTACCGCTGAGCATGATCGAGTTCGACGCGATCCTCGGGATGGATTGGCTAGAGAAGCATCATGCTAGGGTTGATTGTTATACGAAGGTTCTTGAACTCGAAAGTGGTGAAGGTTTGACCTTACGTTTCGAGGGAGATAGAGGCAAATCAAACAGTTGTATCATATCCGCCGTGAGAGCGAGGAATATGATGAGAAAGGGATGCCACGCATATCTAGCTTACGTGGTGGACAAAACCAAAGAAGAAGTAGACATCAATGATGTGAGAATAGTGTGCAAGTATCCAGATGTCTTCCCAAAAGACTTGCCGGGGCTTCCACCCGATAGGGAGATTGAGTTCGTGATCGAGGTTGAACCCGACACCAAACCAATCTCTATACCGCCATACAGAATGGCACCCGCTGACCTTAACGAGTTGAAAACCCAACTGCAAGAGCTATTGGATAACGGTTTCATAAGGCCGAGTCACTCTCCGTGGGGAGCACCGGTCCTTTTCGTGAAAAAGAAAGATGGAACACTTCGAATGTGCATTGACTATCGTCAACTGAACAAGGTCACAATCAAGAATAGGTATCCCTTGCCTAGGATTGATGACTTGTTTGATCAGCTCCGAGGAGCGACGGTATTTTCGAAGATTGACTTGAGGTCGGGGTACCACCAACTGAAAATAAAGGAGGATGACATACCGAAGAGTGCATTCCGCACAAGGTATGGTCATTTCGAGTTCCTAGTTATGTCGTTCGGGCTAACCAACGCCCCGACGACATTTATGGACTTGATGAACCGGGTATTTCATAAATACTTGGACCGGTTTGTGATTGTGTTCATAGATGATATCTTGATTTACTCGAAGAGTGAAGAAGAGCATGAGGAGCACTTGATACTTGTTCTTGAGACACTACGGGAGAAGCAACTCTATGCCAAGTTTTCCAAATGTGAATTTTGGCTAAGGGAGATTGGCTTTCTCGGGCATGAGGTTTCGAGATCAGGGATTGCCGTAGATAACAAGAAGATTGAGGCCTTTACTGAATGGGAGAGGCCAAAGAACGTCAAGGAAATTCGTAGCTTCCTTGGATTGGAAGGGTACTACCGAAAATTTGTGGAGAAGTTCTCAGTTTTGGCATCGTCATTGACAAAGCTCACTCGAAAGGGGTCCAAGTTTGTATGGGATGACCGATGTGAGAAGGGATTGCTTGAACTGAAGAAGAGAGTGACCGAGGCACCGGTACTTGCATTACCCCGACAGGGTATGGGGTACGATGTCTATTGTGGCGCGAGCATCCAAGGGCTTGGATGTGTCTTAATGTAGGATGGGAGGGTGATTGCCTATGCTTCACGACAGTTGAAGAAGCATGAGGTAAATTATCCTACTCATGATTTAGAGTTGGGGGCAGTGGTATTTGCGTTGAAGATTTGGAGACATTATCTCTACGGGGAAACATGTCATATATACACTGACCACAAAAGCCTGAAATACGTGTTTACTCAGAAAGAGTTAAACATGAGACAGAGACGGTGGATGGAGTTGATAAAAGACTACCATCTAGTTATCGAGTACCACCCCGGTAAAGCCAATGTGGTAGCGGACGCCCTGAGCCGAAAGAATTCGTCTGGGGCATTGTTGACTAGTTTGAGGGCATTGAGAGCCCGATTGGAGGTATCTAGTGACGGTGCTTGGTTAGCTAGATTCGAGGTGAGACCTACATTACTTGATGAGATCAAGAAGGGTCAAGAAACTGATGAAGAGCTCATGAAGGTCCGGGAACGCATGCTAGCGAGGCCGGTTGAGGATTTCAGGGAAAGAGACGATGCTCTCTTATTATTTCGTGACCGAGTGTGCGTACCGTCAGATGATGGGCTCCGAAAGTCCATCTTAGAGGAGGCCCATTCATCGGCATATGCCATGCATCCGGGGGGCACGAAGATGTACCGTGATTTGAAAGAAAGTTACTGGTGGTCCGGTATGAAGAGGGAGATAGCCGAGTACATCAGTAGGTGTCTTACTTGTCAGCAAATTAAGGCAGAACATCAGCACCCGGCTGGGTTACTACAGCCACTTTCCATTCCGGAATGGAAGTGGGAGCACGTGACTATGGATTTCGTGGTGGGGCTGCCGCGAACGGTTAAGAACTATGATGCCGTATGGGTTGTGGTCGATAGGCTCACGAAAAGTGCACACTTTCTACCTATCAACACCACCTATGCATTGGAAAGGTTAGCCAAGTTGTATGTGGATGAGATCGTGAGGCTACATGGAGTTCCTATAACCATTGTATCCGATAGAGATCCGCGATTTACATCACGATTTTGGCCGAAGTTCCAAGAATCTATGGGGACAAAACTGAAATTCAGTACAGCTTTTCATCCACAAACGGATGGGCAATCCGAGCGGGTTATACAGATATTAGAGGATATGCTGAGAGCTTGTGCATTGGAGTTCCAAGGGAGTTGGGACAACCATTTGGCACTTGTGGAGTTTGCCTATAACAACAGTTATCAGGCGAGTATAGGCATGCCTCCATACGAGGCATTGTATGGGAGGAGATGTCGTACACCTTTGTGTTGGGATGAGGTTGGCATGGCCAAACTCGAGAGCACGGAACTGGTGGAAATCACCAAGTCAAAGGTGAAGATGATTCGTGACAGACTTAAGGCGGCACAGGATAGACAGAAGAGCTACGCCGATAAGTGCCGAAGAGCCTTAGAGTTTAAGGTTGGGGATGAGGTATTTTTGAAAGTTTCACCTTGGAAAGGAATCATCCGATTTCAGAGCCGAGGGAAACTTAACCCACGCTACATAGGGCCATTTGTAATTCTTGAGAGAATTGGGGACGTAGCATACCGATTACAATTGACTCCGGAATTGGAGAAAATACATAATGTATTCCATGTGTCTATGCTTAAGAAGTATATTCCGGATCCATCTCATGTGCTAGAGAAGCCACCCGTGGAAGTACGGGAAGACTTGAATTATGCCGTGCAACCGGTGAAGATACTTGACAGGCAAGTCAAGAAATTGAGAAGCAAGAAAGTTCCAATGGTTAAAATCCTTTGGAAAAGTGACCGAGTTGAGGAGGAAACTTGGGAAACGGAGGCTTTGATGAAGGAGCAATACGCGTTTTTGTTTGAATGAGCATTGTGAATTTCGGGGACGAAATTTCCGTTAAGGGGGGGTGAACTTGTAACACCGACCCCAGGCATATTTACTTTTAGTGAAATATGTAATAAACCTTGAAAGATGATTTATGAATTTGCGTAATTGTAAATTTTTATTTTTCTTTTACGTGAATAGTAAATTGCATGTGGGGCCCACAGTGGGAACGGGGACCGCCCGATAATTCCCGAACCACATGTTATATTCATCTTGGTCTAGATGACATCTATATGGTGGTGGGTATTCTATTTGGGCCATAAGAAGGGCATGGAGTTGACCGGTTGGTCAAACGGGGCCCAATTACCGGTATTGGCAATTTAACGGATAACAGCCCGAAATGAGTTTCAGAGGCTCCTAATTTAATGTTGGGGAATGTATATCTATTCTAAAGGCCCATAATTATTGGAAACGCGTGATATATTTTATCCGGCCCGATAAAATAAAATATGACTAAAACGGTCCGAAAAATACAACTTTCGGGGCCGATTATACACATCGGGGCATAAGGGGATGACCTCCCACATGAGTGGGGGCTACCCCACGACCCAATGTGCTGCAAATGACAAGGAAGCAGCTGGGGTGTGTACCTAGTAGGTGGGAAGTCTCCAAGAGACAAAACCCATACCCACCATTACCCTACTCCCTTGTTTTTATGGGTTGACTTAGGTGGATGGTGTTAATCACTCATCCTAGCATCTCCTCAACCATCCACTCGGCCAAGGCAGAGAGAAGCTCTAGGGAAGTCTCCTCTCATAGTCCAAGCAGCAAGGAAGAGAATCCAAAGAGAAGAGGGTTGTTTATGAGGTAAGAACTCAATAAACAATCTTTAACTAGTTTTATTATTGTATGATTTTTAAGAAATCATATGGTGGTTTAAACCATGAGTTCTACACGTTTAAAAGTGTAGAATACCGATATAAAGTGGTGTTAATTAACTTAGAAGAGTTGGTGAATCGATAGGAGTCGAAATCGCCGGAAACCGCCACTTCAAGGGAGCTAGTCGTAGTTGCAAACCACGAAAGCCGCCCGGCTTTCGTGAAAGCCGCCCAGCTTTTGCCCAGCAGTTCAGTTTTACACCATCAATCGGCCTAGAACGGGGATTGATCGAGGGGCTTAGCAAAGGCAACTATTTCAGCACTTCATAAGGTGAGGATGACTGACTATATTGCTTATAATTAGTGAGTTAATTTCATAAGATTGCCTAAAGTAATTAGATGGGATTTTCATGGATTATTAATGATTAATAATGCTTAGATGAAAATGATATTGATATGAGTAAGTGAAGCATGATATACAAATTTAGAATAATTGTGTATGATTATGTGAAATAAATAGAACGACATATTAATGGAATTACTATGATGACATTGTGATAAAATATACTTTACCCCATGTATGAAATTCATGAACGGAGTAAAGCGATATTTTTGATATTGAGATCAAACCATACTTGTGTTGGGAAATCAATTGAAATGAAAACTCAATTGGAAAATAGGAACTTGGCATGTTCTAAGATTATCCAATTAGTATCAAAATACTAGTCGGGGAATTAATATAAATAAATGATGGAACAAATCCTAAGAGGTAGGATTGGGAATAGATATGCCTTAAGTAGTCTCAAGAGATACCTTAAGGTTGAATTGTGTGAACACTAAGGTGATAGGGCTAGGCCTAAAGGCTACCTACGGAAATTGATTCTAGGCATAGAAATTGCTTGAGAATGTGATTATGAAAATAACTAGAGTTGGACTCTAGGATGACATGGAAATGTAGTTGGGCCGAGCCCATGCCATGTAATATGATTAGCATGGAAACGTAGTTGGGCCGAGCCCTTGCCATGTATATGTGACCTCCGTGGAAACGTAGTTGGGCCGAGCCCTTGCCACGAAATTATGGTTGGTATGGAAACGTAGTTGGGCCGAGCCCTTGCCATACGAATTTTGATATTATATATTGAGTTAGAGGATTGTATAGAAATGTAGTTGGGCCGAGCCCATGCTATACAATTGGGGCTCGATGGGACCCCACAGGGTTATCGTGACTTGCGGTCACGGGGGAATGGAAACGATGAATTCTAAATGAATATGGGCCTACGGGCCGACTACTTGACTTTATATAAAGTAAGTACAGATAAAAGAAAAGGGGGTAACAGAGGGTTATGGCCTATAATATAATAGTACCCTAAGTTGAGGGTCTTGGGAATTAAAACGTTGATTATACTTAGTATAGTTGCTATTGTACTTGTCAAATATTTTCAAGTACTGACCTCCCCTTCACGGGGGAGGCCACCTCACAGTTTCAGGTAGGACTTGAAGGTTGCTACCATCGCCCGTGGCTTCGGGAGGATCAAGGGGAGAAGACGTGGTTCGTGCTTCTTCCGTTCTGTTTTAAAAACAATTACGTTAATGCTCATGGATATTATTTTTTGAATAATTACTTTGGGGGCTTGTATGCCGAGTTATGCCAAGTGTGGCTTGAACAATTGTATTTATGCTTCCGCTGTTTTAAATGAATGATTTACATTATGTTTGTTTATGGATGTACTATGTGTGAATGGTATTCAAGACGCCTTGTATAGTATGGACGAGTTGGACTGCGGTTGACTATTCGTACTGTACGGCGGGTTGTTGACGTGTCCGGGTAGGTTCGGGGCGTGACATAACTACCCTCGATGAATTGGATATACTCCTCGATTGAGTATTCGAGAGGAAGAAAGTTAAAGATATAACCAGGATCGACGAACATTTCATTAAGTGGATAAAAGCAAAACCTAGTCCTCATCTCTATTAGTTAAACTCATATAAGTCATTCATCTTAGTGTTAATTAAATTAAATCAAATCAAACTTAACCCCCCCCTTTGTTACTAAGTAATTAAGAAGAAAAGTATTCCTTTGCATGTGGATACGAACCTTACTTCGTAATACTATGTATAATCGTTGTATTGATATTTATTTTGAGTGCACACCACGACAAAGTGCTCATCAGAGTACCCAGGACCGGGCGGTGCCCAAACTTGATATTAACGGGAGAGTGGCTTGGTTGCTGAGTAAGGAGATCAAGACTCGGTTTTATAGTGAACCCTCGGTTATAGCGGGAAAGCTAAACAATGGGTCGGATATGGGGAAAGTCAAGGACAAAGTCCACCATTATTTTATTGATTTGATCAAATGACCTACGGTCGGATATTTTCCAAGCATATATACTAGTATGTATTTCAAAGACTTGGGGGAAGCTATAAACGTATGTATCACCTTATGTTTGGGTCTTATACTTGAAACATTAGTTGTTCTACATCTAGCCTGCTTCTCGCTCGGTATTCATGTATTAACCGTTTCGAGGGCCCACCATTTCAGGTTGAAGCTAGAGCTTGCTACCTGCACCTTTCAAACGGGTGAAGTCATATTTAGGAAGACGTGTTCGTGCTTCCTATTTATCCATGAACAAACACTTGGTCATGGATATTTTGTAATGAATACTTTGTTTGGGCCCGCGAGCCCACGTTTAGCCATATGTGGCCCATGATTGACTATTGAATGTTTCTGCTATTCATTCAATCTAAATTGTGATGTTGTTATGTATGTTTACTTACTAAGTATGGTATGAACAATGTTCATGGACACCTTGTACAATCGGGTGAGTGTGACTCGCGAGTGACATCACTTGGTTGTACGACGTTTGTACACGCGCTTAGATGTGGTCAGGGGCGTGACATGGTGTGTACAAGATTCCAGATGTCGACGCTGAGGGGTTTCTGTGATTTGGATCTGTTTTGTTTTGATAAGTGATGGAGATTGTTGGACGCGGGGTGCCACGTGTGAACCGTTGAATGGTTCAGAGTTGGGTAGGGGTTCCGATTGTACTGATGGTGCCACATGTAATAGTCATTGATAAGTAATGGTGTCCTTTTGGCTAACTGGGGCGTGTAGTACGATGATGATGACCATGGGAAATTGTTTATAAACACCCCTGGACTCCTGCATTTTTCATTTATGCTTGCTTGCAACTGAGACGAAGTTCTTGCAAAATCTAGAGAGATAACAACGCGATGATCTACCCACCTTTTCAAGATCAGCTATTCACCCATTTTGGAGGCTTTACGCTATATTTGGCACGTGAAGGTTTAGATTGAATGTTAGGGAAACTTAGTTTGAAGAGAGTAGTTGTTAGTGGTCTTGTTTGCTTTCAAGGATTGTCAGAACATCCCAAAACGGAGATGAAGCATCGACTATCATATGGAATGAGGCTTTGCGGCAGGGAAGAAACATTCATGTGGCACCTGCTGATATATGGTGGTGAGGACATGAGGGGATCAAGCCCTTTATTTGTAAAGGATTCCAGAGTGAGGGGTCTTGAGAGGGGGAGTGCTAGTAAGTCGGAATCGTAGTGAACCTGCTTCTGAATGTTGTTGGTGACCTCGACCATATGGAGCCCCACTCGAAGCATTTTGGATGTTCGCTAGGCTTCGATGGCATGTTGGGCTTGTTCTGGTGTATAATGAGTATTTGGACCGGGATTCGGGCACATATAGTGAGTAGGTAATTTGATGGCTAAGAGCTAAGAACTAATAAATAGTGACGTGTGTCACTTGACTATCATGCAGAACCCACATAGCACCTAGTGATGTCAACAGGCGTATTATGATGTCAGCCATGGAATACATGAATGGAATTTATAAAAACGACTAACGTGGAAACTATAGCTAAGACCGATCCAGATCAAGTTTTCTCGACCTCTTCTGATGTGTTTGTGAACTCCTTAGGCACGATGCAGTACACTCAGCCTCACACGCATAACTAGGTCGAGTTGTGTAAGGACCTTTCTTGTAATGTGTTGGGTATCGATCGCTGCCTTCGGCCTTGACTAAGTGTCTCAATCTCGGTATTAGGGTCAGTTAGGTTCCTGGAGTGCACTGTCTCTTTAGGTCTCAGGGTATATTTATCTTTAGGCATAAATCAAACTGAATATATTTCTATGTTGTACACAATGGTCATAAACTATTAAAATATGTTGTATAAATAATAAAATATTAGTTTAAAACTGTTATCAAACACATGGGCTTAGAAACTCTTCGTGAGTCCGGGGGCTAATAATTTTCCTTTAACAACAATTTAACCAAAATACAATAGCTTTAAATAAAGAATATGATATTACTAATAAATTAATACATAAACTGTAACACCCCGGCCCCGCATGGTCCGAGGTAGTTACTCTAGACGTCTAGTAGTGTCATCACAAACCGCCACTAGCCTTTTCCGTGCACTTTGTCCTCACTCGTGAGAAAGTGCAAGCACTGAGAAACTTCCCAGGGGGTCACCCATCCCTAGACTACTTCCATGCAAGCACGCTTAACTTTGGAGTTCTTAACTGATGAGCTCCCTTAAAAGGAGATGCATCTTGTTGGTATGAGTAGTACTATTAATCCGTTTAAATTAAATCTCAAGCATTACAATCACCCCCACTTAGGAACGCAACGTCCTCGTTGCGCCCATAAACCAATATCAATCAAATCCCAGAATTGTCCCCCCGCTAAGTTCCCGCCCGATATCTAATGGATCAGCACACTGTCGCAGGGTTGCTCTGATACCACCTGTAACACCCCGGCCCCGCATGGTCCGAGGTAGTTACTCTAGACCTCTAGTAATGTCCTCACAAACCGCCACTAGCCTTTTCCGCGCACTTTGTCCTCACTCGTGCGCGCCCTGAGAAACTTTCCAGGGGGTCACCCATCCCTAGACTACTCCCGTGCAAGCACGCTTAACTTTGGAGTTCTTAGCTGATGAGCTCCCTTAAAAGTAGATGCATCTTGTTGGTATGAGTAGTACTATTAATCCGTTTAAATTAAATCTCAAGTGTTACATAAACATCAATGGTTACAAGAGATGATCTTCCCTCTCACCAAGAACACCTCAAAGTAGCAAACTGATTAAACAAAGATTATCAATTTACTAAAGCAATGAATGCTAAATTTGAAAGGGTAAACACAAAAAGAAGGACACTGAATTAGAAGAAGAAGAGGCATTTGCAGCTGCACAAGAAAATTCTGAGGAAGAGGAACTTGTACTGTTGATGACTACTACTTGTGAGGAACCAGGAGATAGAGATATCTGGTATCTTGATACTGGCTGTAGTAATCTGATGGTCCCGGATAGAGGTAAAAGTCTAGAGGGGGGTGAATAGACTTTTAAAGCCTTTTCAACTTTAAAACTTTTCCCTTCTAGATGAGTTGATCTATAATTTTTTGAGAGATTTATAGATGCACATCGGAAGTCTTTAACCTCTTATGTAAATGGTGTATAACAACTTTCTATGATGGATGAAGTTTGGATTTTATTTGGTAAGCAGTTATCTTGGCAGTTGACTGAATGTCAGAGAACTGCTAAGGTAACTGATGAGGAAATATTGAGTGTTTGGTGAAAGTGGAAGCTAAATCTTTCTTAGAATGAAAAGGGCTATCTGATGATGTCATGAGGTGGATTTATAATCAACCTTACTCAGAGCGGCGGTCTCAGGAGTTGGGTGGAAGTGAGGAAACTGCTGAGGCACCTGCTGGGTTTCAGCTTAGGTTTCGGAGATCAGTCTGAGCTACCTCCTTAGTAAGGGTGTTGAGAAGGTCTGGTGAAGTTTATATGTTCAAGAGAGATAAGTTTATATGAGCAGTGGGCTCAGCAGTTGAGTAGTTGCCAGGGAACTGCTGAGGCACCTGTTATGCCTTAAGATGATTTCGAGAGATTTGATAGAACAAGCCTTTGTGTGGTACTATTTCAAGGCTTTTGTATCTCAAAGAAAGTGAGCTATTAAGCAATAGGATAAGCAGTAGGGTCACTTAAGACTTACTGCTTAGGATGCTGCTTGCAAACTTCAATCTTTTGTGAGAAGTGTTTGGTGTGTGCTTTGTTCATGAGAAAGAAATCAACACACAGTATATCCTAGTTCAGAGGTGGTGTAATCCTCCTACGTCCAGTCCCACCCTTTTTCAGATGGATTTCAACTAAAGTATTAAGCCCAATACACTTAGTGCCAATCTAGCCTTTACAACACTTAGGCCTAGATTGAAGGTTTTTCACAATGAGTATAACACCACTCAAAGTTACTAAGTTCTGAGACTTTTCTCAAATGATCCAGTGGGGATCAAAAGGTACTCTATCTATCTCACCACACAGTAGGATCCGAACAACTGTTCTCCTAAGTGTTTACAACAATTTGTGATTTGATTACAATAGAGTTCTAACCTCCAACTAGGAACTAAACTTCTAGGATTTAGCAATGAACACTTGTGACTAAGAAGTTTAGTGAAGCAAGAGTCTAAGCATAGAGTAAAAGATAGATTCACACTTTCTCTTTTGCTAGATATCTCGTGAATGCTCAATGAAATATTGCTCTACTTAGAATGCTCAAGCTTTGTTAGAAACTTTCGTTTCAGCCTATATTTATAGGCTCTTCGGTTGATTGATCTCATCCGTTGGTTAGGATAGATCAATCTTGTGCGTTGAATCCTTGTTTCGCAGAAGATAACATGTTGTTGATTGTCTTCTTGTGCTGGAGCTGATGTCTTTTGTTTTTGCTAGCCGCTGCAGACCTAGGCTGTATCCCATCCTTTGGGTCCCTGTACGTTTATCGAGCATTTAATTGCTCGTCACCTCTTGTCGTCAATTATACATTCGAGCATCTTTTCTTTAAAATGTGACACATAAATAATCTTTGAGCCAAAATAATATATGCCGGTAGGATCTACATATCCTATTAAGGTAAATAAAAATTACCTTATTGCATTTTAACTTCTCCGGTAATATTTAATTAGACTCAAAAATTGTACACTTTATTTTGTCACATAATTTTGAATGCTAACACACGAACAATACTGAGACACAATGTACACGTGCTAAGTATAGTGGCATCATCAAAATCTATCAAAATTGGGTGCTAACAATTTCCCCTTTTTGATGATGCAAAAACTATACAACACAAGAAACAAATATTTTTTATTGATTTTCATTGAGATTTTGTACATTGTTCTAGCTTCTAAAGTACAATAGTTTTTAGTCATTTTCGGACTTTAGATCTAATCAACTTTTGTTTGTCTTCCTATTCTTTCTTCTTGGCTTCTTCCTTTGCTTTGGTTTCCTCAGCTTTCCTTTTTCAGATTTCCATTTCTTCCTTAAGTCTCTTGTTCTTTCTCCTTGTCTCCGCCCCCTTTATGGCTGCTAGTGACCTGCTGGAGGAGGGGCCTGCTTGTGTTCCTCTTTCCCCCTTTTTGGCATCAGCAAGGGTCTGGCTTTCCTGGAATAGGGCTTCTATTTCTGGATCAGACTCAGCTTCTTCTTGTGTTCTTCTTGCTGGATCCAGACCATAGACCCTAATGGATAATGCTTTAATGTAGTCATGGATGTCCATGGAGTCAGGTTTGACTTCATCCTTGACTTCAAGCTCTAGTTCTTGAACCTTCTTCTTTGTAGATCCGAGTTCTTGGCCCATCTTCTGGAAGTCATCCCCTTGTTTCCAAAAGGTTTCTTGAGTTGCCTTTTGGAGACTTCTGAAGTTATTTTCCACAGCCTTTGTTAGGTGTTCATAGGCCTGAGCATGAGCCTGCTGCTCTATGAGGAATTTTTGAGAGAGTTTGAACATGGATGAGAACTCTTCATCCCTTAGCTTTCTGATGTAGTCTTCATGCTCTAGCTTTCACCTTTTGGAGAGCCTGCTCTAGGTTAGGAGGCAGCGAAGGGAGAGATTGTACTTGGGTAGAGAGCTGGGCAGAGGAATCTGCTGGTTGAGAGGCATCTGCCCGCTCTTGGTCACGCAGTTGCTTGATGTATGTTTGAATCTGAAGTTCAAGCTCTCTGTCCTTTGCCCTTTGAGGTGCTAGTTCTTTGTGAATGTCTTAATTTGAGCCGGCTGCTGGGAGAGTTGAATCTGAAGTTGTGCCTTCTGCTCAGAATTGAAGACCTGTTGGATCATGAGGTTACTTTTGATATGGCAGTGTACTTATGCAAACCTTGCCTCCAGAAGTTCGTCAAAATGCCTTTGCATTTTGATCAGTCGCTTGTGCAGTCTGACTTCAGCATTGCTGATGAATTTGGTTGTAGCTCTTCTTTCATTGATGAAGACCTATGCCAGTGTAGGAATGTCTTCTTCACCATTAGTTAGAATTTGTTCTTTGAGGTTTGCAGAGATAGTGGGCTGCTCAGGAGTATTTCCTTCTAGATTGGGTTCTATGTTAAGGTCCAGCAGTTGAGTCCCTTGAGGCATAGTGGCAGCCAACTGCTCCTGGGGAGCTTTAGAGGACTCTCCTCCTCCTTGAGTTTCCATCCTTGATTTCTCAAAGACTCTTCTTAGTTCGTGATCACTGAAGAGGAGGAATAGATGATTTGCTTACCTCTTGAACTAGGAGGTCCCTTTAGTGCATTGTCAGCATCATCATCATCATCGTTGGAGTCGTCGATACCGTCTTTGGCAGTGAGCTCCTTCTTCTTGATGTTGTAGACTTGATGAATTTTATGGAGCCTTGTAGCCTCTTCCATGTCATCAGTCCCAAGCCACTCTACCACGAAATCTTCTTCTTCTATGAAGTGTGCGATGGTTTCAACTTGATGAAGGATCCTTGAGAGCTTCCATGTTCTTCATGCCTTAACCCTGGCAAATTCTGCGTCCAGCTGCTTGATAAGTTTGTATTACAACACGCATTTGATGCGTGTTGGAGTTGGATTTTGATGGGTTTCTTAGCTTTAAGGTGTTGCAAGTCTCAATTTTAGCTAAAGATGTAATTATCAGGCGTTGGGTCGAGTTTTGTTGCATTTGGAGTTGAATTGAAGAAGTTAGAGACCGACATCGGTGCTTAAAGAGGCAATCGGGAAGATTTTGGAAGCATTCGAGGAAGATTTGAGAGCTTTGGAGGTCACCGGGAGGTTCACGATGAATATTTGAAGGAAAAAGAGCTCTAGGATTGGCTACGGGATCAAAAGAAGATAAATGGAGCTTGAAATCAGTGATCAGGATGACCTTCTGTCAATCGTTCAAGGATATCTCTTTGTTGAAACATTCCATGTACACGATTCAAAGTCCATATGAAAGCTAACTTCAAGGGCTACAAATCATATGAAGACACCTTTGCTAGAAT
Source organism: Cuscuta europaea (assembly GCA_945859875.1). Classification (NCBI taxonomy): domain Eukaryota; kingdom Viridiplantae; phylum Streptophyta; class Magnoliopsida; order Solanales; family Convolvulaceae; genus Cuscuta; species Cuscuta europaea. The sequence continues at coordinate 10,400,759 of CAMAPE010000080.1, read as the reverse complement.
CTGAGAGAAAGAAGGTGAAAACAGACCATGAAGTCAGATGATCTCTGCTGCGATTTCAGAATGATACCTTCCACCGTTTTGATCATATCTCTTGATTGGATGATTCAAATCACATTAGGTAACTTGGGGTGGATATAGGACTTCATTATCTACAACGTTCATGAAGGAAGAATTGCCAATTTCGGAAGTTAAGTAGGCACGATCGTTCCCTCAAAGTCAGACACGATCATGCGTGAACAGAAAGCATCGCGGAGCTACTACCAGGCAGGCACGATCGTGCCTGGCAGGCAGGCACGCCGTGCCTGACCAAAATGCGCGTTTTTGCTCCGGAGGCACGATCGCAGGCACGGTCGTGCCTGACACTGTGCTTGACCCCGTTTTGTCCTAATTCAGCCCAAATTGCCTTGTTTCCTATAAATAACACCCCCATAACCCTAATACGGGGGGATGGAACTTATTTTAGCAGCTTAAGGACGAATTTTGAGAGGTTTTCAAGCCTTGTTTTTCAATTCTTTGAGATTCTTTGTAAGTTCCTACTTTTTGATTAATGACAATTAATTCTATTCTTCCCAATTCCGTTGATTCTTCAGTTATGAATTGCGAGTAGTTTTAATTAGGGATTTGGGGTTGATGAAGGGGCTTATCATGATGTATGACTAGTTTCTTGATGGTTTGATTACATGAATTCCATTTAATTTGTGTTTGAATAATTTAACTGTTATCTTTTGTAATCTGGAACCGCGGCTAGAATTACAATTACACATGGAATAAATTAAGAGAGATCTAGTTTATTCTAGGACATATTCACACACACTTAATCGTTCGCTAAGAGATTAGTAGCGATTAAGGGACCGTAAGCTCATTTGTCTTGGCAATAATTTAGGATCCTGTCGCATGAGAGATCAGCCCACAGCCTAGACATCAGGCGCCTCCACCAAATCCATATGTACCGCACAATAATCCACTCTATCAGCGCCAGACCATTGCAGAGTTCCTCACGCCAAATGTTTCAGAGTATGATAGCATTCAAGGGCCGGGAATTACTGCCAACCGTTACGAGATCAAGCCGGCGGTGATCAGCATGATATCCAATAATCAATTTGCAGGAGGCCCTACAGAAGACCCAGTGGCACATATTACGCGTTTCATGAGGATGTGTCAGACTTTCAAGATACCTGGGTTAACAGATGATCAGGTTAGAATGATGCTTTTCCCTTTCTCATTGAGGGATGATGCGCAGAGGTGGTTGGACAACAATCCTCACCATCACCTCCAGACTTGGGACCAGCTGCATAGTGCCTTCATTAAAGAATATTTCCCTACGTCAATGGCCCTGAAGTTGAAGAAGCAACTACAAGAGTTCAAGCAGGGATCTCTGGAGACACTGGCTGAAGCATGGAAAAGATTTAAGGTGCTGAGGAGAGCTTGCCCTCAGGGCAATTTGACCGATTGTGAAGTTCTTTTCTACTTTTATAGCGGGCTCAACAATGAAGGGAAGATGATGCTCGATGCTTCGGGTGGTGGAGTCTTTCCTGATTTACCATCCCAGGTGTGGGAAGAACTAGTAGAGAATTGTTTTTCGAATAACGCATCCAGGTACAATGATAGGAGTACACCTTACCAGAAGGCCCCGGGTTTGTATGAAATCAGTGATAATTCTGCTCTTTCTGCACGGGTAGATACATTGGCAAGCATGATGCAGAAGCTCAGAACCAACATGGATGATCTAAGGAAAAAATGGAACTTGTTCACTCGATGCCCAGTGTAAACATGGTAGGTCCCGGTCCTATGAGTCCTTCTTGTACTATGTGTGGGGGACTCCATTGGCCACATGAATGTAATATGATGGCACACTCGGCAGCCCCTGGAGTGGAGCAAGTAGATGCAATGTATTTTCAGAGGCAGGGCCATTACAACCAGCCCTACAGCCAGCAGCAGCAAGAGAATTACGGGCAAGGAAACCAGCAACAGCAACATCAGTATAGAAACTATAATCAGTCTCTAGCATCTCAGCCCCCACAACAAGCACCTCATCAAGGCCAAAGGAATTTTGAGAATGTGACTCAGCATAAACTTTCTATCTTGGAGAAGACACTAGAGCAGTTAATTCAAGTGACTGCGGCTAGATATCAATCAACACAGTCAAGTATTCAAGAAACACAGTCAAGTATTTGGGACATACAAATTCAGTTGGGGCAGCTCACGAAGTCCGTATCTGAGAGGCCTAAGGGATCCCTCCCGAGCAACACCGAACCAAATCCAAGAGAGCAAGTTCACGCAATCACACTGAGGAGTGGACGGGATATGGAGCCTGCTGCCACAGAGAAGAAAGTTGAAGAAGTTGATCCAATTGCAGTTGTTCCTGAGGAAAAGAAGGAAGAAGAAAAGAAGAAGGAGGGGGACACAGTCCCAAAGCAACCCGTTCCAGTCAAAGCTTACAATCCTCCCCTCCCATACCCGCAACGCTTAAAGGGGAAGAGTGACACTGAGGACTTCAACAAGTTTTTGAACCTCTTTAAAAAGGTTCAAGTAAACGTACCATTCATGGAGGCACTGCAACAAATGACGAGGTACGCAAAGTTTATGAAAGAACTCCTCTCTAACAAAAGAAAGTGGGGAGAACCGAAATCTGTGGTGCTGAATGAAGAGTGCTCGGCAGTGGTGCTAAAGGAGATGCCCAAAAAGCTCAAGGACCCAGGTAAGTTCACTATCCCCTGCTCCATAGGAAGTGAGATTTTTTATAATACTTTAGCTGATTCGGGTGCGAGCATCAATTTGATGCCATATACCTTGTATGAGAAGCTTGCACTCGGTCTGCTTAAACCAACACGTATGTGCATACAGCTGGCTGACCGATCGGTCAAATATCCCCAGGGGATTGCTGAAGATGTGTTGGTTAAAGTGGACAAATTTGTGATTCCGGTCGATTTTGTTGTCCTAGATATGCCCCAAGATCTTGAGGTGCCCTTAATTCTTGGAAGGCCTTTTCTAGCCACTGCTCAGGCCCTCATAGATGTTGGGTAAGGGAAATTGATTTTGAGAGTTGGGGAGGAGAGAGTTACTTTTTGCATGGCCAAACTGGCAAAACAGTCCTGTCAAGTAGTAGATGAGCGCTATGTGTTAGATGTCATGGAGCCACCCGGAGAAGAGGGAGGAAAAGCCCCACCTCTCAAAGAGACCACTTTCGATCCATTCTTTGATAAAGGGCCTGATAAAGTCTTGGAACCGCCCTTTTGTTGTAGTTGTGATCCTCCATTAAATTTGTGGTTTCATGAATTCCAAGTTTTGCGCCATCTGAGGACGTTTGTTGACAAGAGGTTTGATATGTGGAGGTCAACTTTTCTAAATGGACGTGTATTTAATTGAGAATCCCGTGGGTTAGTTGCGTCGGGCAAACGACGTTAAAAATAGCGCTTCTCGGGAGGCAACCCGAGCTTACTTCTGCATTTGTTGTTGGTTTGTTTGTTTTGTCTGTTTTGTGTGTTTTGTTTTTGCAGCTCAGGGTCTTGCTTTGGGGATGATGTGCCGAGGACCACTTAGACTCAGTTTAGTTCTGCACCGACCAGCGCCCTAGGGAAGTTTCTGCGACTCTTATAATCGCCTTTTTGTAATGTTGACTTGAGTTAAGATTGAGCACGCGTGACCCTTTCCTCTTTACCCCCTTGTGCATAGTGCATATTTGGTCATCGAGGGTGATGCCAAAGTTTAAGTGTGGGGGAGTCAGCGAATTGGGCATTCGGGCAGTAGTTATTACATGTGATTTTTAGAGTTAGCATGCGCAGGTGTTAGTTGTATATTCATAGGAAATTTATGTCAATTTTTTGAATTTTTTTCTTTAAACTGTGTCTTTGTGAGCTGGCTAACGATTGACTGTGCTTTTAGGACACTCTTGAAGTGTTTAGGCTTAAATTGCTTGCAATATAATCTAATTGTTGAAAGGATGAAGGCATTAGTCACCCATTTAATTCATAATTTTTCCATCTCACCTGAAAAAGTCCTTTAGGAAAAGCCACTTTGAGCGTGACCATTTTGTTCCTTACCCAATCAATTGAGCTCCATAACCAAATGACCTGTGTTCCTTAACCGTGAATATTTCTGACTTAGCCTTGACATTTAGGGAACTAGGGGATTAATTTGTTAAGTTTAGGGAATTTGTGTAGGAGCCATTTTTGGCACTGTTCCTATGCCCCAAAGTGGGGTAAGAGCAGTCACTTTTTAGGAATTTGATACTTTCGAGAATTGCATTGTAGGCATGGATTCATATTAATAAATGAACTTTAATTGCTATTTTTCCTTGGTGAGTCCAAGATTAGAATGGGGTAATGTCTAGTAAGAATCCAAAAGGTGAAAAATTAATATAGCTAGACCTCTTACCTTGCGAAAAAGAGAATGAGAACCCGGGTCAAAAAGCGTAAGTGTTTTGCACAATAAGATGAAACCTTGGGTATCTTTCGAAAGAAATGGCGTTCTCGTGCCAACATGACAAGGAAAACTAAACTTATTTAATGAACTTGGAGGCTTTAGCAAAATTAGCTTTAGTCCTCCGCGTACTTCAAGTATACGTCAAAGCACCAATGTACCACGACAGTTTAGCTTAGTTGTACACACCATGTCTACACTTTGCATAGGTTTAGATGATTGTTCCTAAATTGTGGCCTACTGAGTTCCTTGATCCTAGGAATAGCCCTGAAGTTCCTGAATGCATTGAGTCTTTGTTAGAATATTCCAATCTCTCAAAAGAAAGGGACTGTTTATTACCATTCACCATTCACCATCACCTTCTCAAGTCCTTCTGATCGATAGCTAGTTTATTTGTGTTTTGCTGTCATTACTTCGAGGATGTTGTGAGTACTTCGTCAAATAGTTTAGCTTGATTACAAAGATGTAGTTTAGGGAAGAATTTTCTTGATTTAGATTGTCTATTCTGTGAATATCCCTTTAGCTACGTGTGCATGCTCACCGTTTAAAATTCCGTGTGATGATTATCGTAAGTCCCTTTGTTCGATTTGCTTGAGGACAAGCAAAAGCTTAAGTGTGGGGGAATCTGATAAGTTCGTATTACAACACGCATTTGATGCGTGTTGGAGTCGGATTTTGATTTTTTTCCTAGCTTTAAGGTGTTGCAAGTCTCAATTTTAGCTCAAGATGTAATTATCAGGCCTTGGGTCGAGTTTTGTTGCATTTGGAGTTGAATTGAAGAAGTTAGAGACCGGCATCGGTGCTTAAAGAGGCAATCGGGAAGATTTTGGAAGCATTCGAGGAAGATTTTAGAGCTTTGGAGGTCACCGGGAGGTTCACAATGAAGATTTGAAGGAAAAAGAGCTCTAGGATTGGCTACGGGATCAAAAGAAGATGATTGGAGCTTGAAATCAATGATCAGGATGACCTTCTGTCAATCGTTCATATATATCTCTTTTTAGAAACATTCCATGTACACGAATAAAATTCCATATGAAAGCTAACTTCAAGGGCTACAAATCATATGAAGACACCTTTGCTAGAATCTGAGAGAAAGAAGGTGAAAACAGACGATGAAGTCAGATGATCTCTGCTGCGATTTCAGAATGATACCTTCCACCGTTTGGATCATATCGCTTTATTGGATGATTCAAATCACATTCAGCAAATTGGGGTGGATATATGACTTCATTATCTACAACTTTCATGAAGGAAGAATTGCCAATTTCGGAAGTTAAGTAGGCACGATCGTGCCCTCAAAGTCAGGCACGATCGTGTGTGAAGAGAAAGCATCGTGGAGCTACTGCCAGGCAGGCACGATCATGTCTGCCCAAAATGCGCGTTTTTTCTACGGAGGCACGATCGCAGACATGATCGTGCCTGACGCCGTGCCTGACCCCGTTTTGTCTTAATTCAGCCCAAATTGCCTTGTTTCCTATAAATAACACCCCCATAACCCTAATAAGGGGGGATGGAACTTATTTTAGCAGCTTAAGGACGAATTTTGAGAGCTTTTCAAGCCTTGTTTTTCAATTCTTTGAGATTCTTTGTAAGTTCCTACTTTTTGATTATGAATTGCGAGTAGTTTTAATTAGGGATTTGGGGTTGCTGAAGGGGTTTATCGTGATGTATGGCTAGTTTCTTGATGGTTTGATTACATGAATGCCATTTAATGTGTGTTTGAATAATTTAACTGTTATCTTTTGTAATCTGGAACCACGGCTAGAATTATAATTGCACATAGAATAAATTAAGAGAGATCTAGTTTATTCTAGGACACATTCACACACACTTAATCGTTCACTAAGAGATTAATAGCGATTAAGGGGCCATAAGCTCATTCGTCTTGGCAATAATTTAGGATCCTGTCGCATGAGAGATCAGCCTAGTCCCCTAAGTTATTGTTCTCTACGCCGCGAGAGCGGTAAGAACTTAGTATTAATTAGCTAGGCTTAATTAAATTAAATTCATGTAATTAAGCTTGATCTGCCAGAAATCTGATTACTCCGGAATCAATCCCTGTTCCCTTCGTCGTTAATTAAGAACCCAAATCTTTACTTTTATTCGCTCATTCACATTAGTTTAATTTCAATTCAACTAATCAATCTCGCACGACGCATTTGTTTAATTTTATTTCTTTTTAATCGCTAAATTTAGTTAATCTTTAATTCCCTTTTGTCCGTCCTTGTGGAGACGATACTCGTACTTTCACCACTATTCTAAAATCTTTAAGTGCGAGAAAACTCACATCACCGCTCTAGAGGAGTTAGGACGAGTGAGCCAACTGCTGGAGTTTGAGGCACCTGTTCACTCGGATGAGCCACCTGCTCTGCTTGTGGAGTTGACTGCTCTTCATGCTGAGTAATTCTGTGAATTAAAATTGAGAAGGGCAGTGCTGAACTGTTGGTACCTGCAGATGATGGAGAGTGTGAGCCTGCTTCTTCATTGATGATGGAGAGAGTGGAGGCAACTGTTTCTTGTTCCTTCATGAGCTGTAGCGATGAAGCTGCCTCTTCAAGTTCATCTTGAAGGTTTCGTGTAGCTGTTTTTGACTTTTTGGATTTGGGTTCTTGACACCCTGATCTGAGTCTCTTTGACGTTTTGGTGTCTACTTTGAATGAGATCATGAGAGAGTCGTTGGAGCGAAAGGAGTCCTTTGCTTTTTGAACTTATGGGGCTCCTGCCTTGGAAGTTTGATAGAGAAATTTTCTCCAAGTTGTTTCTTCCTTAATGGACCCCATTATCCCTTTCTTCTTGATCAGTTCCCCTATCAGAAATTTGTATCCTAGTAATGGTAGGGTACCATCTTCTCCTCTTCCTGTGTGAGCTTTCTTTACGTATCTTAGGAGCTCGTTGTAGACGTACCTTGACCAGTTGTATGGGATCCCTGAGATGATAGCAGTCAGTGGCTTTGCTCTTTGTGCATTGACTTCGTCCAGGGCTGTATTTCTTGTGTCAATACACTTGCAGAGAATGTCCAGGAGGATGGCATATTCTGGAACCATTAGGTTCTTCTTGACTTTCAATGTGTTAAGGTGTTGAGCTTTTGAGATGAAGACTGTTTTTTTGAAGTTCTCTACATTTAGGTCGAGGTCCTCTACAGTTGGAGCCTCATCTCCAGGTAGGGAGAGTAGTTCCCTTATGTCCTCTTCCTTTATCTCTACCTTGAACCCCATTACAACAGACTTGAGTGTCTCAGGAGTGGACTTGATGTAGAACTCTACTACTACCTCGGGGTAGAAACAAGAATATGGGTAGGTAGCCATCTTCATTAGATCATTGTTGTCACCTCTTTCAAGGACTTTGGGGGTATTCAGAATGGAGCCGGTGAAAATAGATTTGGAGATTTGGATGAGGGAAGCCATTGTGTGTATATGAGGAATTAAAGGAATTGGGATGGTAGTGCGGAAGAAAGCTTTTGAGAGTATTAAGAGAGAGTTTTGAGAGCTTTAGAATTAACAAGAGAGAGATTGCAAAGTGAAAGTGTGAAGGAGTTTTACGGAGGGAGTATTTATAGGCTATCGGAAAGTAGTCGTTGGAATATAGCCATTGGAGAATACGGCTGGCCTTTTCAGCATTAAACGTGTTTACATTGGTAGCAAAAGGCTTCATTTTGGGTAGATTTTTGATGGTTTCTGGGAACAGAAGTTAGCTTTTTAGGAATCCTTGATAGGCCAGATGGTATATTCCATGTGAATTTGTCAAAAGTTGAGCCAACTGCTTCCCTGAAGCAGTTGCCTGCTCGTGAAGCAGACACTGCTGGTAGGTACCTGCTTGACATTGTGAACCAGTGTTTTTGCCTCCATTCTTCTTTTTCTCTAGCCCGTTCTTCTTCCTTTCTAAGAAAATATTAGAGCCAGTTCTCTCATTGATGTAGCAAGGGGCTTGCTGGTAGTCACCTGCTGAGCCCACTACTGGTGGAATGTAGTCAACTGCTGACTCTACTACACGGATTTTAACTTCCTTTTAATTTGAAAGTCTGAGATTGACTTTCTTGGACCTGGATGCTTCATTCCTTCTGATTTTTGAGTAGCTTACCTTTAGCAGATGGCTACTCCTGAGTACTTCATGGAGGCCCCCCCTCAGCAGGTGGCTAGGAATCCCCCCTTGATTTTGGAATTGAGTTCCCCCTGAATAGGTGCATGGTTATTCCTTCACTTGATCTAGATCATCTAACATACCAAGCTCTTGCCTTAGTGCATTGAATCTTGCTTCATTCAGTGGCTTGGTGAATATGTCAGTCAGCTGCTTCTCAGTAGGAATATACTCTAGCTTGATGGTCTTCTTCTCAACATGTTCTCTAATAAAGTGGTGCCTGATCTCAATATGCTTGGTTCTTGAGTGAAACACAGGATTGTGAGTGATAGCTATAACACTTGTGTTGGTCCCGGTTATACTGGGTATAGTCTAGAGAGGGGGGGGGTGAATAGACTGTACTGGTTTTTAACTTTTTCAAGCTAAGTACAAGATTTAACAGAAGAGCCTGTTCCGTTGACAGAACAGACTGGCAGCGGATGGGATTCTGGTAGGGGTTCTGTCAGATCAGCCTCTGAGAAGCAAAGGCAATAGGCCTTCTGTTAAATCACAAGACACGTTCTTCTGAACACAGAGACCAACTCTTTGGAGTTAATCAGTTCTAACTAAGTGCGATAAATAAATGCAGTAAGTAAATGACACCAGTGATTTTTATAGTGGTTCAAGGAACAACTCGTTCCTCTAATCCACTGTTCCACTAAGCTTGTAAAAACGTCTGTTTACAACGCCTTAGTCCTAGCACTTAAGAAGCTCTCCACGTCTTCTTCAAGTCTAGATGTCTCCTGGGATGCACTTCCTGGCTTCCTCTAAGACTGGTCCTTTCGCTGAGCTTCCCGGAAGTATCACCACTTCACTGCTCCAGTTACTTGGACGTCCTTCTCGTTGGAGGAGTTCTTGTGAGAACAGGGGTTTCCAACTAGCTTCGTTACAAAAGATTTGTAGTTCAGGATCTTGAAGTGTTGAAGAACGAATGGAACTTTGCTCTTGTTGAGCCTACCCTAACGGCGGCTCAACCGCCTACTTTGGCACAGCAGGCAACATCAGCGTGGACTGGTAAGTCTTTTGCTGAAGTGGTGGCCGGCCGATCGAATGGATCTCTTTCTACTAAAACTCCCACTCGTTTTAAGGGCATGCCAGCTATTTCCTTTCCAGAAAGCGACATCCAGATCCTTGCAGAGCGACACAGACATTCGCTTGTTGGATACTTCTATCGTGGTAGACCTAGTTTGGATTCATTGAGGAAATCTTTAGAGAAGATTGGCTTCAAAGGGACATTCCATCTAGGGGTCTTGGAGAGGAAACATGTTTTATTTCGTTTTGATCAGGAAGAAGACTATTTTCGGTGCTGGAATCGGCAATCCTGGACTATTCAAGGTAAAATTATGCGTGTTACTAAGTGGTCCCCTACTTTCCGGCCTAACGTTGAATCCCCCATAGTCCCGGTTTGGATTGCCTTTGAAGGCCTTCCTATCCATCTTCATGATAAGAGAGCCTTATTTGATATTGCTGGGTTATTGGGGAAACCCTTGAGAATTGATTCGGCTACGGCCAATCTAGCTAGGCCTTCGTTATCTAGAATTTGTGTGGAGATTGATTTGACAAAAGAGATGCCTCAGAAAATTTGGATTAATTGTGGAAGTTTTGGTTTTTCTCAAAATGTGATTTATGAGAATAGGCCATTTTACTGTTCTCATTGCTTACATTTGGGACACGCAGATATTAATTGTCCCAAATGTAACCCTACTCCAAAGGCAATCACTCTGCCTAAGGATTCGTGGGTTCCTAAGCCTAATGCTAAGACTGATACCAATACACAAGGGGGGAAGTTTACAGCTCAGGAAAAAGGAAAAGGGATTGCTCAAACATTAATTACAGATTCTTCTACTTCTAATGATGCTGGAATAGAAGGAATTATCATGGAGGATCCTCCAGGAAAGCAAGTTACTCCCTTTGAAGATTTGCAGCATCCTGTTCCTGCAACAAAAACGTTTTCCCATGAGGAGATGAAAATTCTTCTCCAAATTGAGATTCCAGGTATTCAACACAGCAAGGACATTTCTACCTGCAGAGATGATTTTGATCTCAAACCTCTTATGGAGCAATTTGAGTTTGATCCAGAACTCTCTTCCAAGGAATATGACTCTGATGGAGAAAAAACAAAGATTAGGGAACCATTACAAAATTGGAAAGAGATCTGGCCAGACATTGCAGTTAAAGTTGACATCATTGTTAAAGATATGGCATTAAAAGATGCTTCAAAGGAGGCTACCAAATCACCTGCTTTTTCTCCAGAATTGGGGGATGCTAACATTCAGGAACTACCAGAGATTGGAACAGAGCCAACTCAGATTTCTGACATACCAAAAGATGCTATGATTCCTAATATGCCTGATGATGACTTCATCAAAGTCAATCACAAAAAACACAGGAAGAAAGATGAATCAGAGATACCGCCCAGAATTACAAGAAATATTGCAAGAAAGAAGGATCATACAGAATCAATAGGTTCTGTGTCTAATGCTCTTAATCACTTTGATTAATGAATATTTTACTATGGAATACTAGAGGTCTGGACTCTTCTTGTTCCAGGCTTTGCTCCTTAGTGAAATATTGGAAGATTCAAGCTCTTTTTATCATTGAACCTATTGTTAATAGCAATCGAGCCAGTCAGTTTATGTATGAGTTGGGTTTTCAGAAGGTTCTTTATTCAGACATTAACAAAATTTGGATTTTTTGGAATCCTTATGAAATGTCTATCTCAGATATTACCTGGCATCCTCAGTATGTTCACATGAAAATTAAACAAGGTAATTTTTCTGGTTGGTTTTCTGCCATTTATGGGGGTCATAACTACATTACTAGAAGGTCTCTTTGGAGTGCTCTTTCTCATATAGCTACTAGTATGGATGATCCTTGGATTGTAGGGGGAGATTTCAATGCAATAGCTTCTCACTGTGAACATAAAGGAAATTCTGTCCCTAATTTTACCAGCATGATAGAGTTTTCAGATTGTATTAATGCATGTGACTTGATTGACCTGCCTCATGTGGGTTCTTATTTCACCTGGTCAGGTAACAGATCCAATGGGAGAGTCTACAGGAGACTGGATAGGTGTTTGATCAATAATCAAATGCTTCACTTCTTTAATCAGATTCAAATTTCTATTCTTGAGAAAACCCCTTCAGATCATAATCCTATACTCCTACAGTGTCATCAGAATTCCTCTAATGGTCCAAAGTCTTTCAAATTTCAAAACATATGGCTGACTCATCCTAGTTTTTTAGACACTGTTAAAAAAAGCTGGCTCTCAAATTCTTTTGGAGGAGGAATGAAAGGTTTAGTGTCTAAATTGAAATGCCTTAAAAATGATTTAAAGACTTGGAATAGAGAAGTTTTTGGCAATCTCTTTGATGACATCAAATATTGTGAAAATTTGGTTCAACAAGCTGAGCAGGAATATGATAATGATCCCAGTACTAGCAATAGAGAGAATTGGTCACACTTGAAAGCTTTGCTTATGAAAAAGTACAAGTTGGAGAGAAAATATTGGAAGCAAAAAGCTCACATACACTGGTTAAAAGAAGGAGATTGTAACTCTCACTTCTATCATTCTTATGTAAAAGTGAGACAGAAAAAACAACAAATAACATCAATTTTGAATGAGGAAGGTAATCTGCTTACCACCTTGCCTGACATTGGTGATGCAGCTGTCTCTTTTTTCACCAAACTTTATTCAGTAGAGAGCCATATGGAAGATGATAGTATCCTGCAGCACATACCATCCTTGGTCAGTGATGATGACAATAATATGCTCATGCATTTACCTACTGAAGAGGAAGTTAAAGGGGCAGTCTGGGATCTAAATCAAAATGGAGCTCCTGGTCCTGATGGCTTTAATGGTAAATTTTTTAAAAAGTGCTGGGAGATTGTTGGAATTGATGTGGTAAGGGCCGTACAGGAATTCTTTATGGGTATTCATATACCAAAGGGTATATCGAGTAGCTTGGTTGTTTTGATTCCTAAAAAGGATAATCCTAATACATTTGCTGATTTTAGGCCTATTTTCCTATCTAACTTTGTAAATAAAGTTTGTACCAAGGTCTTAGCTACTAGGCTGATCAGAATTTTACCTAATATCATCTCCATTGAGCAAGCTGTTTTTATGCAAAACAGGGATATTTCAGATCAAATACTTATTGCTCAGGAAATGATTCAGTCTATTGATAAGAAAATGAGGGGTTCTAATGTGGTGGTTAAACTTGATATGGCTAAAGCGTTTGACAGGCTTTCATGGGAGTTTCTTGCACAAATTCTGGACAGATTTGGCTTTTCTCAGAATTTTATTCAGGTCATTACCAACAATCTCAAAGCAACCTATCTTTCTATTCTTGTCAATGGAGCTCCATTTGGTTTCTTTCAGCCCACAAGAGGAGTCAAACAGGGTGACCCTTTATCTCCATTTCTTTTTATTATTGCTTCTGAAGCCTTTTCTAGAGGGCTAAAGTGGAATATGCAGGCTGGATTAATTAAACCTTATTGGATGGGTACTGTGGGCTATCCTATTTCTCATCTTGGATTTGCAGATGATCTTCTAGTTTTCCTTAATGGAGAAGCTAAATCATTACAAAATTTTAAAAAATTTCTCAATGCTTACCAAGCAGCTTCTGGGCAATATGTCAATCTTGATAAGAGCTCTTATATATGTGGCAAATATGCTAGAGCTAGAACCAGAATCATTCATAGGATTTTGGGTATGCAAAAAGCTTCCTTGCCTATCAAATACCTTGGAGTGAACCTGCATAAGGGCATAAATAGGTTTGATTATTGCACTGATCTTATCAATCAGTTTGAAAAGAGATTAAGTTCTTGGAAGCAGAGAAACTTATCCCAAGGAGGCAGATTAGTGTTGATCAAACATGTCCTGAATGCACTTCCTCTTCATATTTTGGCAACTGATAAGCTGCCTAGAAAAGTTATCAATACTTTAGAGAAAAAAATGGCCTCTTTCTTTTGGGGGTCCTCTAATAATAAGCCTAAATTTCATTGGATTCGGTGGAAGCATCTTTGTTTGCCTACAAAAGAAGGGGGTTTAGGCATTAGATCTCTTAGTGATCTGGAGCAGGCCTATTCTATTAAGCTTTGGTGGAAGTGGAGATCTGATAAATCTTTATGGTCTGATTTTCTTAAGGCCAGATATCCTAGAAATCCAAATATGAATGTTAAGATAACTGATTCTCCTATTTGGAGAAGGATTTGTGATATTAATACCATTGCTTCTGAGATGTGTCAAGAGAATGTTGATGGCAGTGTGAAGTGGCTACCTGAGGAGGATGGAATATTTACCTTGAAATCTGCATACAACATGGTTAGAGCTGAACTTTATCCCACCTTCTCCTTCAAGCATGCTTGGCATCCTAAACAGCCCTTACATATCAAATTACTTCAATGGAAAATTTTAATAGGGATCTTGCCTATTACAGATAATTTGAGCAGATTTAATTCTGTCATCTATCCTTCTATTTGCCCTATGTGTAGGCAAGATGCAGACTCTGTCAATCATTTATTTTTTGATTGTAAAGTGGCTAAACAAATATGGAGTTCTTTCATAGGTATTTTCGAGATTCCTCTCAACAATCATATTCAGTCTACTAGACAAGTTCTCATGACCTGGTGGTTTAAGGCAGGGAGTAAAAAACTCACAGATCTGTTCAAACATAACCTCCCTGGTATTATTTGTTGGAATCTGTGGAGAGAATATTCAAAAATCATTTGGGGATATGATGATAAAAAACCTTCTGCGGATCAATTAATTTTTCAAATCAAACTATTTACCCAAAATTGGGTAATTAGTTTATCTGGTTTGAGATTTAATTCAATTGGCAGTGTGTTATTTGAAGAGAAGATGATTCCTCCTAACTTTAAGCTACAAGGATTATACTTCAAGGCAGTTAGATGGAAACGGCCTCAACAACAGCTAAAGCTTAACTCAGATGCAAAATTCTTACCTAATTGTGCTGCGGGTGGAGCTATTATGAGGAACAAGGAAGGAGAGCTGATCTTCGCGTTATCCTTCCCTCTCAAAGCTTCCTCGTCGTTGGAAGCTGAGCTCGCCTCAGTTCTCTACGCTACAGAATGGGCGCTCGATGCTGGCTACTCCAATTTTCAGGTTGAAATGGACGCAGCTGTGGCTTTGAAGTACATCTCAGACGGAAGTGTGGGAAGATGGAGAGGTTCTTTTCAGGAAACTGTGCTTCAAGCGAAAAGAAGGGGTGTGGTTTTCGGCCATGTTTTGAGAGAAGGAAACTGGGCGGCACATTTTTTGGCCGATCTATGTTCGGCCCATTTAGTTTTGTTTTCCAGGGCCTCTGATTTACCGGATCAGCCTCGTAAGGCTTATTATTCGGATCTGTTTGGAATTCCTACTTTCAGATATTTATCTTAATTTGTTCCTTTATTTTGTAATTTTAATTTTGGGTCAGGTCTAGCCCCCCCAAAATTTCGTTTCATTTTTTATGTTTGTTATTTTTTTCATGTATTTTTCCAGAGGAATGCATCTGTCGAGAGGTTTTGGTCTGGTCCCCCTCTCTTTTTGTACTCCTCTCTCATTTTAATAAAATAATGGCAAATGTTCCCCGGCATTTGCCCCACTGATTTTGGTGGTTTGCCTTCCGGGTTAAAAAAAAAAGGATGATGAAATTTTAATCTCAAGGAGGCTTTTTGATTTTGAATCCTTGAAGGTTTTTGTTTGAGCAAGTGTTGAGCAAAGGATGTAGCAAAGTTATTTTTCAGTTGTAGTCCGATTGTTCTTCGTAGAGTATCTTTTATACTTGGGTTGTCTTCCCGTTGGAGGAGGAGGCAATGCATTAAATGCGCGAACAGTTGACTTGACCAGTAGGACCCGGGAACTTTGGCGAGTTGTTATTTTGGGATAAAGTTATCCTGAAATAGCCTTGACAAGTCCATTTTTATACTTATTTTTCTTATCAAATTTAAGTGATTTTGGACTGAAAAACAGAAAAACAAGGCATGTTTTATATATTTTGGTTCAAGTTTTGTGAAATCAGGTAAAAATCACATCCATGATATGTTTGATGAAATTTCGGGTCAATTTAGCACAAAATGTGTCAATTCGAGTAACAAATGATATCATACCGAAAAAAGGAAGCAGAATTTCAAAGTGGTCCAGAAGGGAAAGTTGAAGAACACAAAATTCAGAACAAGACGGACAAAACACCTCACAGGCGCTTAAATAGGCGCCAAGAATGGCCGCCTACCAGGCCGCCTACCAACTTTTGAAAAACGACAATTTTGATCAAATTTGACCGGACCGGAGAAAAACGGAAGGCGGCCGACACTGGACGGAAGTCGGCCGCCTTCGATGGCCGCCTGCGGCACAAGGCGACGAACCAACCACCGGCCGGTGGGATTTGACGGCAGGCGGCCAGACAGGAACGGCAGACGGCCGCCTGCCGGACCGCCTGCGGCGGACGAGTTGACCGGCGTCACGTCCTGCCGGTGACGTGACGGAAGGCGGCCGGGCCAGGACCAGAGGCGGCCGCCTGTTTGGCCGCCTACCAGATTTTTTTTGCTATAAATACCCCGATTTTTGCTGAACTCAAATACACCTCTTCCAACCCTAATTCAGTTCAAAAAGGTCCTGTTCTTCAGCTATTTCCGCAGCTCCAAGGATTTTTGAGAGAGAAGAGAAACTTCAAATCTTCATATCTTCTTCATTTTAGCTTTAAATTGTAAGTTCTTTATATGTATTTTCATCTTCTCAACGAGTAGAATCTGAATCTGTGCTTTGTTTTCTCGATCTGTTCTTCGAATGTTTCCAGAATAATTATCTAGTATTTCGCATTTTCTTCCATAAATTAAATAAAATAGTTGTTGATGTTGAATTCATTCCAATTAATTATATAGTTGTTCACTAGCCTCAAGGTTGTTATTTATCTGAATAAAGTTAATTTTCACGAAGTGCAAGTAATTTGTAATTAATTTCGGTAATTAGGTGTTATTATTGCATAAATTAAATTAATTACACAAAAATAGAAAAAAATAGTATCGGCCCTAATTCCAGTTTATTTCACTGTAATATCACCCCTAGTAGTCAACAAAAATTTTTAGAACGAATTTAGCCTATTTTTAATTGCCTTTTGTATTTTATAGTTAAAAGTGGGAAAATTATCAATTAGGGTTAAAATTGGATTTTAGGTTTAAAAATTCGTGAAAAATTCCAAAAAGTCATATTGTAGTTCCAGAAAGTTTATTTTGACAATATCTTATTTTTGTTTAATTTTTGCTATTATACATGTTTAATTCCTTGTTAATATTTAAATTATTTACCATATTGTTGAATGCAAAAATAATGTTTAGTAGCTAATTTTGTTTTGGGCATGAATTGAGTAAAGGAATATGGATTGAATTGTTAGCCGAAAATTAAGGGTTAAAATTAATTAATTGAGCTAGTTATTCAATTTGATGAATTAGTAATTAATAATTTTTAGCCAATTTCATTAGTTAAATTTTGGAAAATTATTTCTAACTAGTCTATGAGATTAGAAATTAATTTGAGCCAACTCTATTCAAGCACATTAATAAGGCCTAGAAATAGGATAATTTTAATGAAATGGATTTACATCTTGTCTATGAGAATTAAATTCAAATTGCTTAAATAATGAATTTAATTAGTTAATGAAATTGGCTATTTTTATTAATTAAAATTTTGGAGAATTAGTTCTGCCTTGTCTATGAGATTAGAATTTAATTCAAGCCAACCATTTTTGAATACATTAATGAAACCTAGAAATAGGATAAATTAATGAAAGTAATTTCTATTCTTGTCTATGAGAAAAGAAATTATTAGTCCAATTGTTGTTTTAATTACTAGGTCCAAGAATATATCCATTCCCAATTACTCAATTCATTACCCTTACTTGTCTCAAAAAAATTTTAGAATATTTAAATCTTAAATCTTTTAGTTGAAATTTGCTCCTAGTGTAATTGTGCAAGTTGGCCTAGTCTAGAATACAATCACCCTTTTTGTATTGAAAAAGCTTCCAACAATTAGCGATAGCCCGTGACTAAGACTAAATTAAGAAAACTCTTCCGCCATTCCTCAAGAGACACGATACTCGGGGAAAAACCGAAAGGTTAGATTCCGTTTTACTACAACGCCGCGAAAGCGGTTATCAAATGGCGCCGTTGCCGGGGAATGGCACGGTAATTTCTTAATCTAGTTCTAGCATAGGTGAATTCTAGTTAGGGAGACTTTTTCGCACTTGCGATATTTGTATAAAGATTTCAGGATAAATGAATGCACACCCGCTCTAAAGGAGTGGAAGGGCTACTTGAACTTAATCCTGAACCTGAACGAACTTTGTGGAAAAATCTTTTGATCCACAAGAAACCAATCATGACGGACCAAAAGACGGTGCTGCAAAACCTCATGCCAAGCTTCATCGAGGATGATAGCATAAGCGCACCAACAATAGAGGCGGCCAACTTCGAGATAAAACCCGCCATTATCAACATGATGTCTAATCATCAATTTGGCGGGTCCAAACAAGACGATCCGAGGGCCCACATGCTGTGGTTCACCAGAGCGTGCCAAACATTCCGCTTCAACGGAGTGACTCCTGACGCTGTAAAGCTGACCCTATTTCCTTTCTCACTTCGAGATAGGGCATCTCTATGGTTGGATAGCTTTCCAACAGGACATTTCACGACATGGGCATCACTACACCAGGCGTTCATGCAAGAGTACTTTCCTCCGTCGGCGGTTGCTAAAATTAAAACAGCAATCCAAAATTTTAGGCAATTCCCGACGGAATCATTAAATGAAGCATGGGAGCGCTTCAAGGATATGAGAAACAAGTGTCCACTCACACTGATGGACCCTAGCAGCTTGATGTTCCATTTCTATAATGGGCTTCAAGTTGGAAGAAAAAAAGAGCTTGATTTCTCTTCGCAGGTGGGATCGTTCCTTGATATGGCGTCCGACGCCAATGAAGCTCTGGTGGAGAAGGTCACTTCCAACGCAAGATACTGGTACGATGAAAGAACTCCAATAGCCACAAAACCAGGCTATCTTGAAGTTGACCAACTCACGGCCTTAACCGCAAAGATTGAAGGGTTGGTGGTGGAAGTGAAAAATCTGAAGGGCGAAAACAATCACACCAACCAGGTCAACCACATAGGTGCTGCCCCGAATCAGCAACCATCCCGTTACTTTGGGAACTCAAACTCTGCCCCACACTCATCACAATTTAATGTTTATTCGCCTGTTTCTAATTCTACTGAACTTGTACTCTCCTGTGAGATATGTTTTGGTCCGCATTTGACCAATTCATGTCAATTAGTTGATGATTGTAATGTAAGTAACAACAGGGAGGTAAACATGCTGGAATATGGCCGAACGAAACAAGAAGGGCCATGGGCAAATTAAGCTAATAGGGGGGTAACATAAATTACCCTCCCCAGAATTACCAGGGGAGAAATTACGAGGGCAACCAATGGCGGGGGGATTACAACAATGGTCCTCCTCGTGGAGGTTACCAAGGTAACCAGAGCTACCCCATCAACAACAATCAAGGGCACAACTTCCACGGGCGAAGCCAAGGAGGGGCAGTAAACCAATCAACCCAGAACAATCAGGTTTACGTGCCCCCACATATACGACAAACAGAGGCGGCCCAAACCTCGGAGATAGGCTTGTTGGTAGCTGAACTAGCAAGGCAACAGGAGGAAATGGCAAAATACAAAGCTAGCACTGACAATCAGATCAAAACTCTGATGATGCAAATTACTCAGAATAATGTTCCCGGTCGTCAGCCTGGCAATTTGCCTAGCACTACAGAACCTAATCCCCGTGAACATGTGCAAGCTATCACTCTCCGAAGTGGGAGACAAACAACCGAGGACAAGCAGAAGAACAATGAAGAGGAGGAGCCACCTAGCATGACACCTGAAAAACATATTGATGCTCCAACTGAGAAGAGAATGGAACCAACACGCCCTAACTCAAAGGTCACCATTGTCAAACCTTCTCTCCCGTTTCCTTCACGGGTTAGAAATGATGACGATAGTAGGAAATACAACAAATTCCTAGACCTACTCAAACAACTCCACGTCAACCTGCCGCTGATGGATGCATTGGCGGAGATGCCAAAATATGCCAAGTTCTTCAAGGACTTGCTGACAAACAAGAGACAGCTGCAGGAGCTCTCAGTCGTGGACCTAAATGCAGAATGCTCAGCGGTGGTTCAAAGGTCAATACCTGAAAAGCTAAAGGATCCAGGTAGCTTCACTACCCCTTGTTCAATTGACAATTTCAATTTCAATAATGCTCTAGCTGACTTAGGGGCGAGTATCAACCTGATGCCCTCCTCTATAGTCGAGAAGCTAGGACTTGGGGAAATGAAACCCACCAGGATGTGTCTTCAACTGGCTGATCGCTCAGACAAATATCCGAAAGGAATTATTGAAGACGTCTTGGTCAAGGTTGACAAATTCATTTTCCCAGTCGACTTTGTAGTAATGGACATGGAAGAGGATAGGGAAACACTTCTTATTCTGGGAAGGCCCTTTCTGGCTACCGCCAGGGCCTTGATTGATGTCACTGATGGCTCATTAACTCTAAGAGTTGGAGATGATTTATGCACCTTCCGACTCTCCGATGTTATGAAACACCCCATAGATTCCTTGCAAGGATGTCATTTTCTTGATACTTTCGAATCAATTGAAGGATATCTGTTTGGGGGAGAGAATGGACATGTAAGTGATAAAGCATGTCTGTTAAAAGAAGCAAACAGTGACATGAGTGATGCATGTGAGAGTTGTGAGGACGTAATAATTGAGCAAGCTTCTCACGAATTAATGTCTGAGTTCGGGGGGGGGGGGGGGGGGGGGGGAGAAAAATGAACAAAACTTAAGAAATGACCACCCCCTTGAACTAAAGAAACTCCCTGACCATTTAGAATACGCATTCTTGGATGACGAAGGCAAATGCCCTGTCGTCATCGCCGCACACTTAAGTGAGGAACAAAGGGGCAAATTACTTGGAGTCCTTAAGACACACAAGCAAGCAATTGCTTGGAAACTTGAGGACATCAATGGAATAAGTCCAACCTTTTGTACCCACACCATCAAGATCAAGGAAGGGTTTAAACCTGTCGTCCAACCACAACGACGTTTGAACCCAAACATGATGGAAGTAGTGCGTGCTGAAATCGTCAAACTGCTGGATGCGGGTATCATTTACCCCATATCTGATAGCCAATGGGTAAGCCCGATTCATGTTGTCCCCAAAAAGGGGGGAATGACTGTCACAAAAAATGAAAAGGGTGAACTTCTGCCCAGTCAAACTGTTACCGGGTGGCGAATGGTAATTGATTACCGCAAATTGAATGAAGCCACCCGGAAGGACCATTTTCCCCTCCCCTTCATCGATCAATTAATAGAGAGGTTGGCAGGCCATATTCATTATTGTTTCGTGGATGGCATGAGTGGATACTTCCAAATTCATGTCAACCCGGAAGACCAAGACAAAACTACGTTCACATGCCCTTTTGGGACCTTTGCTTTTCGTAGGATGTCTTTTGGTCTCTGTAATTCTCCTGCCACTTTCATGAGGTGCATGATTGCCATATTTGAAAAATACATTGGCCACTTCATGGAGGTATTCATGGATGATTTCTCTATTTTTGGGGAATCCTTTGAAAATGTCTTGAAACCCTGGAAAAGGTACTTATCCGCTGCAAGGAAACCCACTTAGCCTTAAGTTAGGAGAAATGTCACTTCCTTGTGAAAGAGAGTATAGTACTTGGACACAAAGTGTCAAGTAACAGGGTCGAGGTTGACCGTGCGAAAATTGAAACGATAGAGAAACTCCCTCCACCAACCACGGTAAAAGCCATCCGCAGTTTCTTAGGACACGCGGGCTTTTATCGTCGTTTTATAAAGGATTTCTCTAAAATTGCAAAACCTCTCACCCGGTTACTTGAAAAAGATGCAGTTTTTGTATTCTCTGATGAATGTCACCAAGCTTTCCCAACACTTAAAACACAACTTATCAATGCTCCAGTACTTGTGGCCCCGGATTGGAGTTTACTTTTCGAACTCATGTGTGACGCTAGTGACTTAGTAGTGGGAGCCATTCTCGGCCAAAGGAAGGACAAGAACTTCCACCCAATCTACTACGCTAGCAAAACTCTATCCGGACCACAACTGAACTACACCACGACTGAAAAAGAATTCCTTGCTATTGTTTGTGCTTTAGAGAAGTTTAGGACTTACATCATTCTTTCGAAGGTTATTATCTATACCGATCATTCGGCCATTAGATATCTCCTCCAAAAGCATGATGCTAAGCCTAGACTGTTACGCTGGGTTCTTTTGTTGCAGGAATTTGATATTGAAATCAGGGACCGAAAAGGGTCTGCTAATCAGGCAGCTGATCACCTTTCAAGGTTAGATGTCGAATTAGCAGAAACCTTTGGAAGATGCGAGGTGGAGGAACTTTTTCCTGCGGAGAGGTTAATGGCAATATCCGCCAAGGAACAAACACCATGGTATGCCGACATTGCCAACTACCTTGTTGGTAACGTCGAGCCTACCGACCTAACAAGGCACATGAAGAGGCGGTTCCTGTCAGAAGCAAGGCACTATTTTTGGGATGATCAATATCTATTCCGAATTTGTGCTGACCAGGTGGTGAGAAGATGTGTTACTGAAGCTGAGGGAAGAGACATACTGAAACATTGTCACAGCGGTCCTACTGGGGGCCACTTTTCAGGGAATAGAACTGCCAGACGGGTTCTGGACTGTGGGTACTTCTGGCCCACTATTTTTAAAGATGCTAATGTATTTGTTTCCTCGTGTGATAACTGTCAGCGAATCGGGAACATTTCTGGGCGCAATGAGATGCCCCAACACTATATATTACCTTGTGAGGTATTTGATGTTTGGGGCATCGACTTTGTTGGACCTTTTCCCAGCTCAAGAGGGAACAAATACATTCTTGTGGCCATTGATTATGTTTCTAAGTGGGTTGAAGCTCAGGCCTGCGTCACCAACGACTCTCGAATAGTCGTGAATTTTCTGAAAAAGTTGTTTACGAGGTTTGGTGTGCCTAGGGTTTTGATCAGTGACAGAGGGACTCATTTTCATAATGACCCTATGGCCCGACTTTTGGCCAAATATGGAGTCCAGCACCGAAGCGGAGTAGCGTACCACCCCCAGACTCAGGGGCAGGTTGAGAACGCTAACAGGGATTTGAAGTCCATTTTAGAGAAAACTGTTGCCCAGACCAGGAAAGACTGGTCAACTAAACTTGATGACGCACTTTGGGCATTTCGAACCGCATACAAAACCCCGATTGGAACCACCCCATTTCGCCTAGTATACGGGAAGTCTTGCCACCTACCCGTTGAACTCGAACATAAAGCACTTTGGGCGATGAAAAATGTTTGTTTCAAACTTGACGCTGCAGGGAAAGAACGATTTTACCAGCTAAATGAACTGGAAGAGTGGAGAGCGCAAGCTTTTCATAATTCCAAATTCTACAAAGAACGGGCCAAACTCGATCTATCATGATCAACACATCAAGGCCCGTGGTTTCAATGCTGGGGACAAGGTGCTACTGTTCAACTCCCGGTTAAAACTTTTTCCGGGAAAACTGAAATCAAGATGGTCCGGACCGTTCACGGTCGTGAAAACTTACCCCTATGGCACCATCGAGATCGAAGATGCAAGCGGGGGTCCCTTTAAGGTCAATGGCCACCAACTCAAACTTTACCACGGTGGTCCGGTCGAAAAAAGCAAGGAGATTCTCTATCTCAAGAAATTTTGAACCAAAGGAGGAAATTCGTCAAGCTAGTGACGTTAAAGAAGCGCTCATTGGGAGGCAACCCAACACACACAAAAAAAAAAACTAACCTTAAAAAATATATTACTTTGTTTTTTTGCAGATGTCTGGAGGAGGAAGCGACGATCCCATCTTTCAGGAGCCACCACTGGCTAGGCATGACCCATTGCACGTACCAGATATCCCATTCGCTACTGATGCTGACCGCACACGCTTCCAGACGTGGGGGCAGTACCGCACTCTTCTAGCTTCCATGATCCTGGATCAGAGGATGCTCAAGGAATGGGGATACTGGGCTGACATTGATGCTCTACTAGGAGATTCTTTGTGGCGTGGGATTCTATCCATACAGGAGAGAGCCAGCTTCCCATTGACGATGGAGTTCCTATGCTCTCTACGCTTCACTCACTACGGCCACACTGTGCACACAAGATCTGTCATTAGGCCAGCGACTCAGATGAGATTCACTATCATGGGCATCGAGCACTCCATCACTGTGGCTGAGCTCGGATGGAGGATTGGGCTCTATGCTCCTGCATATACACAGACAGACGAGTTCTGTGCTCTCCCGACACGTTTACCTGAGGCATTTGATATTGATGAGTTCTGGCACAGACACTCCACATACACCAGACCGTTCCTCCGCATGCACCCCCAGTCGAGCCGGTGGAGGCAGACTCACTGGTATATACTCTCCTTTGTACTCTCTTGTGGTTTTTTTGGACGACCTAACAACACGAACAGGTTGTCCAAAAAGGACATCCTATTCTTTTGGAGTCTGGTTCACCGCACCCCGGTGAATATGGCAGTCCTCTTGGCTCGTTTCTTCCGGAGTCAGGGGAAGAGTGTTCGCCGCACGATCCAGACAGGGCCCTTCGTCACTACTCTCGTCCGGTCTTTCTATCCTGACCTAGACATTCCAGATCTACTCCCACTACAGGATAGCATTCGCATTCTTAGATCCTCATCCTTTGGGAACATGAGGATCAAGAAGAAGCAAAATACTCAGGAGCTGCCGGGCATTGAGCAGTCGACACAGCAGAGTAGCTCTTCTCGAGCCCCACCACACATGAGACCTGGTGAGCCAGCCTCGGACATGCCTAGTGCCTCAGATTGGAGTGCGATGATGGACGCGATGAGGGGTCTTCAGACCTCATTCGTAGATTTTCAGGGTGCACAGGAGAGAGCATTTCGGGAGATGCGAGAGGCACATGCGTCGGCCCTGGGAGAGTTCAGAGATTATAGACTGGCACAGGAGGGAGCCAACAGGGATATTCTGGAGCAGCTAGAGACCCAGCGACTGGATATTGAGGAGATACGAGAGTGGCTGCGGCCTAGTCATGGATCACGGGATGACACAGGCGATGCCTAGATTTGCTTCTTCCTTGACATTTATTTTTGTTTGTTTGTTTATTCAGGATTGGACATTGCGCTGCTCTTTTGACTTGAATGCTCTCACAAACTAGCTATGGATGCTGTAAGAATTTTTAAAACATTTTTATTCCTGTTTTCATTATTCCTCTTCACAAAATCTTTTCAAAACTCAAGTGTGAGGAAAGAACCCAAAAAAAAATGTGCCTTTATTTCTAAACTTTGTGCAGACCTCGAGGGCGAGGTCCAGCTCAAGTGTGAGGAGGTTGCGTTTTACACTCAAAATGTTAAAACCTTGTTTTAGATCAATCTTTTTACTATTTTTGATATGAAACATTCTCCTCTCAATTGTTATCAATCACATAATAGCTTAGAGGATCACCCTTATTATAAGAATTTATTTTTATTATTATTTTTAGAAAACTTGAAATTGTTATGGGTTTTTGGTTGCGAATGTAAGGGGTCGATTTTGTTTTAATTGGACATTCATTTTATTCAAAAAAAAAATACTTATTAATAAATCTCTTCAAAACTCATTGTTATAGGACAATTCCATCTCCGAAAAGGGGCTCTGTTTCATTCGTTAATCATAGTCTGTGAGAATGAAATATGCATCTACCATGGGATAACACCGCCAACAAGAGTGGAAAAGAGACACAAAAAAAAATATAATAATAATTTGTGAATAAGATAAATGTCCAAATTAGAATAATGAAAACCTTGGGAAAATGAATTGATTGGTGGTTTAACATAATCAATAGTTTTTTTTAATAATAATTTTAAATTCTTGTATTTTGGGTGATTTTTCTAAAATGTTTAAAAATTGACAATAAAAAGGGAGATTTTTGTTTCTATTTCTTTAATAGCAATTCGATTATGATTCAGTCAGGTTTTACCTTTTTTGAGTGTGTTTGCAACTAATTTGTCGCTTGAGGACAAACAACGCTTAAGTGTGAGGAGATTGATAAGTCCATTTTTGTACTTATTTTTCTTATCAAATTTAAGTGATTTTGGACTGAAAAACAGAAAAACAAGACATGTTTTATATATTTTGGTTCAAGTTTCGTGAAATCAGGTAAAAATCACATCCATGATATGTTTGATGAAATTTCGGGTCAATTTAGCACAAAATGCGTCAATTCGAGTAACAAATGATATCATACCGAAAAAAGGAAGTAGAATTTCAAAGTGGTCCAGAAGGGAAAGTTGAAGAGCACAAAATTCAGAACAAGAAGGACAAAACACCTCACAGGCGCCCAAATAGGCGCCCAGATTGGCCGCCTACCAGGCCGCCTACCAACTTTTGAAAAAAGTCAATTTTGATCAAATTTGACCGGACCGGAGAAAAACGGAAGGCGGCCGACACTGGACGGAAGTCGGCCGCCTTCGATGGCCGCCTGCGGCACAAGGCGACGAACCAACCACCGGTCGGTGGGATTTGACGGCAGGCGGCTAGACAGGAACGGCAGGCGGCCGCCTGCCGGACCGCCTGCGGCGGACGAGTTGACCGGCGTCATGTCCTGCCGGTGACGTGACGGAAGGCGGCCGGGCCAGGACCAGAGGCGGCCGCCTGTTTGGCCGCCTACCAGATTTTTTTTGCTATAAATACCCCGATTTTTTCTGAACTCAAATACACCTCTTCCAACCCTAATTCAGTTCAAAAAGGTCCTGTTCTTCAGCTATTTCCGCCGCTCCAAGGATTTTTGGGAGAGAGAAACTTCAAATCTTCATATCTTCTTCATTTTAGCTTCAAATTGTAAGTTCTTTATATGTATTTTCATCTTCTCAACGAGTAGAATCTGAATCTGTGCTTTGTTTTCTCGATCTGTTCTTCTAAGTTTTCCAGAATAATTATCTAGTATTTCGCATTTTCTTCCATAAATTAAATAAAATAGTTGTTGATGTTGAATTCATTCCAATTAATTATATAGTTGTTCACTAGCCTCAAGGTTGTTATTTATCTGAATAAAGTTAATTTTCACGAAGTGCAAGTAATTTGTAATTAATTTCGGTAATTAGGTGTTATTATTGCATTAATTACATTAATTACACAAAAATAGAAAAAAATAGTCTCGGCCCTAATTCCAGTTTATTTCACTGTAATATCACCCCTAGTAGTCAACACAAAATTTTAGAACGAATTTAGCCTATTTTTAATTGCCTTTTGTATTTTATAGTTAAAAGTGGGAAAATTATCAATTAGGGTTAAAATTGGATTTTAGGTTTAAAAATTCGTGAAAAATTCCAAAAAGTCATATTGTAGTTCCAGAAAGTTTATTTTGACAATATATTATTTTTGTTTAATTTTTGTTATTATACATGTTTAATTCCTTGTTAATATTTAAATTATTTACCATATTGTTGAATGCAAAAATAATATTTAGTAGCTAATTTTGTTTTGGGCATGAATTGAGTAAAGGAATATGGATTGAATTGTTAGTCGAAAATTAGGGGTTAAAATTAATTAATTGAGCTAGTTATTCAATTTGATGAATTAGTAATTAATAATTTTTAGCCAATTTCATTAATTAAATTTTGGAAAATTATTTCTAACTAGTCTATGAGATTAGAAATTAATTTGAGCCAACTTTATTCAAGCACATTAATAAGGCCTAGAAATAGGATAATTTTAATGAAATGGATTTACATCTTGTCTATGAGAATTAAATTCAAATTGCTTAAATAATGAATTTAATTAGTTAATGAAATTGGCTATTTTTATTAATTAAAATTTTGGAGAATTAGTTCTGCCTTGTCTATGAGATTAGAATTTAATTCAATCCAACCATTTTTGAATACATTAATGAAACCTAGAAATAGGATAAATTAATGAAAGTAATTTCTATTCTTGTCTATGAGAAAAGAAATTATTAGTCCAATTATTGTTTTAATTCCCCTAATTACTAGGTCCAAGAATATATCCATTTCCGATTACTCATTTAATTGCCCTTACTTGCCTCAATAATTTTTTAGAATATTTAAATCTTAAATCTTTTAGTTGAAATTTGCTCCTAGTGTAATTGTGCAATTTGGCCTAGTCTAGAATACAATCACCCTTTTTGTATTGAAAAAGCTTCCAACAATTAGCGATAGCCCGTGACTAAGACTAAATTAAGAAAACTCCTCCGCCATTCCTCAAGAGACACGATACTCGGGGAAAAACCGAAAGGTTAGACTCCGTTTTACTACAACGCCGCGAAAGTGGTTATCAAGCCTGAAATGTCCGCCAATCATCAGCTTTTACTCTCCAAGGTACGGGGTGAATTAAATGTGCATTTAATGCGTGTACTGTAGCTTTTCCGTTGAAGTCTTCTAGCTGTTGAGGGAATCTTCCGTTGGTTTCACCGGTTGAAGAGTTTCATAAAAATTCTCTAAGTGTCAGGCCTTCTGTTATCTTCAGCAGAAAGTCTCTCAGAGAAGGTCTTGAGTACTTCTGTTGGAATAAGCTATCAGAGGGTCCTTTAGGTCTTCTGTCAGATGCGAACTAACAGAGAGTCTATAAGGTTTTTGTCTGAGTAAGAATCAACAGAGGGCCAAAGGTCTTCTGTCAGGACAAAGCCTATCAGAGGGTCTTCTGTCAGGAGGTCTTCTGTCAGTCGACTAATCTAAGAAACTTTAAAGGAAAATTTCTAATACAATAAATCTAAAGAGGGGGTACTCTAAAGTCCTAATAAATATAGCATCATCAAAATCTAATTACAATTATTCCTTACAATTTCCCCCCTTTTGATGATGCCAAAACCCTTTAACTATTTCCAGAGAAGTGCCTTCACCATAAAGGAGTTAAAGTTTAAAACTTTCATTAAAATCTTGGTGGGCAACTTAGCATAGGAGAATAGTAAGAGTACGGTACATTCAAGATAACAGATAATAAAACAAGATAAATAGAATTGAGAAGGTAAACATACAAAGCAGACAATAAGAACAGATAAGGAGTGATTGCCTTACAGATTGAAAGGCAGAGATGTTCTTTTATTAAGGAAAAGGTTTACAAGGATATTTCCTTTACAGATTCTCCCTTTCAGCTGCAGCTAAGGCTTGATCTTCCAGTTCTTGCAATCTCTTTAGCTCTGCATTGACAGCTTCTCGAATTCCTACAAGATTGCCAGAGCTCTGATGTGAGGCCCAGATAGGTGAGAGCTTGCAATCCAGATAGCTAAGAACACCTTCATGAATGTCCTTTCCGGGGAGAATTTTGTTGAGGTATCAAAATTCAGCTTCTTCTAAGGAACCACCATGTCTGACCTTCACTAGACCATCTCTGTCAAGATATAGGTTCTGCTGCTGCATTGGGGTCATCTTCTCCTTCATTTCCTCAAACTGAGTTCTATCAATTTTGTGAGAACCACCCAATCTCCATTCTCTGAAGTTCAAAGCCTTCTTCTTCTTGGTGCCCTTCCTGGGAGGAGACGGGGGTCTCTGAATGCCGGCTAACCTCTTTTTCTGAAAGGTAGCCTCATAGTAAGGAGTTGGGTTAATAGGTGCAGTTCTGGTAGGACGGGGCTTAAGATGTTGAGGGTCCTCTTCCCCCTTTTTGGCATCATCGAGATCGCCAATCATTAAGGAAAGCTTCTGGAACTCTGAAGCTTGAGTAGAAACAATCTGTTCAAGCATTTCTGGCAGAGATTGAGTAACAGAGGTTATCCCCTCTATCAATCCTTGTTGTTTCTGAATGGCAGAGATGATATCTTTGTTACTGGCTTCCAAAAGGATCATCTTCTGATACCTTTCTTTGTCAGCTGCTAGGAGGAGCTTGCCTTGGTTTGAGTGTTATTTGCAAAGAATGTGAAGGCCCTTGAGGTTCTCTCGGACTTGAAGATCAGACCTCTGTAGGGAATCAACAACTTGAGATAGGGAGGTAAGGGTGACATGCTGTGAATTCAGAGTTTAATTCATTGAAATGAGGATAGTCTTGATAGTGTCCACTTCATTTGAGATGACATCAACCTTTGCATTGAATGAGGTCATGAAGTTCTGCATGGAGGTTTTCAGGGTGTCGGATAGGTGCTTGAAACCAGATTCAATGGTTTCATCCACTTGGGTCAGATGTTTGAAGTGTTTATCATTGATGAGGACAAGCTTGTTCATTCCATCCAGCATTTGTCCACCAAAGTCTTTTGCTGCTGTCACAAAGTCATTGAAGGGAATCTGATTCTCTTGTCCAGCAGAGTTAGGCATCACTAAGCCTCTTCCCTTAGGCATAAGGTGATGTTCTTGGACAGAGGAGAGATATTGGACATGCATTTCAAGCTTTAGTTGAGTCAGAGGGGGGGGGGGGGTCTTCTGCCTTTTGGAGGTTGCTTTGTTGGGGTGGTTGACAATGAATCCATCCATGTGAGAGGAATCCTCATAAGATGAGTAAATAGGGATTCTGTTTTTGATCACCTTTTTCTTTCTGCGAAAGGAAGGATTGGAGGCAGTAGAATGCCTAGAATAGCCATGGGGTGCAGAAACAGGAGAGACGGTTGTAGGGTCAGAGGATCTCAGGTACCAGACTGGTTTTTGTTGAGTTGGGGGTTGCTGTGGTGGTGGGGAAACCAGTTTGGTATTTTGGTGCTTAGACTTTTGAGGCGTGGGGGATTTCTGTCGAGCTGGTTGAGATGAAGAGGTAATCTGTTGAGGTTGGGTTGGAATAATCTGGCGTTGAGGTGATGGGGGAGGAGAAGGAGATCTGTTCTTTGTTGGGGTAAACTCTTTGCAGGGTGAGGAGGGTTTGGATTTGGATTTGGGGGTGGAGGATTTTTGGGGAGTGGGGGTTCTCTGTGTAGATGGGGTTTTCTGTTAAGGTGAGGAGGTGCTCTGTTGAGGTGTTGGGAGTTTTTGCACAGAGGGGGATTTGGGTGAAACAAGAGTAAGAGGTTCTGATGGGATATGTACAGAGGGAGAGGGGGCAGTTACCTTAATTACATGATCTTCTAGCAGAGATGCTCTCCACTCAGTGATAAGTTCCATCATTATAGTTCCTACATCCTTAGGTGTGGAAGATTCACCAGGAATGAAGTTGGGGTTTACAGATTCCTTTGCCTTCTTGGCAAATAGCCAAGCTTCAAAGGCTTCAATCTCATCATCTACAAGAGGCTTCACAGTTTCATCTGAGGGAGTAGAGATCAGGACAACTTTACCTTTGTAGTTGGCCTTCTTTTTTTCAAGAACAAATCTGAGGAAGTTGAGGGCAAAGCATTTGGACACATCATCTGTTCCCACCCAGTTTAGAACTGCAGCTTCCTCAGACTCATAGTGATTTAAGTACTGAATGATTTTCGTTAGAGGCCCCATCCTCCATCTCCTCCAGGCTAACACTCTTTCGAATTGCTTGTCCAGGGCAACTCGGTAGTCCACCTCAGGTTCTCTGTCCGGAGAGGCATTCTGTTGTTGTTCAGGCATAAAGGTTTGGGGTTCCCCCTGAGTTATGGCATCCTTCACCATTGACTCGTCCTCAGAGTCACTAGACTCGAAAGTGATCCTCTTTCCTTACCAAACAGGTTTTCTGGACAAGGTAGATGAGGTGGATTCTGCTGGTTCCCCTGAGCTATTGGGCTAGTCTGAAGGATATGAGTTTTGACCTTCTGTTTCTTGGGAGCCTGAGTGGCAGAAGGGGTAGATGATCCGGATCCAGAAGAAGGTCTCTTCCTCTTAGGGTTAGATTTCTTTGCCAATACCTTCTTGGCCTTTTTTGGAGCAGTTTTCTTGGTAACTGCTTTCTTCACCACTTTCCTCACCAGAGGTTCCTCCTCTGAACTGGTTGAGGTGTTCTGCTGAGAGGATTTCTGGTGTAACTTCTGCCTGTTCAGATCCAGCTTCGCTAAATGCTTAACTTCAGCCTTTATAGCAGCATCACGGTTGCTGGTGGTGGACAGGAAAATTACCTTGGAGTGATCCACCAAGATTGGCTTCCTGAGCCCAATCCCTTAGACTAATAGCTCAGAAATCAGAAAGCATGGCCTACCTTCCCAGAATAGACGCCAGTTTCTTTGCTCTTCCTCTTGGGCACTTTCACAAACTCAATTATTGATCTGACAATGACCTGTCCCTAGTTGACATTCGCCTTGTGCAACATAGGATAAATGGCCTTGGCCTGGGAGATGGTGAACTCATCAGTGGATGTGTATCTGCACCATACGCACTTGTGCAGAATGTTCACAAGCAACTCAATGTCCCTCTTCAGTGAGTGCTTTTTATTGGTTAGCTTGGGTATCTTGGCACCTGGTTTGCCGTAGTTTGAGGCAAATTCCTCGACAGTGATGTCCGCATCTTCTATGTCAAAGAGTCCGTTTGATTCATTGTCTACCTGAATTTTGAAAAAGCTGTTGATGACCCCAACATTAACAGTGACTTTCTTTCCATTTACAGAGGAGGTGATGACCTCGTCTTCGTAGTTAGCGTTGAGGTAAAACTCAACCACATCAATAGTGATGTATTGAGTATAGTTGAAGGTGATTACCTTTTCCAGTTGAGAGCCGTTGAGGCATTCGAGTATCCTTTCCATCAGTTCCTCATCCCCAACAAGCTTTGGGAGTGCGTAGAGATCGCATTTCATCCCAGTGAGAACGTTCTTGGACAAGGTCTCCTGTAGCACCTTTGAGAGAGAGTTGAAACTGATAACCGCCATTAGTGTGAAAATGAGAGTTCTGAAAACTTGAGAGCTATGGAGGTTCGAAGGTTTGAGAGTAATGAGAGCAGTAACGGTTTAGGTTGGAGAAGAGGAATATATGGGTTCGGGTTAGTGGACGTTTGAGATTATTGGCGGTTTCGAGGTACCAATAAATGAAAAGGAGCGCAGTAAATGTTTTGCGACTGTAATACCGTTTTAAGGGTAGAAGGGTAAATGACCGTGAATAAGTTACTAGGTCACCCGGTTAATCAAAATATTTCTAAGTCCACAACCTTCTGTTAGAAGAGGAGGGTTTCTGTTGCTAAGGTGTTCTGTTTGAGATTAGAGGTTCTGTGTTCAGAGTAGAGAACAGAAGGGGTTCTGCAACAGAGATTCTGTTAACAGAGAATCTGTAGCAGAAGATCTTCCAATCAACCTTCTCTTGGAATTTCATCCATCATTCCCAATTCTTCTCTCAACTTGTTGAATCTAGCCTCGGCCAAAGGCTTTGTCAGAATATCTGCAAGTTGGTCTTCTGTTGACACATGCTCCATTCATATGTGCTTCTTCTCAACATGATCTCTAATGAAGTGATGTCTGATCTCAATGTGCTTTGTCCTGGAGTGAAGAACTGGATTCTGAGAGATGGCAATGGCACTGGTGTTGTCACACAGAAGCTTGATCTCTTTTGCTTGAATGCCATAATCCTTCAGTTGTTGCTTCATCCAGAGTAGCTGAGCACAGCAACTCCCAGCTGCAATGTATTCAGCTTCTGGTGTACTTGTTGAGATTGAGTTCTGCTTCTTGCTAAACCAGGAGACAAGTCTCCTACTTAGCAGTTGGCAGTGACCAGAGGTGCTCTTTCTGTCTAACCTGCAACCTGCAAAATCTGAGTCAGAGTAACCAATTAGTTCAAAGTTAACTCCCTTGGGATACCATAGGCCTGCATTTGGATTTCCTTTGATGTATCTGATGATTCTTTTTGCAGCACTTAAATGGCTCTCCTTGGGCTTTGATTGGTATCTGACACAGATTCCAACAGAGAATGATATATCTGGTCTGCTTGCAGTTAGGTAGAGGAGAGATCCAATGATTCCTCTGTATGTTGTTGCATCAACATCTTTTCCTTCATTATCTGGTCCAATTCCTTGAGATGTGTTCATGGGAATCTTCACTGAGGATTTGCCTTCAGGTCTCTAGTGTACTTTCCTTGGTTGATAAAGATTCCTTCTGGAACTTGTTTGACTTGCAGTCCTAGGAAGTAGCTCAGTTCTCCCATCATACTCATTTCAAATTGACTCTGCATAACTTGAGAAAACTTCTTGCATAATTCTGCATTAGTACTTCCAAATATAATATCATCAACATATATTCGTACTAACAGAATATGATTAGCAACAGAGATTTGAAATAACGTTTTGTCAACCTTTCCCTTAGTAAACCCATGGTTCACTAGGAATAGGGACAAAGTGTCATACCATGCTCTGGGAGCTTGCTTAAGACCATAGAGGGCCTTTCTAAGCTTGTAGACACAAGAAGATTGAGTAGGAATGACAAAACCTGGTGGTTGTTCCACATACACTTCTTCTTCTAGATCTCCATTCAAAAATGCACTTTTGACATCCATCTGGTAGACCTTGATGTTGTTGAAGGCATCATAGGCTAGGAATATTCTGATGTCTTCCAGTCTGACAACTTGTGCAAAAGTCTCATCAAAATCTATCCCTTCTTCTTGACAGTATCCCTTAGCTACCAGCCTTGCTTTATTCCTTACAATGTTGCCATCTTCATCAACTTTATTCTTGAATACCCATTTGGTTCCAATGACATTCTGGTGCTTTGGTCTAGGGACAAGTTCCCATACTTTGTTCCTTTCAAATTGAGTGAGCTCTTTTTGCATTGCATTGATCCAATCTGAATCTGAAAGAGCTTCTTCTACAGTCATAGGTTCCATTTGAGATATGTAACAGGCACACATTGCTTCTCTTCTAGTTGTAGCAGATCTGGTCTGTACTCCACTTCTGATTTGTCCAATCACTTGGTTAGGAGGATGATCTCTTAACCATGTCAGATCAGGTTCTGTCAGTTGTTATCTGGGTCTCTCTGGTTCCTCTTCTTCTGAATCTTCATCTTTATTCAATAGAAGGGGGTTTGGTGCAGGTGTAGGGAACATAGGATTAACTGCTACCTCTTCTGTAGGTTCAGGTGTTCTGTCTTCTATGTTGACTTCTTTGAGAGTCTCTGTTACTTCTTCAACAGAGATGCCATCATCAAACTTTACATGTATAGATTCTTCAACATGTAGAGTTCTTCTGTTGAGTACTCTATAGGCTTTGCTGGTGCCAGAATAGCCTATGAATACACCTTCATCAGCTTTCTCTTGAAATACTTTTAGATGCTCCTTTCCATTGTTGAGAATGTAGCATTTGCATCTAAATACATGAAAGTGGCTGATGTTAGGTTTTCTTCCTTTCCAAAGTTCATAAGGGGTCTTTTGGTGATTCTTGTTGATCATACTTCTGTTCTGGGTGTAGCATGCAGTGTTAATTGCTTCAGCCCAGTATCTCATAGGTAATCCAGATTCTGCAATCATTGTCCTTACAGCTTCTTTCAACGTTCTATTTCTCCTTTCTGCTATGCCATTCTGTTGAGGTGTTCTGGCGGCAGAGAGTTGACGAAAGGTTCCATTTTGATCACAGAAGTCCTTAATGACTTGGTTGATAAATTCAGTTCCTCTGTCAGAACTGATTGTCCTGACTTTCATATTCTTCTCAGTCTGAAGTTGCTTTAATAGAGATGACAACTTCTGAAGAGTTTCATTTTTCTTTGACAAGAAGATAGTCCATGTGTACCTGGAGTAGTCATCAACCATGACTAGGGTGTACTTTTTGCCACCAACACTTGGAGTCTCAATAGGTCCAAATAAATCCATGTGGATCAGATTTAAAGGACTTGTAGAAAGATCTCCAGCAATGGGTTTGAAAGAGTTCTTCTGTTGCTTTCCCTTCTGGCATGCACTGTAGAGGGTCTCTTTCTTGTATACTATGTCTGGCAGTCCATCAACAATGTGTTCCCTTGCCAGTTTTTTGATTGTTTTGAAATTCAAATGGCTAAGCTTCTTGTGCCAGTCCCAGCTTAGTTTTGATTCTCTCTTGGCTATCAGGCAAATTCCATCTCTTGCAGTTTTCCAATCAACCACATAGATGTTCTTCTTCCTTGTTGCTGTAAGAACCACTTCTTTTGTTGTCTCATGCTTCACATAGCAGAAGTCCTTTGTGAATTCAACAGTGTAGCCTTTATCACAGAATTGGCTAGCACTCAGCGAGTTGAACTTCAAGCCTTTGACATAAGAGACATCATCAATAATTATCTGGTTCTTGATCAACTTCCCTCTTCCTTTTGTTTGACCTTCTTTATCATTACCTCCAAAGGTAACTCTAGGTCCTTTGCATTTCTGGAACTCTGTTAGGCAACTTCTGTCACCTGTCATGTGCCTGGAGCATCCACTATCAATAAACCATTCTTGCTCAGAGATAGCTCCAGCACACAGTTCCTGCATGATCAAAAGAAAGATTTAGGTACCCAAGCAATGTTGGGTCCTGGGGGGTCATGAAGTCTAGGTAGTTGGTACCATTTCGGTCTCATCAAGTGAAACCTTGGTGGGTGGTACCCATTGTCCACCGGGTAGTTATAGTAAACTGAAGTGTGATTCACTTTGGGCAGATGCTTGTGAGGGTCATACTTCCTGTTTACATACTTTTGCATAGCTTTCTTGGTTGGAAAGAAGTCCCATACACTATCAAGAGCAGAGGGGCGGTTAGCTTTGGGCTTCTGAAGTTGACCAGCCAACCTCTTCTGCCTAAAGTTAACTTTCTCTTGATATCTGCCCTTCTGGTGATAATTTCTGGCATGGTTATCATGAGGTTGTCTGTTAACAGCTTGTCTTTGATTTTTGTTATTCTGAAAACCCTTTCTGTTGTTAGGTTTTCTGCCAGGTTTATTGATTTTCAAAAGGGGTTTCTGTTGAACCTTTATCTTTCCTTTTTCTGGTATGACTTCCTCATGAATAACTTTGGTGCCAGATACACCAGCTTGGCAGATGGGGCTAGAAATCAGTGGCACTATGACATTATCTGCCTTAGCAACATTGGTGCTAGGCATTACAGAAGGCTCACCTGATTCTGTTGAGCCATACCCAAGACCAAAACCAACGCCAATTTGTTGATCAAGTACAGTCTTTTTCATGGAAGACTGGGCCTTCTGGTAAGCTTTGTACTTAATCTCAAGAGGCTCAATTTCTCTTATTCTCTTGAGAAGAGAAACATTTTCAGCTTCAAGATGATTTCTCTCCTTAACTAGAAGATTAGTTTTGACCTCAACCTTCTTTCTTAAGTCAAGAATCTCAACCTTCAGCCTAATGTTTTCTTCTGTAACAGAGGAATAAGTGGCTTGGATGGCCTTAAACTCTTCCCAAAATTCTGACATTGAATCAGAATCAAAAGCTAAGCCTACCGAAGAAAAACTAGATGTAGAAGTAGAGGTTACCTCATCATAAGAATGAGCCATGAGGCATAGGTCTTCTGTTCCAGTGTCAAGGCAACAGAAGGCCTCATCAGAATCAGAGTCAGAACTGGATTCTGTCTCAGAAAGGGGGTCTTTCTCAAGTTGTTCTGTGACGAGTGCTTTCCTCCTTTTGGTATTGTCTTCAAATTTCTTTTTTCTCCATCATGCCCTTGTCTCTTGGACACTCTTGGATGTGGACAATCTGCCTTGAAATGTCCAGGTTGTCTGCAGTTGTAACAGAGAAGCTCACCACTGCTCTCTGTTGCTTTGGGTTTCTGGAATGGCTTTCTGTTGGAATATGGACTTCTTCCATCTTTGGGATTCTTCATAAGCTTCTTGAATCTCCTAGCAAAAGCAGCCATATATTCATCAGATAAAAGGATTGAAGGGTCAAAATCATTTACCTTAGATGTACTAGCTATGAGGGTTGTAGTTGTCCTTTCTTCTGGTACATCCTCATTCTCTTCAATCATCTCGAACTCATGAGCATTGAAATCTGAGATGAGCTTATCAGTAGGATAAGTCTTCACATCCTTGCTGGCTTGGACAACAACCACTTTCATCTTCCATGCTGAGGGCAATCCCCTCAACACTTTGAGGTTGATCTCCTTGGTGGTAAGTTCCTTGCCAAGCTCAGAGATCTCTCCAGTGAGGGTGAGGAGCCTGTCATACATCTTGGAGATGCTTTCACCAGGGAGAAGCTTGAAATCATCAAACTTCTTGTTGGAAATGGTTAGCTTGTTGTCCTTCTCTTGCTCATCACCAGCTCCAATGAGCTCAAGAGTATCCCAGATCTCCTTGGCAGTCTTGCACTTCTTTATTCTGTTGAAGTATCTGTCATCTATGGACTTGTAGAGAATGTCTTTTGCAATGTTGTCCAGATTATACTTTCTCCTTTCTTCAGTGGTGCACTAAGATTTGGCTTTATTGATCATCTGAGGTCTGGTGTTGTCTATATCATGCTCAGGGTTGACCTTCTGGAAGCTTGTGAATGGCCCAATGTCCAGTACTTCCCACATCTCACCATGAAAATCACAGAGATGTGCCTTCATCCGGATCCTCCAATCATCAAACTTAAGATCTGAGAACATAAGATTTTTGGAAAGAGAGTGATCCATAATATGAGATTAAAACAGGGGCAAAAAGAAAACAAGTGGATCTTTGTTCAGCAAATAACCTAAGAGATTATTAGAACAAGAAGGCTCTGATACCACTTGTTGGTCCCGGTTATACTGGGTACAGTCTAGAAGGGGGGGGGGTGAATAGACTGTACTGGTTTTTAACTTTTTCAAGCTAAGTACCAGATTTAACAAAATAGCCTATTCCGTTGACAGAACAGACTGGCAGCGGATGGGATTCTGGTAGGGGTTCTGACAGATCAGCCTCTGAGAAGAAAAGGCAGTAGGCCTTCTGTTAACTCACAAGACACGTTCTGCTGAACACAGAGACCAAGTCTTTGGAGTTAATGAGTTCTAACTAAGTGCGATAAATAAATGCAGTAAGTAAATGACACCAGGGATTTTTATAGTGGTTCAAGGAACATCTCGTTCCTCTAATCCACTGTTCCACTAAGCTTGTAAAAACGTCTGTTTACAACGCCTTAGTCCTAGCACTTAAGAAGCTCTCCACATCTTCTTCAAGTCTATATGTCTCCTGGGATGCACTTCCTAGCTTCCTCTAAGACTGGTCCTTTCACTGAGCTTCCCGGAAGTATCACCACTTCACTGCTCCAGTTACTTGGACGTCCTTCTCGTTGGAGAAGAGTTCTTGTGAGAGCAGGGGTTTCCAACTAGCTTCGTTACAAAAGATTTGTAGTTGAGGAGGAGCTTGAAGTGTTGAAGAACGAATGGAACTTTGCTTTTGTTGAGAATGTGAAGATATGAGTAGATATTCTTCCCAACGTCTGCCTTCCCTTGTAGAGGATGATGAAATGTTAATGTAAGGAATAATTGTATTTTAGATTTTGATGATGCTAGGTTAATTAGAATTTGAAAGTACCCCATTAGAAATTTTGTATTAGAATTTCTTTTGTAAGTTTTAGCTTAGTCTGTCTGCCAGAGTCCCATCTTGTTTCTACTAGAGTTGCTCCCAGAGTTGCTCACCAGAGAAGCCATGAGAAACTGGTCATCAGAAA
Organism: Cuscuta europaea; assembly: GCA_945859875.1. Classification (NCBI taxonomy): domain Eukaryota; kingdom Viridiplantae; phylum Streptophyta; class Magnoliopsida; order Solanales; family Convolvulaceae; genus Cuscuta; species Cuscuta europaea. The sequence goes on along the minus strand of CAMAPE010000080.1, from coordinate 10,361,741 downwards.
GATACCAGAGTTGGCAACAGAGGCGGACTTCAGAGATTGAACCAGAGAGCCTCTTAAGACTCTGCTAAACCCACCAGATTCCGGAAGCTCTTTCCAACGGTCGTTAAACTAACGGGAAATCCCCTAACGGTTACGAACCTCTCAACGGAAACATGGTACTGTACACGCATTAAATGATGTACGTACGAAGAGATATTTAAAGCTGATGATTGACCATGCGGGTATCTTCACGCCCCCAAAATAGCAAGTCGAAGGTCCAACCGGTCAAGTCAACAGTACAAGCATTTAATGAAGTTGTCTTCTACACTCCAACGGGAAGACTGCTCCCAGTATATAAGATACACTCTGAAGAACGAAGAGAATAACTTTGCTACGATATCTGAAAAACGAACTTGCTCAAAGCCTTCTTGAGATTCAAACTTCATTCCTAACAAGAAAAGGCTACAGTTGGAAGACATATTTTTTTCCTATCCTTCACCCAACTAGCAAGCTGCAAAGTTACTCAGTTCTTCAACACTTCGAAAGCTTCATCTACTCATCCTTTTTGAAGAAGCAACGTTGGAGAAAACTGATTTTGTATCAAACACTTCTTGAAAAAGAAGGGACGTCTCAAACTAGCTGGAGTAAGTGAAGTGGGGATACTTCAAGAGACTCAGTGAAACGAGACCAGCCATCAGGAAGCAGGACTGCATCCTGGGTGGCAACTAGACTTGAAGAAGACAAGGAGTGCTTCTTAAGTTCTAGGGACTAAGGCGTTGTAAACTGTTGTTTTTGCAAGCTTAGTGGAACAGTGGACTAGAGGAACAAGTTGTTCCTTGAACCACTATAAAAACCCCGGTGTACTTTACTTTAAGCGTTTAATTCCTGCACTTAAGATTTTACTGATTAACTCTTAAGGTTGGACTCTGTGTCCAGCAGATCTTCCTTCAGAGTTATCAGAAAGGCATTTTGCCTTAGCTTTCTTCTAGAGGCTACCCGGACAGAAACTTATCCGCTGTCTGGTCTAGTTCTGCCATCAGAACTTGACCATCTCTGTCACCAGATTTCGACCATCTCTGATAAGTCAGACTTGACTTAGAGAAAAGTTTAAATTCCTGAACAGTCTATTCACCCCCCCCCCCCTCTAGACTGTTCCCATTACAAACGGGACCAACAAGTGGTATCAGAGCCTCCTTGTTCTTGTAATCTTTTAGGTTACTTACTAAACAAGAGATCCACTTGTTTTAGCCTCTTTAATCTCATATTATGGATAACACTCTTTCAAAGAATCTTATGTTCTCAGTAACAAAGTTTGATGACTGGAGGATCCGCATGAAAGCTCACCTCTGCGCACTCCATGATGAAATGTGGGAAGTTCTAGATGCTGGTCCTTTCACAAAGTTCACCAAGGTCAACCCTGAATACATCACTGGTAGTGGTCAACCCCAGATGATCACCAAACTGCGTCATGAATGGTCCAATGAAGAAAGGAGGAAATACAACCTTGACAACATTGCCAAGGATATCCTCTACAAAGCCATTGATGACAAGTACTTCACAAGGATCAAGAAGTGCAAGTCTGCCAAGGAAATCTGGGATACTCTTACCCTGATAGGAGCTGGAGATGAGCAAGAAAAGGACAACAAACTTACCATTGCCATGAAGAAGTTTGAAGATTTCAAACTTCTACCCAAAGAATGCATAGCTGAGATGTATGCACGTTTGCTCACCCTCACTGCTGAGATATCAGAACTTGGGAAGGAACTTACTCCCAAGGAGATCAACTTGAAGGTTCTCAGAGGTTTACCTTCACCATGGAAGATGAAGGTCACTGCCATGAGAGATAGCAAGGATCTCAGAACCTACAGCACTGAGAAACTCATATCTGATCTCAAGTCTTATGAGTTTGAGATGAATGAAGAAGAGAAAGAAGAAGTTGAGGACAGAACAACTACTGCCCTCACTGCCAGCACCTCTCAGGTAAATAACTTTGACCCTTCTATTCTTTTAACTGACGAGTATATGGCGACTTTTGCTAGGAAGTTCAGGAAATTCTTGAAGCCGAAGGATAGCAGAAGTCCACTTTCTAGCAGAAAGCCACACCAGAAGTCCAAACCATCACAAAGTAGTGGAGAGCTTCTCTGCTACAACTGCAGACAACCAGGGCACTTCAAAGTCAACTGTCCACACCCCATTGTCTCCAAAAGGCAAGGCCAGGAAGGAGAAAAGAAATATGAGCACCAAAGAAGGAAGGCACTCATCACTGAACAACCAGAGAAGGACCCCCTCTCTGAGACAGAGTCCAGCTCAGAATCAGAATCTGATGAGGCATTCTGTTGCCTGGATACAGAAACTGAATACCTATGTCTTATGGGTCAATCTGATGATCAGGAACTGTGTGCTGGAGCCATCTCTGAGCAAGATTGGTACATTGATAGTGGATGCTCCAGACACATGACAGGTGACAAGAGTTGCCTAACAGAGTTCCAGAAAGTCAAAGGGCCCAGAGTTACCTTTGGAGGTAATGATAAAGATGGCCAGACAAAAGGAAGAGGGAAGCTGATAAAGAACCAGATAATCATTGATGATGTCTCTTTAGTCAAAGGATTGAAATTCAACTTGCTGAGTGCTAGCCAATTCTGTGACAAAGGCTACACAGTTGAATTTTCCAAGGAAGGCTGTTCTGTCAAGCATGAGACAACTAAAGAAGTGGTTCTAACAGCAACAAGGAAGAAAAACATCTATGTAGTTGATTGGTCAACTGCAAAAGATGGAATTTGCCTGATAGCTAAAGGAGATTCAAAACTCAGTTGGGAATGGCACAAGAAACTGAGTCACTTGAATTTCAAAACAATCAACAAGCTAGCAAGGGATCACATTGTTGAAGGTCTACCCAACCTTGTATACAAGAAGGAGAACTTATGCAGTGCATGCCAGATAGGAAAACAAGTGAAGAACTCCTTCAAACCCATTGCTGGAAACCTCTCTACTGGTCCCTTGAATCTGATTCACATGGATTTATTTGGACCAGTGGAAACTCCAAGTGTTGGTGGCAAGAGATACACCTTAGTCATGGTGGATGACTACTCCAGATTCACATGGACTATCTTTCTGACCAAGAAAAATGAAACTCTGCAGAAACTGCCATCTCTGCTAAAGCTACTACAGAATGAGCAGAATCAGAAAGTCAAAGCCATCAGGTCAGACAGAGGAACAGAGTTCGTCAACAAGGTCATACCGGAATTCTGTGACCAGAATGGTACAATGCATCAACTATCTACAGCCAGAACTCCTCAACAGAATGGAGTTGCAGAAAGAAGAAATAGAACCTTGAAGGAAGCTGCAAGGACCATGATTGCTGAATCAGGTCTACCTTACAGATACTGGGCTGAAGCAATCAACACTGCATGCTACATCCAGAACCGGAGCATGATTCACAAAACTCATCAAAAAAACCCCTATGAATTATGGAAAGGACGAAAATCCAACATCAGCTACTTTCATGCATTTGGATGCAAAGGCTATATACTCAACAATGGGAAGGATCACCTCAAGGTGTTTCAAGAAAAAGCTGATGAAGGAACATTCTTAGGCTACTCTAGCACCAGCAAAGCCTACAGAATACTCAACAAAAGAACTCTACTTGTTGAAGAATCGATTCATGTCAAGTTTGATGATCTCAACTCTGTTGAGAGCATAACTGAAAACTTGGAGAAAGCGAATCTAGAAGAATCACCAGAACTGGAACCATCAGAGACGGACATACCAGAATTGGTAACTAACTCTGCCATACCAATACACCATCAGAATCCCATCCTACAAGATAAAGATAATGATGAAGAATCAGGAGGAGAACAAGAGAATCCAAGACAACCCTTATCAGAACCTGATTTAACTTGGTTAAGAGATCATCCTCCTAATCAAGTAATTGGACAAATCAGAAGTGGAGTCCAAACCACATCTGCTACATCAAGGAGAGAAGCAATGCTTACCTGCTACATATCTCAAATGGAACCTATGACTGTGGAGGAAGCTCTTGCAGACTCAGACTGGATCAATGCAATGCAAGAAGAGCTCACTCAGTTTGAAAGGAACAAAGTGTGGGAACTTGTTCCTAGACCAAAGCACCAGAATGTCATTGGAACCAAATGGGTATTCAAGAACAAAGCAGATGAAGATGGCAACATTGTAAGGAATAAAGCTAGGCTGGTAGCCAAGGGATACTGCCAAGAAGAAGGAATTGATTTTGATGAGACTTTTGCACCAGTTGCCAGACTTGAAGCCATCAGAATCTTTCTAGCCTATGCTGCTTACAACAACATCAAGGTCTACCAGATGGATGTCAAGAGTGCATTTCTGAATGGAGATCTTGAAGAGGAAGTTTATGTGGAACAACCACCAGGTTTTGTCATTCCTACTCAATCTTCTTGTGTCTACAAGCTTAAAAAGGCCCTCTATGGTCTTAAGCAAGCTCCCAGAGCCTGGTATGACACATTGCCAATCATATTCTGTTAGTACAAATATATGTTGATGATATTATATTTGGTAGTACTAATCCAGAATTGTGCAAGAAATATTGTCAAGTGATGCAGAGTCAATTTGAAATGAGCATGATGGGAGAACTAAGCTACTTCCTAGGTCTTCAAGTAAGACAAATTCCAGAAGGAATCTTCATCAACCAAGGGAAGTACACCAGAGATCTAATCAAGAAGTTTGGAGTGGAAGGCAAATCATCTGTAAAGATTCCCATGAACACATCACAAGGAATTGGTCCAGATGATGAAGGAAAGGATGTGGATGCAACAACATACAGAGGGATCATAGGATCTCTGCTGTACCTGACTGCAAGCAGACCAGATATCTCATTCTCTGTTGGAATCTGTGCCAGATACCAATCAAAGCCTAAGGAAAGCCATCTAAGTGCTGCAAAAAGGATCATCAGATACATCAAAGGAAATCCAAATGCAGACCTATGGTATCCAAAGGGAGGTAACTTTGAACTAATTGGTTACTCTGACTAAGATTTTGCAGGTTGCAGACTAGACAGAAAGAGCACCTCTGGTCATTGCCAATTGCTAGGAGGAAGGCTTGTTTCCTGGTTTAGCAAAAAGCAGAACTCCATCTCAACAAGTACAGCTGAAGCTGAGTACATTGCAGCTAGGAGTTGCTGTGCTCAGTTACTCTGGATGAAGCAACAACTGAAGGACTATGGAATTCAAGCTAAGGAGATCAAGCTGTTGTGTGACAACACCAGTGCAATAGCTATCTCTCAGAATCCAGTTCTTCACTCCAGGACAAAGCATATTGAAATCAGACATCACTTCATCAGAGATCATGTTGAGAAGAAGCATATCTGTATGGAGCATGTATCTACAGAAGACCAGCTTGCAGATATCCTAACCAAGCCTTTACCTGAGGCAAGGTTTAACAAGCTAAGGGAAGAACTGGGAATGATGGATGATCTTCCCAGAGATGCCTGAACCAGAGATTCACTGAACCAGAACTGCTTTCTTCTGCACCAGAAACTCAGATCAGAGAACCTCTATCTCTGTTCATCAGAATCTCACATCAGAGGATCCCCCCTTCTCTGACCAGAAATCCCTATCAGAGAAGACATCAGATACGAATGTGGACTTAGCAATATTTCGAGGTATGGGCAAGACCTAATTAATTGAAACGGTCTTTTACCAGAATACCCCTGATCGTTACTCTTCTAACGGAAACGTTTTCCGCTCGCATTTCATTAAATGCTACCTCGAAACTGCCAATATATCAAACGTCCACTATTCTAAACCCTTTATATCCACCGTCTTCAACCTAAATCCCTACTGTAACTTCATCTCTCTTAAACTGCTCTAGCATTTAAAGCCTTCAGATCCTAAATCTTTCAATCCCCAGAACTTTTCTTAACCGTCACTCAGAATGAACTTCCTTAGCATCAACGATCTTTCTAAGGAAGAAGCTAAGACCCTCATCGCCAACATTGTCTCCGGCATGAAGGTCGACATGTCTTCTCTTCCACTACTGGCAGAAAATCAAAAGAGGATGACCAAGATCATCCAAGGGATGACTGACTCTCAACTTTCAAAGGTTGTTGCTCATCCCTACGAGCACTTCAGCATCAAAGACGTGGCTGAGTTCTACCTCAACGCCACCATCTCCAAGACTGGAATTCACTCCTCAGTGCAGGGTCAACGCATTTTCCTGAATGCAGATGCTCTGAACGAGTTCTTTGGAGTTCAACTAGACTCCCAAGACCCGGAAGCCAAAAATCTCCTTACTCTTGACTCAGTGGAAGTCTCCACTGAAGGATTTGTTCAGACATACTGTCGCCCGGAGGCTGCCGGACTGGACAAACTGTACATGAAGAAATTCCTGCTGAAGAAGGACTATGAGAAACTTGTCAGCATTCTGCACCGGTGCTTGTGGTGCAAAACAGCTTCAACAGACGAGATGAACAAAAACAATGCCAAAGCGATCTTTGCAGTTCACCATGGCATGAACATCAATTGGGGCGAGGTAATCTTTGGCTCCCTGACTGAATTCATAAAGAAAAAGGACTCAGAAACAGGTCTTTTTTCGACCAAGATGGGACATGGGCTTCTCATCTCTGCCATTCTTGCTGCCAAAGGAGTTCAACTCAGGGATACCATCCCAGTTGATCACTCCAAGACAATCTTCCTCACAGCCTCCCCAAAGTTCAACATAGCCATCTCCTCTGAGCTAAGGAGAGAGGAAAGGCTAGAGAAGAAGAGAGAGGAACAGGCTGCCAAGTCCAAACCTGCTCCTAAGAAAGCTCCCAAGAAGCCCAGTGAGACTTCAAAACAACCTGAGCAGTCTCAAGCTGTAAGGGAAGTCAGGAAGAAGAAGAAGAGTGATAATCTGTCACTACCAGAAAAGGAAACAACAGAAGAGGTTGCACCAGAGTTGCCCTCCCCAAAGGCAACCAGAAAATCACCCTCCAGAAAGCTGAAGCAGAAGAGAAGAAGAAAGCTAGTTGTACAGAGTGGTGACTCTGACAACTCGAGCCCTCAACCAAGACAGAAGAAGAGGAAGACAAAGGTATTCTCACCGGTCAAGGGATCAGAAGTTCAGGGGGAACTTGCACCAGAATCATGAACTCTACCAGAGGCTGAACAGGAATCTGCACCAGAGATGCCAAGTTCTGCTCTCTCACCAGAACGTGAAGCCTCACCAGAGATGGAACCAGAGACTGACTACAAAATCATTCTGCAGAAGCAGTTTGACAGAGTCCTAGCATGGAGAAAATGGAGAATGGGACCTCTCCAGCAAATCATTCAGTACTTTGATGCCTATGAAGAAGAAGAAGCTGTTGTTCTTCACTGGGTAGGCATAGATGATGTGTCAAAGTGTTTCAACCTTGCTTTTCTGATCTCTGTCCTACAGAAGAAGAAAGACAAATATCAAGGTAAAGTTCCAACAACTGAACTATCTCCTGAAAGGCATGTCAAAGCCTTGGAAGAGGAAGAAATGGAAGAGTTTGATGCATGGCTGATGGAGAAGAAGAGAAAAGAATCAATGATCAAATTTCGTCATAGTGCTCTTGAGGAAGGAGAACCCTCCACAGCAAATGACATTGCTCTAACCATGGAGAAGCTGATCAAGGAGTGGAGAGAATCCATGTTCTCAGAAATTGTCCTTGAGGTAATTCCTACACCTCCTCCTTCCCCTCCCAAATCTCCGATTACTCAACCCTCACCTTCCAAATCTCCCTCTAAACCTTCCTCTCCACCCCAATAGAAAACCCCTTCACCAGACCAGAAAACCTCAACCTCCACCAAAACTCCATCTCACCAGAAACCCAACTCCAGACCCTCATCACCCTGCAGACAACCTTCAAACACCAGAAATCGATCACCTTCACCCCCTCCATCCCCCTCACACCAACCTATTCCTCAACCCATAATCCCATTTCCCCAGAGTTCACCTCCTCATAAATCCTTACCACCCTCCAAATCTGCCTCACCACAGAGATCTTCACACCACTCTGCAGCCTCTAAACCAAAGAAGAAACCAATCTTCAGAGTCCCCTCTTCATCTAGTGACAATGATGGTTTCCTCACCTCCTCCATTGCTGCTGATGAAACTTCAAAAAGGAGAAGGACACCCCCAGAGTTCCTTCCCCTCCACCATCCACCAGAGCTCCTCCTTTACCCAAGGGCAGAGGATTGGAAATGCCTGGGTTTACACCAGAAGAACCTCAGATCCCCTTCAACCAATTTGTAAAATCTGCAGAACAATTTGGTGGTCTATTGGTTCATGATCTGAGCAAGATCATTGAGTTGAATGACAAGCATCATGAAGAGCTAACCCATACAAACCTGCAAATCACAATCGGATTTCAGCATCTGACAGATAAGGTTGCTGCACTGTCAGAAAGTCTGCACTCCTTCATGCATTCCTCTACTTTGAGGATCGATTCTGTCTCCAGAGATGTTAGTGGTCTCAACTCTGTTCTCCACTCTCACTCTCAAGCTCTGCTTGCCCAGAACCAGACAATCAACAAGATCTCAGATTCTGTTAACAATCTTCAGAAATCTGCTGACAGTTCGTCCCAGAAGCTAAATATCTTACACTCCCTCTGCAAGGAGCATCAAGAGCAAGGCCTAGCTCTCCTCAAGTCTGACAAGGACAGGTACCAGAAAATGGTTCTCCTAGAAGTCAGCACTAGGGATCTTCAATCTGCAGTAGACAAGCAACAGAGCCTGATTGAAGGTCTTGCTTCTGTTACTCAAACTCTGCCAGAGACTCTTGATGAGATCAGAGATGCCCAAGCCTCTGAGTTCTCAAAAATTGAGCTCCTCCTTGGTGATCTTTGTGATGCCAAAAAGGGGGAAGATACCAGAGAAGAGGAAGGACCTAGCACCAGAGCCCTATCTATCAGAGAACCCTCCTCTGTTGATCCTGCTCCATATTTCGATGCAACCAGAAAGAAAAGACTAGCTGCTGCAGGTACCAGACCTCCACCTCCTCCTCCTAGAAGCTCAAAGAAAAAGACTTCATCTTTCTCATTCAACGATTGGATGAAGAGCGGTCTGTCAAGGCCAGACAGAGTTCAGTTTGAACAGATGAGGAAACTGATGACTCCCCTTCAAAGAGAGAACCTGTTCATGGACAGTGATGGACTTGTCCAGATCAACCATGGTGGTTCAATCCAAGAAGCAGAGATGTGGTATGGAATGAAGATTCTTACTGGCAAGAACTATGCAGAAGCTGTTAGAAACTATTTGGACTGCAAACTTGCACCACATTGGGCTGACTATCAGAATCCGAGGGATCTAGCCTCAATCAGAGCTAAGGTAAATGCTGAGCTCGAAAGGATTGACAGAGCAGGACCACATGTAGATGAAGAAAACCTCTAACTCTCTACCTCTGACTCTGTAATGCTTTATTTTCTCTATCAGATTAATAAGATACCAACTCTGCCGCCTTTTGCATGGCCTATTCAATTATCTGTTCTTATTCACCTTTCTTGTGTTTATTCTATTACCTTATTTGTTTTTTCTTTATTTGCTATCTGATTGTATCGTACTCTTACTATTTTCCTATGCTAAGTTGCCCACCAAGATTCTAATGGAAAGTTTTAAACTTTTTTTATGGTGAAAGGCACTTCTCTGGAAATAGTTAAAGGGTTTTGGCATCATCAAAAATGGGGAAATTGTAAGGAATAATTGTATTTTAGATTTTGATGATGCTAGGTTAATTAGAATTTGAAAGTACCCCATTAGAAATTTTGTATTAGAATTTCTTTTGTAAGTTTTAGCTTAGTCTGTATGCCAGCGTTCCATCTTGTTTTTACCAGAGTTGCTCCCAGAGTTGCTCACCAGAGAAGCCATGAGAAACTGGTCATCAGAAAGATACCAGAGTTGGCAACAGAGGCGGGCTTCAGAGATTGAACCAGAGAGCCTCTTAAGACTCTGCTAAACCCACCAGATTCCGGAAGCTCTTTCCAACGGTCGTTAAACTAACGGGAAATCCCCTAACGGTTACGAACCTCTCAACGGAAACATGGTACTGTACACGCATTAAATGCACATTTAATGCTGTACGTACGAAGAGATATTTAAAGCTGATGATTGACCATGCGGGTATCTTCACGCCCCCAAAATAGCAAGTCGAAGGTCCAACCGGTCAAGTCAACAGTACAAGCATTTAATGAAGATGTCTTCTACACTCCAACGGGAAGACTGCTCCCAGTATATAAGATACACTCTGAAGAACGAAGAGAATAACTTTGCTACGATATCTGAAAAACGAACTTGCTCAAAGCCTCCTTGAGATTCAAACTTCATTCCTAACAAGAAAAGGCTACAGTTGGAAGACATATTTTTTTCCTATCCTTCACCCAACTAGCAAGCTGCAAAGTTACTCAGTTCTTCAACACTTCGAAAGCTTCATCTACTCATCCTTTGTGAAGAAGCACCGTTGGAGAAAACTGATTTTGTATCAAACACTTCTTGAAAAAGAAGGGACGTCTCAAACTAGCTGGAGTAAGTGAAGTGGGGATACTTCAAGAGACTCAGTGAAACGAGACCAGCCATCAGGAAGCAGGACTGCATCCCGGGTGGCAACTAGACTTGAAGAAGACAAGGAGTGCTTCTTAAGTTCTAGGGACTAAGGCGTTGTAAACTGTTGTTTTTGCAAGCTTAGTGGAACAGTGGACTAGAGGAACAAGTTGTTCCTTGAACCACTATAAAAACCCCGGTGTCATTTACTTTAAGCGTTTAATTCCTGCACTTAAGATTTTACTGATTAACTCTTAAGGTTGGACTCTGTGTCCAGCAGATCTTCCTTCAGAGTTATCAGAAAGGCATTTTGCCTTAGCTTTCTTCTAGAGGCTACCCGGACAGAAAGTTATCCGCTGCCTGGTCTAGTTCTGCCATCAGAACTTGACCATCTCTGTCACCAGATTTCGACCATCTCTGATAAGTCATACTTGACTTAGAGAAAAGTTTAAATTCCTGAACAGTCTATTCACCCCCCCCCCTCTAGACTGTTCCCATTACAAACGGGACACACAGTTAATCTCAAGGAGGCTTTTTATTTTGAATCCTTGAAGGTTTTTGTTTGAGCAAGTGTTGAGCAAAGGATGTAACAAAGTTATTTTTCAGTTGTAGTCCGGTTGTTCTTCGTAGAGTATCTTTTATACTTGGGTTGTCTTCCCGTTGGAGGAGGAGGACAATGCATTAAATGCGCGAACAGTTGACTTGACCAGTAGGACCCGGGAAAATTGGTGAATTGCTATTTTGGGATAAAGTTATCCTGAAATAGCCTGGAATGTCGGCCAATCATCAACTTTTACTCTCCAAGGTATGGGGTGAATTAAATGTGCATTTAATGCGCGTACTGTAGCTTTTCCGTTGAAGTCTTCTAGCCGTTGAGGGAATCTTCCGTTGGTTTCACTTGTTGAAGAGTTTCATGAAAATTCTCTAAGTGTCAGGCCTTCTGTTATCTTCAGCAGAAAGTCTCTCAGAGAAGGTCTTGAGTACTTCTGTTGGAATAAGCTATGAGAGGGTCCTTTAGGTCTTCTGTCAGATGCGAACTAATAGAGAGTCTAGAAGGTTTCTGTCTGAGTAAGAATCAACAGAGGGCCAAAGGTCTTCTGTCAGGACAAAGCCTATCAGAGGGTCTTCTGTCAGGAGGTCTTCCGTCAGTCGACTAATCTAAGAAACTTTAAAGGAAAATTTCTAATACAATAAATCTAAAGAGGGGGTACTCTAAAGTCCTAATAAATATAGCATCATCAAAATCTAATTACAATTATTCCTTACAACTTGTGTTATCACACAGGATGCTAATCTCTTTTGTTTCTTCTCCATAATCCTTCAATTGCTGTTTCATCCATAGTATTTGAGCACAACAGCTGCCAGTAGCTATGTATTTAGCTTCGGCAGTGCTTGTAGCAATTGAGTTTTGTTTCTTGCTGAACCATGAAATAAGTCTTCGACCAATCAATTGACAAGTACCTGAGGTACTCTTTCTGTCAATTTTGCACCCCGCAAAGTCAGAGTCTGAGTATCCATAGAGTTCAAAACCTCCATTTGTTGGGTACGATCTTCTTTGCAGCTAGGAGATGGCTTTCTTTAGGTTTTGATTGAAACCTTGCACATACACCAATTGAGTAGGATATATCTGGCCTACTAGTGGTGAGATATAACAAGGATCCAATCAAACCTCTATAAAGTGTAGGATGAATATCTTTGCCATCTTCATCCTGACTTAGACCTTGGGATGTGTTCATGGGAATTTTTACAATAGACTTGTTTTCAAACTTGATTTCTTCATGAGATCTTTAGTATATTTGGCTTGGTTGATGAAGATACCTTGTGGAGTCTGCTTCACTTGTAGTCCCAAGAAATAATTCAACTCTCCCATCATGCTCATTTCAAATTTTCTTTGCATGAGAATTGAAAATTTCTCACATAATGCTTGATTTGAGCTTCCAAAAATTATGCAATCAACATAGATTTGAACAAGCAGAATGTGGGGACCTTCTTCAATTTTGAATAGTGTTTTGTCTACTTTGCCTTTAGTGAACCCATTATTCACTAAATATTAAGATAGAGTGTCATACCATGCTCTTGGGGCTTGTTTGAGTCCATAAAGAGCTTTATGAAATTTGTAGACTTGATCCTTCTCTCTGTTGATTTCAAGACCAGGAGGTTGCTCCACATAGACCTCTTCTTCTAGTAGACCGTTTAGGAAGGCACTTTTCACGTCCATTTGATAGACAGTGAATTGCTTATGAGCAGCATAGGCTAAGAATATTCTTATAGCTTCAAGTGTAGCAACAGGAGCAAAGGTTTCATCAAAATCTATGCCTTCTTCTTGGCAGTAGCCTATGGCTACTAGTCTTGCCTTGTTCTTGACAATTGTGCCTTCCTCATCCATTTTGTTTCTGAATACCCAATTAGTTCCTATCATATGTTGATGATAGGGTCTGGATACAAGCTCCCAAACATCGTTTCTTTCAAACTGGTTGAGTTCTTCTTGCATAGCTTGTATCTAGTCAGAGTCAAGTAGGGCTTCTTCAATTTTCTTGGGTTCAGTTTGTGAGATGAAGCATGAGAATAGTGCTTCTCTATGAAGTGCTGATCTGGTTCGAACCCCTTCATTGATGTTTCCAATGATTTGGTGAGGATGATGTTTGTTTAACCATCTAATGTCAGATGTGGTTGTCTTGGTTTGGAGTTGTTGGTCATCCTCTTCTTCTTCTTCACTATCTTCGGGTAGAATAGGAAGATTAGGAATATCATGATTGCTTGGAAGATCGTTTCTTTGTGAGTCACCTGCTAGCAGTGGCTTGTCTCTGGAGGCAACTGCTGGCAGTGGACTGCCATATGGTTCAACTACTACTTCCAAAGTTTTATCATCTTTTTGAATATTATTGGGAAGGCAGCTTGGAGCCTCTTCAGTATCCTTCTTTGATTTGGATGACTCACCTTCATTCTTTTCATAAGTAGTGGTGTGATTTTCAAAAACCACATGGATTGATTCTTCTACCACCAGAGTTCTTTTGTTCAGGATCCAGAAGGCCTTGCTTGTTGCTGAGTAGCCCAGGAAGATCCCTTCATCAGATTTGGGATCAAATGGCTTGAGGTAGTCCTTTCCATTGTTTAGTATGAAATATTTGGATCCAAACTCATGGAAATGACTAACATTTGGCTTCCTTCCTTTCCATAGCTCATAAGGTGTCTTTTTGTAAGTCTTATGAATAAGACTTCTATTCTGGGTGTAGCAAACTGTATTGATTGTTTCTGCCCAAAATCTTTTAGGCAATCCAGCTGCTTCTAGAATTGTTCTTCCAGTCTCCTTGAGTGTCCTATTCATTCTTTCAGCAACACCATTTTGTTGAGGTGTTCTTGCTCCTGAAGTTTGGTGATGGATTCCATTTTCTTCACAGTACTGAATTACTATGGAGTTGAGGAATTCAGTACCTCTATTTGACCTGATTTTCTGGATTGAGAGACTTTTCTCATTCTGGATTAGTTTCATCAATTCAAGGAGCTTCTTCTCTGTCTCATTCTTCTTCTTGAGGAATATTGTCCAAGTGTGTCTTGAGTAATCATCATCAACAACCAGGGTCTACCTTCTTCAACTTAAACTTGTTGGTTCAACTGGTCCAAACAAGTCAAGGTGTAGTAGGCTCAAAGGTCTTGTTAATGATTCTACTTCTTTGGATTTGAATGATACCTTGGTTTCTTTTCCTTTCTGGCAAGCATCACAGAGATGGTCCTTCTTGAAATTGATTTCTGGGAGTCCTTTCACCAATCCTTTTCTGGACAGTTTGTTGATGGTTTTGAAGTTGAGATGGCCTTTGTCACCAAGTAGATCCCTTCCTTAGTTGAGTTCCAATCAACAACATACATGTCCTTCTTCCTTCTACCAGTGAGCACAACTTTTTCTATTTTGACATCTCTAATCAAGCAGATGTCTTTGGAGAATGTAACATTGTATCCATTGTCACAAAGCTGGCTTGTGCTTATGAGATTGAACTTTAATCCTTTAACATAAGATATGTTTTGGATTTTAAGTCCATTGATTGATAGGTCTCCAGCTCCTTTGGTCCCTCCTTGTTTTTCCACATTCCCAAATGTCACTTTGGGTCCTTCCTTTGCCATATAGTTTGAGGAGCCGCCTGCTGCCTGTCATGTTCCTGGAGCAGCCTGAATCTATGTACCATGTTTGTGAGTCAACTGCTTCAGCACCTTCCTGTATTAATCAGTGTTGAACAGTAGCCCACAAGTTAGTGGGCAACTTTCCTTGTGCAAGTTTAGGCATCCATGCCCATCTAGAACCATGTAGCTCTAAGCAGATTGGTCTATAGCCATTTGAAGTGTTGTAATCATAGGGTATGGCTATGTATGTGTTAATCCTTTTCCTTCTTGATGTGGGAAATGGATTATTGGTTTTTGGAGGGAACTGCTTAGTGTTTTGACTATGGTTGGTCTTATTGGTTGGTTGCCAACGGGTTCTTGGGTTTTGATGGTTGGGAAGTTTTTGTGTATACAGGGATTTGGATTTTGACTTGGGAGGAGGAAGGTTCCTTTTTGTGGGAACATTTTGGGAATGGGTCTTTTGGTAGATTGGCTTTCTTGTATTCTGTTGATGGCTTGTAGAGGGTGAGTTTTGAGTGAGTCTGGTGGAGATGCATAGCCTAGACCTCTTCTCTTTCTATTTAGAACAACTTCAGCAGTAGGGTCACTTGTTTTACTATCCATGCTCAAGTTATTCATTTTGTCTTTCAGCTCTTTGTTCTCTTCTTCTAAGACATTGTTTTTGGTTAAGGCAACTAACAGTTTAGCATGAATGACCTTAATTTCTTGTTTTAAACTATCATTTTCTGACCTTAAGAGAACATGGTGATTTTGGACTTTTTGGAAGTCTTGTAATAAATATTCTAGTGTGATATTGTTTGGTCCAGAATCACTAGAGCTATAGGAAGAGAAGGATGTTACCTCAACATCATTGTAGTGGTCTTTGGCCATTAAGAAAATGGGGGAGCCGCTTTCATCATCTTCTTCAGTTTTTGAGGAAGGCTCATAGAGCCACCTGCTGCTCTCTCCAATGAGCCAACTTCTACCTTCTTCAGCCACCTGTCAGGATCCTAGGCACATGAGTGCTTCTTCTGAGCTTTCAGATGAAGAGCTTTCATCACTTGAGCATCTCTCTTCATCGGTTTGGGGTTCCTCCTTCCTCTTTTCACTTACAAAGTCCTTCTTGTTACTAGCTTTTTGACCAGTCCCCTGCTGTCCTTGATACTTTTGGGCTAAGGGCAGAGGGCACTCCTTTTTGTAATGTCCTGACTGTCTTCAGTTGTAGCATAGGACAGTTTCCTCGCTAGATTGAGGTCTCCCTTGTCTCCTAGGTAGCGGATTGTATGGTTTCTTTGGAGCAATTCCCTCCTTCTTCATGAATCTTTTAAACTTCCTCACAAACATAGCAAACTGCTCATCAGTGAGGAGATTGTTGAGGGATTTTTCACTGGATTTTGAAGTGCTTGGCTCAGACACTAAGGCCAGTGTCTTGGATTCTTCTTCCTTTTCATCCTTGATCTCCTGCATTTCAAATTCATAAGCTTTGAGATCACTGAAGAGTTTGTCAGTCGTCAATGTTCTTAGATCTCTGCTATCTCTCATAGCAGTCACCTTCATATCCCACTTCAAGGGCAGGCCTCTCAAGACCTTGAGGTAAATCTCCTTTTGGGATAGATCTTTCCCTAGGTCTGAGACCTCTGCTATGATATTTAGGAACCTGGATTCCATCTCATGAATAGACTCATTTGGCAGCATCTTGAAGTCCTCAAATCTCTTGAGGGTTATGATCAGTTTATTATCCTTCTCCTGTTCATCACCTGCTCCAATCTTTGTGAGCTCATCCCACACATCCTTTGCAATTTCACATTTCCTGATCCTGGGAAATATGGATTCATCAACATATTTAAAGAGAATATCATTGGCAATGTTGTCAAGATTATTCCTCTTCATGTCCTCAGTTGTCCATTCCAATTTAGGTTTAGGAATGTATACATCTTCCTGGTCATCAGTTTTAGATGTGTTGACCTTCAATATTCTGATAGGTCCAGCAGTAATTACTTCCAGCATTTCATCATGTAAAGCACTGAGATGTGCCTTCATCCTTATCTTCCAATCATCAAATTTGTTCAGATTGAACAAAAGATTCTTTGCTAGCTGACTGTCCATATTTAGAAAGTGTTTGGGAAGCGAAGTGGTTTTGGATCTTTAGTTCAAATTAGTCAGCGAATGACTCTAGGAACACTCTACTCTGACACCACTTGATGGTCCCGGATAGAGGTAAAAGTCTAGAGGGGGGTAAATAGACTTTTAAAGCTTTTTCAACTTTAAAACTTTTCCCTTCTAGATGAGTTGATCTATAATCTTTTGAGAGATTTATAGATGCACAACGGAAGTCTTTAACCTCTTATGTAAATGGTGTATAACAACTTTCTATGATGGATGAATTTTTTATTTTATTTGGTAAGCAATTGTTTTGGCAGTTGACTGAATGTCAGGGAACTGCTGAGGCAACTGCTGAGGAAATATTGAGTGTTTGATGAAAGTGGAAGCTGAATCTTTCTTAGAATGAAAAGGGCTATCTGATGATGTGATGAGGTGGATTTATAATCAACCTTACTGAGAGCAGCGGTCTCAGCAGTTGGGTGGAAGTGAGGAAACTGTTGAGGCACCTGCTGGGTTTCAGGTTAGGTTTCACAGATCAGTCTAGGCTAACTCCTTAGTAAGGGTGTTGAGAAGGTCTCGTGAAGTTTATGTGTTCAAGAGAGATAAGTTTATATGAGCAGTGGGCTCAGCAATTGAGTAGTTGACAGGGAACTGCTGAGGGCCCTGTTATGCCTTAAGATGATTTCCAGAGATTTGATAGAACAGGCCTTTTTGTGGTACTATTTCAAGGCTTTTGTATCTCAAAGAAAGTGAGCTATTAAGGAGTAGGATAAGCAGTAGGGTCACTTAAGACTTACTGCTTAGGATGCTGCTGGCAAACTTCAATCTTTTGTGAGAAGTGTTTGGTGTGTGCTTTGTTGATGAGAAAGAAATTAACATACAGTATATCCTGGTTCAGAGGTGGTGTAATCCTCCTATGTCCAGTCCCACCTTTTTTCAGATGGATTTCCACTAAAGTATTAAACCTAAATCACTTAGTGCCAATCTAGCTTTTACAACACTTAGGCCTAGATTGAAGGTTTTTCACAATGAGTAAAACACCACTCAAAGTTACTCAGTCCTTAGACTTTTCTCAAATGATCCAGTGGGGATCAAAAGGTACTCTATCTATCTCACCACACTGTAGGATCCGAACAACTGTTCTCCTAAGTGTTTACAACAATTTGTGATTTGATTACAAGAAAGTTCTAACCTCCAACTAGGAACTAAACTTCTAGGATTTAGCAATGAACACTTGTGACTAAGAAGTTTAGTGAAACAAGAGTCTAATGAGAGAGTGAAGTATAGATTCACACTTTCTCTTTTGTTAGATATCTCGTGAATGCTCAATGAATTATTGCTCTACTTAGAATGCTCAAGCTTCGTTAGAAACTTTCGTTTCAGCCTATATTTATAGGCTCTCTGGTTGATTGATCTCATCCGTTGGTTAGGATAGATCAATCTTGTGCATTGAATCCTTGTTTCGCACAAGATAACATGATGTTGATTGTCTTCTTGTGCTGGAGATGATGTCTTTTGTTTTTGCTAGCCGCTGCAGACCTAGGCTGTATCCCATGCTTTGGGTCCCTATACGTTTATCGAGCATTTAATTGCTCGTCACCTCTTGTCGTCAATTATACATTCGAGCATCTTTTCTTTAAAATGTGACACATAATTAATCTTTGAGCCAAAATAATATATGCCGGTAGGATCTACATATCCTATTAAGGTAAATAAAAATTACCTTATTGCATTTTAACTTTTCCGGTAATATTTAATTAGACTCAAAAATTGTACATTTTATTTTGTCACATAATTTTGAATGCTAACACACGAACAATACTGAGACACAATGTACACGTGCTAAGTATAGTGGCATCATCAAAATCTATCAAAATTGGGTACTAACATAATCACATGACAAGAAATAGAACTTGGTTAGCAAATTTTGATGAGAAGAAGAGGTGTAGTGTGAAATTTGCTGATATGAGTGCTATTAATGTGGAAGGAATTGGTGATGTTGTAATGATTGGAAAAAATGGTAAGCAGTTGATACATGAAGGAGTATTGTATGTTCCAAGTATGAAATGTAATCTTTTGAGTTTGGGACAGCTTGTTGAGAAGAAGTTCAAGGAAATTCTCCAACATAATCAACTGGAACTATATGGCTCAGATGATACTCTACTATTTAGAGATCCATTGTCCAGGAATAGAACCTTCAAAGCGTGCATCAAAACTGAAGAAGTTCAGAGTTTGAAAACTACCTTAGCAAGTGATGAGAGTTTGTTATGGCATGCTAGGTTTGGTCATCTAAATTTTAGAAGTCTGCAATAGCTGTATAATAAGAACATGATGATTGGAATTCCATACATTAGGCTGCCTGCAACGATATGTGGAGAATGTACTGTTGGCAAGCAACACAGGGGGTCCTATAAACATGTAGTTCCTGAAAGATCTTCAACTGTGCTGAATGTGATTTTCTCAGATGTTTGTGGACCGTTTGATCAAGCTACTTTGGGAGGTAACAAATATTTTGTTACATTTATTGATGATTACAGCAGGATGGTATGAATATACATGATAAAAGCCAAAAGTGATGTGCTAAGTATATTCATTAAGTTTAAGAATCTTACTATATACCAAACGAAGTGGAAAAAATGTCACTTTTCCCGCCTAAAAACATGGGTCAAAACGGGTCTTAAACGGGTCAAAACTTTTTTTTGTTGGTTAGCTCATTTCGCACGGCTCAAGGTTCTTGCTGTCCAAAAGTAAAATCGTAGAAAGAGGAAGATGTTGAGTCCCAGGTGCTCGAAGATCCATTTGAGTCAGGATAGAATTTTAGCTAGAAATTCTTTCCAACTGTTCTGCCTCTTCCTAACTGACAGGGAGAGATCAGCTCACTCATTTACTAACTATAGAGTGGTTTGTCAAGGTCTCCGCATTCATGGTGAGTTCGTCTATGTTTTCCGTGTCCTGATGCTGTTATTGATTTATTACCTTGGCGAAGCTGACCGCAAAACTCAAAGTTTAGGTACAGACGGATGGTTCTGTCAGGGGGATAAAAAAATCTGTTCAGAGATTTATTTTGGTTGAGGTGGTGTTGCCGGAGATGAAACCTAGAATACTCATCAGATTTTCTGGCTGAAATTTATTGGCTTTTGGTTCCTTCCGGCTGGTGTACAGATTTCTCCTACTTCCCTTCCACCGGAACCGTCGGGTGTCGCTAGAACCAGGCGAGATGGGTGTGCTGGACCAACAAGCATGTTGGCATATATGACAGGTCTTGGTCAACAAGTCAGTGTGATTTTTGAAATTTGATCAGCCCTGCGGCGTTAAAACGAAAAGAACGAAGGGTTTCAACTTTCAAGGCTAGGCCTTGACCATGTGAATAATGCAGTAATGCTAACCTTTTAAATTCAATACTTCGTATTTGTTTAAATCGCTTTTCTAATATTGAAATGCATAACCTTTCGATCGATAGAATATTGAGTTTTGAAAGAGGTACCCCATTTTTACCCCACCCCTTAGGCCCTGTTTGGTTGAGGGTTTCGAAGGTTACAATTTAAATGTTACAATTGAAAGAAAATCACCTATAGTCATATCATTAGTTTCAAGATCTTTATATCAATCAAAGAAAAATCATAACTGACAGCAGCTACCCCCCACCAACTACGACTGTAAACCATACGATTAGACACAGAAACGGTCACCCCTGAAAGTGCAACATGAATCATTAACCATGAAACGGACTCGACACAGCTGTCTGTCACTGGTCCACAGATCTATATACTTCTAACGACATAAAAATAAATAAAACTTCCATCTCAATCATAACTATTTATTATATAATTCTTTCTCTTTTCAATCATTTATACATTTTAATTTATGAATTTTTTATATTAATGTTAATGTTAATGAGAATATGATATTTTTTATTAGTTTTGATTCCGTACATCGCACGGGTGAGAATCTAGTTTAGTTGAAAAACAAAGTGGTAATTCAATTAAAATTCTTAGAACTGATGGTGGAGGGGAGTATTCATCTGCTGAATTTCGAAAGTTCTGTGATAATCATGGTATAATACATGAAATCACAGCTCCCTATACTCCTCAGAATAATGGAGTGGTTGAGAGGAGGAATATGACCATACTGAATATGGTCAGGTGTATGCTTAGGGAGAAAAATGTGCCCAAATTTTTGTGGGGAGAGGCTGTCAATACAGCAGTATATCTGCTAAATAAAAGCCCTACAAAGAAGTTGAATGGAAAAGTACCTGAGGTTGTCTGGTGTGGAGTGACACCAAGTGTGAAACATCTCAGAATTTTTGGTAGCTTGTGCTACAAACATATACCTGATCAAAAGAGGAAGAAGCTGGATGATAAAGGGATTCTAATGGTTCTTCTTGAATATCATTCAGTAGGTGCTTATAAGTTGTTTGATCCTGTGAATAGGAATTTTGCTTTTAGCAAGGATGTAGTTTTTGATGAAGTACAGGTCTGGGATTGTAGAGTACCAGATAAAGCTAAGATGAGACAGGTACATGTGGTGTCTGAAGATGCTTTGGAACTGAATATTGAGGATCAGGCACAGTTGGTTGATAACAACACTGAAGTCACAAATGCAGCTCAAAGATCTCAGAGATTGAGACATCCATCCACAAGACTTTCTGGATATGAGGTGTATGATGATTTAGAGATAAATGAAGCTGGAGAATTACTGCATTTGGCTTTACAAATTGAATGTGAAATTCTGGATTGGAAGGATGCATTCACACAAGCAGAGTGGAAAGATGCAATGATTGAAGAGATAAATTCTATAAAAAAGAACTCTACCTGGGAGTTAGTCACTTTACCTCCTAATAAGAAGCCTATTAGTGTAAAGTGGGTGTTTAAAACAAAATTCAGACCTGATGGTCCAGTTTCAAAGTACAAAGCCATGTTGGTGGCTAGAGGATTTCTTCAGAAGGAAGGACTTGATTACTTTGAAGTTTTTGCTCCTGTGGCTAAAATTGAAACCCTAAGGCTAGTAGTGGCCTTGGCATGTAATAAAGGATGGAGTATGGCTCAACTTGATGTGAAATCTGCATTTCTAAATGGGGAGTTAGAGGAAGAGGTGTATGTTACACAACCAACAGGTTTTGAGAAATCAGGAGCAGGAGATAAAGTATTTAGACTGAGGAAGGCACTATATGGGTTAAAACAACCTCCAAAAGCTTGGAAAAAGAAGATCAACTCTTCTTTACACATGATTTGCTTCAGAATTTGTGTAAATGAGCATGGTGTGCATGTCAGGAGATCAAAAGATGACATTGTAGTATTGTGTTTATATGTTGATGATCTACTAGTGGTAAGCAACTCTCCTGATCATATTGAAATATTTAAAGTTCAGATGAAGCAGCAGTTTGACATGACTGACCTAGGATAGTTGGCATACTTCCTAGGGATGGAGTTTTTATACGTCAAAAGAAATATGTTGTTGATGTATTGAAAAGATTTCAGATGACATCTTGCAATCATGCAAATACTCCCATGGAGCCAAAGTTGAAACTGAGTTTGAGTGAAGAAGAGGAGGAACTGAATGGCAGTCTATTCAGGAGTATAGTTGGTTCCTTGAGATTCATTTGGAATACCAGTCCTGATATTGCTTTCAGTGTTGGGTTTATCAGTAGATGTATGCAAACTCCCAAGAAATCTCATTACATGGCTGCTAAAAGAGTATTGAGATACCTTAAAGGTATTGCAGATTTTGGAATCTGGTATCCTAAAGAAGTTCTATCTCACATTGAAGGTCTTGTGGGTTTCTCAGATTCAGACTGGAAGGGTGATACTGAAGAAATAAAAAGTACTACAGGATATATGTGTAAGGAATTTGATGTATCGTACCTCGAAAGTACACCAGTGGAAGTTTAAAATTTTCCCAAACAGATCTTCCCTGATTATGACAATACAATGAATATAACAATGATAATAGATCTGAGTTAGAACTTACAGGTCTTCCAGCCTAGCGGTTAGATCTACCTAAGAGAAAGGCTAGGAAATCTCTTCGCAAGGAAATAAACTGGTAATACTGAATCTGAAAACTCGTCTCTAATTATGAAGGAAGAGGATGTATTTATACAGTTCTAAACTAGTTTCCAATCACAATGAAAGTCTTTCTCATTAATGAGTTTTAGTCCTGATAGGACCAATACTTATTCTTAATTAAATAAAACTAAAACAAAATAGTATAATGCTATTAATTAAAGAGGAGGGGCTCATGACACGCACCTCTCTCTTTAATTAACAATTATCAAATTTGTTTATTTACTTAATCATAATAGATAATAATAAAAATAAGATTAAAATAATTAAAGAGATAAGCAAGGGAGGGGCTCTTCAGCCGCCATCCTTCTCAAACCCCTTTTATTTTTTTATTTATATTTCCTTTTAATTCTAAAATATACCAAAAGAAAATATCAATCTTATTTAATTACAAATACATCTTAATTATGTATAATAAATCTAATTTATTCCACTTCATTAATTCTATCAAATAGAATTTTCCTTCAACTTCATGAACTATATATGTTTAATCTAATTAATATTTAATCCATTTTCAGTATTATGAATTAAATATTATTTAAACCAATTAATAATATTTAATTCGTTCTAACATTTCAATCGGAAGGTATAATCACTTTTTGTGGACCCATAGGGTCTTATATATTAATCACTAATCAAATTAAGGTCTTAGTAGAATCCCTAGACGATTTACCAGACAAACTTAATATATAAGGACGTTTGCGAGGACTATTCAAACTCCCTGTAATATAGAGCTCATAGTGATACGGTCCTTTCATTCAACGAACATTCAACTAAGTCTAGAACATGATATTGTGTCTATTCCAATAATTTAGTTTATGTCTCTCAAACTTTCTAGATGATCCATTACGATCATATTCGATATCCAAAATGAATTTATCCTTGCATTGGCCAATGACTTTATGATCCATCTAGATATGAGAAGTATAATGCTCTCTCTTAATCTATTATGAGGAATGAATCCTTTCTTGGCTCAACTACTACTCCATGTGCTTTGTGATGCACCGAACACATGCTATATCTACCCCGATTGGAGTGCAAGCGTTGGTCATGATCAAAGTACATCACTCTGCACATGTACTACGTATTAACCTCAAGTCAGAGAACTATTACACTACTCTATACACCGATAATCCCATAGACACATGAATAGAACTTATCAAATGGTTTCTCTGTGGGTATGCCAATATTCTCTAAATTATCTATGTGACCATCATGAATTACAGGAACTCATAGTTGTGAGATCAACTATACTTTCTAAAAGTATGATGCAGTCCACATACCAATCTTATCGCATATAATCAATATTCCATTCTTGATGATCATTGATTGAGGCTATTTTAGGACCTTATGTTATATCATATAAGCTCCCACTTACTTATTGACAACATAAGTCCAATGGAACACAATTATGAATAAGATATTGACAATCAAAATACTTAATCATCAATGTGTAATACCGTATATATCAAATATATAAAACTCAAATGTGATCAAGTACATATATCTCTAAAAGGTGATTGTCTCTAGGACATATATACTAACAATATGTTTAAGCTAAATGGAGCTACAATATCCTGGAGTTCAAGGAAACAATCACAAGTTTCCTTATCTACTTGTGAGGGTGAGTATGTGGCTGCAGCCTATGTAGCATGTCAAGGTGTATGACTGAGAGCATTGTTGGAAGAAGTTCTTGGGGAAGAGCAGAAACCTTTTCAACTTCTGGTGGATAACAAATCAATTACAAATCTTGCACTAAATCCAGTGGCTCATGGAAGGAGAAAACATATAAAACCTAAGTATCATTGGCTAAGGGAGAAAGTCAGAGAAGGGAAACTTATTCTTATATATTGCAATAGTGAGGAACAAGTTTCAGATGTATTTACTAAAACACTTCAATTTGACAAGTTCAGAAGTTTTTGGGAAAAACTTGGAGTTCAAGCAATACTTTGTTGAAGAGATTTGTGTTGAGTTTTGTGTGGGAGTTTGAATTAAGGGAGGATGTTTAAGTGTAATTCAAATGTGTGTGTTAGTGATATTGTGTGTGATGGTGTAGTGAATAATGTGCATGTGACTACTCTTATAAATAGAATAGTACATGTATGGTGTTGGTGTGCAGACTTTGATCATTAATAATAATCTCCCTCTTTCCTCTCTAACTGTGAGTTAGTTAATACTCTAACCGTTTTTGTGCTATCAACTATGAAGCAACATACTTGACTTTTTTTAATTTTTGACACCCATTTCCAGAGTTATAACCCTCAATATCTACTTTTGGCTAAACAAAGGACATCTGTGTGGTTTTTATTCTGTTCTTAAACAGATTCTCATAATCACATACGTAAAACAAGAGTAAGGTAAAATAACATTTATCATACATTAGTCAAATTATCATAAAAACACTAGTCTAACTAGCTAGGTATTCCTATTGTCCAACATATTATAATATCAATACGATAGCCTGTTTGTTCTCTTCCTTGCACCATGAGAGCTCGTAGAAGGTACTCTGTCCATGGGTGGTGGCGTTTTCAATGGGAGCTCCGGGTGGGGGGTCCCGATGCAGATCTTTCAGGCGGCCATAACTTCACCACTACTTTGTTATGGATCTTTGGCTGGGCCACAGCCTTAGGTCTAGAGTTTGCAGCCACCGGCGAGCTCGTCGTCTGAAAACGGAGAAAATATTACTTTGGTACGCTTTCCTTTGTTCATCAACCCGTCTTGAGGAGGATGTTATTGATTTCAAATAAGCTCTATTCCTTTGGGTTTCTAGCCTTGCGATATTCTGGCCTGGGGGATTGAGCTTCAAAAAGTGCCAGTAGGATGTATATCAGAGAAGATGACCGGTTTTTGGACTAGGGATTTGTTTCTGTTTTCCCGGCTACTGTCTTACCACCCTCCGACGCCTTCTACCGTCGCCGTTGGTGGTCACTAGGGCTCAACGGGGATGGGGGTGGGGGGAGATCGGTTTTGGCTTGGGTATCGTTCTGGCTAGACTCTCTTGCCCCACCAATGCCACCGGGAAGGCGTCGGAGCCTGGTGGGGGAGGGGTGCGACCGACTTCACGTGGATGCTGACTGATGAACAGTCATCGCGGTTAATGGTCATTTTTTAAATTTTGGTAAGATACCACGTAATGGTGTGGCACTGTAGAAGAAAATGTTGTTGGGCCGAGCGTGTTGGGACAACCCGGGAACCTGACCAAACCCTAGCCCGCTAGGATTAGGCTAAGGAACTCTGGGCTGCTGCACTGGGCTTGGTTGGAGACTCCTGCTGATGCGGATGGCTGAAGCTCATTGATTGGACTGGAGGCCAAAACGCTGGGATCCGTGAGTTTTGTTTGGATTTTGCTAGGGACGGGTCTTCATTGGCCCAAACTAGTTTGGATTTGTTTTTTTTATGAATGAGCTGAGGCTTGTCCCGTGCCATTCTTGAACTGTTTTGTGGTGTCGTTTGGACTTCTAAAATATATCTCTCCTTACCCCTGCCGCAAGGTGGGGGTGGGGGCGGATACGGTGGATAATATATCAGGTTATCGTGCTAGCTTAGATAGTTCTTTTTTTGATACTTTTTGATGCACTGTATTATGCTGTTTTTTGGATATATATATATATATTTACATTTTATCCAAAAAATACGTTAGTCATATGACTTACTGTTAAACCTAACAATGTTAAATAAAAAATTAGATGACAATTACACATCTTGATACTGCTATGTAACTTGAACCAAACAATCCTTCAATTATTGGTTATTTTAGTACAATATAAAGAAAATGTGATGACTTTGTGGAACTAAAATCTCTATTATATAGACTGATTGATGTTGAGCAATGAAGACATGATCATGAAACTAAATTTGAAGAGGTTAATTTCTATCATTCTAATTACACGAAGGTTAGGTGACAATTATGTACGTAGACAATTATGATACAATACTCTTGATAGTTTGTACAACTATCCCTTCACATTTACCCCTTAATTTACTTTGTCGACATAATGGTTAGAAATATCATTTGGGAGAAATGGGAAACCACACCGATGAATCCTCTCTCTCTTTCTCTCATCTTGACCAGAAACCCTTCCTCTCAATCGACTTCTAGTAAACCCTTTGTCAGTTTATCACTCAACGATTGAATCTCTAGCAACAAGTAATCCTCAATCAACCAAAACCCCAAAATAGGAGATAAATTGTTCGCAGCACATGTATGCTTTTTATTTGTTGGAACTTGATGATACATGTGATTAGATGTTCAGTTTCCCATACTCACCACAACAAGAACTGTCTATTGCAGGTCAAATCATTTATGTTGTTGCTCTTATTTATGCTATATCACTTATAAGAAGAGTATTGATGTTAATTTATTTAAGATTGAATATCAAGAAAATTGATATGGTTGGGATATAAACAACCTTCACAATTATAAAATAAGAATGCAGATATCAATAATTATGACATCTAACAAAGGGATCTAATGAACACATGTAGTATGCATCAGGGAAACAAATTCATGGTAGTGATCTCGTGGTTTTGAAGATATCTTGTTTGTAGATCTAAATTGACATTACCTCATTCTCATCAAATCTTTCTTAGTATGGGTTTTTACAATCAATTAGTTTGTAATTAACTACTTTGACATGTAATCTTTTTAGGATGCATGTTTGTGATATCGGTAAAAGTAATATAGGTGTTGCAAGGACTTCACCTTCCTTCAAAGTAACTTTATCTCCCCATCAATATGATCATTAACCAAACATTGACTTTAATCTCCTATGTCACCTAAGTTTTATGTTGGCAAATAGAAAAACAGGTGACTAGCCATAATAATGGACCTCTCAACCTTTTAATGCGCCAATTGTAACAGATCCTCAGTGGTACACCTTTCTTTAAACTTGGGGGCTCATGATGCTTCTAATCATTTCCAAGGGTGTGTCTTTACAGAATTTCATCATACCTCTTGCAACTATGGTTTGAGTCAAAGCATTGACATTCAAGTGTGTCGAAGATAGTGGAAATAAGGGGAGGTTTGCCTGGTTAAATATTGAGCACCACTTCTTTCAAAATGTTCACCGATTGGCCCACCACATAAGTTATCTCCACGATGCACATGTATTGACTGCGATGATGTAATGACAGTGGACGCTGGTGCAAATTTGGATATTCCTTAAACGTCTGGTTTTAATCTTGATTTAAAGGTTGTACATTCTTGAAGTATTTTCACTCTCTCTTTGTCAATGAAAGTGTCAGTGATAACTTAAAATAAAAATAATGTATACGTAGTAGCAATAATAATAATAGTAACAATAATAAAGACAAAAGGCGAAAGAATGTAACATATAGTAAGCACATATATTTGACATCATAAAAATGGCATCCATAGATCTAAGTTGGGGGAAGGATATTTGTACACAATATTCCTTATACAACAACGCCTCAAAATTAGGTTGTTTCAAGATTTATAAATATTGACAATGGCACTAGTTATTATTCTCATCAATCTTAGTGGTGCTTTGATTATGAGAGCTTTGGTTAGAACAATGGAATTCACTGAGGGGGTCTTGATGCCATCCGTACTATATACTTCTAAGGAAACTAACTTTTTTAGGTGAGTGTCCTGGACGTGGTATACCATATGGCCTAACGGTTTTACTTGGATGGCTATATATAGGATATCTAACATGTACTTGAAGTGTTCAACATGTACTCGTGTTGGTGTGAAATAATCCTATCTCTATGTCTAACCGACCACTCTATGCATCAGGAAATTAGTTTGATGATAGTGTGTCATAGGCATAGGGCGCCGGTGCAGTTAAGTACAAAACCACCCAAGCAGTGACGTGTACTATTGAACCCTATCACTATTCGTATGGTATGAATATTGGCTAGATATACCTCCTTCCATATACGTACATATTGGAATAGCTACTTTAGTGTGCTTTTTACGTTTTAATGTGTGCCTTTGAGCTTATGTTCTAGTGCAAAATGAGTCTTCCAATCCGCATCAATAAAAGTTATGTGTCCTTTTCCTGTAAGCCTATCAAAATATAACCTAAAACAACCTTGTGATTTACTTCTAGAGTTTCAACATTCAAACAATTGCTATTTGAGAAGATTACCCCTTTTTATGAGAAGATTACTTAAATCAGAGTAACAACTAACCCATTTCTTTTAACAGATCCGCAATTATTTTCATCTTAAAACATGACGTACATTCTTACAAGAAAAACTTTGCTATTTTTAATAAGCCATAGTTATTATAAGTAAAAAAAATTAGTCATGTTTTAGAATTTTGTCATGATTTTATCCTATTTTAGACAAATTCATTTGCTTTAGGTATTAAAATCTTAGGGCAGCCCAACACCTATCCGACCTCGTCTGGCCACTTCACTGGATCAGACCCGGATGAATTAAACCATGAGTAGGACGTACTGTAAAAAAATTACTCACTATATAAAAGAACTTAAAACAACAAATTCATTGATTTTCTAAAATTGGATATGGCATGAATATTTTTCTAATAAAGTATTTCATGAACGTCCTAATACTTTCGAGAGATGCAATGTGGCTTTTTCCAACCTTGGCTCGTTGTCCTCGAGGCTAAAGACGGTGAGAGAGAGTGCACCGAAAGCAATTTCCATCTTGTTTGATTTCTCTCATTTCTCTGCTGACTCCTTGCAAAATCAAAGTAAGTTCATCACTTTGCCAAAAAGTTAAAGAATTTATGCAATGCAATGTATAATCGTGTGTGTTATTTACCTTCAATTTCAATCCCCCCGTTTGAAGAGATTAATTGTGGAAGTTGGCATCTAATTTGAACTCTTTTGCATCACTGATATGTCAAAACTTGATGCTTTCATTATGTATCTGCATCTGGTATCAACTTATGGAGATAGATAACAATCCGAATGCTGGTTTTGTAGATTAATGATTTGAGCTGACGTATTAAAGGTTGAATCTTTGATATATGCAGATATGTTTTCTTGATGTAAAATATTTTTAGTCTTTAAAGCTTATGAGAGAAATGAGAATGAAATCCAATCGTCAATTTTCTCAATCTGATGGTCTAGAAACATTCGAAAAAGGAGAAAACGGTGCATCAATTTTGATGGTTCAATTAGTATATAAGGAAATCTTCATCGTAACATTTACTAAAGGGCATAAGAGTAAAAGTGATTCTGGTTGTTACCTACATGATACACCCAAATTAGGATAATCATTAATGAGTATGTAACACCCACATAATTAGGATCATTTATTCTAATAAATACTTCCAATTATTTAATTTTCTTTCCAAATTTATTATTCTCTCATATTTCTGGATATCTAATTTGTAGAAATATTTTTATTTGAATTCTAAATTATTTTTCATACTTAACCTATTCCTTTGAGATGCCATACTCCATCAGTCGAACATACATAAGTTTGTCAATTTGCATTCAACCATTAAATTGCTGCACTTTTTGTTCAAAATTTTGTGCAACCACAATTTAATTAGATATTTGATTTTCTTTAACATATAGTAATCTAAATAATCAATACCACTCATGAATGGAACAAATAATGAGATAAATTAGATTTTTATTACAATTATATGCACTTTTTTTCAAACGACACGTTTATGTGATTGGCTTGCACTTTCTATAACATTATCCTACACTTTATGTATGCACCTTTGCATTTCCATACATTCTTTAATTTTAAATCAAAATGATTTTACAAAAACAAAAGTAGAGATACAAGGGTGTGAACTAACAACAATCTTGTGCATTTTAAATAAATACAAAAGTGCACTAGCTATTATGGAGTATACCACAGTTTTTGATGTTCTACATTGACACTCTTCTACAAAATTAAATGCACTTTTATCATGTACAATCTAAATACATATAAAAGTGCACTATTACATTACATTTTCTTAAAATTTACATTGCACATTTTATAAAATGATATGCACTTTCGTTGATTGTCTTATGCAAATTTTGATTCACATTTTTACAAAATACAATGCATTAGTTTCACTTTTATGGTACACTATTAGACTATCTCCAATGCTACAATGTGCACGGTGCACCTGTGACACGAGAGATAGCCACATAAATATTAGTAAATTAATTCTTTATCTCCTTATTTGAATGATTTTATGCAGTTTTGGTAAGTTTTTCTCCACAATTTAAGGAGACCGTCTAGATGTTGACATTGCAGTTGACAATGCGGGGGAAAACTTACCAAAATTGTATACTATCATTCAAATATGGAGAGAGAAAATTTATTTGCTAATATTTATGTGGTTATCTTTCATGTCACATGTGCACCGTGCACACTATAGCACTGGAGATGCTCTTAGCATCCCGTGATGGTAGACCAGCATAGTCCATTGCATGTTTTCCTTGTCTATCACCTACATGATAGATAAGTAAAATTACAATGCATATATTAATTTGCTCAATAATTTACCTAGCATTGCACTATTATTGGATGTAGAAGCAACACGTTAGACAAAATTTGAAATCCTCAAATCATAAAAAACACTGAAAGAACATACCAAGTTCAATATTTACATCTATCCAAAAATTTGATGGTGTAAGTTGATAGGAAATAGAACACGATATTTGTAAGGAAAAGCTTTTTAATCACATAAATAGTTGTGATTACAACGAAGAATGATAAATAAGATGGCCAAAAAATAGCAAAACAAAACTGATGGAGTATATGGCCCGGGAACACCCGGCCCATAGACTCCTACTACACCAACGAAGGCCCAACAGGCCCAGGAGGCCCACCAGGCCCAAATCACGGCGTCCAGATTACCAAGCAGCCCGTAATACGCACCAGGGGTGCCCTCGGCCCCTTGGCCGAAGGCTCTAAACTCTCACAGAATGGGTTTTCCGGGCAAACTAAGAAACTGGGAGAAAACGGCGAAAACAGTAGCCCTCGGCACTATGAGCCCTCGGCACCAGGGTGCCATCGGTTTGAGGAGCCCTCGGCTACTGCTCTATAGCCGAAGGCATCTCACTCGACAAGATATCCGCCTCACATGCGTACATATCACCGTACCCCGCACAGACGTCCCATCCAACAGCCGCATTAAATGCGGCCACATGCGGCTGCCAGCGCCAACCAGTTGAGGTGACCCCTCGGCCAATGGGCGCTTGACACGTGTCCCTGTCCGGCATTTATTGCTACTATAAATAGCACCCCATTTCCCCGTTTGTAACCACGACATTCATACTGAATACACTCTCTCTCTACATTTACTTACTTGCTCTGACTTCTCTCTAGGTTATTCCCCGCAATAACCCTTCGGATATATACCCCCGGGTAGACTATCCATCATTTGGTGCTCTCGTTGAGAGGTCGAACAATCAAGTAAGAAACCCTCCCCCTTCGCCAAACACTAGCCCTCTACCAAAAATGGTGAGAACAACACGTGCCAACTCAAAGAACGTAGAAGACAAGAACCTGGCCCTCGGCAACGTCAACGCCCCCGAAGCCTCTCACAGGGCTCCCGAGGGCGGTGTCATCACTGGGCTGGAACAGGCGGCTGTCGACCTACGCCTTCAGATCCAACAAAATGCCCCCGATGCCCGCCTCGGCATCGAGGCCAAGAAGAAAAACCGGAGCGATGACCAAGTCAGCCCTCCGGTTCTCACCATCGACGTGCAATCGGCGCTCTCCGCCTTCATCCAAAGGCTCACACAGAACCCGGGTGCCTTCGGCACACTGGCTCCGGCTCACCCCCAGGTTGGGGAAAACATCATACTTCCCCCTCCGCCACACCCCTTCGGAAATCCCACCCCTCGGGTAAGGAACGACGAAGGGGTAGTGACCCAGGACACATCCTCCCAGGAAGTACAGTCCCGGGACCGCCACAATGACAACAGGGAGAGGCCCCGCACTTCCGCCCTCAACCGGCTCGGAGGAGGGCCAGACCGCCGAGGGGTCCAAGACCGCCTCGGAGGAAAGGCACTCCAAAGGCCCCAGGAAAGTGGAGGGTCTGTCTCGAGGGCAGACGAGGAGCGTCCCCCTCGGGACAAAGGCAAGGCACCCCTTCATGCCAATGATGCTCGCCACCAAATCAACCAGGCCCACTCGGCCCGGGTTCGTTCGCAGGGGGCGGAGACCCTCCCGAAAGATCCCCGGGACGAGATTATTGCGGCCCTCCAACGCCGGCTTGACGAAATGGAGTCCAACAAAGCTCACGCCACCACCTCCACCCCTCACTCAGACCTCAAATACGAGGCCATGATGGCCAAAATGGAGGAATTACAGAAGAAGGTGGCCGAGGGCTCCGGGGAACCCGTCATCCAGCTCCGGACTCGGACGCCATTTACCCCAAGGGTATTGGCGGACCGGATCCCGGAAAAATACCGAGCGCAACACATACAGCCCTACAACGGAAAAACGGACCCCCAGGAACACTACAACAAATACCAGAACAGCATGATGATGGTAGGGGCGTCAGACGAATATTTGTGTCGTTGGTTCCTCTCCACCTTAGAGGGGCCGACATACGAATGGTTCAACAGGCTGCCCGAGGGCTGCATTGATTCGTGGCAGGAACTCGCCCAGCGATTCTTGACACAATTTGCCGGGAGGCGTCGCACGAGGAAGCACTTCTCCCACCTCCTAACTATACGCCAGAAGAGGGATGAGACCCTTCGGGACTTCCTAGAGTGCTGGAGGACGGAGGCCGATAAAGTCGACGGTGCTGATGACGGGACCCTCCTAGCCCTCCTTCAAACCGTCCTCCGCACCGGCAACTTTTCAAGGAGCCTCATCATTGAACCCCCCCGCGACTACATAAGGGCTTTGCAGCGGGGGGACCGATATGCTGAGGCCGAGGAGGTGGAGAAGTATCACCAGCATCCGGACCAGCAGCCCCCGAGGACTGACTACAAGCATAACCGAGGGCCGGGGGCTCCCCCAAATCACCCCAAACCTTCAGGACCCTCTGATGACCGCCCTCGGCAAGGCCAAGCCAAGCCCGGGGGAGGTTATAAGAGCAACCCTAAGACTTGGGCACAGCCCATTCTCCTGGATCGCCCTCGAACACCATTGACGCACCCCGTCAGCATCATCCTCGATTTTGCCGAGGAGAGGTGTAATACCCAAGATTAATTTAAGAGGATTGATAGTACTACTCATACCAACAAGATGCATCTCCTTTTAAGGGAGCTCATCACCAAGAACTCTAAAGTTAAGCGTGCTTGCACGGGAGTAGTCTTGGGATGGGTGACCCCCTGGGAAGTTTCTCAGGGCGCGCACGAGTGAGGACAAAGTGCGCGGAAAAGGCTAGTGGCGGTTTGTGAGGACAGTACTAAAGGTCAGGAGTAACTACCTTGGGCCCTATGGGGCGGGGTGTTACATGTGGTATCAGAGCAACCCTGCGACAGTGTGTTGACCCGTTGGATATCGGGCGGGCACTTAGCGGGGCAAGATTCTGGGGTTTGATTGAGATAGTTAAGGGCGCAACGAGGACGTTGCGATCCTAAGTGGGGGTGATTGTAATACCCAAGATTAATTTAAGAGGATTGATAGTACTACTCAAACCAACAAGATGCATCTCCTTTTAAGGGAGCTCATCACCAAGAACTCTAAAGTTAAGCGTGCTTGCACGGGAGTAGTCTTGGGATGGGTGACCCCCTGGGAAGTTTCTCAGGGCGCGCACGAGTGAGGACAAAGTGCGCGGAAAAGGCTAGTGGCGGTTTGTGAGGACAGTACTAAAGGTCAGGAGTAATTACCTTGGGCCCTATGGGGCGGGGTGTTACAAGAGGGGCCTCGTTGAGCGCGACTCTCGCGCACCCCCGGAGGTACATGCTATCAACCCTCAGTTCCCCTACTGTTGTTTCCATCGACACCAGGGGCACCGAACCGATGACTGCCATCAGCTAAAGACGGCCATCGAGAGATTGATACAAGCGGGGCACCTGTCTCAATTTGTTCAAAGCCCTCGGCAGGAGGGACCTTCTCATCAGGGACCTCCCCGAGGGCACCATACGAAGGTAAACGCCTGGGTGAATCCGAACACCATCCCCCTCGGCAAGAAGAGGGAGATCGGAAACTTGGAAGAAGAAGAGGAGGAGTACCCCCACTACCAGGAGAAAAAACGCCACATCCTCATGATCACCGGTGGCAATACAGGGGGCGATTCCACCAGCCAGCGAAAGAAGTGGGCTCAATCGCTTTACGTGGAGGAAGTCACTCATATGCCCCCGGTAAAGAGACTGAGGGAGGAGCCCATCACCTTCACCAACGCAGATCTCCCCCTTACTTCTTCTCCTCACAGGGATGCCTTGGTGATTCGGACGGAGATAAACGACACCATCATTCACCGAACTTACATTGACACGGGCAGCTCCGTCAATGTAATGTACCTCAGCACCTTCAGAGAGCTGCATCTGGAGAGGGGGTCCCTTCGGCCCATTAAGACCCCTCTTGCCGGTTTCACCGGCGATACTATTGATTCCGAGGGGGTAATAACCCTCCCGGTGATCTTCGGCGACGGGCTCCATAGAGCCCAGCTCGAAGTGGAGTTCGTCGTCGTCAACATTGACTGCGCCCACAACATCATCCTCGGCCGGCCAGCCCTCGAGGACCTCGAAGCCATCATCTCCATGAGTCACCTTTGCCTCAAGTTTCCCGCCGAGGGGGGCATTGGCTACTCCCGGGGGAACCAGAAAATTGCCCGCCCCTGCTATCTTCAGGTCACTAAGAAGGTAAGCAAGACGGAATTCCGTGTTGACACCATCACCGGAACCATCGACCAAGAAGAAAAAAGGCCGAGGGCTGAACCAGCCGAGGACGTAGAAGACTTTGCGCTCGATCCGGCCCAGCCGGAGAGAGTCGTGAAGATTGGAGCCCAGCTCCCTGAAGATCTGAAGACCGGTATCACCGACGCCCTCCGCGCCTACTCCACTGTCTTTGCATGGGGGCCGGAGGACATGCCGGGAATTAGCCGAAGGGTCATCACCCACCGCCTCTCGGTGGACCCCTCGGCAAAAGCGGTACAACAACGAAGAAGACCCCTCTCCGCCGAAAGGAGGGAATTTGTGAAGAAGGAGGTCGCCATGCTCCTCTCTATTAAGCACATCAAGGAGGTGAAATATCCCTCATGGCTAGCAAATGTAGTCCTCGCACAGAAGCCCCCTACCTTCCGCATGTGCGTGGACTACACCGATCTCAACAAAGCGTGCCCTATGGATCCATTCCCTCTACCAAATATTGATCAACTGGTGGATGAGACCGCAGGGTGTGAGATCATGTCCTTCCTCGATGCCTTCCGAGGGTATCACCAAATTTTCATGCACGAGGAAGACGCCGAAAAAACTGCCTTCATGACTCTCGAGGGCATCTTCTGCTACCTAGTCATGGCCTTCGACCTAAAGAACTCAGGGGCCACTTACACCCGGATTGTGGCCCGGGTCTTTCAAGCCGTCCTAGGGCGCACCATGGAGGCCTATGTTGACGACATGATCGTCAAGAGCAAACAATCTTCCAGCCATGCTGACGACCTCCGGGAAATCTTCGCCATCATGCAAAAATTCAACCTTCGGCTAAACCCGAAGAAGTGCACCTTCAGCGTACAAGGGGGTAAATTCTTGGGCTACATGGTGAGCCGAAGGGGCATTGAGGCCAACCCCGAGAAGATCCAGGCCATCATCAACATGGAGCCCCCACGCAATGTGAAGGAAGTTCAACGGTTGACGGGCCGCCTGGCAGCCCTCAACCGCTTTCTATCTAAATCAGCGGAGAAGTCTCTACCCTTCTTCCAGATCATGAGGAAGACGGCTGGCTTTCTATGGACTCCAAAATGCCAGGGGGCTTTCGAAGAGCTCAAACGGTATCTATCTTCACCCCCAGTGCTTTCCAAACCCAAGGTAGGGGAGACCCTCTACCTCTACCTTGGGGTCAGCCCGGCGGCCATCAGCTCTGTGCTCATCCGGGAGGAAGACGGCATCCAACATGCCATCTTCTACGTTAGCAAGACCCTGAGGGAGGCCGAGCTCAGGTACTCCCCTGTGGAAAAAACGGTGTTAGCCATCGTTTGGACTGTCAAGAAGTTGAGCCACTACTTTCACGCTCACCCGGTTCAGGTCCTCACCCATCAACCCCTCGGCGCCCTCATGAGGAGCCTCATCAGCTCCTCCCGCATGGTGAAATGGGCTATCTTCTTGAGCCAGTACAACATTGACATCCGCCCAAGGCCTGCCATCAAGGGCCAAGCCCTGGCAGACTTTGTGACAGAGTGTACCGCAAGGGCAGCCACGGACGGGGAGCCCTCAGCTGCCTCAGATGATTGGTGGACCCTCTACACTGACGGCTCCTCCGCCACCAAAGCATGCGGGGGAGGGGTAGTCCTCATTACTCCTGAGGGCTTCAGAGCCTACTATGCAATCCGCTTCTCCTTCAAAGTCTCCAACAACGAGGCCGAATATGAGACCCTTCTATGTGGCCTTCGGCTGGCTGCCAACATGAGGGCTCGGCAGATCCACATCAAATGCGACTCCAAGTTGGTCGTTGGCCAAATCTCCGAAGAATATGAGGCCAAGGAGGGAAGAATGAAACAGTACAAGGAAGCGGCCAAGGAGTTGCTTAAGGTATTTGAGGCTCACTCTCTCACTCAAATACCGAGGGCTCAGAACTCCGAGGCCGACATATTATCTAAGCTCTCGGCCGACTCCCCCGAGCACATCTCCAAAATTGCCAAAATTGAGGAACTCAGCCTCTCAAGTATCCATGCGAGCCCCGTTATGAACATACAACAACGCCAAGAGGATTGGATCTCAGATATCACCGCCTTCAATGGGGGATAGACCTTGTGGGCCCTCTACCGAGGGGTACCTCCAACAACAGATACATCATTGTGGCCGTCGACTACTTTACCAAGTGGGTGGAGGCTGAACCCCTCGCCAGCATCACAGAGGCGAAGTGCCGTCACTTCGTCCTCAAGAACATCCTCACAAGGTTTGGCGTCCCCCAGCATATCATCTCCGACAATGGGACACAATTTGAGGCAGCCCCCTTCTGTGCCCTTCTGGAGGCATGGGGCATCAAACACACCTTCTCCTCCGTTGCCTACCCTCAAGGCAACGGGCAAGTAGAGAATGCCAACCGGACCTTGCTCGAGGGCCTCAAAAAGAAGCTGGAGGCCGAGGGCGGTGGCTGGGTGGAAGAACTCCACAACATCCTTTGGGCCTACCGCACCACCCCTCGGCGAGCAACAGGTGAAACACCCTTCTCCCTCTGCTACGGTTTTGAAGCCAAAGCTCCTACGGAAGTCACCCTTCCCACCCGAAGGGTGATCCAATATGACCCCGAGGTCAACGACAGCAACATGGCCCTCGACCTCCACCTCATTTCAGAACGCCGGGAGCAGGCCTTCATCCAGGCAGAAAACTACCGAAGGCAAGTCAAAAGCTACAACGACGCCAAAGTTCGCACCCGAGAATTTCAAGTGGGGGACTATGTCCTCCGGAGGAGGGAAGCCAGCCAACCAACCGAGGGAGGAAAAATGGCACCAAAATTCGAAGGCCCCTACATCATAGCAGCCATCATCAAACCTGGGACCTACAAGCTCAAACGCCCCAACGGGAAAGAAGTCCCTAGGCACTGGAATGTACACCACTTAGTTAAATTTTATCAATAATGTAAGAGAGACCAAGCCCTCATAACTAGTGAATGTACTATCCTATGGCCCAAGGCCTCCAATTTCGAAGAATGAAGATACATTCAAGACATCAAGCCCTCATACTGACTACAGGCCCCAGGCCTCACCACAAGAAGAACCCCCTCCGGCACCAAGTGCCGAGGGAGGACAGTGAAGACACCACGTGTTTTCAGTCAAACCCCCTCGGTACCAGGTACCGAGGGAGGGAACTCCTATCACCAACAACAAGGAACGCCATGTGTTTCATTTCCCTTCGGCACCCAGTGCCGAGGGTACATCCCCACCTTCAACATCAAAAAAGAAAAGATGAGAACACCAAGTGTTCCTACAGAAGACCCTTCGGCACCCCGTGCCCGGGATATGCTCTCCTATCAACTTCCAAACATCTGTTGGGAAACACCAAGTGTTTCATTTGAAGACCCTTCGGTACCAGGTACCGAGGGTAGACACCTCCATCAACTGCAACAAGAAAGAACACCAAGTGTTCCTACAGAAGACCCCTCAATACCAAGTACCGGGGGCTACACATCGAAACTAACACCAAGTGTTATTTCTAAAAGCCGTACCCCACGAGGACGCATATACCGAAGGCGCCACCATCGGTGCCGGCGGCACGTAGTGCCCCCGGCCATTTGCAACTAGTGTGCAAATGAAAACCCTTCCTTGAAACGCTTTCCGCGTCACTACCCCCAGGGTATGACAGGCATGAGAAATGCCCAGGATTCGACTTTCAAAAACGGAACGCTATCCGCGTCATCACCCCAAGGGTATGACAGGCACGAGAAATGCCCAGGATTCGACTTCCAAACCGAAACGCTCCCCGCGCCACCACCCCAAGGGTGTGGCAGGCCACAGACTATGTCTAGCGCCGAGGGGACGACTTTCAAAAATGAGGCGCTTTCCGCGCCATCTCCCAAGGGGAGGCAGGTTACGGACCACCATATCCCGTGCCCAGGAAACGACCCTCGATCCCCTCGGAACTCGGAAGGTTAACCCGAGGGAGGAGAGCCATTGGTGTATTCTGATGGTCTCCTAATAGGCCCAGCCTTACCAAGAAACCAAGTTTCTTGATGCCTTCCCTTCACCACCAACCAAAAAAAAAGAAAAAAAAAGAGGGGGTGAAGGGGAGTAGACTCAGCGAGAAATCAAAGAGTACACTCCAACAGATCACAACATGCCAAGGGCTCCCCACGGGAACACCTCCGGTAATTGAAGGGTCCTATTTCCCGAAGGATACTACTCAAACAAATATCATCAAGAAACGGCTAAGTCCACTGCCTGGTCACCTCCGGTCACACAAGCACCGAAGGCTTCAGCAAGGGTCAAAATCTACAACTTTTAAAGTGTATGCCGAGGGCACACACTCATCATTGGCTTTCTTCACAACAACAGGATTCCACACATATTTGGCCCTCGGCCAGAGACTCATGCAACACAAGGAATCTACATCCGGAAGCTCAAACATCAATTTACGCTTCCCGTACTCATGCAACAAAATATTCTAAGTCCTAAATGAGTAGCCCCCGGGCATCTCGCAAAGTAATGCAGAGTCAGAGGGCACCTATCACCCGAAGGCTACACAAGGAAGCAGCACTTAAAAAAAATTCTAAGTCCTAAAGAGGGGCCCCGGTCCAATCAATATCACAGCCAAGGGAATATGATAGCCGAAGGCTATGCGATACAACAACACTTGCAAAAGAAATTCTAAGTCCTGCAGATGGGCCCCCGGCTCAATCAATATTACAGCTAAATGAACTTGACAGTCGAAGGTTATACATCAAGAAGGGATGCCATATCCCGAAGGCTCCCAAGGGAAAATCTACACTTAGAAGATTTTCTAAGTCCTACATATTTTTCCCCCGGTCAACTACTCATACATCAAGAAGGGATGCCATCTCCCGAAGGCTCCCAAGGGAAGATCTGCACTTAGAAATCTTTCTAAGTCCTACATATTTCACCCTATCAATCGAAGGCTACAGTACACAAGGAATCAACACTGAGGAAAATTTTCTAAGTCCTAAAGAATTTGCCCCCGGCCTAATCAATATTTCAGTTGGGGCTCCACAGTAGCCGAAGGCTACGTGACATACTACACTTGCAAGAATTTTTTAAGTCCTGTACATTGGGCCCTCGGTCCAATATTCACGCATCAGGAAGGGATGCCATATCCCGAAGGCTCCCAAGGGAAAATCTACACTTGGAAATTTTTTCTAAGTCCTAGGAATTGGGTTACTACAAACACCCGAAGGCCCCATGCTGTGCTACACTTAGAAAAATTTTCTAAGTCCTAATTCCTGCTAAACCCTTGGTTGCATATCCAGCAGAGGGTGCCCAACTACCGAAGGCTTCCAAGGGCAAGCTACAATCAGAAAATATTCTAAGTCCTAAAACATACATTCAAAGGAACAAAGGCATACATCCAAAGCAAGACGAAGGCATATATTCGACAATGAACAAATCAAAAGGAAGCATGTTGTATATCAAAGGCCCGAGGGCATATGTACTCATTCATTCAAAAAAAAAAAGGAAGTTTGATTGTGCTTTACAAAGGGGGCCGAGGCCAACAATTACAACACAAAAGGGGGAAATACAAGTCAAGAAGGGGGGACTGTAGACATTGCCTCGCTCTCGGCTTCATCCTCTTCACCCCCAAGGCCGCACTCCCGGAGGGTCTCCGAGTCTTCAAGAACTGGTCTCTCTTCCCCCTCGGGGAGCGGGATCCTGACATCTGGCTGGCGGGGGGGAGGCCATAAGCCTCGGGACGGAACTCATCCGGTGCCACCTGAAAGTGCTTCGCAAGCTTCCGGTAGATGAGGCGTTGGGTGAAGAACTCCCCGCCTTGGTAGTACGAGTCGCCCCTCTCAGCAAGCCACATCTTTCCGGGGTCTCCGACCCACTCGTCTACTGAAGCCCCCACCACCGAAGCGAGCCACTCCCTCCGGTCTTCGGCCTTCCACCCCTCGGCTGTGAAGCTGGCCACCGCATCCTCTCGGGCCTTGGAGACGGCCTCTTCTTGAGCCGCGCGGGCTTCATCAGCAGCAATACGGGCGGCCTCGGCGGCGGCCTCCCCGGCCCTGGCTAGCCCCTCATTAACCCCTTCGGCCCTTGCAGCCTGCACCCTCTGCTCCATGCTGTCGGTGGCCAGACGGAGAGAGTCCTCGGCTTCAGCAAGCTTCTTCCTGAGGAGGGCGGCCTCCCCCT
This sequence comes from Cuscuta europaea, assembly GCA_945859875.1. Classification (NCBI taxonomy): domain Eukaryota; kingdom Viridiplantae; phylum Streptophyta; class Magnoliopsida; order Solanales; family Convolvulaceae; genus Cuscuta; species Cuscuta europaea. The sequence continues at coordinate 10,320,117 of CAMAPE010000080.1, read as the reverse complement.
CGGCGGCACCCTTAGCCTCCCTCATTTGATCCACCCTTCGGAGGTGCTCGCAGAGACCCATAAAACTCTGCAATTCACGAAGGCAAGAATAAGGCACAACGAACATATACAGAAGGAAAACACAACAATGAACAAAGAAGGGGTGTGACTTACGGAGGCAGCATTCAGGAGGACCTTCGCCTCGAGGGATCCCTCGTCCAACCGGGCAAGGGCCAGTCGGTCGGCCGACGGCAGCATCTGGCTCATCAGAGCCGAAGGGTTCAGACTCCCCTCCAACACGGAGGCTCCCTTCGGTACTAAAGCCTCCAACTTCTCCCGCCCAAAGAACTCCTGATTGATTTGTTCCTGGGGGGTGGAGGCGGAGGCGTGCCCTTCGTCGACGATCACCACCACATCGGTGATCGGCTGTTTGGTAGGGGCGGAAGTCTTCGGCTTCTTGGCCGGGGGCTCGGTCCCCTTTCCAGCAATCTTCTTTTTGACGGGCCCGGCACCCTTGGACCCTCCGGCGCCAGCAGCGGCGCCGGCAGTTTGAGAGGGTCCCTCCCTGGCAGGAGCGCCCCCCGGGGCCTTCTTCTTCCCTTTCGCGTTCTTCAGAGCGAAGAGGGAACCGACGTCCATATTGTTACCTGCAAGCAACAAAAAAAAACACGAGGGTTAGATTGAAGGCTACCAGTTACTACGTCAAAAAAAAGGGGAATAAGAGAGAACTATCAACGCATCAGTGAAACATTCGGTGATCACCTCAAGCTCCTTCGAAGACTCGATCGAGGGGAGGGTATCTTTCATCCGAAGAGCCCCTCGGCCTGAACTGCCGGAAGCCCAAGCTGAGCAGTTCCTCGGGAAGGGTGACGTCTCTGATCTTGACGTGCTTGTCAGACCCCTCCGGCTTCCTGGCAAGCACTTTGCCATTCTTCTCCAGAGCTGCGCTCCCCACCTTCGGATGACGCCAGAAGCTATTGCGGAGTTGGGTCGGGAAGGGGTTCTCTTCGAGGCGAATGTAGCAGAACCTCTCCTTCCACCCCTTGTGGGACGAGGGCACATCATCAAAAAGCCGGAACTCCGGTACCTGCTGAAGGTTGGCAAAGCCCTCAGCATTTGAATGTCCCCCCCGGCAGAGGTTGAAGGACATGAAGAATTGATCGAGTGTGGGCTCGACCCCCCGGCTCTGACACAAGGAGAGGAAGCCGGCCACATAGGAGTGGCTGTTGGGCGTTAGCTGGCAGGGGGCCAACCCCACAAATCTCAGATACTCCAAGAGAAAAGGATGGAGCGGGAACCGAAGCCCCATCTCTACCGAGAGGGTGTGAGCAGCAAAACACCCCTCGGGCGCATATCGCAGCAAATCATCCGCCCTGGGCTCCACCACGCGCGCCGAAGGGCCAACCAGCATCTGGGTGGACTGGTATTCTGCCGGGGACGCCTTCGTCTTCAGCTCTAGAGCGGCAGTATTCAGGAACGAATGGCCCTCGGGTATGCCCACCGGTCGCCCAGCATCAACTGCCGCTTGCTTCTTCCTTGGGGCCGCCTTCATCTTGTTTTTCTTCCCGGGAGCCACACTTATGGGCGTCGGATCCAATGGCCGGGAGGAGCTGGCTTCCCCGGCACCCCAAGGGGGAGGAATGGCGACCGTCACCTTCAGCCTCTCCCTCTCCTCTTCTTGCTCGGCGGTTTGCACGGCGAGGGCAAGCTCTTCATCCTCGTTTTCTTGCTCGAAGCCCTCGGCTTCGACTTCGGCCTGGAGGTCCTTCTCCACTTCCATGGCCACTGCGGCATCACCACCCGCCGAGGACTCCACGCTCGAAGACTCCACATCTGAGCATGTCTCCATCTCTACCGAAGGCTCCCCCGAGATATCCTGGGAGTCGCTCTGTGATGACATCTGCTCACTAATTCGAAGGCTCGGGGAAACTAAGGTTTCCTAGAATATCCTATCTCCTTGCCTAAGGGCACAATACATGTAGCTAAGAGGTGAAGGGCAAGTGGAGAACTGACCTTAAGAACAGAGGATTCAACCGAGGGCTGCTGTTTCTCTCTCTAGAAAAATTGGCAGAGCTTCGCTAACAAGGTTTTCGCACACGGAGGAATGCCTGGCCTTGGGGTATTTATAGGCGCTGGAATCCGGGCTTGGGCCCGGAAACCGGGCCTCCGGACGGACCGTCATCATTACGCACCGTGTTTTCACCCAACCGGTGACGCCGCCCACGGGCAGCCAACCATCACGCGCCACGTGTACCCCCCCCAACGGCTATATCCTGACGTTACATATTCCAACGGCTATATTTCCAACGGCTATATTCTGGAAGCCCCCGGGTTTTCTACTTCACTCCACTTCGTCAAGGAGAGCCTCCGGGTACACTTACCCAGAGACGCCCCCGGGTTGTGCCCCACACAGCACATAATAGACGCCTTCGGGGTCACTCCTTCAGAAACCCAAGGTTTCATATCATGGGACCCCTCGGGGATTCCTCCTCAGCACTGTAAGAACCAGGTAGCCCCCGGGGAGTTGCCTCATTGATGGATAGTCCATGGCACACAGGTAATGGGAGCCCCCGGGTATCTTCATCACCAACTAATCAACAAACAGTGGGCCCCCCGGTAACGACTCCACTGCTGCCCTCATCCAGCAGGCCCTCGATCCCCGGATTGAGGGGCTCCCCTCCGGCACCCCCAGGACATCAACAGCAAGCCTTCGGCTAATCAACACATGAGCACTCAGAAGAAGAAGAGCCTTCGGCATTACCGTTATTCTCCAGTTTTTTTTACCAAGGTTTGACATTTTCGATTCATCATTGGGGGAATCCGGTGCACTCTTTTTCCCTCATTAGGATTTTTTCCCACAGGGTTTTTTCTAATGAGGTTTTTAACGAGGCATCCCCCCAAAATGAAACGAAAAGCGTCAGCCTTCAGCCCACAACAACAACGCAACTACTCTACTCCTTTTCACCACTTTACAAGTGCCTCAAGGAGTGGGGGACTGGAGGACCCCCTCGGGAAAATCATTAAATAACAAAATTAGTGAAATTCCAACAAACGACAAAGCAAGCCCTCAAGTCCCGACATGTGGGTAACTGAGGGACTGCCTTCGGCAGGGACATAAAAGCAACAACCCCTCACCAACTTCAAAGATCACGACAGGACAACATCAAAGGGCAAGCACATATTACTCCTTTTCCCTCAAATACCTTTAGGCAAAAGGAGTGAGGGACTCCTGATGGAGTATATGGCCCGGGAACACCCGGCCCACAGACTCCTACTACACCAACGAAGGCCCAACAGGCCCAGGAGGCCCACCAGGCCCAAATCACGGCGTCCAGATTACCAAGCAGCCCGCAATACGCACCAGGGGTGCCCTCGCCCCCTGGCTAAAGGCTCTAAACTCTCACAGAATGGGTTTTCCAGGCAAACTAAGAAACTGGGAGAAAACGGCGAAAACAGTAGCCCTCGGCACTATGAGCCCTCGGCACCAGGGTGCCATCGGTTTGAGGAGCCCTCGGCTACTTCTCTATAGCCGAAGGCATCTCACTCGACAAGATATCCGCCTCACATGCGTACAGATCACCGTACCCCGCACAGACGTCCCATCCAACAGCCGCATTAAATGCGGCCACATGCGGCTGTCAGCGCCAACCAGTTGAGGTGACCCCTCGGCCAATGGGCGCTTGACACGTGTCCCTGTCCGCATTTATTGCTACTATAAATAGCACCCCATTTCCCCGTTTGTAACCACGACATTCATACTGAATACACTCTCTCTCTACATTTACTTACTTGCTCTGACTTTTCTCTAGGTTATTCCCCGCAATAACCCTTCGGATATATACCCCCGGGTAGACTATCCATCAAAAACATAATAGTAATAATTGCAACTAGAAAAGTTGCGTTATTAAAACAATTTTTTTTTATAAACTTACTTAAAACCATGGAGAAACCAACCCCGTTGACCAAAGAAAGAAAAGCTGAAGATGAGTTTTACGAAGAAGATGAAGAAAAGCGGAAGAATAGGAACAAGAGAGGAAGAATGGCGGAAGAGTTTTAGGAATAGGTTGCTGCAGTGCAATTAATTCAGCGGATTTAGTGGCATAAGATTATAACGTTAATGGAAAGAATCCAAAATGACCTTAAAGCCCATGGTCGAACATTTAAAAATAAAAACAAAAAAAAACAGATCTTAGGGCTGTCATTTTTTCTCACTTGAACCTAAATCTCTCTCTCTCTCTCTCTCTCTCTATATATATATATATATATATATATATATATATATATATATATTCATGGAGAACATGCTCATAAAAATTCATCAAAAAATTCGACTCGGAAGCAACTCAAATGAAAGTGACCTAAAATTTTAAGTTTTAGACTTACCTTACATGACCATTACATACATACATACATACATACATACATACATACATACATACATACATACATACATACATACATACATACATACATACATACATACATACATACATACATACATACATACATACATACATACATACATACATACATACATACATACATACATACATACATACATACATACATACATACATACATACATACATACATACATACATACATACATACATACATACATACATACATACATACATACATACATACATACATACATACATACATACATACACACACATATATGTGTGTGTGTGTTCTATTTAATCACTTTTTCACTTTTAAAACTGATATAACATTTATGATAACTATTTTTAGTCATTACTTAATATTCTAAAATATAATATGTATTAGTTGATTAACCATGATTAAAACACATACATGTATGGTATGTCTATATGTACATGTATGTCTTTATTATATACAACATATAATTTAATCAAATGTCTTTACACATTATTTATTTATGTGTGTGTGTGTGTATTTACAATGGGGGCGGGGCGGGGGTAGGGCAGGTGTAGCAATCCTTATCCCCTGCCCCATATTTTAACGGGGTTAAAATATCCCCCATCCCCACCCCCACCCGCCCCAATCCCCACCCCAAGCCCGGCCCCATCCTTCCCCACGGGTCCCCGCCCCCATTGCCATCCTTACTCACAAAGAGTCATCCCAAACCTGAGGGCCCATCTGCTCCACACATGATTCTTGTTAGAGGGGTTGTAATCCAAACCATTACTCATTTGGTCTATCATAGAGTTGTTTGTTAACTTCTTTGAACAAATAAAAGCTGACATATGCAGTTAGAAAATAATAAACAATCTTAAAGCTCGATACTTTTAATAAATATAATCCCTGAAGTTCAACTTTTGTTCAAAAAGAGTGAACCCTCTAAAGTTTTGTAGACTTAGAGACCATTTGATGGCCCTATTTTTCAGTTTATGAGGCTTATCAATCAATTTTATCACCAAACACATAACTTTTGAATTCGTGCAATGAGTTTGTAATAATAAGAAAAAGTAAGGTTGAAGTTACTTTTCTTGGGGCCGAAGCTACTGTAGATGACCATTTTAGCTATTTTCATGCAATTTTTTCTTTATTTTATTAATAAAATAAATTTTAAATATACTTTTTTTCATAAATCAACAGAAGCAGCTAGTCCAACCACTTCAACCTGAACTTCAACAAAATTAGCCGATTCAGTCATTTTCGGTGTTACCAAATAGGCTCTTATGCATTCTTTTATTGTAGATTAAAGATTGAATCTTTGATTTCTAATGAGATGCTTCTTGATCTAAAATATTTGAATAGTTTTTGGTGGAGCTAGGGAGGACTTAAATTAGGCCCCCTCATATATAGCACCATTGCACACCATTTCTCACAAATGGTTTCCTTCAATACAAACCCGAAAAGGTATAGGCTTAGCGTCCTGGCCCACCCAAGCTCGCTAAAAAAAGTTCTTCCCAGTTTAAAATTAGATTACTGCTTTTTGAAATTCTTGAAATGTAATTTAGTAACTTTCTTACTGCATTATTTTCCTAATTTGAGCTGAAGTTTCAGGCATCATTTCGTAATCACTTCTAACTTATTGTGCTTATTTTGATTATAAGTTGTATTAGTAGCTTTTGACATACTTATAGCTTAAATATATGCTACCAAACTCTTCTCTTGGAAATTTCAGCCACTTTAGCCAAGCCCCCTTCAAACATGCTCTTAGTTTCTCTAGTTAATGGTAAATATAGCTGCAAATGTTATATAGGATCACTATCCAATCTCACTCTCAAGTTTCAGGTTTGCAAAGGATTTGGAGATGTTTGAGATCTGAATCATTTCAGGCTTTGGTTGGCCAAAAAGCGGTTTATGAGATTGTGATAAACAGTGTTTGGTTAGTTGTCTTTCAAGATGTGGAGATCCATTTGGAATGCCATCACAAGCTTTGGCAGGAAGAAGAGCACGGTTGAGCCAAGCACTGCCTATAATGAATTCTCAGACGACGATGACATGGGCTCCAATGATAGCATCGACGAAGTCTTAGAATGCCCAATATGTTGCGAATCTTTCAACATTGTAGAGAATGTTCCCTATGTCTTATGGTGTGGACACACCATATGCAAGAATTGCCTCTTGGGACTAAAACGGGCTGCTCTGAAGATCTCCACAACCCAACAAATCCAAATCCCGTTCTTCATCTCCTGCCCTTGGTGCAACTTGTTGACCCTTCGACTCGTTTTCCATGGAATCCTTAAAGCCCCCAACAAAAACTACTTCCTCCTTTGGATGGTGGAGAGCAGGAATGGCAACCGCTTCGGGTCCCACAAATGCACAAATCACCGGAATGTGTGGACCCCTTTGCGCGTGAACTCCACCACCATCTCGAATGCCAATTCTTCGTTTGTTGTTGGTGGTGGTGACATAAATCGCGTAGTCATGAACAGTGGTGGAGGCGTCCGTGGTGCTAGGGGTGCTTATAGGAGACGACCACAGTTTTCTCTTCACAAATCCATTGACTTCTTCATTCGTTTCATATCGAGATTCCCATTGGTACTTGTGCTTGTTTTTATGGTTATCTTTACCATTCCTTGCAGCATTGTCATTCTTATGTTGTACTTTGCTATCACAATCCTCTTTGCGGTCCCCACTTCCATGGTAATGTATTTTGCATACCCAACTTTGGATTGGTTGGTGAGAGAGATAAGCAGCTGAGAATATGTTCCTGTCATCTATCTTGTGAAGTTTTTTTGCTGTGTCCAATCAGACTCCAATAAAACTCTGTAATATCAACTTTATAATCATTAGTTTTTTAGTTGATCTTTTTGTATAAAGGATGATGGTATACATATGTGTCTTTGATTGAAGGGAATCCATGCCTGAACACTATTTTGGAGACTTAGGCCCCCTTTGATTAGCATAAATATATTTTCTGGATTTTCTTGTATTTGGACATTTTTTGCATTCTTCTCAGTCTAGTTATACACAATTACACCCACTCACGTGACATATATATAGTGGTTTTTCTATAATATTTCGAAGGGAAATGATAGAGTTCCCCGTACTAAAAAGAAAAGGTTAATTTTTCAAGAAAATGATTTATCAACGTATCAATCTTTTATCTTATTGCAAGCCAACGAACCCAAAAATAATTTTCTTGATTTCTGAAGGTGAACTCTTTAAATTCGGAATCGAGAATGAAACTAGGCAGTAACCAGTGATTTTTTAAATCTATGATTAAAACCAGTGAACCGGTACTAAAACGTTTCTTGATTCAATGACTAATTAACCGAATTAAACAAAAGAAAAATGTAAACAAATGCTATTGGTTCCTGCTACTAAGAAACAAATAAAACCTAAGAAAAATAAGAGAAATGATACTTTCTAAGCATAAGCAGGGGCTTCAAAGCCTTTGAGGGTGGCAAAGACAATGGAATCAGGTTGAACCGTGATGGGCAAGGTAGGGTCAACCAACTTTGGGTTCAAAGTGGGAATATCATAATCTTTCGTAAGCTTCAATGGAGTTCCATTTAGTAGAACAATATCAGTCTGGATGTTCCTTCCTTCTGGGGTCAGATGGTATTCTTCCCGCTCAGGCATATTGTCAATACTTTGAAGACTTTGAGAAGTCCCGAGATTCATGTCATTCCCAGGGTACAAATTCATATCATTTATGGGGAAGACCTCAAAGGTTGTGGAATTTGACAAATTTATCAATAGTGAAGCTATCCCGCTTTGAAACAAACAAACACAGAAATGAACAACTACATACACATAACTCAATCCAAATTATTTAATATCGGTAAATAATTTGTAGGTATTTCATGATGTTTTTAATTGGACTAAAATTTTCTGGTTTGATCTGGACACTGAATTTTTACATTTGATCTAATATGGTATGGTCCGATAAATATCCCTTGTATTGTATTTTAAAAACCATCATCAACTTACTTTTGCATTATGGTGACTTTTAGCCTTTCATATCAACGATTGGACTTATTTGAAAAAGTCATCTTTTGTCCAAACTACACTTTGCTTCAAGTGGTGTTAGGACTTGGGACATATAAAAGCTATTTTCAACGCAAAAAGCAATACCAAGTGGAACCTCAGTAAGTCAATAAATATAATATTGTTTGGTTTGAGATTAATTAAGGTATGGTATTATTTATTCTATTATTATTATCTAGAACAATGAGTGTAAGCACGGAGGTAAGGAGAGATATTGTGGGATACAACCAATACTTTCTTGCCCATCAAGCGATTCCACAAGAGGGCACCATAATAAGCTGGATTTGGGATGAAAGTTGTTGTGTTCAGCAGAGCATAGTTTCTACCAACCAAAGCTTGTCTACAGAACACCTTGTGGTTGAAGGTTGATGTCATTCCTAGTTGATCCAAGTACCTATAGAGTAAAATTTTGTAATTCTTCTCTTAGCTATACTCATAATATGGGTGTTAAGATAGTAAAATTGTGTGAAAACAAAAGTTACCATACTAAATTTAAATGAGATACTCCCTCCAACGCAAATTAAAGTTGTTGTATGGTGAAATGTCTGTATATGCTACATCTAAAGTTCTTTTACAACTTTCAATGAGGTCGGATGAAAAAAATCGGTACAATGTCAAATTTTCCATTCTTTATTTTTTGATATCTGAATCCAAACAAAAAACAACTACACGAGAAATTGCACAAGAGGTTTTACCAGAATCCATCAGCAAAGTAATGAGAAATGTCTTTACCACCGCTTTTGTAAGCACCACTCGATTCTCCTACCCAAGCTTCGGTCCATGGGCAGAAACGTTGGACGCTGGTGGAGACATTCGTGTATGTCTTGGCAACCTAGTCAAGATAATATGGGTCTTGGATCTTATTGATCAGATTTTTGTCATCTCCTACAAAACAACAATGTGAGTTCAACTCTCTTAATTCAACCACAAGAGTTTAATACTCCAGAAAGCATTCAGAACATTAAATGCATTTTATTTCCAAAACAAAATGACTTATGAAAAAAAAATTAGTTCCATCATGTCCAAAATGACTTGTGGCGAAATGCATGTCATTTTCAGTAAGTTAAAAATACTAAAAATGGGGAGAGAAGTTAAATAAAATGTAGACAGTTAATATGTAAAATAAATGCACTTTCTCTATCACCCTTCAATTTTGTAAAACACTAATGCTCTATAAATCTGATTCCAAACCTGATCCAAGGTTGTAGAGGTGGTGTGTCAAAGATTCAATAACATTAGGACCCGCGGTTTGAAGGAAGGTGTTAAACCACTTCTCCTCATAAAATCCACGAGGACCCAAAACCTTTGGTTGGGTTGTAGGATCCGGGTGAATCTCTTCAACAAACTTCTTAAGAGTCATCATATCTTTTGCATATTGATCTGCCTCTACTCTTGTGGCGACTCCAATGCCACACAATTCATTCCCTGCAATAAATATCACAATGAAGTATTTTTCTACAAGAAATGTAGAAAGTCATGTTTTGTAAAGGCTTGATCCGCAATTAAGGAAAATAAATATTTGATTATGTATTAATATATGTAGAAGGTTCTTTTGGTAATTTAAAATATGAAATCAATTTACAAAAGGATGACACCCCATTCCTAACAGATAATTAACTAAAATAATGCAAGTTTGACTTTAATAACAAACTTTAATGGCAGGTAGCAAGTGAGGTTCTGCCCCCAAGTACTTACCAAGGCCGGCCCTATGAATTTTTACATAGTAATTTCTCATCGCAGTTAAGAGGATTTAAAATCGGGACTTACCATTTGCGGCACCCTTATCTAACTATTGAACTACTTTCATCTGCTAAATCAATTCACAAGTTCTAGAGATGAAACTACTAGTCATATTATGGTATGAAAGCCAAGATGCTATTGTGATTTGATTATTTGTCTCATCATTTTGTCTCATTGAGTTTACAACAATTAAATAAGAGTTCAATTAATCTTACCAAGTTCATATGAATCAACTTTATACCCCTGTGGCACAGTGTATTCCATAAGATCCCTAGCATTTTGGGAGTTCCAATCACCCACCCAAAGGGTTGTACCGTTTTTAGACTTTTGCCTTCCCAATAAAGCGTTCAAGCTGAAAGTCATAATAGCACTGCACACACAAGACATTTGTAATTAATTACTTAAACATTATATACTACGTACATAAATAGAATGCGATCTCAATGAGAATAATGCTTAATCTGAGAAAATTTATATTTAACTCAACATGATGCACAATAGAGATCTTATGATGCACCTTTTAACTTTGCTCAGACCAAGTCAATATTAAATATTTGTGGTGGCATTTTGGTAAATATAATGCTATAAGTTTGGGAGAATAGAATTGATTGATTTATTCCATCACTCGGTTACAATATATATATATATATATATATATATATATATAGGATACAAGTCTAACAGTCCAAATGATGAGATCCTAAAAATTAGGATCTGACTACCTAACCATACTTATCTAATACGTGTGAGTAAATTACATCAGATAAGACTAAGTATTCTAATTTATCTACAACTAACTCGACTGTACATTTTAACACTCCCCCTCAAGTTGGTGAATATATATCATACATTCCCAACTTGCTTACTAGTTGTTCAAACACTGGTTTGAACAATCCTTTCGTTAGAATATCAGCAGTTTGATCCTTGGTAGGCACAAATGGTATACACACAGTTCCAGCTTCAATGTTCTCTTTGATAAAGTGTCTGTCCACTTCAATGTGCTTTGTTCTGTCATGTAGGACTGGATTGTGTGCAATGCTCATAGCTGCCTTGTTGTCACAATATAGTCTCATAGGTAACTCCAATTCCATATTTAGTTCTTTGATCACTCTCTTGATCCAAAGAAGTTCACATATACCATTGGCCATTGATCTGAATTCTGCTTCTGCACTGCTTCTAGCTACCACATTCTGTTTCTTACTTCTCCAAGTCACTAGGTTTCCCCATACATAAGTGCAGTACCCTGAAGTAGATCTTCTATCACTCACTGATCCTGCATAATCAACATCTGTAAAGGCCTCTACTGCCCTACTATGGTTCTTTTTGAAGAACAATCCTTTTCCAGGACAACTTTTCAAATACCTAAGAATTCTGTAAGTTGCCTCAAGATGTTTTTTATATGGACAGTGCATAAACTGACTTACCATGCTAACTGTAAAAGCAATATCAGGTCTGGTATGTGCTAAGTAGATAAGTCTTCCTACCAATATCTGATATTGTTGCACATTGACTGGAACCCCATCTCTGACATCTCCTAACTTCTGATTTGGATCTATAGGAGTGTCATCTGGTTTACATGCACTCATCCTTGTTTCTTGAAGAAGATCCAAAACATACTTCCTTTGAGATACAATAATTCCCTCTTTTGATCTAGATATTTCCATGCCAAGAAAGTATTTCAACTCTCCCAGATCTTTGACCTCAAATTCAGTAGCAAGTTTTCTCTTCAGGTTTTGTGTTTCTGCATAAAAGTCTCCTGTAATGATAATATCATCTACATAGACAATTAATATAGCAATCTCCCTCTTACTTGAGCATTTTATAAATAAAGTATGTCCAGCTTGGGCCTGTTTATATCCTTGTTTTTTAACAAACTGTGTGAACCTATCAAACCAAGCCCTTGGGGACTGTTCGAGTCCATACAGAGATTTTTCCAGCTTACATACTCTTGAACCAAACCTGCTTTCAAACCCAGGAGGAGGATTCATGTAAACTGCCTCCTCAAGTTTTCCATTTAGAAAAGCATTCTTCACATCCAACTGTTGAAGAGGCCAATCTAAATTTGCAGTAATAGATAGAAGAATTCTGATAGTATTCAACTTTGCAACTGGTGCAAAGGTCTCAGTTTAGTCTATTCCATAAGTTTGTGTATAACCTTTGGCAACTATCCTTGCCTTATATCTTTCAAGAGTGCCATCTGCCTTGAATTTAGGAGTAAATATCCATTTACATCCAACTGTGGGCTTGTTTTTTGGTAGCTCTACAACCTTCCATGTCTGATTCTTTTCAAGAGCACCCATCTCTTCCAAAACAGCTTTTTCCCACTCAGGTTTAGATTGAGCTTCGTGTATGGTTGATGGGATAGAAATAGAGGAGACAATCGAATAAAAGGTTGCAAATGTAGAGGATAATCTAGAATAAGAAACATGGTTTGATATAGGATATTTGACACATGACTTTCTTTCTTTTCTGAGAGCTATAGGTAAATCAAGATCAGTTGAGTTATTACCTTTTTCATTTACTGTCATCAGGTCAGATTCATCAAGAGATGTAGGTTCAGAGACTTCCTCTTCTCTTTGATTTGGGACCTTTCTCTCATAAACCTTGCCAAAGAACTTACTGATCTGCAGCTCTTCTTTTCCCATTTTATCAGTTGTATTTATTTCATTATTTTCTGATGTTTGACCATTTTCTAATGCATCTAAGTTTCCAATAGAATGCATATCTAGATTAATGTCAAGAAAATTAAGATTTTCATGAATATGTGACACATTGTTAGCATCTTCATTTGAACTCCCCCCCTGAAGATGAGTATCAAAAAATACCTGATTTTCAACAAAAACAGTGTCCATTGAAATACACATCTTTTTTTTTGAAGGATCAAAGCATTTATACCCTTTATGTGTGGATGAAATACCTAAAAGACACACTTAGTTCCTCTAGGATCAAATTTACTTGCAATTTTGTCTAGATTTTTAATAAACACAGTGCAATCAAAGATTTTTAAAGAAAGAGTGCTAATCAATCTAGTAGTAGGGTAACATTCTTGAAGAATACTAATTGGAGTTTTAAACCCTAAAACTTTGATGGCATCCTATTTACTAAATAGGTAGCATGTAAAACAGCATCTCCCCATAAATATTTTGGAACTTTCATAGAAAACATGATTGCACGTGTAACTTCAAGTAAATGTCTATGTTTCCTCTCAGCAATTCCATTTTGAGCAGGAGTATTAATGCAAGAACTTTGATGAATTATTCCCTTTTCAGCAAAAAATTGATTCAGATTTGTAGAAAAGTAGGGGTTACTCCTTTAATATTACTAAATTAAATCTAATTTCCTAAAATGTGACCACTTTTACATTTGGACAAAAATGTGACTAAAATAGTCATATTCATGACATTACCAGATTTTAATGTCACTGATCAAATTTAATGTCACTATCGAATATCACTGTCGCCACCACCGGTGTCACTATAGTCACCTCCCGTGTCACTGTAGCCACCGCCCGTGTCAATGTAGCACCGCCCATGTACCTGTAGCCACCGCCCGTGTCACTGTAGCCACCGCCCGTGTCATTGTAGCCACCACCCGTGTCACTATGGCCACCGCAAACCACCACAGTGACAACACCGCAGTCACCCCCCCTTCACAGTCTCAGCAACTACCACCGTCCCGCCCTTCCTCGGCCATCGCCCCTACCCCTCCCCTGTCCGCCGTCCACCATCTACCATTGTTGCCCCTGCCCCGTTAGTCCGTCCACAGCCCCCGTCCCTGTCCCATCCAATCCTGCCGCCTCACCCTAACCCCATCCTCTGTCATCCTCTGTTGCAACAGCCGCTACCGCCCTAGGAATAGACGGCTGAGATCTAGATCGGCTGACATCTCTTACCTCGGATCCAGATTTCGGGAAATGTGAGCTCCAAATAGACGGCGGTCGCTGCAATTGGGAGGCTCTCGCGGTCGACATGGCTGGGAGTCTCCGGCGAATAGCTCATGGTTAGGCGACGACGATGAAGCTCGTAGATGCTGTTCGGGCGAAGGAGAGAAGTGAGATGCACCGTGGGACATTGTCGCCATTCACCGTCATCGAACCGGACCAGGCGGTGGAGGAAGACGCTGGTTCGGAGATGCACTAACCCTGGAGGAAAATGAAACATACATGTATGGGCGGAAGATAGAGGGAAAAGGCTGGCTCAATGATATGGAAAGATGAATCGAGCAGGTAGGCCGGAAGATCATTTATTCGTGCTCACATTTTTGTCCAATTCAAAAGTAATCTTATTTGTGTCATTGGAAACTCTCGTGGTAATATTTTAGTCATTAATTCAGAAAAGTAATCTTATTTGTGTCATTCTTGTATGATCATCAATAATTATTACAAACCATCTCTTTCCTTTTAAGGCAGGGACTCTAGATGCTCCCCAAATATCACTATGCACAAGAGTAAAAGGACTGGTAGGTTTGTAATTGTGGGGAAGATATGAACTTTTATGATGCTTTGCAAGTGCACACATATCACAATAAAACTGTGAAACATTTTTATTATGAAATAATTGAGGAAACAACTTTTTTAAATAATGGAAACTAGGATGACCTAGTCTATAATGAATTAAATACAACTCATTATCACTGGGAAAAGTAATAGTTTGCAGACAAGTATTTCTTTGACCTTGTTTATTTGACTCAGTCCCTTTATCAAAAATATAGAGTCCATCTTCTTCCCTAGCACTGCCAATCATCTTCCCCGATGCCAGATCCTGAAAAATGCAATATGAAGGATAAAATTTAACACAACATTGGAGATCTTTGGTTAATTTGCTAACAGAAACAAGATTACAGGATAGGTTTGGGACATGTAAGACTTTAGAAAGATCAATAGAAGTGGAAACTTTAACATTTCCAGATCTTGCAATGGCTGAAAGAGAGGCATCTGCAACTTTAATTTTCTTATCCCCTGCACAGGGTTTATAAGAAGAATATAGATCGGAAATGGAGGTCATGTGGTCTGTTGCACCTGAGTCAATGACCCAGGTGGTATTTGGTTTTCCAGAACAGAAAAATGATGCAATTTTACCATTCTGAGCAAAAGAACAAGAAGGTTTTTCTGATTTAGGGTTCTTTTGGGTATTGAGAAATTGTAGGATTCTCTATCTGATCCTTGGTGAAAATTGGCTGCTTGAAATTGACTTGTTGCTCTTGATCAGTTTCAGATATGGCAGTATGTAGGGCCTTTCAACCTTTTTTTGTCCTGCTCCAGGTGGTTTGCCATGAATCTTCCAACAAGTTTCCCTAGTATGCCACAACTTCTTGCAATGATCACACCAAGGCTTCTTCTTCTCATTTCCTTTGGCAATCATTGCTGAGGACTCTCCAGGTTCATCATGATGGACTGGAGTGTTATTCATGACTCTTTTTCTACTATCTTTCACCCTGATTTCAGAAAATACCTCCCTGATTGAAGGTAGAGGTTTTTTTCCAAGTATTCTTCCCTTAACTTCATCCATATCTCTATTATTCCTGCTAGGAACATATAGACCCTGTCATTTTCCTCCCTCTTCTGGTGTCTTACCAGATCCTTGGCACTTTCCCAGTCTTCAGCATCATAGCATTGGTCCAAATCTTGCCATAGAGATACCATCTCATTATAGTATGAGATGACATCTCTACTTACTTGTTTGGACTGCCACAACTTTGTTTTTAATTCATAAATCTGAGAAGAGTTCTCAAGATCTGAATAGGTGTCTTTAATGGAATCCCATACCTGTTTTGCAGTTTTCATGAACATGTGAGGTTTGGCGAATGATGCATCCATTGAACTGAGAAGCCAGGCTGTTACCAAAGAGTTTTCTGACCTCCAGACGATGTAGCCATCATCACCACTCTTCTTCTCCTTTATTTCACCCGTTATGTATCCCAATTTTCCTCTTCCATCTATTGCCAGTTTGACAGATTGTGACCATTCTAGATAATGGGTTCCATCCAATCTATGTTCAGTAATGAGCATAGATGAATTAACCGAGGCCTGGTAGTTTGTCATTTGGCTAATTTGGGAGTTAGGGTGATGGGTTTGTGAGTGGGGGGAAGAATCAGAGTGTTCGGTTTCCACCATTGTGGTGTTTAAACAGCCTTCTCTGATTCCATGTAAGTTTGGGAGAATAGAATTGATTGATTTATTCCATCACTCGGTTACAATATATATATAGGATACAAGTCTAACAGTCTAAATGATGAGATCCTAAAAATTAGGATCTGACTACCTAACCATACTTATCTAATACGTGTGAGTAAATTACATCAGATAAGACTAAGTATTCTAATTTATCTACAACTAACTCGACTGTACATTTTTAAAAATGCTTAATGCGAAAAAGTGCAATGTGTGAGCCTCATCACATTTGGGGTGGTTTCATGTTTTCATATTAAACGTTGTTCTCATTTGATCTTGAATCTACAGATGTATATGTGTATATATATGTGAAATAGTTCAAAAAATTGTTATTAATTACTTACCCGGTTTTGTTGAACAATTGATGCAAATCATCCCATTTCTCCATGCGAAGGAAACCACCAGTGAAGCCAAACATTTCATCCTCCAATGTGTTAAAGTCTTCGCAGTTGTTGACTCCATAACCAACCTTGTACAACACTTGATCTTGCAAAGAACCCCCAATCCTCAATCTAAGATGATCAAATGCTACAACATTGACATTAAAAAACTATTTCATTAGATATATCTTGGGCACAAAGAAGAAAAAGACCATTAGGAACTTTCTTAAGAACTTACACTTTGGTGTTCAATTCATATATTGTTATTTTTATTGATTAGAAATGACTTGGCATGAAATATTAGGGTAGGGTCATTCGGCCCCATTACATGACCCCATTGTTCAACGTAACGGTCAAAGGTTTGTGTAAATTTTTCGAGATAAAATGATTATGTAAGGATTAGCCTTTATGGTGAACTTGTTCAAAATATCTGTTAATTTTTTTTGTCACGAAATCTTTCAGACCAATTTTTTGTTCCCGTTCATGACAAATTGAGTCTGAGTCTCGTTCTTGTGTGGTGAAACATCTTGAATGGTGAGAGATTACATGATTAAGTAGTCTCTTCAACACAAACTCGAATATTCAAATACTCAATAGCTAAGTAAAATCTTACAAAAATTGAATATTAAAAGGCCAAAATCAGTTTTGAACTCACTAAACATATGGAAAGTAATATGTATAGGAAGAAAAGTATATAGAAAACCGAAGGATGCTACAAAAAGTGAAGAGAAAAAAGAAGATAAAATTCAAAATTTAAAACGTTATTTCCAAGACAAGTACCTTGTAGTCACATGTTCAAGTTTCATCCTAATCAAAGATGTTAGACATTATTTTAAGCAGATATTATATTATGTTTAGAATGATATGCCAAAAGATTATTTCCAAAACTTGTTCATGCTTACTTATTTAATTTAATTTTATTCTTTTATTTCCTAAGCCTAAACAAAAGAGATGGAAAAACACGTCAATAAAATGAAGATGAATTGTTCTAAAATCAAAGAAGACGACCTTACTTTACTTTGCAAGTAAAATCTTCATATTAAAAGGCCAAAATTAATCAGTTTTAAACTCACAAAATACAGGGAAAGTAATACTTAGGAAGAAAAGTGATGGAGTATATGCCCCAGGAACCCCCGGCCCACATACTTCCACTACTACGAACAGGCCCAAATACAGCAAACAAGACTCCGGACAACCCATACTACAATAAGTTGTTGCGTTCGGCCCCATGCCTGAAGGCTCCATATTCGGGAAACAGTTACCCCTGGGGACGTACGACCTTCAACACATGACGATCCCCTCGGCTAAGTACGGCCTTCGGCACATGAAGCCCTGATACGTACAGCCTTCGGCACATGACGGTCCCCGAGGATGTACGGCTTTCGACACATGAACGCCCCGGGGTACGTACGGCCTTCGGCACATGACGGTCATCAGGGACGTACTGCCTTCGGCACATGAAGGCCCCTGGGGTACGTACGGCCTTCAGCACATGATGGCCCCCAACTACGTACGGCCTTCGGCACTACCTCAACAACATCTCCTCCCTGCATGCTCCAGATCGCCGCATTGAATGCGGTGTCATGTCCAACCACCGCATTAAATGCAGTGCCACATGCTATGCTGGCGCCACCCTGGTTAAGTCGACCCTCCACCATTGATTGCATGACACGTGTACTCTCATTAAGTGTGCCTAGCATTTATGGCTGCTATAAATAGCAGCCACTCTCCCATTGTAAATGACCGAACATTTTGGAAACTCAATAATACACATCACTTCTCTCTCTAGCTCTCCCTTCTCTCTAAGAGTTAATACTCTATCATTTTGTAAGGAATAAATGTATTTAGATTTTGATGATGCTAGGTTAATTAGAATTTGAAAGTACCCCTTTAGAAATTTTGTATCAGAATTTCTTCTGTAAGTTTTAGCTTAGTCTTCGTGCCAGAGTTCCACCTTGCTTCTACCAGAGTTGCTCCCAGAGTTTCTCACCAGAGAAGCCATCAGAAACTGGTCATCAGAAAGATACCAGAGTTGGCAACAGAGGCAGACTTCAGAGATTGAACCAGAGAGCCTCATAAGACTCTGTCTAACACACCAGATTCCGAAAGCTCTTTCCAACGGTCGTCAAACTAACGGGAAATCCCCTAACGGTTACGAACCTTTCAACGGAAACATGGTACTGTACACACATTAAATGCACATTTAATGCTGTACGTACGAAGATATATTTAAAGCTGATGATTGACCATGCGGGTATCTTCACGCCCCCAAAATAGCAAGTCGAAGGTCCAACCGGTCAAGTCAACAGTACAAGCATTTAATGAAGCTGTCTTCTACACTCCAACGGGAAGACTGCTCCCAGTATATAAGATACACTCTGAAGAACTACAGGAACAACTTTGCTACAACATCTGCCAAACGAACTTGCTCAGATTATACAACTCAAATACCTCAAAGCCTTCTTGAGATTCAAACTCCATTCTTAACAAGAAAAGGCTACAGTTGGAAGATATACTTTCTAATCCCTCATCCAACTAGCAAGTTGCAAAGTTTCTCAGTTCTTCAACACTTCGAAAGCTTCATCTACTCATCCTTTGTGAAGAAGAAACGTTGGAGAAAACTGATTTTGAATCAAACACTTCTTGAAAAAGAAGGGACGTCTCAAACTAGCTGGAGTAAGTGAAGTGGGGATACTTCAAGAGACTCAGTGAAACGAGACCAGCCATCAGGAAGCAGGACTGCATCCCGGGTGGCAACTAGACTTGAAGAAGACGAGGAGTGCTTCTTAAGTTCTAGGGACTAAGGCGTTGTAAACTGTTGTTTTTGCAAGCTTAGTGGAACAGTGGACTAGAGGAACAAGTTGTTCCTTGAACCACTATAAAAACCCCGGTGTCATTTTCTTTAAGCTTTTAATTCCCGCACTTAAGATTCTACTGATTAACTCTTAAGGTTGGACTCTGTGTCCAGCAGATCTTCCTTCAGAGTTATCAGAAAGGCACTTTGCCTTAGCTTTTTCTCTTGAGGCTACCCGAACAGAAACTTATCCGCTGCCTGGTCTAGTTCAGCCATCAGAACCTGACCATCTCTGTCACCAGATTTCGACCATCTCTGATAAGTCAATTTTGACTTAGAGAAAAGTTTAAATTCCTGAACAGTCTATTCACCCCCCCCCTCTAGACTGTTCCCATTACAAATGGGACCAACACATTTGATGCTTTCATTGAGAGCTAGAACAAATCAAGTGAGATCCTCCCAACCAACAAACACCTCACGTAAGTGGCGACACTTCGGCCCTAGCTTAGGGTGACGTGGTCCATCCGTGAAGCAGCAATCCACTATGCTCAAATGGCACTTCGGTTCCATCACTGAAGAAGCAACACCTCGTCTTGGAGTGGGGAACTTCGAAGCATGACCCCTCAGCCAGACTTCTCCCTCGACCAAGAAAGCGGACACCCCAAATTGTCCCTTGGCCAGCTGTGCCGATCTCTACCAACCTTCTGTTGAACGGCCGAAACCCTGCAGCTAAACTACAGAAATCACGATGCCACTTGGGCCTAGTTGGGAGAAGTATGACTTCTCAACGTCCACCAGTGGTCATCAACGGCCAAACACCTCCTCGGCCAAGGGACCAATTTCGCCGAAGGAAATCACCTCGTCTGTAACACCCCCAAATTTCCCGCCCAAAAACAATGATATATTTAAAAGAAATACTTTATTCATTCATCAAAGAGTTAAAGAAATACAGCGGAAGTCTAAAATAGGGAAATGGGTGTTACCGCCACATCCGATCATCTCTCAACCGGATGCACAGGCAACTAGAACATCACAACTAATTTAATAAAAGTAAAGTGTTTGAAAAGTAAATGTTTATTTCATGACTAGTATAACTAAGGCGACTTCTAACTCGCTCTCGGGCCATGCAAGCAATCATCACTCGACAACATCATCCTCACCTGCACAAATAAAGTGCAGAAACAAAACAAGGAAAAGAAAACAAAAATTAGCTTTAGAGCTAAGTAAGTACTACCCAACCCCGTAAAATAATCATGTTTGACTAAAATAGATTTTTATATAATAATATATAAAAATACTCACACCATCGAAATTCTTTTCACTTTGATTTTTCTCCAGACTACTTCTTTACAAAAAAATCCTCAACTTCTCTATAAAACTTCATAATAACTCTTCTCTTTGATTTCCTCAAAAATCACTTCTTCTCTAACTTCCTAGTAATTTAGAAGGGCAGTGCTCAACCTTTCGGTAGAGCCCGGTGGACCGTGGTTACGGACGGCCACCTCGAACAAGTGCCGGTACCACAACTGCTCTGTTGGAAACGAAACGACTACCTTAAGTGTGCACACCCCCTAAAAGGGATTCCAAGCCCTCCGAGTAGTAAGTCGTAACGAGTAGTCGGGACTCAGTCTACCAACTACCCCTGAATAAGATATTTTGAATGATTAGGGATTACTACTACCATAACTTCTTCTTAAAGGGGATCATCGATCCAAATATCACTTTAAACTCAAACTGTACTTCTTCGTAGTAGCAAACCTAATCACCATCCACATTTATCCGGATGTGGAAAACCGACACCCCGGATTACTCCCGAGATGCTCACTTTTTATAAAAATGTAAATTTTATCTTCGCTTAACAATACTTCAAAAATACTTCTTAATTTCTCTAAAAAGTCTTGAAGGTATTTAAAAATATTTAATACCCCAAAAGTACTTAATTTATATTTCTCAACAACCATATACATAATATCTCTTCACAATTCTCATACACAAAATTCAACAATTCACACTTATTCACATAATGCATAATAAGCATATAATACGAGGAAACAATTTTAGATTGGCAGAGAAACTTACCTCGAATCGCGTTAAGTCGTAACTGAATCCTTTCAATATTCACCAAAATCACCTTCTACGAATATTAAAATTCTAGAATCAATATCATTTTTTTTATCACTTTTGTTTAATTTATTATTATCATTATCTTTATTAATCTAATACGGAGTATTATAATATCTATAACCACCCCAAGGGTTAAAAAGAAACCAGTCCAATAGTTAAATAAAAGGAGCATCGACAACATACGTACCGTCTCCTTCGGCGAAAACGCCGGCCAAGAGAAACAGGGAAGTCACAGGCCGGTGTCCTCCGACGTCGTACGGCGTTCGAAAGCAGCCCCCTACGCTCCCATAGAATCGTCTGTCCTCTGGCGAATCAGTGTAGCTCTGCAGTCACCCCCGGTGGTCCCTCAATTGGCGTAGAAATAGTCCGGCAACAGTCCTGGGATATTCTCCCGACATATTTTTTTTTTCTCCGGCGTGAAGCTGTCCGGAGGGTCTGGTTACAGTACTCCGGCGCACTCCTTTTCTGCGTCTCCTTCGTTTGTTCCTTCGTCCTAACCTTCCCGACATCAACAGAAAACAATCTTCTTCGCTGGCGGTAAAACAGTCTGGCTAATACCCGGTCTCCCTCTCGCTTGTGGAGTTTTCTACGCTGATCGCGTGTATATATATAGCAGCGAGGAAGCTTCTCGATTTCGGCCGTTATGGTTTTTTTTTGTCTTCCAACGTTTTCTGTACTCCGAAGATCGTAGTTAATACGTCCATTCGTTACTGCATACGGAGTATATTTTATACGATTAATATGGTTAATGTATGCTAGTATGAAAAACGTTCGAGTGGTTTTATTATTAATACTACATGTATGTTATGTATGTGTGTTGAATATGTGAGTATGCATGTTCGTTATTTGCATGTACCATGCATATTAAGTTAGCTTTATTCTTATTACGGAGTATTTGTGTAGTAGTATAACGTATGCGTAGGTTACGTTATGAGTCTTCCTTGTTTAGCTGGGGGTTACGCAGAGAAAGTTTGCATAGGTGTATAACGTATGCGTATACGTTTGCATACGTATGTGCATGAGCATATATTACGGAGTATCTATTTATATTACTACAATAGGTTAGCAGGTCAAATAGAAGTGTATTGTAAAAATAAAATATAGCTTTTACTTCTTATGTCATATGTATAATTGGTACTTGATATAAAATATTACTTCTTTTATCGGACCATTTTTATTTGACTAAAAATGTCACAATTGTAAATTTTCTGTCTGGTTCACTTGTTTCATAAAATGTTGTTCCTATTACTGAAATATTTTTATCTGACTAAGACGTCATAAATTTTGAAATTTTTATCTGATTAGAATGTTACAACTGTTGAATTTTTGTCTGACTCAATTAATAATTAAAATGTCACTTCCACAATATTTTATGATTTATCTGGCTAAAAATTATTTTTATTTTTATTTAAATTTTTGGAGTGTCACATTGTCCATCCTGATAGTCCCTGTTTCTGTAACATCAATGAATAGCAGTATAACAAAGAAGATTAACAGTAAAGATGAACACAGATGAATCGATGTAAACCCTCTTTGATATACCGTGAACTCGTACACAGAATGATTTGCGCTAAGGCTATTATGAATAAGTACGAAAGTTAACCTAAACCTGAATCCTCGGCTCCGTTTTTATAGGCGAGATTCAGGTAGGCGAATAAGGCTTTTAGCCTGTTGTATGGGCCTAACACTTGGCCCATATTCTATCTAATAAATGCACATATTTAATACAAGGAATAAAAATAAAGCTAATCTATTACAAGATAGATGACAAACTTGATTCTCAATTAAATTATCTTCAACAATCTCCCCTTTTGTGATCAAGTGCCACCTTGTTATTGCTTATGTGATTTGAAATAGTGCTTCCTCATATTCAGTGCGTGCTCGTATTGCCTTAGCATGTTTCTCTTGTCTAGGCGATCGTCGATGGCTTTTAGAATGGTCTCCACTGTTGAGTGTTCGTTTTGAATGTAAGACGATGCCTCCTCAAGATTTTGCTCTAGCTGTTCCTTCATCTTCAGCAGCTGTTCTTTGATTATCTTCAGCGTTCCATCACAATATTTCTCAACTTCGCTAACCACCATCAGGCGTTTTTCATTCTTGTGGTTGAGGTATGTGACTGCTGGCGGTGTGAAGAAGATGTGATATGTTGGGAAGTCTTCGAGCTTTGGACCATACAGTCTTGGCTTTGTAAGATTTGTTTTTGTCAAATTGCACTCAATAGCCATCTGTAGGTCGTGAGATGAGTGCACTCTGATTTGTCTGAGCATGAGTCTTTTGATTGCTTTGAGGCCTTCGTTGTATGTTTTGCTTTGTCTGACTAGAAGGTATCGATATGCCATAAACATTTGATAGATGTCGTCTGGTTTAAGCATGATGAAATCATTTTCTTGGCATGTAAATTCACTCCCATCGGTGTGTTGAAGCTTGTAAGAATAGAATCTCACTCCGTGATAATCCTCGGCCTTAACCTGTAGGATTTGATGAATAGGGAGAATGTTGGGTTTCAAATCCTGTTCCATCAGCTCTCTTTGAGTACCAGTTGACCTTTGCAACAGCATATGTAGATGACCTCCTGCCTGTTTTCCTTTGAGATGGGTAAGGCCTCGCAGTTTTAGTTCATTCAGAGGTTTGACTTTGTCTGGTCTACGCCAAATACGCTCTCTGATTTCCTCTTGGAAGGGGGCTTTGATTCGTACATTGTCCCAAGGTTTCTCTGTCCTGGGAAGTCGTCCCGCCGATTGTCTGACGATAGATTCTAATGCTTTATGAGATTCCTTGTAGTTCTCCCCTTCCTTTCGTTCATCGTCCTCGAGCCTGGTTATATCTTCTGCACATTTGTTGATGAGTTCTCGTAGGAACCAGTTCCTCTGCATATCTTCACATTCTTCATCCTGCATGATTTGATCCATCTCCATCCACTGTCTGGGCCATTTGTCGTGAATGATGATATCTTCTAGTTGATCATGCATTTCATCTGACGACAGAATGGTAGTGGCAGGTTGATCTTTTGGAGACGGAGGCCTGTTAATCGGAACACCGGGTTCACTTGGATTTCCCGTTGTCATCAGCTTTGAACGAGGTTCTAACTGATGGCCTGATGTAAAAGATGTACCAGTGGTAGCATCATCAGGACTTCCATCCCCTCCTCGGTTGGTATCTCTTGGAGATACGCCTCGGGATGTTGTGTCTAGCTCGACCAGGCTAGAGAGTTTGGCTACGGGTGGTGGCTATTGGTTGGTAGAGGTTTCTGGTTGAGCGGGCTGTGGAGTTTGGCTAGCTAAAGCAGTTTGCTCAAGTGGTCATGGCCGTTTGTTCTCCCCCTCATGAGGATCCGAATCGTCGGGGTCCTCATGGGAACGTTTGCGACCACGAGGACTGTCCTTGCATTTGCTTTTGGTTTCGTGGGAAGAGAGGAGGGCTTCGAGAATGGCTTGCTGGTGGAGGGTAAGGTTGGCTTCTGGGATGTTTAGGAGATGGTCCAGCAAAGCCGATGTCAGGGTTTCGAAAGGTAGTGAGGAGAGATCGATGGAAGGTGTGGTCGGGCGTGGGGAGAATACTAGTTCTGTATCCTGGGCTCCCCGAGAATGTGAAGGAATGGGTATTTGGTTGATTGATTTGTGAGATAGGGTTGTTGAGGATATCGGTTGAGTATGGGAGATGAAGGGTTTGGGTGAAGGTTGGGGAGGGGGTTGTTCAGACTGAACCACTTGGGTGGTCCTAAATTCCTGTGCAAGAGCGGTCATTGCTTCTTGTACCCATGGTTTGATGGTGGAATCTAGGAAGCGATTTAGCAGAACGTTGACGTCTTCAAAGGTTGGGTGTCCAGTTACAGGGGTTGTAACCGTTGTCACAGCATCAGTGAAGATAGCTGATGTGTGGCATGCGTGCAATGATGGAATCATTGAGGGCATAGCAGGACTTCCAACCGTCATAGCTTGCGCTCTGGTTGTTGCGTTCAGGGTGTGTGCACCTGTATGTGCTGTGAATAGTGTAGGTGTCCTAGAAAAAGAAGAAAATGTAGGAAATGTGACACCTAGACTCGATGTGTTCGAAGGAGGGATTTTGACCTCGGGCGATAGGTCAATAGTACGCTCAACTGATTCGGAAGGAACCAGTGAGGGGGGTGAGTCCCGTGCTTTTGAAACGATAGCCTGTTGGGAGGCTATCGAGTGGCTGGGTGAGGGCTGTGCATGCGCAGTTGAGCCAGATGCTGCGACTTCTACTCGGGAACCGAAAAGATCGGCTCTTGTACTTAAGGATTCGGCTCGGCTTATCTGGATAAAAGGATCACAGCCGGCGAATATGTGCTCGTCAGCCTTATCTATGAGACTCTTTCTGACGCGAGGTTGAGGCTTTGACTTAGCAGATTTGTCATTCTTTATCTTAGCCCGTTTCTCTCGGATAATGGCATCTTTGGAGTTCTTGATGGCATGGGCTGCTTCATCATAGTCATCCTTGGAGCTGTTTGTTTCTCTGTGAACGCTCTTTGATTTTTGCAGCTCTTTGATGGTGAAGACTTTGGGTCTGCCTGCGATTATTGGTGATGCGTCTTTAGCAGTGATCTTCTTTGGAGATTCGACAGGCAACTTTCCTTTTCTGATTAGAGCATAGGTGTGCTCAACGTCGTCGCTGTCATCATCATCACCATCAGAGTCAGACTCCTCTCCATCCGTACCCACGCTCTCGGATGCCTCATCGTCAGTGTTAGTTTGGGCATCACTGGACGACTCATCGGCAGATTCCTCAGCGTCTGTTTCGGTGCCCTCAGCCGTCTGACTCGTCTCTAGAGAGTCGTCAGACTTTCCTTCATGGGGCAAACCGGCCACTGGTTTCTGTGGCTTCTTGACTTGCTTAGGACCCTTACTAGCACTCGGTTTTGTCCCCGGGGTAGGTCCAGCTGGGTTTTGCTGAACCATAGGGACAGTTCTCTCAATGTTCTCTCGGTACTGTTGGACTGCCGGATTGGATGGATTGATGAGTTGGAGCAGAAAACCAGGAATCCGCAGACTGATGACATGATTTTTGTGTGCTTGGAAGTATTGCAGCTTTGGGGCTGTGTAGTGTGGATCAGCACTGTGTTTGGGAATGGAGGTGTGCTCTGCCATGCAGTCATTGATAATTAACCCTAGCCACCTCGCGTATGGGATGGTACCTGGCCTGTTTTTCTCCTTTGCTTTGACCAGGTCCATGAGCTTTGAGAAGAAGAGCTGTGCCACGTCGTAATTTTTGTTGTATGCAATGCCGTGAAAGATTAGTAGGATCTGCTTGTTGCA
This sequence comes from Cuscuta europaea, assembly GCA_945859875.1. Classification (NCBI taxonomy): domain Eukaryota; kingdom Viridiplantae; phylum Streptophyta; class Magnoliopsida; order Solanales; family Convolvulaceae; genus Cuscuta; species Cuscuta europaea. The sequence continues at coordinate 10,293,228 of CAMAPE010000080.1, read as the reverse complement.
CTTGTCAAACCCGGCATGCTTTGGCGACATGCATTTATTCACCAGCCAGAATAGGCTCTTCCACGGATGATGGAGATAGGCTCCATTGAAGTTTGATAGTTACGGTAGTAGTGAGGTGTAGCTGAGAGCTGTCACGTCTTTGAGGAGATCAGGAATGGATGGCAGCGCATCATACGTGTCGTGAACTGGCAGCGCTAGTGTAGATCGCAGTGTAGATGGTGTCAGGATTACGCGCATGCCATTCAGTTTTGTTTTGATTTTGGAGCGATCCTTCGCTGATTCAGTATGCATGTGGCCCCAAAATTGTTGTAGGTATATCTCTGGCACTGGTTTGGCGTTGTGAAGTGCAGGCCAGAGATAGTGACCTTTCATTATAGCTGGGATGATCGGGTTCTGGCATTTGAAGATAGTGAGGTCTAGCTGGAAGTTGTTATCCAGCACCTTGATCCACTTGCCCTTAGGGTAGATGGCGTCGTCAATCTGAGTTTGAGTTGTTCATGCCATAATGAACTGTAAAAGCAGGGGGTCAGCATATTAAGTCTTTGGTTGATTGCTCTGAGATTAGATTGACAAATTTTTTGTGATTGCAAGTTTCAGACAATGGATGCAGGTGGTTTTTTGAAAAACATTGGAAGTCAAAATCTCGAGATCCAAATCTCGAGATCAAGATTTCGAGATCCAAATCTCGAGATCTTGATTTCGAGATTCAAAACTCGAGATCTTGATTTCGAGATTCAAATCTCGAGATCAAGATTTCGAGATCCAAATCTCGAGATCAGGATTTCGAGATCCAAATCTCGAGATCAAGATTTCGAGATTCAAATCTTGAGATCAAGATTTCGAGATTCAAATCTCGAGATCAAGATGTCGAGATTCAAATCTCGAGATCTCTTTCGAAAACGAATCGACGAACTCGAGATCTGGAGAACTGAATCTCGAGATCATTAATCTCGAAACGAAGATTCCACCTGCAAATACATAAACAATATAAACGAAAACGATATTCAACCTTGAAACAAACGAAGAAAAACCTTTTGAACTTGTGTTTGAGATATTACGAACGATTTGCGGAAAAAAGTTTTTGTTTGTGATAACGCGGACGGTGATGGTGAATGAGAAGAGAGGTGTAAAGAAAAGATCGCCGTTATACTACCTTTTTCGAAAAACTGAGATGGAGAGAAATCGGAGATGGAGAGAAATTGAGAAGAAGTCGAAAGGATTTGAGGAGCTCTGAGTTTGCGAGAAACTGTTTGCGAGAATACAGTGAGATAGGGACGGAAGGGTTTTCGCGAGGGCTTATATACGCGAGAAGTTTGGGCCTTTTCGTAACAGTTGAGCCCGAATGTATGGGCTAGCACAAAATGCCTATTTAAAAAGAATTTTGAGGCCCAATATCAGTAAACAATAGAGCTCCCCTCAAACAATAAAAAATTTGTCTCTTTCCCCCCAAAACAGAATGCAACAAACAATATGTACAAATGCAACGCACACACTATTTTTATTCTTTTTAAGATTTTCTCCCCCTCAACACATGCAACACACACACACACTATTTTTGTTGTTTTTCAGATTTTCTCCCCCTCAACACATGCAACGCACACACACTATGTATAGATCACACTCACACACGCTTTTTACAAGTCCCACACACACACTTTTCAGACCAGTGGAGACAAAATTTAAACAGGCTCGAGGTTCAACATGCCCAACTTGGAGACCAGGAATTGGAATCTTTTTTCATCCAATGCCTTAGTAAACAAGTCATCCAGTTGAAGCTCTGAGCTTACAAAGTACATATCACTGTCTCCTTTCTCCACGTGATCCTTGATGAAATGATAGCGCAGATCAATGTGTTTGGTGCGGGAGTGGTGAACAAGATTGCTGGTGATGGCGATGGCGCTTTGAGAGTCACTGTAGATCGGGATATGGCGGAATGTGTAACCGTAGTCTTTGAGCTGAGTCTTCATCCATAATATTTGTGAACAACAACTAGCAGCCGCAACGTATTCGGCCTCAGTTGTAGATGTTGACACACAATTCTGCTTTTTGGAAGACCAGCAGACTAACTTCTCGCCCAAGAATTGGACGGCTCCCGATGTACTTTTGCGGTCCATCCGGCAACCTGCAAAATCAGCGTTCGAGTATCCGACTAGATCAAAGCCTGAATGCTTGGGATACCAAAGGCCCAGATTCACAGTGCTTTTGAGGTATCTTAAAATTCGACGTACAGCGGTCATATGAGATTCCTTCGGATTGGCTTGAAACCGAGCACATAAGCATGTGGAGAAGACAATGCCAGGTCTGCTTGATGTGAGATACAGTAAAGATCCAATGATGGCCCTGTAATTCGTAGCATCAACTGGCTTCCCGGAGGGGTCTGAGTCCAGTTTATTGTTTGGGGACATAGGGGTAGTCATGGAAGATTTGCCTTCAATGTTGAATCTCTTTAGCATATTCTGAATGTATTTTGACTGGTTGATGAAAATGCCATCAGAGAGTTGTCTTACTTGCAGGCCTAAGAAGAAGTTAAGTTCACCCATCATGCTCATCTCGAACTTTGTTTTCATCAGTTTCTCGAAATGTTGGCAAAGGCGCGGATTGGAAGAGGCAAAGATGATGTCATAGACATAGATCTGAATCAGAATGATGTCAGATTTCTGTCGCTTGATAAACAGAGTGGTATCAATCTTTCCTTTGGAGAAACCTGAATCAATCAGAAATTCGGTCAAGGCATCGTACCAAGCTCTGGGTGCCTGTTTCAGCCCATAGAGAGCTTTTTTGAGCTTGTATACATGGTCTGGGAATTTTGGATCTACAAATCCTTCAGGTTGAGCAACATAGACTTCTTCTTCTAAAGTCCCATTTAGAAAAGTTGTTTTCACGTCCATCTGAAAGACGGTAAAGTTTTTGTGCGCCGCGTACGCAAGAAAGAGGCGGATGACTTCAATTCTTGCTACTGGCGCAAATGTTTCATCATAGTTTATGCCTTCCTGTTGATTATATCCCTTTGCGACCAGCCTTGCCTTGTTTCTTACAACTGTCCCTTCTTCATCCCTTTTATTTTTGAAGATCCACTTCGTGCCAATGATAGTCTTTCTCTGAGGCTTGGGTACCAGTGACCATACATCCAGTCTATCAAATTGATAGAGTTCATCTTGCATCGCAATCACCCAATCTGGATCAAGTAGTGCATCAGACACCTTTGATGGTTCTGACTGGCTTAGGAAGCAGGCGAAGTGGCATTCATTCATTGTTGCGGATCTTGTGCGCACAACTTGACTCGGATCACCTATTATCTGATCAACGGGATGTGCTCTCGTCCATTTCCTCTCATGAGCTAGAGGAGTTGGAGTAATGATTGGTTGATCCGAGTCCTGATAGGTGTTTGAGGGCTCTGGAGCAGCTGTGGTGTGCAGTGGAGATGATTCTGGACTTGTAGCAAAACCGTGATCATCCACACCTCTGTGATTGGATTGAGGGGTTAAGGGCGTGGATGGTACATCGCCTGGACCTGTTGCAGTAGATGTGGAAGCTGGTGTGCATGGAGGAGGTGAAGATTGTGAATTCTCGTAGAAGTTTCTGAAAAGAGAATTGAGAATCACATCTTCGTGTTTTGTGTTTGGATCAGCTTTATCAGAAGCCACTGGTACAGCATGTGATGGATCAGCCTGTAGATGTTCGATCGCGAAGTCTGCCATTTCATAGAATGTAACATTTACACTCTCGATGACAGTGCGCTTGTCTCTTAGATAGACTCTGTAAGCTTTGGACTGCAGTGAGTAGCCAATAAACACGCCTTCTCTGGCTTTGGGGTCCAGCTTACTTCTCTCTGTCCTATCATTCAGTATGAAGCACTTGCAGCCAAAAACCTTGAAGAAAGAAATGTCGGGAGTTCTGTTGAAGAGAATTTCATACGGAGTCTTGTCGAAGCGTTTATGGATGGATGTTCTGTTCTGGGTGAAGCACGCAGTATTGATTGCCTCTGCCCACATGAAGTGATGCAGTCTGGATTGGATTAACATGGTGCGTGCTGCTTCAACAAGGGTCCTGTTCTTTCTCTCAACAACTCCGTTCTGTTGGGGAGTTTTAGCTGCTGCAAATTGCTGAGTGATACCGAGAGATTCATAAAAATCAGTCAGAGTTTGATTTTTTTAACTCGGTACCATTGTCAGTTCTAACTATTCGAACACTGTGCTGTAGCAGTTTCTGGATGGTCCTGATAAAGGTCATAATGTTTTTTGCAGCTTCGTCCTTTGAACGGAGAAATTTTGTCCATGTGTAGCTAGAGAAGTCATCAACGATCACCAGAGTGTATTTGCGACCGTTGATGCTTTGGACTCTCATAGGTCCACACAGATCCATGTGAATTAATTGCACCTGGTGAGTAGATGATGGTACTGTTTTTGACTTGTGGGAGCTTCGCGTCATTTTGCCCATTTTGCAGGCACTACAATGATTTTCAGCGGAAGACTTTAACAGAGGAAGCCCCTTGACAAGTTTCTTGGAGGACGGGATGGATAGATGCTTGAAGTTCAGATGGGAGAGACGTTTGTGCCTTCTGTTCTGTTGAAGCTTTGGACAGCAGACAGATGGAAGTGGTGGATTGTACGCTTTTCAGATCAATAGTGTACAGATTTGAGGTTCTGTAACACATTAATAATGTATTCCACATGCTGTCTAGAACACAACATTGTTTTGCAAAGAACCTCACTTCCATCCCGTTGTCACAGAATTGCCCTATGCTCAGTAAATTGTGTTTGATCCCTTTGACAAAAGAAACATCTTTGATAGTGACACTGGCACAGATGACGTCCCCATACCCAAGAATGGGAGATGAGGCGTCATTCCCAAATCTGACATTGCCTCTGTAACAGTTGGTGTAGTTGCTCAACAGGTGTTTTATTCCGGTCATGTGGGTTGAGCATCCTGAATCTAAGTGCCACACATGACCCTCCTGCAAAACAATCAAACAGGTTTAGGTACCCATCTTGGAGTGGGTCCTTCCTTATTAACAAAAAACACCTTTCTAAATCTTGCTTTTAGCTGTGATCCAAGGTCAGCAGCTTTTTCAACAAAAGATCTTTCTCTTTTGGACTCTCTAATAGTCAGATCTGCTTTTGCAGTGGGTCATGTTTTTGGAGCCCACTTAGCAGTTTCCATTTTGGTGGGTCTGATTTTGTGAACCCACCTTTCCGTTTTAGTCTTGGTGGGTCTGTTCTTGGGGACCCACCTTTCAGATTCAGTTTTGGTGGGTCTGTGTTTGGGGACCCACCTTTCGGATTCAGTTTTGGTGGGTCTCATCTTGGGGACCCACCTTTCAGTTTCAGTTTTGATGGGTCTTTTTTTGGGGACCCACCTGTCAGTTTTAGTTTTGGGAGGAGAGTAGACATGTGATTTGTGATTGAATGGTTGTTTCTTAAGTTTGGTTTTAAAAATTTCCTCTTTAGAAATCCGATTAAGATGTTTCCTTGAATGAACTCGGAGGGGATATTTCATATCAGGTATACAAAATATTCCCTTAGAAGTTCTGTTCTCGGTTTCCCTTTTTGGTTTGAGCTTCCTGTGAGGCTTTGCTTTAACAACATTCACATCACATTCATAATTATGAGGGTCTGGAACAGAATAACCATAAGCAATACTTGAATTATGAATTGAACAATGTCTAGAAGATGTCTAGGAAATATTCAGCTTGGGACTCAAGACTGAACTACTAGAAGTTTGTTTCTCAGAGACAGAATTACAATTAATTTTAGAATAAAAAATAGAACTGGTTCTAGGGCTGGCATTATTCTCAAAAACTTTCTTTTTGCCTTCTGCGATTTCCTTCCTCTTCTTCCTCCACTCGCTCTTCTCTTCTCCTTCATTCTTCACTTCTTTACCTGTAAGCAAAGGAGAAGAGAGATGAGTGGACGAACCTTTTGAAAGCTTAGTTTTCTCAGACTTGTTATTAGAAGCGGGTTGAGAGGTTGTTTTAGCATGATACTGCTCACTTAATTCATTGAATTTTTGAAGAAGTTCCTGCCAGTTGCTCTCAAAACCTCTCTTTTCTGTTTCAAATCTCTCTCTCTCGTTATCAAGAGTTTTCTGGAGGTTTTTGAGTTTTTGAGCCATAGGAAAAATACAAGGTTCCTCTCCAATTTTAGAGATACCTACTCTTGGGGGTGGGTCTAGAGGATGTCCTATGTGTGGAATATCTTTTGCATAAGGGTCAAGACATTCACTAAAGCAGGAACTAGGTTCTTCTTGTGAAAGTTGTTTTTCATTAACAGAAGGATAATCACAAGAAATCACAGCTTTAGGATTCTTTCTCTTTTCTTCTTCTGCTTCTGTGTTTTCTTCATCACTTCTAAAATACATTTTCTCACCAAACCCTAATCCCATGTAATCTTTGTTATAAATCTGAAGACAGTTAACTTTCTTTAGATTACATGGGTTGGTTATGCCCAGTCCTATTCTTGGATTGTAAAATCGGTCATCCTTTATTCGATTAAGAAAAATTGTTTGTTCAGACTGACCTCTCTTAGCAGCTAGATCCTCTAGTTCTTTTATTTTGTTTAAAAGTGTTCTTCTCTTATTATGCAAAAAATCGCATTCAGCCTTTGCAGTGCTTTTTTCTCTTTCACTATCCTCAAATTTCTTAGTTAATTCAGCTATCTTAAGTTCAAAACTTTCAAAATCTGAGGACACCTTTTTGACCTGATCTTTCGCAATTTCAAGTTGAACACTTAGAGAAGACTTTTGGTCTAGATTCTGTTTCAGTACCCTATGATTATTGTCTAATCTCTCCTTTAGTTCTTTAATTAGATTGTCCTTCTCAAGTAAGGACTGATTTTGATTATTTAAAGGGATATGAGAGGTACTTACAGAGCTTGTTGAGCATTCACTGTCGGGGATCGCAGCATCACCCTTTCTTTCATCTTCTTCCTCCACTCGTGCCATCAAGGCAGAGTTTTCTTCCTCCTCCTCCTCATCAGAAGTATCTTCTGCCCATTGATCATTCTCAGAAAGCATTGCAGAAGTTTCTTCTTCTTTCTGCACCATCAGTATCTTGTGCTTATTCCACGGCATCTTCTGCTTGTAGAAGTTTGCATCCTTCTTCTTTGGGAAGCGGCAGTCTTAGATGACATGTCCAGCCTTTCCACAGTTGTAGCATTTGGGGTCATCTTCAGCTGATGGCACCTTCCTAGAAGATCCTTGTTCATGGTTCTTCTGTTTGTAGTTTGAGGAAGAGGTTCTAAGCTTGTTGGAGGAGCTATTCTTCTTTGCAAATCTCTTGGCAAGCAGTGCCATCTTCTTCTGTAAGTCTGCAAGCTCAGCCTCCAGATCAGATTTGTCATCATGACATTCATCTTCATCTGATTCAACCACCACCTTTTTCTTCTTTTTCTTCAGTGGTGTGGTAGTCCTTCGGGGCTGAGCTTCCATCACTAGAGCCAGGGGATTTGAGCTGTGATGATCCTCGGCACAAGCGACCTCATTGACAAATTACTTTAAATGTTCATAAAGAGTGCAGAGGTCAATTTCATCCAGGTCAATGCGAGATCTAACATCCTTCACTGTCTTTTCCCATGCAGGATGTAGGCTGGAGAGAAATCTTATATTCAGTTCCAAATTGGACCTGAATACTTTGATTTTTCTTAGTTCATTGACCAGTTGGACGAGTCTGTTGTAAGTCTCGTTCAATGGTTCTCCCTGGCCAGCTTTGAAGGAGTCATAAGCAATAAGGATTGTTGTCTTCTTTGTTTTAAGGCTGATGCTTGTGCCTTGGAGCAGTTTCTCGATCTCATCCCACATTTCCTTTGCCGTTTGCATGCTGTTGATGAGAACATATACTTCGTTAGGGATTGCTTGAAGGAGGTACGTCTTGGCCATGAGATCAACTCGAAGCCTGAGCCTGTCAGCTTCGGTATATTCAGATGCCACTTTCCGTCTCCTTTCTGGAAGAATAGGTGGGTTGTTTTCTGGATGTCCACCAACTGAAATCATCAGTTCAGCTGGTCCTTCAAGCAACGATTCAAGCATCGCAGCGGAGTTTCCTTTGTGCTCAAGGAAATTAAGGAATCGATTCCTCCACATTTGGTATTCTCCTTTCCTGAGACTGGGAGGAGTACTGCTGTTCCCTTGGGCATTGAATTCTGAGGCCATTGCTGTATTAAACTGACCGTTCGAGATAATTGATCAAAAGATTTTCAGAGGCAGAATGTCGAAAATCAGATGTCGAGATCTGAATATCGAGATCTAGGATTTCGATAAAGGAGGCTCGGTTTCGAGATTTGATATCGAGATTAGGATGTCGAGTTTTGAAATCTCGAGATTTCAAATGTCGAGAAGTAGATCTCGAGATTTGAGATGTCGAGAAGTGAAACTCGAAATATTATTTCGAGAATTCAAATGTCGAGACCAGATGTCGAGACCTTAAAGTCGAAATCTGGATCTAGAGATTTAGATGTCAAGATCCTCAATGTCGAAATCCTGCAAACTGTAAAAATCAGATAAGCAAAATCTGAAGGTAGTTTCTTGTAGAGTATGATGTCGAGATCCTCAGGTAAATTTTCAGCTCGAAATACTTGGCAGAACCTGTTTAAAACCTAGATGTCGACATATGCTTCTCGAAATATCTCAAGTACAGAAATTGCAGAAAACGAAATCTGAAGTATACCCCTTGATCGCTTCGAAACGACAATTCTAAGGGTGTAACTTTTACAACTTTTTAACAAGAAACAAGATTACAGACAAAGAACTCGACAGGAAAAAAAACAACGTGAAAAACAGAGGTTTTCTTCGGGCGTTCTTCTGATCGGCTCTCGATCGGCTCTGATAGCAATTGATAGTCCATGTTTCTGTAACAACAATGAATAACAGTATAACAAAGAAGATTAACAGTAAAGATGAACACAGATGAATCGATGTAAACCCTCTTTGATATACCGTGAACTCGTACACAGAATGATTTGCGCTAAGGCTATTATGAATAAGTACGAAAGTTAACCTAAACCTGAATCCTCGGCTCCCTTTTTATAGGCGAGATTAAGGTAGGCGAATAAGGCTTTTAGCCTGTTGTATGGGCCTAACACTTGGCCCATATTCTATCTAATAAATGCACATATTTAATACAAGGAATAAAAATAAAGCTAATCTATTACAAGATAGATGACAAACTTGATTCACAATTAAATTATCTTCAACACATCCCAATTTGAAGTAGACAACAGCCCCTCGTCTCCACCAGGTGGCCACTAATGTCCAAGTGCCCTTCCTCGGCAAGGTCCAATAGCAGTACACGTCTTCATCCCACTCCCATCCCGCCTTTACTCCTCGTGGTGGACCGGCCCCAGTGCGTGAAAAAGCCTCTGCCTTCAATAGACTAGGTGACACGCGTCGTCGGCCAGCATCAGAGAGGATGGCAGGACAGATTGGTGAACGTGAGACCTGCTCGCCAAGGGAAATCTTGGGGTCCCTATCCCAGACAGCGGATCGGTGAATTGGAATCAAGAACACCACGCCGGCGGAACAGCTACGCATCGGCCAATCAGGGCCCTCTGCCAAAACGATTGAGGAATACAATGCCTCGGCCAGCCCGAGTTTTTACCCCTATAACAACGGGAAGCCTCAGTGCACCCCTCGGCCAGCGCAGCACCTGCAGCTCTTCCTCGGTCAACAGGTCACACCTCGTTGCAGAGGAAGCGCAGTTCCTTCGGTAAAAGATGAACACCAAATCTCCCACCCTTCATCCTGGAAACAACGAAGAATTTCACTACCGGCCAAACGATTAAGGAGGACATGCTTCGGCCAAGTATCATTGCAGCTCAAATGAAGCAGCACCAATAACAACCCCTCATCTGTACTGATCAAATGGCATCGCCCCGACCGAGCAAGCCTTGGTCTCATGGTGGCACAGCCCCGGCCAAGAAAGTCCCCGAGGTCAGGAAAAACCGTCCCTCGGCAAAACAACCACTTGAGCAGGAAAGGACCACCCTCGTCTTTGGACCTCCTCGGCTTAAGGCACGCTCATCGGGACGAACGTCCCCACCCCTTGACCCAGGCGCAACGCAGAAGGCAAGCTTCAAGGGACGCTCGTCTCCACCCGTTGGGCCAGGCGCAACGCAGAAGGCAAGCTTCAACGCAGAAGGCAAGCTTCAAAGCGGTAAACGATACACCTCAATCTGCGAGCCACTAATTGCGTCGTCCAAAAGTCGTTGCCATGAACAACGCACAAATTGCATTCCGCTTATTTTTGTAAATTTAAGTAAAGGAGGACACACACCAAATCACATCACATTGGCCCCTTAGAGCGTAACGCTCAGGTATGGCCGACAATGTCCTAGGACAAAGGGCCCGCAAAATGGCCCACGTCTTGAAACGAAAAGCTCACTGCGTCATCCTCGTGCTAAATCGCAGGGCGGCAAGCCTGAAAGAAGGCTGAGGTGACAAAATCTACGCACTTGGGGTTGGGAAATGGCAGCCATCGGTAACCGACCAAAAGCCTGAGCCCGCGCCATAAATAGACGACGAGACCCCCCCCCCCCAGATTAAAGGACGATCCAACACCAGAGGGCTAACAACTGCCTTCCTAGACTCCCTATCGGCCGAGGGAATAACAACCCCCTCGGTCGAGCCTGAAAGAAGAATACCTACTCCTCGCTCAAAGAAGTAAAGAGGAAGAAAGAAAAGAGGGAAAACCGAAGGACCGTGCACTCGTCGACCTGGAGCGAAATCCCCACAAATAAAAGAGGGACAGTCGAAGGACCGTGCACTCGTCGGCCTCGAGCGAAATCCCCATAAATCAAGCCACATATTTGGCTAAGTACATATCAGGAAAAAACTATGCATTATGGACGAAGCAACACCATACATGTGGATCAGACGAGCGCCAATGCCTTGTCCTTCAGCAAAGGACGAGCGTCCCCAACGCCGTCCTTCATCTCCAGGAGAGCGCCAATGCCTAGTCCTTCATCAAAAGACAGGCGTCCAGCACCGTCCTCATCATGAGATGAGCGTCCCAGATTGGTCCTTCATCATTGGGCCGGCTTCATCAGCGATGTCTTCATCTTCAGACGAGCGTCCAACGTTGTCCTTCCTTATCAGACAGGCGTCCAACGCCGCCCTTCATCTTCAGACGAGCGTCCAAGGTCGTCCTTCATCTTAAGACGAGTGTCCAACGTCTTCCTTTATTATCATATAGGCGTCCAACGCCGCCCTTCATCATCAGACGAGCATCCAACGCCATCCTTCATCTTCAAACCGACGTCAAAGCTTGGTCCTACACATGACGAACGGCTATATCAACGTTGTCGTCATAAGGGGACGACCGTCCAACGTCATCCTTAATCTTCAGGCGGGCGCCAACACACAGTCCTTCATCAAACGAAGGGCGTCCCCAACGCCGTCCTTCATCTTCAGGACAACCTTAAAGCTTGGTTTTTTATATGACGAACGACTTCATCAGTGCCGTCATCATCAGGGGACGAGCGTCGTCTTTCATCTTCAGGCGGGCGCCAACGCTTAGTCCTTCATCAAAGGATGAGCGTACCCAACACTTCATCTTCAGGACAACTTCAAAGTTTGGTCCTTTATATGACGAATGGCTTCATTAGCGCCGTCATCATCGGGGGACGAGCGTATAACACCATCCTTCATCTTAAGGCAGGCGCCGATGCCCATTCCCTTCATCAAAGGACGAGCGTCCCTAACGCCTTCCTACATCTTCAGGACTGCGTCAGACCCTCGGTCCTTCAACGTAATCTTTTATATAACGCCATCCTTCATCTTTGGTCTCAACGTGATCTTTTATATCGACACGGCTGACCCTCAGTCTCAACGTAATCTTTTATATCGACACAGCAGACCCTCGGTCTCAATGTGATCTTTCATATCAACACGACAGACCATTCGGTCTCAACGTGATCATCATACTCTAAAGACCAGCCTCATCCTCTCACTTTATGGATGAGGACCGTTGCTCGAACTTTTGGATCAGCCTCTCAGTGCTGACGTCCATACATCACGACCGACCCCTCGGCCTCGGCGTGATGATTTATCTCAAGACCGCTCCCCAATGCCGAAGTCTTGTTATAGCGATCGGGCTCACCATCCCTTCCTGGATGGGGACCGTCGCCTTTATATGACGGCCGAGTCATCATCGCCTCGTCATCATATTTCGGATTGGCTCCTTCTCATTGCCATCCGCACATCACGACCCTCCCTTTGGCTACGGTGTGACTATCTACATCAGGACTGGCTCCTCAGCGCCAAAGTCTTGATTTAGCGATCGGGTTCGCCATATCTGCCTGGATGGTGACCATCGCCTTTATATGACGATCAACTTCATCAGCGTCGACGTCCTCATATCACGAATGACCCCTCATCCTCTGTATGATTCTATATCTCAAGACCGGCTTCCTCAGCGCCGAGTGTCTTGAGCTAGCGATTGGGCTCGCCGTCCCTTCCTGGATGGTGACCATAGCCCACATATGACGATCGGCTCCATCATCGCCTCAACATCATTTATTGGACCAACTCCTCAAATCAGTCATCCTCAAATCACGAATGGCCCTCAACCTCAGCGTGATCCCATATCTCAAGACCGGCCTCCTCAGCGTCTTGAGCAAGCGAGCGGGCTCACCATTCCCTTCCTGGAAGGCGACCCTCACCTTCATGTGACGAACGACCCCATCAGCGTTGTCGTCATCAAAAGATGGGAGTCCCACGTCTCTCTTCATCTCAAGACCAGCCTCCTCAGCGCCGAGCGTCTTGAGCTAGTGATCGGTCCCGCCAATCCCTTCCTAGATGGCGGCCGTCGCCTTCAGGTGACAAACGGCTCCATCAGCGCCGTCGTCATCAAAGGACGGGCGTCCAACACATTTCCCTTCATCAAAGGACTGACTTCATCAGCGCTGACGTCATCAGATCACGACAGACCCCTCGGTCTCAACATGATCAACTACATCAGGACCGGCTCCTCAGAGCCGAAGTCTTGATGTAGCGACCGGGCTCGCCATTCCCTTCCTGGATGGTGACCGTCGCCTCTATATGACGATTAGCTCATCATCGCCCCGTCATCATACTGTATGATGATCGGCTTCATCAGCGCTGACGTCCTCATATCACGACCGTCCCATCGGCCACGACGTGATTATCTACATCAAGACTGCCTCCTCAGTGCCGAAGTCTTGTTATAGCGATCGGGCTCTCCATCCCTTCCAGGATGGGGACCATCGCCTTTATATGACGATCGGCTCCTCAATGCCGACGTCCTCAAATCACGAACGGCCTCTTAGCCTCGGCGTGATTCTATATCTCAAGACCGGCTTCCCCAACGCTGAACGTCTTAGGCTAGCAATCAGGCTCGCTATCCCTTCCAGGATGGTGACAATCGCGTTTACATGACGACTGGCTTCATCATCGCCTAATCCTCAGATCACGAACAATCCTTAGTCCTCGACGTGATTCTGCATCTCTAGACCGGCTTCTCCAACGCTGAGCGTCTTGAGCTAGCAATCGGGCTCGCCATCCCTTCCTGAATGGTGACCATCGTCTTTACATGACGGTCGGCTTCATCATCGCCTCATCCTCAGATCACGAGTGGCCCCTCGGCCTCAGCGTGATTCTCCATCTCAAGACCGACTTCCCCAGCGCCGAGGGTCTTGAGCTAACGACTGGGCTCGCCGTCCCTTCCTGGATAGTGACCGTCGCCTTCATCTGATACATAACTCATCACCACCGTCGTCCTCATGTTCAGACAGACATCCACCGCCTCATCCTCATGTTCAGACAGGCGTCCATCGCCTCGTCCTCATATTCGGACCAGCTCATCAGCGCCGTCATCCTCATCATCAGACGGGCATCCCCTCAGCAGACGGACACCGTTACAGCTCCACAGCTAGGCCGAAGAGTTCGCAACTTTTGCTTCATTTTGGGGGCATCCGATGTACTCTTTTTCCCTCATTAGGATTTTTTCCCAAAGGGTTTATCCTAATGAGGTTTTTAACGAGGCATCTCCCCATCGTGGATCAAAAGGTGTCGACCCTCGACCCCCTGTTGAAGACGTACATTGCTCTACTCCCTTTCGCCTCGAGTATTCTCGCCTCAGGCAGTGGGGGACTGGGGGACTACATCGGCCTCCAAACGCAAGGATGAAATTGGAAATCCAAGAACGCACAAGTATACAACTGCAACGACATCGTATCGTCCATGCACCACAACGTCCAGGACCTTGTGGTACACCCTTGGCAAAACACGCAAACTTGAAAAATTTTATTATTCCTCAGCTACAGTAAGGAAGCCACCGGCGGGATCACGACAATTACTCCTATTTCCCTCGAAAAGGCTCTCAACAAAAGGAGTGGGGGACTCCTGATGAAGTATATGGACCAGGAATCCCCAACCCTCATACTTCCACTACTACGAACATGCCCAACATGCCCAAGTGGCCCAAACACAGCAAACAAGACTCCGGACAGCCCATACTACAACAAGGTGTTGCCTTTGGCCCCATGCCCGAAGGCTCCGTATTCGAGAAACAGTTACACTTGGGGACGTACGGCTTTCAACACATGATGCCCCCCGGCTACGTACGGCCTTCGGCACATGAAGGCCTCGATACGTACAGCCTTCGGCACATGATGGTCCCCGGGGACGTACAGCCTTCGAAACATGAAGGCCCTGGGGTACGTACGGTCTTCGGCACATAACGGTCCCTGGGGACGTACGGCCTTCGGCACATGAAGGCCCCCGGGGTACGTACGGCCTTCAGCACATGATGGCCCCCGGCTACGCACGGCCTTCGGCACTACCCCGACAAGATCTCCTCCCTGCACGCTCCAGATCGCCACATCGAATGCGGTGTCACATCCAACCACCGCATTAAATGCAGTGTCACATGCTCTGTCGGCGCCACCCTGGTTGAGTCGACCCTCCACCGTTGATTGCTTGACACGTGTACTCGCATTAAGTGCGCCTAGCATTTATGGCTGATATAAATAGTATCCACTCTCCCATTGTAAACGATCGAACATTTTGGAAATTCATTAATACATATCACTTCTCTCTCTAGCTCTCCCTTCTCTCTAAGAGTTAATACTCTACCAAAAAGTATAGTTGGAAATGGAAATATGCGTAAGAAAAGTGAAGAGAAAACAAAACATAAAGTTCCAATTTTTAAAGTTATATCCGAAACTTGTTCACCATTGTTCAATTTAATTTTAGTTTATACTTTAGAAATTATCTTGAATAGGAGTAAAAACGTTTTGAAATTTTAAAATAGAGCTTTCATGTCATTATTACCTAAATATGAGCAATTGCTAAACAAAGTATACCATATTTAATTTTCTTGACATTATTATTATTATTCAAAGTAAACTCAAATATATAAATATAAACTTTTTTCGCATTGTATTTTTCAGCCACTAAAATTTTCTAGGATACCAACATTATTACGAAAGTTTTATGGGGTTTTTATTTCAATATTTCTTTAATTTCCAAAAGTGTGACTAATGAACATTCAATTTACTAAATTACCCCAGCCCATACTCCAGTGACATCGTTCACAGTGACACAGTGACACCGTCACAGTGACGCCGCCACAGTGACGCCGCCATTGTGACACCCGATTTTTTCAGTGACGCCCGACAGCACCGCCACCGTCCAATGGCCGCCTCCACCGCACCGCTTCAAACCACCGCCACCGTTGTAAGCAATGCCAGCAAACCACCAGCCCCCAACCCATAGCCCTTGGCCACCAACCTCCATCTTTGGCCCCAACCCTAGTTTTTCCGCCGTCCTCTGTCCTAACCTCTGCCAACAGCCGCCCCAGTAACCCTATCCTTCGCCCCTTCATCTCGGCCATGTCACTCTACCAAATCCCTAGCCGGCAGACATCGTCGGATGTCGCTATCTCTCTAGATCGATGAGCGTCAGCGTGAGCTATCCGAATCGAAGCAGATCAAAGGTCTCATGCTCTAGATCCATAGGCAGCGGCGCTCTCCGAGTTGAAAGAGATCGAAGGTCGCTACTCTCCAGATCGATGGGATCGATTGCGAGCAGAAGAAGAAAGGAGACACGACGGGATCGATTGCGAACGGAAGAAGAAAGGAGATGCGACGAGATCGATTGCGAACGGAAGAAGAAGCTTCGGCGTAGGTGTGACGAGAGGGCTGAAGCTGCGACGAAGCGATGCAAACGGAGGGTTGAGAACGGACGCAAAGATAGCTACGACAAAGAGATGAAAAAGAGATGGCTGGGAAATTAAGGGCATCTTGGTCTATTCAGTCTAATTCGGTCACTTTTTTGTCCTATTATAAAAGTGGTCATATTTTTGTCTACTAAAAGGTAAGAAGTAATATACGTGCCATTATTTCAATTTTTTATCATTATGTTATATAGATCCTCCCAGTTGAATGAAAATTTCAACACGATTTACCATTTAACAGATTTAATAAAATATGCAATTTCTATAAAATCCAGATTGTTATATACATATACTAATTAGTCCAGGGGCGGACCCAGAGATTTGTGAGAGCAGGGGCACACTAGACACTAAACTTAATATATAATAAAAACTTCAAATGTAATAAAAATGGTAAAAACATGTATTAAATTATACGGAAAAGTTAATTACATATTAAATAGTCAACTACTACAACTGTGGTAAATCAAGCATACGAGTTTTCATATTCTGAAAATGTTGCATAATAATTTCATTATCAATGCTTCTAAAAACATCTCTCTCGATGTAGCACACCAAGCAATCCGTAAGATAGTCATCTCTCATCTTATTGTGAAGATCTGTCTTGATAATATTCATCACAGAGAAGACCCTTTCAATGGTGGCTGTTACAACTAGTAATACTAAAGCCAACTCAATCAGACGATATACTAAGTGAAAAGAATTGTGAACTTTAAGCTCAACCATCTTTTTACAAACTTCACTAATAGTTTGTACGCCAGAAAATAATTCATTTGTTCTCATTTCATATATCCACACCTGAAGTTGCTCTTTCAGCTCCATTTGATCAATAAATGAAAAATCGCATGAATATAACTCCACTAGGTTCAGTAGCTTTGTCTCACAGAAATTGGAGAACTTATCTCTAGGATCAAGACATGCTAAACAAGTGAGTAATTCTGTGTTTGACTCACTAAAGCGATTCTCCATCTCAAGACTGATCTGATCAATAACCTACAATGAAAACAATAGTAACAATAATAAAGTCAAAACAAAAATAATAATAATAATAATAATAATAATCATCTTGAAGTACCTGGCAAAATATATCAACACGAAAGTGGTGATAATTTGTTATCGGGTGACGAACACGTCTAGAACGATGATTCATCTCTTTCATGTTAAGAATGTCAATTTTGTTCTTGACACAAAAGCTATTGACATCTTCCAAGAGATCATTCCATCCACTTTCTCTCAGATCTTGAAATTTAGCTTTAGTGCTTTTAACTAAGCTCACAACCTCGATAATATTTTGATCTTTTTGTTGCAAGAAATGCGAGAATATATTCATCAATCCCAGTACTTTATTCATCAACTGAGCAATAAAAACAAACTGATAACTCTCCATCTTATCTGCCTAGCTACTGGCAGTGCCTCTCGATTTTAGATCAGTTCCATCATCAAATATATTGTCCAAAACTTGAATTGTAGGAGACCACATAGAAAGAATACGAATAATGGTTGTATGATGTGAACCCCAACGTGTAGCTCCCGGCCTAGCTAAACTACTCTCTTGATTCAATCCTCTCCCAGTTGTAAGCTCACCCTTTTCTAACATCTCTACCATGACTTCATGTTGCTTTTGCCGAAACTCGTCTTTTCTCTTACAAGAAGATCCTACCATGTTAGTAATCATGGACAAATATTCAAAAAAGTCACTCACAAACTTATTATTTTGTGGAACAACCACAACAACTAATTGCAATTGGTGAGCAAAGCAATGAATATATCTTACATGTGGATTTGCATTCAAAATAAGAATCTTCAATCCATTAAGCTCACCTCGCATATTAGAAGCTCCATCATATCCTTGACCTCTAATTTTGGACAAAAATAATCCATGCTTAGCAAAAAAATCAACAATGCCACTTTTCAAAGAAAGTGCAGTAGTGTCATTAACATGTTTAGTAGTGTCATTGACCTCACAACAATTTCCATTTGCTCTTTCACAGAATTATCACGAGCTTCATCAATCAACAAAGAAAAGAATTTGTCACCAATATCACTAATTATGACTTTTAATGTCTCTGATGCACAAGAACAAATAAGGGGTGTTTGGAACCGATCCTGCTTCTCCTTCTTTTTTAAAGCAGAAGCAGAATCAGAATCAGTTTTCAGAAGCTGGTCATCCTAAGCTTCTAAAAAACTGATTTTAGGGGTAAATTAGAGCACCAGAATCACTTCTGCACTTTCACCCGAACACTCCAACTTCTGCTTATGCTCCCTAAAAGAGCAGAAGCAGTTTTAAGAATCAGATCCAAACACCCCCTAATATCCTTTTGAATCTTAAGACTAGTAAGTTGGTGGTTTGATGGTGAATTAACTTTCACAACCTTCTCAACTTCAACATTGCGTGCACTATACCAATCAAGCAATTCCAAGAAATTTCCTCTATTCGATGATGTTTCTCACTCATCATGTCCACGAAAATCCAACCCTTGTGCAATTAAAAATCTTGCACAATCCACACTTGCATTCAAACGGATGCGATATGCAACACCCAATGTTTGTATTCCTGAAGCCACACTTCTTGAAAGGCTTTGTTTTTTATTCTTGTGGGGACTAGTTACAATTCTTACATGTTCTCAAAAGCTTGCAGGACTTTTCTTCCAATTACGAAATCCGGTCCTCGTAAATACATCGTCTCCAAATCTCCTCCCTTCTACCCCATGGAAAAGGTAACATCAAAAGCAAAATGCGGCATCTTTAGAAACACTATATTCTAACCATTCCCAATTTTTAAACCATTCCGCTTGAAAATATCTCATTTTTTCCCAAATAAAGTTTGTGGAAATTTATGAGACAACAGTTGACAAGCACCTTTAACTACATATGCTCTCATCACATCATCTCTTACTCGAGGCTCATACTCATTTATTGGCTTTCGTAACGCTGGATCGCTAATGATATCCAATTCAGACGTACTATCTGTGCGGGCTCTTTTGTCTCCTCTTATGTCATTAGACGCATCTCAAACAGTACTTACATTCGAAGCAACAACAATTGCATTACTTGAGATAGACTGATTAGCAACATTTGAAGAACTATCTCCTAGTGTTAAAGACCTCTTACTCCGAATTACAAATTTATCCAAACTCATTTTCCTAGTAAAAAAGAAAAATACAATAAAATCTAATTAAATCAATTTATGCATCCTAATTATTCACTAAATTAAAAGAAAAAAAAATCTTACAAATTAGAACCCTAACTCCTAATTAGAGCGCATTCACAAATTCAAACTATCAAATTTCAAGTAAACAAACAATTCTCAATATTCTTGATTATTAGCGATTGTAATTTTTAAAACAATCCTCTGTCGCAACTAAGAAGCAGGTGCCGTAATCCCGCAAGTACAGAATAAATTAGAAATAAACTTACAAACCTCACCTTTGGAGAACTTCTGCTTTGCCGTAATGCCGTCCGTACGTTTTTTTAGAGAGCTTTTTAGCTTCCGCTTGGTTTTGCCGTAATGGACTAATGCCGTGAGTCGCCCGTAGTGGGGTTCATTCTAAACTTTTGATGGGGTTTAATTCTAAACTTTCGTTAGTGGGTTTTGTTTTAGTGGATTTTGGAGAGCTATTTAGCTTGGTGTGGTTTTGCCTTAATTATTATTTTAGTTTTTTGATAATTCTATATCTTTTATTTTAAGTGAGCTAAAATTTAAACATTTTGTATTATTTTTTTATTTATATAACTGTAATATTTTAGTATCTTAATTATCAAATATTGGTATGAAGCGGACACTGATTTTCATCTTAAATGCTACTAGTGAAATTTCGGACCTGAAGCAGGGGTATTGAGTTTTACCTTAAGTACTATTAGTGAAATTTCGAGCCCGAAGCAGGGGCACGTGCCCCACCTAGCCCCTCTAGATCCTCCACTGCTAATTACTGAATCCATTCCATTCTCAAACTAAATATGTAAACTAAATATGTTATATACATATACTAATTACTGAATCCATTCCATTCTCAAACTAAATATGTAAGAGAAAATTCCCAGTTTAGGAGTAAAACTTATTAAATATGCAAAAACAGGACTCCTATCTAAGAGTGTAGTTTGCCATACGGAAATTATAAGTAAGGGACAAAAATGCCCTTAATGAATAGTCAAACTTAATTAGTAAAAATACAAAATAGAATAATAAACTAATTAATGCATTACACAACAAGTCAACAACGTATTTTTCCTTCCCCAACCACAAGTTACCGTCGACACCATCCAGGGGCAGTACCTGCACCAGTAACCGCCGCCCCTAACCACCGCCCGATGCCGCCACTTGACGCCGCCGCCAGATGCCGAACGTTGCCGTTGTCGGACGCCGCCAATCTCTGCCGTCGCTGGACACCGCCAGTCTTCACCGTCGTCGGACGCCGCCGGTCTCCGCTGTCCTTGACGCCGCCACCACCACCATCTTCGCCGCTGCCTTGTTCCAAGGTCACCACCGGTCATCTATTATTCCGACGCCGCCATCTCCATCCCCTAGCCTCACATTTGAAAATTAAGAATGTTGTAGAATGACAATCTGATATTTATTTATTTATTTTTTAATTTTTTTACTCTAAAATTTTAAATTTAATGAATTTGGATCTGAAAAATATATAATAATGTTTATTTTTCGAAAATGGCAAAATTATTATAAAAATGCAATGTTTTTCAATATGTTTGGCAAATAATGTCATTTTACATTTATTAATGTTTTTCAATATGTTTGGCAAATAATGTCATTTTACATTTATGAAGTCGACATTAATTTCGTAAAGATGACAATTACATGGATATGTTAGGCAAATAATGTCATGTTTTACAAATGTTCTTAATACCATAAAAACACTTTAAAATGTCAATTATGGCAATTTCGGATTCAAAGTAGAAAATAATTCGTACAAAAATATTGACTGAAATTAAATGTAAAAAATTATATTTTATAATGTAAAATATAAATTAAAAGTCAATTTTTCAAAAAAGAAATTAAAGGAAGAAAACGACTTTTACTCAACCGAACTAACTCATAAAAGAAAATAAAAGTCAATCTTTCAATTGGAAGAGAGAACGAAAAATCAATAAATAATTAATAACAGATCTTCTCGGAAAGAAGAAAATTAAATAAAAAAATATCAATTGGTCCTAATCAAACAACAAGCCACCAACTTCTCTATGAAAACATAAAGTTCTATAAAGTTGCACCGCCCATTGAATTCAAAGAAGAGAAAAAAAGAAGGAGAATTGAGAAGAAAAGAAAGAGGAGAGGAAGAAGAAGAATGAAGAGCAAGAAATTAAAACTTACATGTGAGGATCGCCGTCATCCGCGATGACCGGAGTTGGAGAAAAAAATTTTTTGTTTGTAATTTGCTGCATCGGAGATGGAGAAGTGAGAAAAATCAGACCTGAAAATGGATGAGGGGGAGGGGAGGAAGAGGAAGATGAAAGTGAGAGAGGTTGAGGGTTGCGTAACAACGTGAGAAAAGCCTGAAAAAAAAGGTAAGCTGACAAAATAAAAAGGGGGTAAAATTGGCAAAAGATACGGATCAAACAACTCATAACTCCTATTTAGGGAATCAATCGATAGAACTCCTATTTTGGAATTGTATCTATGTTTTACTTAATATGTAAACATTTTTTCTCAAATACTCCCTCCGTCTCTTAAAACTTTGTCATCTTTCCTTTTTCGGACGTTCAAAAAACTTTGTCACTTTCCCTTTTAATAAATTATTTTGTGGTTCCTGTTATTTGTCTTTCATCTGCACAAATCTCAACTATATAGTTTTTGCTCTATTATTCTCCGTGTCAGTCAATTTTGACAAAGTTTTAAGGGACCGAGGCAGGGTCGGTCCTAAGGAAATGAAGGCTCTGTGCAACAAAAATAATTGGGCCTTGTTTTCAAAGTTTCAACACAATTTAAAAAAACCGATCCGAAACCGCATCGACTCAAAAGGGACATGAAAGTTGGGACTCGAACATAAATCGGTTTAATGAAGGTTTTTTGAGTTATAAAATCGGTTTAAACCGAACCGAACCAATTTTTATTAAGAGGTATTTTTAATTATTTATTTTGTAGAACAAATAGGTAATATAAAGCTTGTACGTCCTTATTTCAACAATTAGTTGATTCGGTCCAATGAGTTGATGTTTAGAGATCAGCGTGCATGATTTTATTTTCACCTGGGTTCGAATCCCGCATGTCTCACTTCTTATCTTTTTAGTTTCTAAAGCTTAAGATTCCCACACCGGTGAAAACGGAAGATTTAGTACTCCTTCGTTCCTATATATACGCTCCACCTCTAAGTAATACTACTCCCTCTGTCCCAAATTGTTTTGCAAAGTCAACATTTTTGGTCAGCCAATAAAAAAAGTCAATGCTCCCTATCGATAATTAATTACATTTTTAATAATTAAAATTTATATATTCAGAAACTATATTAATATCTCTTCAAAGTTGTAAATTCCAAACAAGAATAATATTATTAAAAATTGACATCCTAATTAAACAAATGAAATGAAATTGTTTGACTAGGAAAAGTCAAATTTGCAAATCAATTTGGGACGAAGGTATTAGTATATTACTACAAAAAAAAATGGACCCTTCCAATGTTTTGGACCGTGTGCGGTTGGACACCCTACACACCCTCAGGTAGGGGTGAGCATCGGGCGAGTTCGGGTCGGGCGGGTGGGTAAAACCAATACCCTTTCGGGTTTCGGTTGTGTAATATGGATGCCCTACCCTAGGGTTTTTAACTAGTATATTTTCGGTTTTTTTTTTGCATTTCGGGTAGGGCGGGTTCGGTTCGGGTTGTTAGTCCCTGTTTCTTTCACAGCAATGAATAATCGATCTAACAAAGGAAGATTAAACGTAAAGATGAAACAGAATGAATCACCGTAAAACCTTCTTTGATAAACCGTGAAACGTACAGCAGAATGATAAGCGTAAGGCTATGAAATAATAAGTACGACGTTCAGCCTTTTCCTAAACCTCGGCTCCCTTTTTATAGGCGAGGTTTAGGTTAGGCGAAACAGGCTTTTGGCCTGTTTAAATGGGCCTAACACTTGGCCTGATTTCTATCTAATTTATGCACTTAATTAAATACAAGGATTAAATATAAAGCTAATCTATGACCAACTTGATTCACAATTAAATATCTCCAACAATCTCCCCCTTTGTGATCAAGTGCCATTCTCTTATTGCTTCTGTGATTTGAAGTAGTGCTTTCTCAATCCAAGTGCATGTTCATACTGTCTTAGCATATTTCTCTTTTCGAGGCGATCGTCAATGGCCTTTAAAATTGTCTCTACAGTAGAGTGTTCCTTTTGAACATAAGACGATGCCTCTTGAAGATTTTCTTCCAGCTTTGCCTTCATCCGTAGAATCTGCTCTCTGATTATCTTCAGTGTTCCGTCGCAGTACTTCTTGATTTCACTGACTACCATCAGACGCTTTTCGTTCTTGTGGTTCAGATAGGTGACTGCTGGCGGTTTGAAGAAGATGTGGTAGGCTGGGAAATCTTCAAGTTCTGGACCATACAGTTTTGGCTTTGTCAGATTTGTCTTCTTCAGATTGCATTCAATAGCCATCTGTAGGTCATGTGAAGAGCGTACTCTGATCTGTCTAAGCATGAATCTCTTGATAGCTGCGAGGCCTTCGCTGTATACTATGTTCTGCCTGACTGGAAGGTATCTGTAGGCCATGAGCATTTGGTAGATGTCATCCGGTTTCAGCATGATGAAGTCGTTCTCTTGACAAGTGAATTCGCTCCCATCGGTGCGTTGAAGTCTGAAGGTGTAGAATGTTACTCCATGATAGTCTTCAGCCTTCATTTGTAGAATTTGATGTATCGGGAGAATATTCGACTTCAGATCTTGTTCCATCAGTTCTCTCTGTGTACCGGTTGACCTTTGAAGCAACATATGTAGATGACCTCCAGCCTGCTTTCCTTTCAAGTGAGTAAGGCCTCTTAGCTTCAGTTCGTTCAGTGGCTTGACTTTGTCTGGTCTACGCCAGATATGCTCTCTGATTTCTTCTTGGAAGGGGGCTTTGATTCGAACGTTGTCCCAGGGTTTCTCTGTCTTGGGAAGTCTTCCCGCTGATTGTCTTACGACCGATTCAAGAGCTTTCTGGGATTCCTTGTAGTTCTCCCCTTCCTTGCGTTCATCGTCCTCGAGCCGTATAATATCTTCAGAGCATTTGTTGATCAGCTCTCGTAGCCACCAGTTTCTTTGCATGTCTTCTTGCTCGGCTTCAACCCGGAGATCATCCCATTCTGTCCATTTTCTCGGCCATTTGTCGTATATCACCGCCTCTTCCAGTGCATCATGGATGTCTTTGCCTGGGGAGATGTATGGAGTTCTTTGTTTAGGCGGTGATTGTTACTGTGTAGCACTACCGGGTTCACTAGGATTGCCCGTTGACATCAGCTTAGAACTGGGTTCCAACTGATGGCCTGATGGAGAAGATGTACCAGTGGTATCATCATCAGGACTTCCATCCCCTCCTCGGTTGGTATCTCTAGGAGATACGCCTCGGGATGTTATTTCTAGCTCGACCACGCTAGAGAGTTTGGCTGTGGATGGTGGCTGTTGGTTTGTTGAGGTTTCAGGTTGAATTGGCTGTGGAGTTTGGCTTGGTAGAGCAGTTTGCTCAAGTGATCGAGGTCGCTTGTTCTCCCCCTCATGAGGATCCGAATCATCGGGGTCCTCATGGGAACGTTTGCGACCACGAAGACTCTCCTTGCAAGTACTCTTGGTTTCGGGTGAGGAAAGAAGAGCTTCTAGTATGGCTTGCTGATGAAGAGTGAGGTCGTCTTCTGGGGTATTTAAGAGGTTATTCAGCAAAGCCGAAGCTAGGGTGTCAAAGGATAGGGAGGAGAGATCGATGGAGGGTGTGGTCGGGTGTGGGGAGAATACTGGTTCTGTATTCTGGGTTCCCCGAGAAATAGAAGGGATAGGAATTTGGTTGATGGATTGGTGGGATAGAGGGGTGGAGGATATGGGTTGTGTATGGGAGATGAACGGTTCAGGAGAAGGTTGGGGTGGTGTCTGTTCAGACCGAACCGCTTGGGTGGTCCTAAATTCCTGTGCTAGAGCGGTCATTGCATCTTGCACCCATGGTTTAATGGTGGAATCTAGGAAGCGATTTAGTAGAACGTTTACGTCTTCAAAGGTAGGGTGACCAGTTACGGGGGTTGTAACTGTTGACACAGCATCAGTGAAGATTGCTGATGTGTGGCCTGCATTTAATGATGGAATCATTATGGGCGTAGCAGGGCTTCCAACCGTCATAGCTTGCGCTCTGGTTGTTGCGTTCAGGGTGAGTGCACCTGTATGTGCTGTGAATAGTGTAGGTGTCCTAGAAAAGGAAGAAAATGTGGGAAATGTGACACCTAGACTCGATGTGAGTGAAGAAGGGGTTTTGACCTCGGGAGATAGGTCAATTGTATGCTCAACTGATTCAGAAGGAACCAGCGAGGGGGTTGAGTCCCGTTCTTTTGAAACAATAGCCTTTTGAGAGGCAATTGAGTGGCTGGGAGAGGGCTGTGCATGCGCAGTTGAGCCAGATGCTGCGACTTCTACTCGGGAACCGAAAAGATCGGCTCCTGTGCTTAAGGATTCGGCTCGGCTTATCTGGATAAAGGAGTCGCAGCCCGCAAAGATGTGCTCATCTGCCTTATCAAACAAACTCTTTTGCGCTCGGGGCTGGGGCTTGGTCTTAGCAACCTTGTCATTTTTGACCTTAGCCCTGGTCTCTCGGATGACAACTTCTTCCTGGTTGATTCATGTCTTGATGGAGTGAGCTGCCTCGTCGTAATCATCCTTTGAGCAATTAGTCTCGCTCGGATCAGCTCTTGGTTTAGCTGTTTCTTTTATGGTGAAAACTTGAGGTCTGTGAGCTATGATTGGAGCTGCGTCTTCAGCAGTGATTCTTCTCTTCTTTGGAGATTCGACGGGCAGCTTTCCTTTTCTGATAAGGGCATATGTGAGCTCCACATCATCACTGTCGTTGTCATCATCGTCATCATCCGAGTCAGATTTTTCACTCTCCGTGCCTACGCTCTCAGAAGCCTCGTCGTCAGTATTCGTTTGGGCTTCACTTGACGATTCATTGGCCGTATCCTCAGCGTCTTTTTCGGTGCCCTCAGCCGCCTGACTCGTCTCTAGAGAGTCGTCAGAGTTCCCTTCATTGGGCAAACCGGCCACTGGTTTCTGTGGCTTTTGGGCTCTCTTAGGACCCTTACTTACACTCGGCTTTGTCCCTTGGGTAGGTCCAGCTGGGTTTTGCTGAACCATAGGGACGGTCTTCTCGATTGCTTCCTTGTATTGCTGAATGGCTGGGTTTGAAGATCTCACAAGGTTGAGCAGAAACCCAGGAATCCTCAGACCATAGGTCGGGTTTTTGTCCGCTTTGAAGTATTGCAGCTTTGGGGCTTTAAAATGTGGATCGGAGCTGCGTTTTGGGATTGTTGAATGCTCTGCCATGAGGTCGTTGATGATCAACCCAAGCCACCTAGCGTACGGAATGGTACCTGGCCTATTCTTTTCTTTGGCCTTGACCAGGTCCATTAGCTCTGAGAAGAAGAGCTGTGCCATGTCGTAGTTCTTGTTGAAGGCAATGCCATGGAAGATGAGCAGGATCTGCTTGTTGCATTTGTCGAATCCGGCATGCTTCGGCGACAGGCACTTGTTCACCAGCCCGAAAAGATTTTTCCACGGGTGACGGAGATATGCACCGTTGAAATTTGACAGTTGTGGCAGTAGTGATGTGTAGCCAAGGGATGCCACGTCTTTGAGCAGATCAGGGATGGACGGCAGTGCATCATATTCGTCATGTATCGGCAGCGCTAGAGTAGTCCGTAGAGTGGATGGTGTCAGAATCACCCGCATGCCGTTCAACTTGGTCTTGATCTTGGAACGATCCTTCAATGAATCCGTGTGCATGTGCCCCCAGAACTGTTGTAGGTATATCTCTTGCACTGGTTTGGCGTTGTGAAGTGCAGGCCAGAGATAGTGACCTTTCATTATGGCCGGAATGATCGGGTTCTGGCACTTGAAGACGGTGAGGTCTAGCTGGAAGTTGTTGTCCAGCACCTTGATCCACTTACCCTTAGGGTAGATGGCTTCGTCAATCTGTGTTTGAGTGTTTCCTGCCATTTTAAACTGTAGAAGCAGGGGTCAGCACATGAAGTTCAACTGTTGATTTGATTTTGAAGGAATTTAATTTGCTGTTTTCAGATAGGTTTATGCAGGTGAAGTTTTGAAAAAAAATTTAAGTCCAAATCTCAAATCTCGAGATTCATATCTCGAGATCAAGATGTCGAGATGCAGATCTCGAGATCTTGATTTCGAGATACAAATCTCGAGATCAAGATGTCGAGATGCAGATCTCGAGATCTTGATTTCGAGATTCAAATCTCGAGATCAAGATGTCGAGATGCAGATCTCGAGATCTTGATTTCGAGATTCAAATCTCGAGATCAAGATGTCGAGATGCAGATCTCGAGATCTTGATTTCGAGATTCAAATCTCGAGATCAAGATGTCGAGATGCAGATCTCGAGATCTTGATTTCGAGATTCAAATCTCGAGATCAAGATGTCGAGATGCAGATCTCGAGATCTTGATTTCGAGATTCAAATCTCAAGATCAAGATGTCGAGATGCCCATCTCGAGATCTTGATTTCGAGAAGATGAACCGACGAATTTTGACGAAATTTTCACCTGCAAAAACAACAATATAACAAACAATAACAATCGATTTCGACATACATTCAAACGAAAAAACCTAATATGAATTTGATTTAGGGAAAGTTCAAGGTTTTTGCGAAATCAAACGTTCTTTTTCATGATTTCGAATACGAACAAACAAAACAGTTTTTCGAGATGATCCTTTGTTTTCGAGATTTGCGATTGTGAACGTTAACTACCTTCAAAGGGTAGTTGAGAAAGATAGAAGGGGATTGCGAGATCGTAAGGTTGGGAAGAAGACGGAAGGTCTGAGAGCTCTGTTTTTTGCGAAAACTTTTGGCCTTTGAGAAAATCAGAATGAAAGAAGGAGAAGGGCTTTTGCGAGGCTTTTATACGCGAGAAAAAAAATGGACCTCCTTCGTAAAGATTTTCGATGCCCAAACAGTAAAAAATAGAGAGCTCCCCCTTAATCAGTGAAAATTAGGTCCCCCTCAAACAGTGAAAATTTTCTCCCCCTCAAAAATTGCAACGAACAATATGTACAAATGCAACGCACACACACTATTTTTTGTTCTTTTTTATTTTTCACACATACTCAACACATGCAACACACGCACACTATTTTTGTTCTTTTTCAGATTTTCTCCCCCTCAACACATGCAACACACACACACACTATTTTTTGTTCTTTTTGATTTTTCACACATACTCAACACTACAACACATGCACACTATTTTTGTTCTTTTTCAGATTTTCTCCCCCTTAACACATGTAACACACACACATTATTTACAAATCCCACACACACACTCTTTAGATCAGTGGAGACATAATTAAACGGGCTCGAGGTTCAACATGCCCAACTTGGAGACTAGGAACTGGAATCGTTTTTCATCCAATGCCTTAGTGAACAAGTCAGCTAGTTGAAGCTCTGAGGTTACAAAATACATGTCAATGTCTCCTTTCTCCACATGATCCTTGATGAAATGATAGCGCAGGTCGATGTGTTTGGTGCGGGAGTGATGAACCGGGTTGCTGGTGATGGCTATGGCGCTTTGAGAGTCACTGTAGATCGGGATATGGTGGAGTGTGTAACCGTAGTCCTTTAGCTGGGTCTTCATCCATAATATTTGTGAACAACAGCTAGCATCCGCGACGTATTCTGCCTCGGCCGTAGATGTTGACACACAGTTCTGTTTCTTGGAAGACCAGCAGACTAACTTATCGCCCAAGAATTGGACTGCCCCCGATGTGCTTTTGCGGTGCATCCGGCAACCAGCAAAGTCAGCATCCGAATATCCGACTAGGTCAAAACCTGAGTGCTTGGGATACCAAAGACCTAGATTCACAGTGCCTTTGAGATATCTCAGAATTCTTCGAAAAACGGTCAGATGGGATTCCTTCGGATTTGCCTGAAAGCGTGCACATAAGCATGTGGAGAAGACAATGTCAGGCCTGCTTGATGTGAGATATAGCAAAGATCCAATGATAGCCCTGTAGTTTGTAGCATCAACTGGCTTCCCGGAGGGGTCTGAGTCCAGTTTGTTGGTTGGGGACATGGGGGTCGTCATGGAAGATTTGCCATCAATGTTGAATCTCTTAAGCATTTCCAGAATATACTTTGACTGATTGATGAAAATGTCGTCAGAGAGTTGTCTTACTTGCAGGCCTAGAAAGAAATTCAGTTCTCCCATCATGCTCATCTCGAACTTGGTTTTCATCAGTTTCTCAAAGTGTTTGCACAGGCGTGGATTTGAGGAGGCGAAGATAATGTCATCAACATAGATCTGAATCAGGATGATGTCAGACTTCTGTCGCTTGATGAAAAGTGTGGTATCAATCTTCCCTTTTGAGAAACCTGAGTCAACCAGAAATTCGGTTAATGCATCATACCAAGCTCTTGGTGCCTGTTTTAACCCATACAGAGCTTTCTTTAACTTGTACACATGGTCGGGATATCTGGGATCTACGAATCCTTCGGGCTGAGCGACATAGACTTCTTCTTCCAAGACTGCATTCAGAAAGGCAGTCTTGACGTCCATTTGAAAGACAGTAAAGTTCTTGTGGGCCGCGTAAGCAAGAAAAAGGCGGATTGCTTCAATTCTTGCTACGGGTGCAAATGTTTCATCATAGTCTATGCCCTCTTGCTGATTATATCCTTTAGCGACCAGTCGTGCCTTGTTCCTTATCACTATGCCTTCTTCGTCCTTCTTGTTCTTGAACACCCATTTTGTGCCAATGATGGTTTTCTGAGGGGGTTTAGGTACGAGTGTCCATACATCTAGTCTGTCAAATTGATTGAGCTCATCTTGCATTGCAATCACCCAATCTGGATCAGCGAGTGCCTCTGAGACTTTGGACGGTTCATTCTTGCTTAGAAAGCATGCATAGTGACATTTATTTGTTGTTGCTGATCTCGTTCGCACACCTTGACTTGGATCACCTATTATCTGTTCAACAGGATGTGCTCTTGTCCACTTCCTCTCATGAGCTAGAGGAGTTGGAGTAATTATTGGTTGATCTGAGTCCTGATATGAATTTGTAGGCTCTGGGGCACCTGTGGTGTGTAGTGGAGATGATTCCGGGCTTATGGCAAAGCCGTGATCATCCACACCTCTGGGATTGGTTTGAGGGGTTGAGGGTGTGGATGGTACGTCATCTGGTCCTGTGAGGAGCGGAATCTCTGCTGTTGGAGTTGATGTTGACTCTGGAGTGTATGCAGGAGGTGGAGATTGTGAGTTCTCGTAAAAGTTTCTGAAAAGAGAGTCGAGAATCACATCGTCGTGTTCGGTGTTTGGTTCAGCTTTATCAGAAGCTACTGGTACAGCAGTGGATGGATCGGTCTGGAGATGTTCAATAGCAAAGTCTGCCATTTCATAGAATGTAACGTTTACACTCTCGATGACAGTCCGCTTGTCTCTGAGATAGACTCTGTAAGCTTTGGATTGCAGTGAGTAGCCAATGAACACGCCTTCTCTGGCTTTGGGATCCAGCTTACTTCTCTCTGTTCGATCATTGAGTATGAAGCACTTGCAGCCAAAAACCTTGAGGAAAGAAATATCAGGAGTTTTGTTGAATAGGATCTCATATGGAGTCTTGTCGAAGCGCTTGTGGATGAAGGTTCTGTTCTGAGTGAAGCACGCGGTATTGATTGCCTCTGCCCACATGAAGTGAGGCAGTCTTGATTGGATTAACATGGTGCGTGCTGCTTCAACAAGGGTTCTGTTCTTTCTCTCAACAACTCCGTTCTGCTGGGGAGTTTTAGCTGCTGCAAATTGCTGAGTGATACCGAGTGATTCATAGAACTCAGTGAGAGTCTGATTTTTGAACTCGGTACCATTGTCAGTTCTGACAATTCGAACACTGTGCTGTAGCAGTTTCTGGATCGTTCTGATAAAGGTCATAATGTTTTCCGCAGCTTCGTCTTTTGATCGTAGAAATTTTGTCCATGTATACCTAGAGAAGTCATCAACGATCACCAGAGTGTATTTGCGACCGTTGATGCTTTGAACTCTCATAGGTCCACACAGATCCATGTGTATTAGCTGCAACTGATGAGTAGATGAAGGTTCAGATTTTGACTTGTGGGAGCTTCGCGTCATTTTGCCCATTTTGCAGGCACTACAATGATTTTCAGCGGAAGACTTTAGCAGAGGAAGCCCCTTGACAAGTTTCTTGGAGGACAAGGTTGATAGATGTTTGAAGTTCAGATGGGAGAGACGTCTGTGCCATAGGTTGTTCTGTTCAGTTGAAGCTTTGGACAGCAGACAGTTGGAAGTGGTGGATTGGACGCTTTTCAGATCAATAGTGTACAGATTTGATGTTCTGTAACACGTTAATAATGTATTCCCTGTGCTGTCAAGAACACAGCATTGTTTTGCAAAGAACCTCACTTCCATCCCGCTGTCACAGAATTGTCCAATGCTCAGTAAGTTGTGTTTGAGCCCTTTGACGAATGAAACATCTTTTATTGTAACGCTGGCACAGATGACGTCCCCATACCCAAGGATAGGAGATGAGGCGTCATTCCCGAATCTGACATTTCCTCCGTAGCAGTTGGTGTAGTTGCTCAAAAGGTGCTTTATTCCGGTCATGTGGGTTGAGCATCCTGAGTCCAAGTGCCACACATGACCGTCCTGCAAAACAATAAAAAAGGATTAGGTACCCAACTTGGAGTGGGTCCTTCCTTATTATCAAGAAACACCTTTTTAAAACTTGCTTTGAGCAGTGATCCAAGGTCAGCTGCTCTTTCAACAAAAGATCTATCTTCGATGGGCTTTCCAATTGCCAGATCTGCTTTTGCAGTGTGTCTGGTTTTTGGAGTCCACCTAGAACTTTCCATTTTGGTGGGTCTGGTGTTGTGAACCCACCTTTCCATTTTAGTCCGTGTGGGTCTAAGTTTGGGGACCCACCTTTCAGTTGCAGTTATGATGGGTCTTCGATTTGGATCCCACCTATCAGTTTCAGTTATGATGGGTCTACGATTGGGAACCCACCTTTCAGTTTTAGTTTGGATGGTTCTTCGTTTGTGGACCCACCTATTCGATTCAGGTTTGGTAGGTCTCATCTTGGGGACCCACCTTTCAGTTTCAGTTTTGACGGGTCTTATCTTGGGGACCCATCTTTTCGTTTTAGGTTCAGGAGGAGAGTAGACAGGCGCTTTGTGATTGAATGGTTGTTTCTTGAGTTTGGTTTTAAAAATCTCCTCCTTAGAAAGCCGATTAACATGTTTCCTAGAATGAACTCTAAGGGCATATTTCATATCTGGAATACAAAACGTTCCCTTAGAAGTTCCTTTCTTGGTTTCTTTTTCAGGTTTAAGCTTCTTGGAAGGCTTAGATTTAACAACATTCATATCACATTCATAATTATGGGGATCTGGAACAGAATAACCATAAGCAACACTTGTATTATAAATAGAACTTTGTCTAGAAGATGTCTCAGAAATATTCAGCTTGGGACTCAAGACTGAACTGTTAGAAGTTTGCTTTGTAGAGACAGAATTACAATTAACTTTTGAGTAAAATATTGAACTAGATCTAGGGCTGGCACTTTTCTCAAAAACTTTCTTTTTGCCATCTGCGATTTCCTTCCTCTTTTTCCTCCACTCATTCTTCTCTTCTCCTTCCTTATTCACTTCATTCCCTGTAAACAAAGGAGAAGAGAGATGAGTGGACGAACCTTTAAAAACATTGTTTTTCTCATGTGAGGTGTGTGAGCTGTCAGGCTTGTTCGTAGAAGGGTCAGTTTTAGCATGAAACTGCTCACTCAAATCATTAAAGTTTTGAAGAAGTTCCTGCCAGTTGCGCTCAAAACCTTTCTTTTCAGTTTCAAATCTCTCTCTCTCTCGTTATCAAGAGTTTTCTGTAGGTTTTTGAGCTTTTGAGCCATGGGAAAAATACACGGTTCCTCACCAGTTTTAGCAATACCTACTCTTGGGGGAGGGTCTAGAGGGTGTCCTATGTGAGGAATATCTTTGGCATAAGGATCGAGGCATTCACTAAAGCAGGAAGTAGGTTTTTCTTCTGAAAGTTGTTTTTCATTTACAGAGGGATAATCACCAGAAATCGCAGGTTTTGGTTTCTTTCTCTTTTCTTCTTCTGCTTCAGCATAATCTTCATCACTTCGAAAATACATTTTCTCACCAAACCCTAGTCCCATGTAATCTTTGTTATAGATTTGAAGGCAATTAACTTTCTTAAGATTACGTGGGTTAGTTATGCCCAGTCCTGTTTTAGCATTGTAGAATCGGTCATCCTTTTGTTTGTTGTTAAGCAGAAAAACAGTTTGTTCAGATTGACCTCTTCTAGCAGCTAGATCTTCTAGTTCCTTTACTTTATTTAAAAGCGTTCTTCTTTTGTTATGCAAAAAGTCGCATTCAGCCTTTGCTGTGCTTTTTTCCCGTTCACTGTCCTCAAATTTCTTAGTTAGTTCAGCTATCTTGAGTTCAAAGTTTTCAAAATCTGAGGACACCTTTTTGACTTGATCTTTTGCAATTTCAAGTTGAATACTTAAGGAAGACTTTTGGTCTAGATTCTGTTTCAGAACTCTATGATTATTGTCTAGTCTCTCCTTTAGTTCTTTGATTAGATTGTCCTTTTCAAGTAAGGACTGCATTTGATTATTTAAAGAAGTATGGGAGGTACTTACCGAGCTTGTTGAGCACTTGCTTTCGGGGATCGCAGCATCACCCTTTATTTCATCTCCCTCCACACTTGCCATAAGAGCATAGTTGTCTTCCTCTTCCTCCTCCTCAGAAGAATCTTCTGCCCAGTTTTCATTCTCAGCAATCATGACAGAGGTTTCTTCTTCTTTCTGCACCATCAGCATTTTCTGCTTATTCCACAACATCTTCTGCTTGTAGAAGTTAGCATCTTTCTTCTTTGGGAGGCGGCAGTCTTTGATCACATGTCCTGGTTTGCCGCAATTATAGCATTTAGGAGCTTCTTCTGCTGATGATGCCTTCCTAGAAGATCCTTGATCATGGTTCTTCTGCTTGTAGTTTGAGGAGGAAGTTCTCAGCCTGTTGGAGGAGGTGTTCTTCTTAGCAAATCTTTTGGCCAGCAGTGCCATCTTCTTTTGTAAGTCTGCTAGCTCGGCCTCTAGATCAGATTTGTCATCATCACTTTCATCATCATCTGATTCAACCACCACCTTCTTCTTTTTCTTCTTTAGTGAAGTGGTTGTCCTTCTTGGCTGAGCATCCATTACAAGAGCTAAGGGGTTTGTGGTGTGATGATCCTCAGCGCAGGCAACCTCGTTGACGAATTGCTTCAGATGTTCATAGAGTGTGCAAAGGTCAATTTCGTCCAAATCTATCCGAGATCTGACATCCTTCACTGTCTTTTCCCATGCAGGATGTAGGCTAGATAAAAATCTAATATTCAGTTCCAGATTGGACCTGAATACTTTGATCTTTCTGAGCTCATTTACCAGTTGAACAAGTCTGTTGTAAGTCTCATTCAATGGTTCTCCTGGACCTGCTTTGAAGGAGTCATAAGCGATGAGAATCGTAGTCTTCTTTGTTTTGAGGCTGATGCTTGTGCCTTGTAGCAGCTTCTCAATTTCATCCCACATCTCCTTAGCTGTCTGCATGCTATCTATGAGAACATAAACCTCGTTTGGTATTGCTTGAAGGAGGTACGTTTTGGCCATAAGATCACCACGAAGTCTGAG
Organism: Cuscuta europaea; assembly: GCA_945859875.1. Classification (NCBI taxonomy): domain Eukaryota; kingdom Viridiplantae; phylum Streptophyta; class Magnoliopsida; order Solanales; family Convolvulaceae; genus Cuscuta; species Cuscuta europaea. The sequence goes on along the minus strand of CAMAPE010000080.1, from coordinate 10,258,157 downwards.
CTTGTCGGCTTCTGTGTATTCAGATGGCACTTTTCTCCTTATTTCTGGAAAAATAGGAGGATTGTTCTCTGGATCTCCACCAACTGAAATCAAGAGTTCAGCTGGTCCTTCAAGCAAAGATTCGAGCATTGCAGAAGAGTTCTCTTTGTGCTCGAGGAAGTTTAGAAATCTGTTCCTCCACATTTGATATTCTCCCTTCCTGAGGCTAGGAGGGGTACTGCTGTTCCCTTGTGCATTGTATTCTGAACCCATTGCTGTACTAAACTGACCGTTCGAGAAAATTGATCAAAAGATTTTCAGAGGCAGAATCTCGAAAAATCAGATGTCGAGATCTGAATATCGAAATCTCAGATTTCGATAAAGGAGGCCCGGTATCGAGATTTGGGCTCGAGATTAAGGATCTCGAGATTTGGGATCTCGAGATTTCAAATTTCGAGATGCTGATCTCGAGATTTGAAATGTCGAGAAGTTAATCTCTCGAAATCTTAATCTGATGAGTCAAATGTCGAGACCAGATGTCGAAACCTTTTCTCGAAATCAAGATTTCGAAATCCTAGATGTCGAAATCCTCAATGTCGAAATCTTTCAACCTGTAAAAATCAGATAATCAAAATCTGAAGATAGTTTCCTGTAGAGTTGAATGTCGAGATCTTCTGGTAAAGTTTTCAGCTCGAAAAACGTAGCAAAACCTGTGAAGAAGTAGGATGTCGAGATGCCTATCTCGAGATATCTCGAAATCAAAAATTGCGTAAAACACAAACTGAAGTATACCCTTTGATCGCTTTGAAAAGGCGATTCCAAAGGTGTAACTTTTACAACTTTTGAACAAGAAACAAAATTACAGAGCAAAAAATCGACAGAATGAACTACGTTAACAAAATCAGAGTATTCTGCAGGAGTTCTTCTGATCGTTCTCGATCGGCTCTGATACCAAATGTTAGTCCCTGTTTCTTTCACAGCAATGAATAATCGATCTAACAAAGGAAGATTAAACGTAAAGATGAAACAGAATGAATCACCGTAAAACCTTCTTTGATAAACCGTGGAACGTACAGCAGAATGATAAGCGTAAGGCTATGAAATAATAAGTACGACGTTCAGCCTTTTCCTAAACCTCGGCTCCCTTTTTATAGGCGAGGTTTAGGTTAGGCGAAACAGGCTTTTGGCCTGTTTAAATGGGCCTAACACTTGGCCTGATTTCTATCTAATTTATGCACTTAATTAAATACAAGGATTAAATATAAAGCTAATCTATGACCAACTTGATTCACAATTAAATATCTCCAACACGGGTATCGGGTCAATTCGGTTTTACTTTCACAACTGTAAATATAAGTGTAATCCAATGAAATTGCAAAAAAAAATGATTCCCATACAAAATGTGCATATGATACCAGATATTCAAATTACCAAATTACTCAATTACAAATTTACAAGTCATCAAGTAACAGAGTAGCTTAGGGAGGGGATCAACATCCAAAGTGGCAAAGTTCCAAGTTACAACTAAGCAAAATCAATACATCCACTCAGGCAGTCCACTCAGGGTCATAGCTTGAACATTTCAAATTCCACACTTCCACAGTTCCACAACCATTTACCACACCTTCAAGATTCCCCCTGCATATGTACAATAACAAAGATAAGTTAATGAACACATGGAAATCAATATACATGTAGACATGTAGTACAATAACAAGGATAAGTTAATGAAACAAATTAGAAAAATCAGTGGCTCAGAATACTTGTTATCCTTCACAAGGAATACAGGGGCAACTGCTACAATTTCAGTCAAAACTTAGATGTTATGAACTGAAAGAGCTATACCAACCCTAAACCATACATTCAGTAATGTGTGGAAGCTTCATCATAGCCAATGAAAAGTAATATAAATGATAGAATAAGGGATGAATGGGATAATGAGATACTTACGCAAAACCTGAAAATCAGATCAAGGGACAAGGGTCCAGGGACAGTTGGCTGCATGTGCATGCTTTCCAGAATGACAGAATCATACTCATTCAAATGTAATGTATACAGTTCATGCAATATATAAAACAGTTCATGAGCTAAATTAGTACACAGCTTCCAACATTTCCAATATATATCAAGTAATGGGCATATGGGAGTATCATAACTGGAAAAACAAGCACATAATGGCAGAATGAAACAAACCAGATATTTCATAGAGCTCAAAATACTTATTTTCATTCATAAGGGAAATAGGGGGCATCTGAAAGTGCAATACCAACCCTACACCCTATATGCAGTAATGAGTGGAACTGTGGAAGCTTCACCATTCAAAATCAAGCACATAATGAAACAAACCAGACATTTCATAGAGCTCAGAATGCTTTTTATCATTCATAAGGGGAAATAGGGGGCATCTGCTACAATTTCAGTTACAACTTACCATTTTATGAACTGAAAGAGCAACACCAACCCTAAACCCTAAATGCAGTAATGAGTGGAAGCTTCATCATAGCCAAACAACCAAATAATGGCAAAAACCAAACATGTCATATAGGTCAGAAGTCAGAATGCTTATTATGAACTGAAAGAGCAATGTCAACCCTAAACCCTATAAAAATATAGAAAATGTACACTTAATGGCACAATAGAGGATCCAGTAGGAGCAGCAGTTCCACCACCAACATTTCCATCCATTATTTCTATAACAAACAAAGAGAATTGTTAGAATTATGAAATATAAACAAGAAGATTCATAATAAGCAAATAATACATGAAAACACATAAAACTATAAAAGTTATACCTTTTTCCAGTCTCTCTACTTCATCGATGTTTTCTTCAATTGAGATAGGCTGGTGAGCCAATCTCAACCAATCTTGTGCACAAATAAGGGCTTCCACAATTTTACAACTTAATGAACTTCTAAAACAGTCCAAAACCCTACCACTTGTACTGAAAGTGGACTCAGAAGCAACTGTGGAAATGGGAACACCAAGTACATCCCTAGCCATCTTGGAAAGTATAGGAAACCTTTCACTATTTAACTTCCACCATCTTAGAATATCAAAGTCCCCATCTTCCTCAATTATGGACTCAGCTAAATATATATCAAGTTCAGATTTTTTAACTCCTACCTGACCACTCTCAAGCTTCTTCTTTTTAAGATCAGCCTTAAACCTGGACACAGGCCTATTTTCAGAATTACCACACTCCATAGATGCTCCAGAAGTAAAAGTTGTATTAGAAGTTCCACCAACACAGTCAGGGTAACTTGAAACATAATCAACAAATAACTCAGTTAGACCTGACTTCACTTTTAGAAAAAAAGCAACACCTTTTTTATCACCATATAAAGCATTTAGCTGAAATGGCATATACTCAAACTTGTCCCTAGGATCTAAGACATTAGCATAGAAGATTAGATAGTTCATCTTTTCAGGATCACCCCAATACTTGTCTAGTTTGGATTTCATAGTACTCCCCATGGCACTGACAGAAGCAGTTGGAGAGGCAACCATATCTTTGAGGACAAGGAACAAGTCAGAAATTTCAGAAAAAAAGGTATTGGAAGTAACATATAGTGAGCCTGAAATTCTTAGTGTCATTTCATAAAAATGTTTTAGAATGGTCACAAAAGATTCAACAGCAATCCAATCTAAAACATCAGGCATGTCAGAACCCAAATCAGTACTATATGCAGATTCATTCTCCTCATAGGCTTCAAACACTTTCTCATTACAAACTGCAGATTTTAGCATCAGGTAAGTGGAATTCCACCTAGTTGGAACATCCAGGTGCAGACCACTCTTGGCTTCCACTCCTATCAAATCAGATATATCTTTGAACTTTTGAAGCCTAGCAGGTGAGTTCCTAACATACTTAACAGCTTCCCTAACTCTCATGACTGACGTGTCTGAATCTTTAAGACCATCTTGTACTGCTAAGTTCAAGATGTGTGCAATGCAACGCATATGAACATACTTTACTTTTACAGAAGAAGCACCCCAGGCTACTAATTTTTTCTTGAAAAAACCAACAGCTGTATCATTACTACTAGCATTATCAACAGTCACAGTAAAAATACTTTTCAGACCCCAATCAAGTAAGCAATTTTCTAGGGCTTTAGCAAGGTACTCCCCTTTGTGAGAGGTGACAAGGACAAAGGAAATTATTTTTTTCTGGAGCTTCCACTGATTATCTATGAAATGAGCAGTAATGCACATGTAATTTATCCTCTGAATAGAGGTCCATGTATCAGTAGTTATACTAACTCTCTGAGTTTGTTCCCTAAAATTCCTTTTTAGAGTCATTTTTTCATCAAGGTATATTTGAAAAATGTCTCTAGAAATTGTCCATCTAGAAGGAATTTGAAACCTAGGACAGGCTGCAGCAACAAAATTCCTAAAACCTTGTCTGTCTACAAATCTAAAAGGAAGCTCATCAATGATTAGCATTTCTGTAATACCCGAGATTAATATAAGAGGATTAATAGTACTACTCATACCAACAGAGGTGCATCTCCTTTTAAGGGAGCTCAGCACCCAAGAACTCCAAAGTTAAGCGTGCTTGCACGGGAGTAGTCTTGGGATGGGTGACCCCCTGGGAAGTTTCTCAGGGCGCGCATGAGTGAGGACAAAGTGCGCGGTAAAGGCTCGTGGTGGTTTGTGGGGACAGTACTAGAGGTCTGGAGTAACTACCTCGGGTCTTGTGGGGCCGGGGTGTTACAAGTGGTATCAGAGCAACCCTGCGACAGTGTACTGACCCGTTAGATATCGGGCGGGCATTTAGCGGGGCAAGATTCTGGGGTTTGATTGAGATTGTTAAGGGCGCAACGAGGACGTTGCGATCCTAAGTGGGGGTGATTGTAATACCCGAGATTAATATAAGAGGATTAATAGTACTACTCATACCAACAGAGGTGCATCTCCTTTTAAGGGAGCTCAGCACCCAAGAACTCCAAAGTTAAGCGTGCTTGCACGGGAGTAGTCTTGGGATGGGTGACCCCCTGGGAAGTTTCTCAGGGCGCGCATGAGTGAGGACAAAGTGCGCGGTAAAGGCTCGTGGTGGTTTGTGGGGACAGTACTAGAGGTCTGGAGTAACTACCTCGGGTCTTGTGGGGCCGGGGTGTTACAATTTCACCTAGAGCTCTCCTAATAGCTTGTTGATCAAATACCCAAGTTCCCATGACCCCAGTCTTTCCAGATGGTTCACCTGTCTGTGGAGGTACAGACTGGAAGGTTAATAGGGTTTGTCTAGTGTCTTTAGCATGGGGGTTTTTCATGCAATTAAGCATGTGATTTCTGATGGAGGAAGTTCCATGTTTCTTAGAGTGACAACAGTATATTTTTGCACAGTATATGCACCTCCCCTTAATAACCACACCCTTTTCATCCTTAATTTCATCAAAGTGATCCCAAATCTTAGATCTTTTGTCAACCACTTTTCTCTTTTATCCAGAAACAGCAGATGGTGCAGTCTGCTCATTGGTAATGTTAGGCTCAGGAATTTGACTTTCCACCACTGTTTCTTGACTCAGAGGAGGTTGAGATCCAGATGTAGAAAAGGTCACACATTCTTCAGGGTCCATCTAATGTAAGCAAGTAAGCAACACATGATATATTGATATGTGTATACTAAGCTTCCACAGAGTTCATACCTCACAGATAAGGCAAGTACGCAACACATGAATAAGAGTTGTACATATGCAGTGAGTAAGAGCTTCCACAGAGTTCATATCTCACAAATAATAACCATAATATGTAAGTCTGGAACAATCAGCAAGCTGATTTACAGAAGGATAAAAGCACTTTGCTTTTTCACTTCTCTACAGACTCTGAAGAACCCAGTTCACTCTTTGTACTCGTTTGAGTACTAGAGTTGAAAAAGGCTTCTTCATCAAAATAATAAGGCAGTTATGTTACTTATGTACAACAAACAACATAACAGGGACAACTGGATAACCGTAGTCAGTACTCAGTAGGCAACACATGAATATAGAATATATAGCTTGATTAGCTTCCACACTTCATTCATATTTCAAATCAACAGATTTGAAATTCTGAATGCATCATAATATACATCAACAATTAACAGGGACAACAGGATAAGTGGATAACCGAACATTCGAACAGATTTGTACATGCAAGTTTCACAAATATACGAACATCACAAGACTAATCACAACTCAGAACATCCATGCATCATCATTCATCAAGGACAACAGGATAAGTGGATAACCGAACATTCGAACAGATTTGTACATGCAAGTTTCACAAATATACGAACATCACAAGACTAATCACAACTCAGAACATCCATGCATCATCATTCATCAAGGACTAAACTTACCATAATACGAATAACGGAATAAGTATTTTATACCTCAACGGCTCGAGACGAAGGAGATGAAAGGCTTCCACAGTACCACTAGGTTAGAGAGTAGAGACGGTAAACCCTACAAGGAGATGAAGGCTTCCACTCGGTTGAGGACTACAGGCCTACAGCCCTACAACGACGGCAACGGCGGCCGACGAAGTGAGAAGTCAGACCAAATTAGGGTTAGCCGCTTAGAGAGTTAGAGAGAGAGAGAGTCTGAGAGTGTAAGTTAGGGTAATGGCCGAAGGGAAATGGGGATAACTGGATAAGGGAAAGCCGGAAAGGGACTAAGGGAGTGGGCTGTGAGCTAATGGGCTTGGGTAGTTGGGGAGTTGGGTAATGGGCTTAGGCTTGGTCGGGTTTTCGGGCGGTTCGGGTAGGGATTAGGAAAACCCTACCCGCTTGGTGTCGGCCCAAAAATTATAGGGTGGGCGGTTCGGGTCGCTGGGTTCGGGTCGGGTCAACCGACCCAATCACAAAAAATCGGGTTCACCCGATCGGGTTATTCGGGTAGGGTCGGTTTTGCTCAACCCTACCCTCAGGGCCGGCCCTGGACCGAGGTAGTACTAGTATCAAACGAGAGCGAAAATTGCCCAGTCCCCATCAATATACACATAACTATTAGCTTACGTACCTTTGATGGCATTGATGAGAGTCTTATTTTTCAATTCCTTCAAAAAAAGTAAAAAGGAAATTTCAATATTAGAAAAGTCAGATTTATTGAGACCTTATACCGCCAGGAGATCAAACAATATGAACAGAGAGTGAATGATTATATTACCAGATTGGTGATACCAGACTTCCCCCAGGGGCACTGATTGTAATTCCACTTATTTTCCGGCCACCAGTCCAAGGTGGCACAGACGAAGTTGTCAGCCGTCTGTGCAATGGAGGTCACTCCTCTAACGTTAAGATTCACACGATCCGCCAAACACAGCCTTAATAGCACAACAATGTTTATTTTACAAAACAGCGAGTATTGTGTCTGGTTTCTTTATTTTTTATTGTTTTTGTTGTTAAAAAATGGTAATAACTTTTTTTATTTTTGATCCGATTTTTATAAAATTTATATCAAATTTTTTTATTTTTCATGATCTTTCAAATGAGACCAATATTGGTTATATAATTTTAAGAAATTATCGAACTATTATATTAATGAGTATTATAAGGAAAATCGAACTAAATTTAATACAAAAAAATAATTGTATAAATCACAATTTATCTTAAAATTGTGTATATAAAAAATTTATTGTATTATGTATGTATACATGTTAGTTACATATTTTTATACGTGAAGTTACATATTTTTTACACGTATAGTTACATATTTCTACACGCGAGTTACATATATATACACACGAGTTGCATTTGACTTGCCTGAACACGAGTTACATATATTTACACATAAAGTTACATATTTTTACACGTAAAGTTACATATTTATACACGTGAGTTACATATTTATACACATGAGTTGCATTTGACCTGTCTGAACACGAGTTACATATTTCTTTTACGTAAAGTTACATATTTTTACACGTAGAGTTACATATTTATACACATGAGTTGCATTTGGCCTGACTGAACGTGAATTACATATTTTAACACGTAAAGTAACATATTTTTACACGCATATTTTAATATGTTAAAATTGCATAGGCAATATTGGTCTCATTTGAAAGATCATGAAAAATAAAAAATTTTGATTTAAATTTTATAAAAATCAGATCAAAAATAAAAAAATTATTAATATTTTTAAGAAAAACAAAAATAAAAAATAACAAAGCCAAGATATACGAACTGCTTCTTCACTTTCCCAGGTATACCATGCGCACCGTGGGACGGTTGCATGGTATACGAACTGAAGAACAGGACAATGAAGTAGAATGAACAGAACTGTTAGAACGAAGAATATATAGCAACATAAATATTTTGTTTTGAAAGAAAAACGACTATATTGATATCATTAGAATCAGGATTGTTACAACAATTTCAAAATGACCAGAATTGACAACAACCTTCACCTTCTAACTACTACTCTTAGCCCTATGATTAGACATAGAGACGACCACCCCTAAAGGAGCAATACGAATCGCTAACCACCAGATGGGCTTGTAAGGAATAATTGTATTTTAGATTTTGATGATGCTAGGTTAATTAGAATTTGAAAGTACCCCATTAGAAATTTTGTATTAGAATTTCTTTTGTAAGTTTTAGCTTAGTCTGTCTGCCAGAGTTCCATCTTGTTTCTACCAGAGTTGCTCCCAGAGTTGCTCACCAGAGAAGCCATGAGAAACTGGTCATCAGAAAGATACCAGAGTTGGCAACAGAGGCGGACTTCAGAGATTGAACCAGAGAGCCTCTTAAGACTCTGCTAAACCCACCAGATTCCGGAAGCTCTTTCCAACGGTCGTTAAACTAACGGGAAATCCCCTAACGGTTACGAACCTCTCAAAGGAAACATGGTACTGTACACGCATTAAATGCACATTTAATGTTGTACGTACGAAGAGATATTTAAAGCTGATGATTGACCATGCGGGTATCTTCACGCCCCCAAAATAGCAAGTCGAAGGTCCAACCGGTCAAGTCAACAGTACAAGCATTTAATGAAGCTGTCTTCTACACTCCAACGGGAAGACTGCTCCCAGTATATAAGATACACTCTGAAGAACGAAGAGAATAACTTTGCTACGATATCTGAAAAACTAACTTGCTCAAAGCCTTCTTGAGATTCAAACCTCATTCCTAACAAGAAAAGGCTACAGTTGGAAGACATATTTTTATTCCTATCCTTCACCCAACTAGCAAGCTGCAAAGTTACTCAGTTCTTCAACACTTCGAAAGCTTCATCTACTCATCCTTTGTGAAGAAGCAACGTTGGAGAAAACTGATTTTGTATCAAACACTTCTTGAAAAAGAAGGGACGTCTCAAACTAGCTGGAGTAAGTGAAGTGGGGATACTTCAAGAGACTCAGTGAAACGAGACCAGCCATCAGGAAGCAGGACTGCATCCCGGGTGACAACTAGACTTGAAGAAGACAAGGAGTGCTTCTTAAGTTCTAGGGACTAAGGCGTTGTAAACTGTTGTTTTTGCAAGCTTAGTGGAACAGTGGACTAGAGGAACAAGTTGTTCCTTGAACCACTATAAAAACCCCGGTGTCATTTACTTTAAGCGTTTAATTCCTGCACTTAAGATTTTACTGATTAACTCTTAAGGTTGGACTCTGTGTCCAGCAGATCTTCCTTCAGAGTTATCAGAAAGGCATTTTGCCTTAGCTTTCTTCTAGAGGCTACCCGGACAGAAACTTATCCGCTGCCTGGTCTAGTTCTGCCATCAGAACTTGACCATCTCTGTCACCAGATTTCGACCATCTCTGATAAGTCAGACTTGACTTAGAGAAAAGTTTAAATTCCTGAACAGTCTATTCACCCTCCCCCCCCCCCCTCTAGACTGTTCCCTTTACAAACGGGACCAACAAGTGGTATCAGAGCCTCCTTGTTCTTGTAATCTTTTAGGTTACTTACTAAACAAGAGATCCACTTGTTTTAGCCTCTTTAATCTCATATTATGGATAACACTCTTTCAAAGAATCTTATGTTCTCAGTAACAAAGTTTGATGACTGGAGGATCCGCATGAAAGCTCACCTCTGCGCACTCCATGATGAAATGTGGGAAGTTCTAGATGCTGGTCCTTTCACAGAGTTCACCAAGGTCAACCCTGAATACATCACTGGTAGTGGTCAACCCCAGATGATCACCAAACTGCGTCATGAATGGTCCAATGAAGAGAGGAGGAAATACAACCTTGACAACATTGCCAAGGATATCCTCTACAAAGCCATTGATGACAAGTACTTCACAAGGATCAAGAAGTGCAAGTCTGCCAAGGAAATCTGGGATACTCTTACCCTGATAGGAGCTGGAGATGAGCAAGAAAAGGACAACAAACTTACCATTGCCATGAAGAAGTTTGAAGATTTCAAACTTCTACCCAAAGAATGCATAGCTGAGATGTATGCACGCTTGCTCACCCTCACTGCTGAGATATCAGAACTTGGGAAGGAACTTACTCCCAAGGAGATCAACTTGAAGGTTCTCAGAGGTTTACCTTCACCATGGAAGATGAAGGTCACTGCCATGAGAGATAGCAAGGATCTCAGAACCTACATGTAACACCCCGACCCGTAGGCCCCGAGGTAGTTACTTCTGACCTCTAGTACTGTCCTCACAAACCGCCACTAGCCTTTTCCGCGCACTTTGTCCTCACTCATGCGCGCCCTGAGAAACTTCGCAGGGGGTCACCCATCCCAAGACTACTCCCGTGCAAGCACGCTTAACTTTGGAGTTCTTGGCTAATGAGCTCCCTTAAAAGGAGATGCACCTTATTTGTATGAGTAGTACTATTAATCCTTTTAAATTAAATCTCAAGTGTTACAATCACCCCCACTTAGGAACGCAACGTCCTCGTTGCGCCCATAAACCAATCTCAATCATATCCCAGAATCTTTTTCCCCTGTTAAGTGCCCGCCCGATATCTAACGGATCAGTACACTGTCGCAGGGTTGCTCTGATACCATTTGTAACACCCCGACCCGTAGGCCCCGAGGTAGTTACTTCTGACCTCTAGTACTGTCCTCACAAACCGCCACTAGCCTTTTCCGCGCACTTTGTCCTCACTCATGCGCGCCCTGAGAAACTTCCCAGGGGGTCACCCATCCCAAGACTACTCCCGTGCAAGCACGCTTAACTTTGGAGTTCTTGGCTAATGAGCTCCCTTAAAAGGAGATGCACCTTATTTGTATGAGTAGTACTATTAATCCTTTTAAATTAAATCTCAAGTGTTACACTACAGCACTGAGAATGAAGAAGAGAAAGAAGAAGTTGGGGACAGAACAACTACTGCCCTCACTGCCAGCACCTCTCAGGTAAATAACTTTGGCCCTTCTATTCTTTTAACTGACGAGTATATGGCGGCTTTTGCTAGGAAGTTCAGGAAATTCTTGAAGCCGAAGGATAGCAGAAGTCCACTTTCTAGCAGAAAGCCACACCAGAAGTCCAAACCGTCAGAAAGTAGTGTAGAGCTTCTCTGCTACAACTGCAGACAACCAGGGCACTTCAAAGTCAACTGTCCACACCCCATTGTCTCCAAAAGGCAAGGCCAGGAAGGAGAAAAGAAATATGAGCACCAAAGAAGGAAGGCACTCATCACTGAACAACCAGAGAAGGACCCCCTCTCTGAGACAGAGTCTAGCTCAGAATCAGAATCTGATGAGGCATTCTGTTGCCTGGATACAGAAAATGAAGACCTATGTCTTATGGGTCAATCTGATGATGAGGAACTGTGTGCTGGAGCCATCTCTGAGCAAGATTGGTACATTGATAGTGGATGCTCCAGACACATGACATGTGACAAGAGTTGCCTAACAGAGTTCCAGAAAGTCAAAGGGCCCAGAGTTACCTTTGGAGGTAATGATAAAGATGGCCAGACAAAAGGAAGAGGGAAGCTGATAAAGAACCAGATAATCATTGATGATGTCTCTTATGTCAAAGGATTAAAATTCAACTTGCTGAGTGCTAGCCAATTCTGTGACAAAGGCTACACAGTTGAATTTTCCAAGGAAGGCTGTTCTGTCAAGCATGAGACAACTAAAGAAGTGGTTCTAACAGCAACAAGGAAGAAAAACATCTATGTAGTTGATTGGTCAACTGCAAAAGATGGAATTTGCCTGATAGCTAAAGGAGATTCAAAACTCAGTTGGGAATGGCACAAGAAACTGAGTCACTTGAATTTCAAAACAATCAACAAGCTAGAAAGGGATCACATTGTTGAAGGTCTACCCAACCTTGTATACAAGAAGGAGAACTTATACAGTGCATGCCAGAAAGGAAAACAAGTGAAGAACTCCTTCAAACCCATTGCTGGAAACCTCTCTACTGGTCCCTTGAATCTGATTCACATGGATTTATTTGGACCAGTGGAAACTCCAAGTGTTGGTGGCAAGAGATACACGTTAGTCATGGTGGATGACTACTCCAGATTCACATGGACTATCTTTCTGACCAAGAAAAATGAAACTCTGCAGAAACTGCCATCTCTGCTAAAGCTACTACAGAATGAGCAGAATCAGAAAGTCAAAGCCATCAGGTCAGACAGAGGAACAGAGTTCGTCAACAAGGTCATACAGGAATTCTGTGACCAGAATGGTACAATGCATCAACTATCTGCAGCCAGAACTCCTCAACAGAATGGAGTTGCATAAAGAAGAAATAGAACCTTGAAGGAAGCTGCAAGGACCATGATTGCTGAATCAGGTCTACCTTACAGATACTGGGCTGAAGCAATCAACACTGCATGCTACACCCAGAACCGGAGCATGATTCACAAAACTCATCAGAAAACCCCCTATGAATTATGGAAAGGACGAAAACCCAACATCGGCTACTTTCATGCATTTGGATGCAAATGCTATATACTCAACAATGGGAAGGATCACCTCAAGGTTTTTCAAGAAAAAGATGATGAAGGAACATTCTTAGGCTACTCTAGCACCAGCAAAGCCTACAGAATACTAAACAAAAGAACTCTACTTGTTGAAGAACCGATTCATGTCAAGTTTGATGATCTCAACTCTGTTGAGAGCATAACTGAAAACTTGGAGAAAGCGAATCTAGAAGAATCACCAGAACTGGAACCATCAGAGACGGACATACCAAAATTGGTAACTAACTCTGCCATACCAATACACCATCAGAATCCCATCCTACAAGATAAAGATAGTGATGAAGAATCAAGAGGAGAACAAGAGAATCCAAGACAACCCTTATCAGAACCTGATTTAACTTGGTTAAGAGATCATCCTCCTAATCAAGTAATTGGACAAATCAGAAGTGGAGTCTAAACCAGATCTGCTACATCAAGGAGAGAAGCAATGCTTACCTGCTACATATCTCAAATGGAACCTATGACTGTGGAGGAAGCTCTTGCAGACTCAGACTGGATCAATGCAATGCAAGAAGAGCTCACTCAGTTTGAAAGGAACAGAGTGTGGGAACTTGTTCCTAGACCAAAGCAACAAAATGTCATTGGAACCAAATGGGTATTCAAGAACAAAGCAGATGAAGATGGCAACATTGTAAGGAATAAAGCTAGGCTGGTAGCCAAGGGATACTGCCAAGAAGAAGGAATTGATTTTGATGAGACTTTTGCACCAGTTGCCAGACTTGAAGCCATCAGAATCTTTCTAGCCTATGCTGCTTACAACAACATCAAGGTCTACCAGATGGATGTCAAGAGTGCATTTCTGAATGGAGATCTTGAAGATGAAGTTTATGTGGAACAACCACCAGGTTTTGTCCTTCCTACTCAATCTTCTTGTGTCTACAAGCTTAAAAAGGCCCTCTATGGTCTTAAGAAGGCTCCCAGAGCCTGGTATGACACATTGTCCCTTTTCCTAGTGAACCATGGGTTTACTAAAGGAAAGGTTGACAAAACTCTATTTCAAATCTCTGTTGCCAATCATATTTTGTTAGTACAAATATATGTTGATGATATTATATTTGGTAGTACTAATCCAGAATTGTGCAAGAAATTTTCTCAAGTGATGCAGAGTCAATTTGAAATGAGCATGATGGGAGAACTAAGCTACTTCCTAGGTCTTCAAGTAAGACAAATTCCAGAAGGAATCTTCATCAACCAAGGGAAGTACACCAGAGATCTAATCAAGAAGTTTGGAGTGGAAGGCAAATCATCTGTAAAGATTCCCATGAACACATTACAAGAAATTGGTCCAGATGATGAAGGAAAGGATGTGGATGCAACAACATACAGAGGGATTATAGGATCTCTGCTGTACCTGACTGCAAGCAGACCAGATATCTCATTCTCTGTTGGAATCTGTGCCAGATACCAATCAAAGCCTAAGGAAAGCCATCTAAGTGCTGCAAAAAGGATCATCAGATACATCAAAGGAAATCCAAATGCAGGCCTATGGTATCCAAAGGGAGGTAACTTTGAACTAATTGGTTACTCTAACTCAGATTTTGCAGGTTGCAGACTAGACAGAAAGAGCACCTCTGGTCATTGCCAATTGCTAGGAGGAAGGCTTGTTTCCTGGTGTAGCAAAAAGCAGAACTCCATCTCAACAAGTACAGCTGAAGCTGAGTACATTGCAGCTGGGAGTTGCTGTGCTCAGTTACTCTGGATGAAGATACAAGTGAAGGACTATGGAATTCAAGCTAAGGAGATCAAGCTGTTGTGTGACAACACCAGTGCAATAGCTATCTCTCAGAATCTAGTTCTTCACTCCAGGACAAAGCATATTGAAATCAGACATCACTTCATCAGAGATCATGTTGAGAAGAAGCATATCTGTATGGAGCAGGTATCTACAGAAGACCAGCTTGCAGATATCCTAACCAAGCCTTTACCTGAGGCAAGGTTTAACAAGCTAAGGGAAGAACTGGGAATGATGGATGATCTTCCCAGAGATGCCTGAACCAGAGATTCACTGAACCAGAACTGCTTTCTTCTGCACCAGAAACTCAGATCAGAGAACCTCTATCTCTGTTCATCAGAATCTCACATCAGAGGATCCCCCCCTTCTCTGACCAGAAATCCCTATCAGAGAAGACAGCAGATACGGATGTGGACTTAGCAATATTTCGAGGTACGGGCAAGACCTAATTAATTGAAACGGTCTTTTACCAGAATACCCCTGATCGTTACTCTTCTAACGGAAACGTTTTCCGCCCGCATTTCATTAAATGCTACCTCGAAACTGCCAATATATCAAACGTCCACTATTCTAAACCCTTTATATCCACCATCTTCAACCTAAATCCCTACTGCAACTTCATCTCTCTTAAACTGCTCTAGCATTCAAAGCCTTCAGATCCTAAATCTTTGAATCCCCAGAACTTTTCTGTTGGTCCCGGTTGTACTGGATACAGTCTAGAGGGGGGGTGAATAGACTGTATTGGTTTTTAGCTTTTTAAACTAAGTACCAGATTTTACAGAATAGCCTGTTCTGTTGACAGAACAGACTGGCAGCGGATGGGGTTCTGGTAGGGGGTTCTGTTGATTTAGCCTCAGAGAAGCAAAGGCAGTAGGCCTTTTGTTAACTCGTAGGACAAGTTCTGCTGAACACAGATACCAAGTCTGAGGAGTTAGACAGTTCTATCTAAGTGCAAATATTAAAGCAGTAAGTAAATGACACCAGGGATTTTTATAGTGGTTCAAGGAACAACTTGTTCCTCTAGTCCACTGTTCCACTAAGCTGTAAAAACTTCCGTTTACAAAGCCTTAGTCCTAGCACTTAAGAACCTCTCCACGTCTTCTTCAAGTCTAGATGTCTCCTGGGATGCACTGCCTGGCTTCCTTTAAGACTGGTCCTTTCACTGAGCTTCCTGGAAGTATCACCACTTCACTACTCCAGTTACTTGGACGTCCTTCTTGTAGCAAGAAGAGTTTCTGTTGAAACAGGGGTTCCTCCAACTAGCTTCGTTACAAAGGATTTGTATGTGATGAGCTTGAAGAGTTGAAGAACACTTGGAACTTTGCTTGAGTTGGAAAAAGTATTTTTCCAACTTCTGCCTTCTCTTGTAGAAGATGATGAAGTGTTAATCTCAAGGAGGCTTTTTGCTTTTCAGAGTTTGAATTTCTTGTATGAAGAGTTGTAGCAACGGAGCATGGGGAGCATTAAATGAGCGTTTAATGCGCGTACTGTAGCTTTTCCGTTCAATACTCCTAGCCGTTGAAGGAATCTTTTGGTTGACTTCCCGGTTCTGTGGAATTCTTCTAAGTGTCAGACCTTCTGGTGTCTTTAACTGAGAGTAGAACAGAGGAGACCTGGAGCACTTCTGTTGAGAGTATATTCAACAGAGACCCAGAAGGGTTTCTGTCAGAGTAAAGACTAATAGAGACCCTGAGGTCTTCTGTTCTGGAGCAGAGAACCAAAGGTCCTCTGTTTCAATAATGCCTTACGAGGGTCTTCTGCTCTTGGAGCCCTTCTGCTCAGAAGGTCTTCTGCTTTGAAGGCATTCTGCCAAGTCGATTACACTAAGAACTTTACAAATGAAAATTCTAATATGTAAGGAATAATTGTAATTAGATTTTGATGATGCTAGATTAATTAGGACTTTAGAGTACCCCTTTAGAAATTATGTATTAGAATTCTCCTTTGTAAAGTTCTTAGAAGTAATCGACTTGACAGAAGACCTTCAAGAGCAGAAGGACTTCAAGAGCAGAAGTGCCTCTTAAGGCATTATTGAAACAGAGGACCTTTGGTTCTCTGCTCCAGAACATAAGTCCTCAGGATCTCTGTTAGTCTTGACTCTGACAGAAACCCTTCTGGGTCTCTGTTGGATACTCTCAACAGAAGTGCTCCAGACCTCCTCTGTTCTACTCTCAGACAAAGACGCCAGAAGGTCTGACACTTAGAAGATTTTCAAAGAACCGGGAAGTCAACTAAAAGATTCCTTCAACGGCTAGGAGTATGAAACGGAAAAGCTACAGTGCATGCATTAAATGCTCATTTAATGCACCCCATGCTACGTAGAGTAATTGCAGATGATTGGCCGCAATGTCAGGAATACTTTATCCCAAAATAGTAACCCGCCAACTTTATCGGGCTCTACTAGTCAAGTCAACTGATCGCGCATTAAATGCAGTTGTCCTCCTACTCCTCCAACGGGAAGACAACCTCAGTATAAAAGATACACTACGAAGAACAACCGGTTAACTTAGCTATAACTTTGCCAAGATCACATTGCTACAAGCAAGATATTCAAACTCTGAAAAGCAAAAAGCCTCCTTGAGATTCAAACTCATTATCTTCTACAAGAGAAGGAAGAAGTTGGAAAATTACTCTTTCCAACTCAAGCAAAGTTCCAAGTGTTCTTCAACTCTTCAAGCTCATCACATACAAATATTTTGTAACGAAGCTAGTTGGAGGAACCCCCGTTTCAACAGAAACTCTTCTTGCTACAAGAATGACGTCCAAATAACTGGAGTAGTGAAGTGGTGATACTTCAAGGAAACTCAGTGAAAGGACCAGTGTTAAAGGAAGCCAGGCAGTGCATCCCAGGACACATCTAGGCTTGAAGAAGACGTGGAGTGCTTCTTAAGTACTAGGACTAAGGCTTTGTAAACGGAAGTTTTTACAGCTTAGTGGAACAGTGGATTAGAGGAACGAGTTGTTCCTTGAACCACTATAAAAATCCCTGGTGTCGTTTACTTACTGCTTTTAGTACTTGCACTTAGATAGAACTTTCTAACTCCTTGGACTTGGTATCTGTGTTCAGCAGAACTTGTTCTACGAGTTAACAGAAGGCCTACTGCCTTTGCTTCTGTGAGGCTAACAGAACTCCCTGCCAGAACCCCATCCGCTGCCAGTCTGTTCTTTCAACAGAACAGGCTATTCTGTAAATCTGGTACTTAGTTTAAAAAGCTAAAAACCAATACAGTCTATTCACCCCCCCCTCTAGACTGTATCCAGTATAACCGGGACCAACAAGTGGTATCAGAGCCTCCTTGTTCTAATAATCTCTTAGGTTATTTGTTGAACAAAGATCCACTTGTTTTTCTGTTTTACCTCATTTCTATCTGATATAATGGATCACTCTTTGTCCAAGAATCTTATGTTTTCAGATCTTAAGTTTGATGAATGGAGGATCCGGATGAAAGCACATCTCTGTGCCCTGCATGA
This sequence comes from Cuscuta europaea, assembly GCA_945859875.1. Taxonomy (NCBI): domain Eukaryota; kingdom Viridiplantae; phylum Streptophyta; class Magnoliopsida; order Solanales; family Convolvulaceae; genus Cuscuta; species Cuscuta europaea. The sequence continues at coordinate 10,240,105 of CAMAPE010000080.1, read as the reverse complement.
TGAGATGTGGGAAGTTCTAGATATTGGCCCCTTCACAAGCTTCCAGAAGGTCAATCCTGAACATGCCATAGACAACACCAGACCCCAGATGATCAACAAAGCCAAGTCAGAATGGACCACTGAAGAGAGAAGAAAGTACAACCTAGACAATATTGCTAAGGACATCCTCTACAAGTCCATTGATGATAGGTACTTCAACAGAATCAAGAAGTGCAAGACTGCTAAGGAAATCTGGGATACTCTTGAGCTCATTGGAGCTGGTGATGAGCAAGAGAAGGACAACAAACTAACCATAGCCAACAAGAAGTTTGATGACTTCAAACTTCTCCCTGGTGAAAGCATCTCCAAGATGTATGACAGGCTCCTCACTCTCACTGGAGAGATCTCTGAGCTTGGCAAGGATCTCACAACCAAGGAGATCAACCTGAAGGTGTTGAGGGGACTGCCCTCAGCATGGAAGATGAAGGTAGTTGCTGTCCAAGCCAGCAAGGATGTAAAGACTTATCCCACTGATAAGCTCATTTCAGATCTCAAAGCTCATGAGTTTTAAATGATTGAAGAAAAGGAAGATGTACCAGAAGAGAGGACCACTACAGCCCTCACTGCCAGCACATCTAAGGTAAATGATTTTGACCCTTCAGTACTTTTATCTGATGAATATATGGCTGCTCTGCCAGGAGATTCAAAAAGTTTATGAAGAATCCCAAAGATGGAAGGAGTCCATCTTTCAACAGAAAGCCATACCAGAAGGTCAAATCAACAGAAAGCAGTGGAGAGCTTCTCTATTACAACTGCAGACAACCTGGTCACTTCAAGGCTGATTGTCCCCATCCTAGAGTGTCCAAGAAGCAAGGACAGGATGGAGAAAAGAAGAAGTACGAGGACAACTCCAGAAGAAGAAAGGCACTTGTGACAGAACAGCTGGAGAAAGACCCTCTGTCAGAAACAGAATCCAGTTCTGACTCAGATTCTGATGAGGCCTTCTGTTGCCTGGATACTGAGACAGAAGACCTTTGCCTGATGGCTCATTCTGATGATGAGGTAACCTCTACTTCTGAATCTAGTTTTTTTTCGGTAGGCTTAGCTTTTGATTCTGATTCAATGTCAGAATTTTGGGAAGAGTTTAAGGCCATACAAGCCACTTATTCCTCTGTAACAGAAGAAAACAGTAAGTTAAAAGCTGAAATTCTTGACTTAAAGAAGGAGGTTGAGATCAAAATCAATCTTCTAATTGAGGAAAGAGATCAACTGGAGACTGAAAATGTTTCTCTTCTTAAGAGAATAAGAGAAATAGAGCCTCTCGAGATTAAGTACAAAGATTACCAGAAGGCCCAGTCTTCCATGGAAAAGATTGTGCTTGATCAACAGATTGGCACTGGTTTTGGTCTTGGTTATGGCTCAACAGAATCAGGTGAGCCTTCTGTAATGCCTAGCACCAGAGTTGCTAAGGCAGACAAGGTCATAGAGCCACTGATTTCTAGCCCCATCTGTCAAGCTGGTGTATCTGGCACCAAGGTTGTTCATGAGGAAGTCAGACCAGAAAAAGGGTAAGATAAAGGTTCAACAGAAACCCTTTTTGAAAAATAATGAACCTGGCAGAAAACCTAACCACAGAAGAGGTTTTCAAAATAACAAAAATAAAAGACCATTCATTGACAGACAACCTCATGTCAATCGTGCCAGAAATGATCACCAGAAGGGCAAATATCAAGAGAGAGTTAACTTAAGGCAGAAGAGGTTGGCTGGTCAACTTCAGAAGCCCAAGGTTAACCGTCCCTCTGCTCTTGATAGTATATGGGACTTCTTTCCAACAAAGAAAGCTATGCAAAAGTATGTAAACAGGAAGCATGACCCTCACAAGCATCTGCCCAAAGTGAATCACACTTCAGTTTACTATAACTACCAGGTGGACAATGGGTACCACCCACCAAGGTTTCACTTGATGAGACCAAAATGGTACCAACTACCCAGACTCCATGACCCCCCAGGACCCAGCATTGCTTGGGTACCTAAATCTTTCTTTTGATCTTGCAGGAACTGTGTGCTGGAGCCATCTCTGAACAAGAATGGTTTATTGATAGTGGATGCTCCAGGCACATGACAGGTGACAGAAGTTGCCTAACAGAGTTCCAGAAATGCAAAGGACCTAGAGTTACCTTTGGAGGTAATGACAAAGAAGGTCAAACAAAAGGAAGAGGAAAGCTGATCAAGAACCAGATAATCATTGATGATGTCTCATATGTCAAAGGACTGAAGTTCAACTTGCTAAGTGCTAGCCAATTCTGTGACAAAGGCTACACTGTTGAATTCACAAAGGACTTCTGCTATGTGAAGCATGAGACAACAAAGGAAGTGGTTCTTACAGCATCAAGGAAGAAAAACATCTATGTAGTTGATTGGAACACTGCAAAAGATGGAGTTTGCCTGATAGCCAAGGGAGATTCAAAACTGAGTTGGGACTGGCACAAAAAGCTCAACCATTTGAATTTCAAAACAATCAACAAACTGGCCAGAGAACACATTGTAGAAGGGCTACCGGACATTGTGTACAAGAAGGAGACCCTCTGCAGTGCATGTCAGAAAGGCAAACAAGTGAAGAATTCCTTCAAACCCATTGCTGGAAATCTTTCTACAAGTCCTCTAAATCTTATTCACATGGATTTATTTGGACCTGTTGAGACTCCAAGCGTTGGTGGCAAGAAATATACCTTAGTCATGGTTGATGACTACTCCAGATATACATGGACGGTTTTTCTATCAAAGAAAAATGAAACTCTTCAGAAGTTGCAATCTCTGTTAAAGCAACTTCAGACTGAGAAGAACTTGAAAGTGAAGACAATCAGATCAGACAGAGGAACTGAATTTGTCAACCAAGTCATAAAGGACTTCTGTGATCAGAATGGAACTTTTCATCAACTTTCTGCCGCCAGAACCCCTCAACAGAATGGCGTAACAGAAAGAAGGAACAGAACTTTAAAAGAAGCTGTAAGAACAATGATTGCAGAAGCTGGATTGCCTATGAGATATTGGGCTGAAGCAATCAACACTGCATGCTATACTCAGAACAGAAGCATGATCAACAAGAATCACCAGAAGACCCCTTATGAACTCTGGAAGGGAAGAAAACCTAACATCAGCTACTTTCATGTATTTGGATGCAAGTGCTACATTCTCAACAATGGAAAGGAGCATCTGAAAGTATTTCAAGAAAAGGCTGATGAAGGAGTCTTTATAGGCTATTCAAACACCAGTAAAGCCTATAGAGTACTCAACAGAAGGACCCTACATGTTGAAGAATCCATACATGTGAAGTTTGATGAAAGCGTCTCTGTTAGAGAGGTAACAGAGATTCTCAATGATGTCAGCATAGAAGACAGAACACCAACAGAAGAGGTGGCAGACAACCCTGCATTTCCAACACCTGCACCAAACCCCCTTCTGTTGAATGAAGATGAAGACTCTGAAGATGAGGAACCAGAGAGACCAAGACAGCAGCTGACAGAACCAGACCTAACATGGTTAAGAGATCATCCTCCTAACCAAGTGATTGGTCAAATCAGAAGTGGAGTCAAACCAGATCCACATCAAGGAGAGAAGCAATGCTTGCCTGCTATATATCTCAGATGGAACCTATGACAATTGAAGAAGCTCTTGCAGACTCAGATTGGATCAATGCTATGCAAGAAGAGCTCACTCAGTTTGAAAGGAAAAAGTATGGGAACTTGTTCCTAGGCCAAAGCACCAGAATGTCATTGGAACCAAATGGGTATTCAAGAACAAAGCAGATGAAGATGGCAACATTGTAAGGAACAAAGCAAGGCTAGTAGCTAAAGGATATTGTCAAGAAGAAGGAATAGATTTTGATGAGACTTTTGCACCAGTTGCCAGACTTGAAGCCATCAGAATCTTTCTAGCCTATGCTGCCTACAACAACATCAAGGTCTACCAGATGGATGTCAAGAGTGCATTTCTGAATGGAGATCTTGAAGAGGAAGTTTATGTGGAACAACCACCAGGTTTTGTCATTCCTACTCAATCTTCTTGTGTCTACAAGCTTAAAAAGGCCCTCTATGGTCTTAAGCAAGCTCCCAGAGCCTGGTATGACACATTGTCCCTTTTCCTAGTGAACCATGGGTTTACTAAAGGAAAGGTTGACAAAACTCTATTTCAAATCTCTGTTACTAATCATATTCTGTTAGTACAAATATATGTTGATGACATTATATTTGGAAGTACTAATCCAGAACTGTGCAAGAAATTTTCTCAAGTGATGCAGAGTCAATTTGAAATGAGTATGATGGGAGAACTCAGTTACTTCCTAGGACTTCAAGTCAAACAAGTTCCAGAAGGGATCTTTATCAATCAAGGGAAGTACACCAGAGATCTAATCAAGAAGTTTGGAGTGGAAGGCAAATCATCAGTGAAGATTCCCATGAACACTTCACAAGGAATTGGTCCAGATGATGAAGGAAAGGATGTAGATGCAACAACATATAGAGGAATCATAGGATCCCTGTTGTATCTAACTGCAAGCAGACCAGACATCTCATTCTCTGTTGGAATCTGTGCCAGATACCAATCAAAGCCCAAGGAAAGCCATTTAAGTGCTGCAAAGAGAATCATGAGATACATCAAAGGAAATCCAAATGCAGGCCTATGGTATCCCAAGGGAGGTAACTTTGAACTAATTGGTTATTCTGACTCAGATTTTGCAGGTTACAGACTAGACAGAAAGAGCACCTCTGGTCACTGCCAATTGCTAGGAGGAAGACTTGTTTCCTGGTTTAGCAAGAAGCAGAACTCCATCTCAACAAGTACAGCAGAGGCAGAGTACATTGCAGCTGGGAGTTGCTGTGCTCAGCTACTCTGGATGAAGCAACATCTGAAGGACTATGGAATTCAAGCAAAGGAGATCAAGCTGTTGTGTGACAACACCAGTGCTATTGCTATCACTCAGAATCCAGTTCTTCATTCCAGAACAAAGCATATTGAGATCAGACATCACTTCATCAGAGATCATGTTGAGAAGAAGCACATCTGCATGGAACATGTGCCAACAGAAGACCAGCTTGCAGATATCCTGACAAAGCCCCTTCCTGAGGCTAGGTTCAACAAACTGAGAGAGGAATTGGGAATGATGGATGAGATTCCAAGGGAAAGATGAAAAGGAAGGCCCTCTGTTGCTCTTTTGCTGTTGACAGAATTCCTGCAGCAGAACCCCTTCTGTTAACCTCTTCTGCTCCCTACCCTGGCAGAACACCTCAGCAACAGAACCCCCCCCCCCCCTTCTTACTAAAAGACCCTTTCGTGTCAAACAGAAGGTGGTGGACTTAGAAAATCTTGTAAACCGGGTGACGTAGTAAATTATTAAAGGTCTTTTACCCTTTTACCCTTAAAACGGTATCAAGCCGTATAAAATTTACTGCGCCCCCGTTTATTTACTGCGCCCCTTTTTACATTTATTGGTATCTTGGAACCGTAAATTATCTCAAACGTCCACTAACCCATATCCATAAAATCCCCTTTCGCAAACCTAAACCGTTACTGCTCTCATAACTCTCAAGCTTTTGAACTCTTATCTCTCCAAAAATTCTCTAACCGCAGTAAACTCCATGGCCTTCTTGAGCTTCTCCGATCTCTCAAAGGAACAAAAGGCAACCCTCCTGAAGAATGTATTGACTGGCATGAGATGCGAACTGGAAGTACTACCCAGGTTTGCAGAGAAAAAGGAGCGGATGACCGCCATTGTTGATGGTCTATCTAAATGCCAACTGAGCAAGATCATCTCCCATGGTTATGAAGCCTACAGCAACGTGGACACTGTTGAGTTCTATCTCAACGCATCCTTCAAGGATGAAGTCATCTCCTCCGTCGTCCAAGGAGAAAAGGTGTCGATTGATGCTGACGTCATCAACAACATCTTCAACATTCAGCAAAAGGAAGGAAGGGACTCTCTACTCGACTTGGAGGATACTGACATCCCTCTGACAGAATTCAAGAAGAAGTTCTGCAGAAAAGGGGAAGAAGTAGAGAAGATCAACATCAAGAAGAACTTGCTCAAAAGGGAATTTGAGCTGCTCATAAACATTTTCCACAAATGTTTATGGTGCAAGTACTCCTCCACAGATGATGTCACGACTGCCAATGCCAAGGCCCTGTATGCAGTGCATCATGGAGTAAACATCAATTGGGGACAAGTCATGGTGAAGTCCCTGATTGAAGTCATCAAGAAGAAGAACCCAAAAACTAGCCTCTACTCTGGGAAGCTAGGACATGGGCTACTGGTTTCAGAAGTGCTTCTCAAACAAGGAATCCACTTGAGGAAGGCTTCAACCTTGGATCACACCAAGGTAATCTTCTTAACTGCTTCTCCAAATAGGGAGAAAGCCATAAAGGCTGAAATGAAGAGACAGCTTCAACTTGAGGCTAAGAGACAACAGGGAGAGAAGGTACAGAAACCTCTCTCTGTAGCCCCTTCTGCTGAGAAAAAGAAGAAGAAGAAGAAGAAGAAGAAGAAGAAGAAGACTGAAGGGGAAGCACCTGTTGCCCCCCTAAGGCCGGACAGAAGAGGAAGAGGACCACCAAACCAAAGAAGGAGGTTTCTAAACCCGTGGTTTCTGCATCCGAAGGAGTGGCAGACACTCAGGGGGAACCAGAGATCCCCACCTCTGCTGCATCTCCTGAACAGAACAGGATGCCTACTTCAGCAGAACACCCTAGTCCTGTCAAAGATGGGTATCTATCCTTGTTAGACAGACAATTTACCCGGGTTCTCGAATGGAGAAGGTGGAGAATGGGACCCCTCTCCAAAATCATCCAATATTTTGACCATTATGAGCCAGAAGAGGAAGCCATTCTGAACTGGGTTGGGACTGATGATGTCTCAAAGTGATTTGCCCTCAACTTCCTTCACTCTGTTCTTGAGAAGAAGAAGGCAAGCTACAAAGGGAAGGCCATTCTCATCTCCTCACCTTCAGAAGAGGCTGTCAAACCTCTAGAAGAGGAAGAAATTGAAGCATTTGAGGAATGACTGTTCACAAAGATGGCAACAGACTCTGTGCAACCCCATCTCAACCCAGGAGAGCCCTCTGTACCCAAGACAGAAGGGCAAGCAATGATGGAGCATATCAAGGAGTGGAGGACTTCTCTGCTCAAGGAGAACATCATTGAGGTAATATCTCCAACCCCCTCTGTTAATATCCCAACAGAACCCCTCATTCCCTCACCTCCTTCCAGCACCAGAACCCCTCCACCAGAACACCCTGAACCTTCATCTCCTAAACAGAAAACCCCCACCCCTCCTCTTTCACCCAAACAGAAAATTGCTTCTCCCTGCAGAGCAATTGTTCCCTTCAGAAACCGTTCACCCTCACCTCCACCTTCCCCCCCTCAACAGAATGCCTCACCTGTTCACTCCTCACCCCAGCACCAGAACCCCTCACCCCAACAGATCTCCTCCTCATCCTCTGAATCTGTTCATCAATCTCCTCCTCCAGAATCTTCACCTCCACAACAACCTGCAGAAAACCTTAAACCTGTATGGTTTCTCAGAGACTCAGATCCTACAACTGTCTCTCCCATCTCTGCACCCAAAGGGTATTCTAGGGACTCTGTTGCCCCCAATCCCTCTCTGAGAAAGAAAAAGAAGGTAGTTCGCAACAGAAAACCTATCTACTCTCCTTATGAGATTTCCTCTGACATGGATGGATTCATGATCAGCAAATCCTACAAGGCCACATCCAAGAGACAGAAGACCCCTCCTCTGACTCAACTGGAACATGAACAGCTTGTCCAATCTCTATCATCTGTCCAAGAACATCATCCTTTGCCTAAGGGAAGAGGTCTAGAGATGCCTCAAGCTGATGGACAACAGAACAACATCCCCTTCAACAAATTTGTTGAATCTGCTGAAGAATTTGGAGGACAGATCCTCCAAGGCTTGAACAAACTGATTGAGGTCAATGACAAACACTATGGGCACCTTGCTCATGTGAATGAAAATCTCAACTCAGGTATGCAGTTTATCTCTGATCGTTTTGAGAACCTCACAGGAACTCTCAACAACTTCATAGCCTCATCAACTGCCAGAACTGATGCCCTGTCAACAAAAGTGGTAGGCATCCACAACACTCTGTCTATCTTTCAACAGACTCTCCTGAGTCAAGGCCATGCTATTCACAATATCTCAGAGCATCTTGAAGCTCTGAAAGATTCTGATGCCAGGACAGAGAGGCACTTGACCTCCATTGAGGCAATGTGCAGAGTGCATCAAGAACAGGCTCATGCACTTCTGTCCACTGACAGAGATCGTTATCAGAAGATGGTGCTCCTTGAAGCCAATAACAAGGACATCTTCTCTGCAATACAGAAGCAGCAAGGTCTCATTGAAGGCCTTACCTCTGTCACCCAGACACTACCAGAGGCCCTGGAGCAGATAGCCTCAACCCAGGCCTCAGAATTCCAGAAGATCAGTCTTATGATTGAAGATCTGCATGATGCCAAAAAGGGGGAAGAGGACCCTCAACAGACCAGGCCTAGGTCTCACAGAACTCCTACCAGAGCACCCTCCTCTGGTGAGCCTGCAGTAGATCCGGCTCCCTATTTTGAAGATGCCCTACAAAAGAAGAGAGCAGCAGGCATACCTAGACCCCCATCTCCAGTAAAGAAGAGCACCAAGAAGAAGAAAGTTTTCAACTTCACTGAGTGGAGATTGGGTGGCTCTCAGAACATTGACAGAGCTCAATTTGAAGAGATGAAGGCTAAAATGACTCCTACCCAACAACAACACCTCTATCTGGACAAAGATGGTGTTGTCAGAGTTAGGTATGGAGGATCTCTTGAAGAAGCAGAAGAATGGTACAAGAAGAACATTGTCCCAGGAAAGACCATACATGAAGGTGTCCTCAACTATTTGGACTGCAAGCTTTCTCCAATATGGGCATCTTATCAAAGGTCTGGCAATCTGTTCAAAATCAGAGCTGAAATAAATGAAGAACTGCTCAGGCTTCAAAGACTAGAGGAAGAAGCTCTACAGGCAGCTAATCTGGAGAATGTGTAAGGTTTAAACTCTGTAAAACCTATCTAATAAAATCACATCTCTGCCTTCTTACTTTGAAGTGCTTTTCCTCAAATTCTTGTCTTTTTGCCTTCTGTTTGTGTTTGTTTATTTCTGTTATATTCTGCTATCTGAATGTATCGTACTCTTACTATTTTCCTATGCCAAGTTGCCCACCAAGATTTTAATGGAAGTTTTTAAACTTAATTTTTTTTTATGGTGAAGGCACTTCTCTGGAAATAGTTAAAGGGTTTTGGCATCATCAAAAAGGGGGATATTGTAAGGAATAATTGTAATTAGATTTTGATGATGCTAGATTAATTAGGACTTTAGAGTACCCCTTTAGAAATTATGTATTAGAATTCTCCTTTGTAAAGTTCTTAGAAGTAATCGACTTGACAGAAGACCTTCAAGAGCAGAAGGACTTCAAGAGCAGAAGTGTCTCTTAAGGCATTATTGAAACAGAGGACCTTTGGTTCTCTGCTCCAGAACATAAGTCCTCAGGATCTCTGTTAGTCTTGACTCTGACAGAAACCCTTCTGGGTCTCTGTTGGATACTCTCAACAGAAGTGCTCCAGACCTCCTCTGTTTTACTCTCAGACAAAGACACCAGAAGGTCTGACACTTAGAAGATTTTCAAAGAACCGGGAAGTCAACTAAAAGATTCCTTCAACGGCTAGGAGTATGAAACGGAAAAGCTACAGTGCATGCAGTAAATGCTCATTTAATGCACCCCATGCTACGTAGAGTAATTGCAGATGATTGGCCGCAATGTCAGGAATACTTTATCCCAAAATAGTAACCCGCCAACTTTATCGGGCTCTACTAGTCAAGTCAACTGATCGCGCATTAAATGCAGTTGTCCTCCTACTCCTCCAACGGGAAGACAACCTCAGTATAAAAGATACACTACGAAGAACAACCGGTTAACTTAGCTATAACTTTGCCAATATCACATTGCTACAAGCAAGATATTCAAACTCTGAAAAGCAAAAAGCCTCCTTGAGATTCAAACTCATTATCTTCTACAAGAGAAGGCAGAAGTTGGAAAATTACTCTTTCCAACTCAAGCAAAGTTCCAAGTGTTCTTCAACTCTTCAAGCTCATCACATACAAATATTTTGTAACGAAGCTAGTTGGAGGAACCCCTGTTTAAACAGAAACTCTTCTTGCTACAAGAAGGACGTCCAAATAAGTGGAGTAGTGAAGTGGTGATACTTCAAGGAAACTCAGTGAAAGGACCAGTGTTAAAGGAAGCCAGGCAGTGCATCCCAGGACACATCTAGGCTTGAAGAAGACGTGGAGTGCTTCTTAAGTACTAGGACTAAGGCTTTGTAAACGATAGTTTTTACAACTTAGTGGAACAGTGGATTAGAGGAACGAGTTGTTCCTTGAACCACTATAAAAATCCCTGGTGTCGTTTACTTACTGCTTTTAATACTTGCACTTAGATAGAACTTTCTAACTCCTTGGACTTGGTATCTGTGTTCAGCAGAACTTGTTCTACGAGTTAACAGAAGGCCTACTGCCTTTGCTTCTCTGAGGCTAACAGAACTCCCTGCCAGAACCCCATCCGCTGCCAGTCTGTTCTTTCAACAGAACAGGCTATTCTGTAAATCTGGTACTTAGTTTAAAAACCTAAAAACCAATACAGTCTATTCACCCCCCCCTCTAGACTGTATCCAGTATAACCGGGACCAACATAATACATTAAGTCTAAATAGGGGTACTCTAAAGTCCTAATTAATCTAGCATCATCAAAATCTAAATACAAATATTCCTTACAATTTCCCCCTTTTTGATGATGCCAAAACCCTTTAACTATTTCCAGAGAAGTGCCTTCACCATAAAAAAAATTAAAGTTTAAAAACTTCCATTAAAATCTTGGTGGGCAACTTGGCATAGGAAAATAGTAAGAGTACAGTACATTCAGATAGCAGAATATAAATGAAATAAGCAAACACAAGCAGAAGGCAAAAAGACAGGAAATGAGGAAAAGCACTTCAAAGTGAGAAGGCAGAGATGTGATTTTATTAGATAAGATTTTCATAAATAATCCTTACACATTCTCCAAATTAGCTGCTTGCAGAGCTTCTTCTTCCAATCTTTGAAGCCTGAGCAATTCTTCATTGATTTCAGCTCTGATCTTGAAAAGGTTGCCAGAGCTTTGATAAGATGCCCAAATGGGAGAAAGCTTGCAGTCAAGATAGCTGAGAACACCTTCATGTATTGTCTTGCCCGGGACAATGTTCTTCTTATACCATTCTTCAGCTTCTTCCAAGGATCCCCCATACCTAACTCTCACAACACCATCTTTGTCCAAATAGAGGTGCTGTTGTTGGGTGGGAGTCATTTTGGCCTTCATCTCTTCAAATTGAGCTCTGTCAATTCTCTGAGATCCACCCAATCTCCATTCAGTGAAGTTAAAAACTTTCTTCTTCTTGGTGCCTTTCTTTACTGGAGATGGGGGTCTAGGTATGCCTGCTGCTCTCTTCTTCTGTAGGGCAGCTTCAAAATAGGGAGCAGGATCCACTGTAGGCTCAGCAGAGGAGGGTGCCCTAGAAGGAGTTCTGTGGGACCTAGGCCTGGTCTGTTGAGGGTCTTCTTCCCCCTTTTTGGCATCATGCAGATCTTCTATCATCAGGCTTATTTTCTGGAACTCTGAGGCCTGAGTGGAGGCTATCTGCTCAAGGGCCTCTGGTAGAGTCTGGGTGACAGAGGTAAGGCCTTCAATGAGACCTTGCTGCTTCTGGATGGCAGAAAAGATCTCCTTGTTATTGGCTTCAAGGAGCACCATCTTCTGATATCTGTCTCTGTCAGTAGATAGGAGAGCTTGAGCTTGTTCTTGGTGAGCTCTGCACATTTCCTCAATAGAGGTCAGTTGCCTTTCTGTTCTGGCATCAGATTTCTTCAGAGCCTCAAGGTTCTCTGAGATAGAGTTGATTGCCTGTCCTTGACTTAGGAGAGTCTGCTGAAAGATAGAGAGAGTTTTGTGGATGCCTACCACTTCTGTTGACAGGGCATCTGTTCTGGCAGAGGAGGAGGCTATGAAGTTGTTGAGAGTTCCTGTGAGGTTCTCAAAACGATCAGATATGAACTGCATTCCTGAATTGAGATTGTCATTCACATGAGCAAGGTGCCCATAGAGTTTATCATTTATCTCTATCAACTTGTTCATGCCTTGGAGGATTTGTCCACCAAAGTCTTCTGCAGATTCAACAAATTTGTTGAAGGGCATGTTATTCTGTTGTCCATCAGCTGGAGGCATCTCTAGACCTCTTCCCTTAGGCAGGGGGTGATGTTCTTGGACAGATGAGAGAGATTGGACACGCAGTTCATGCTCCAGTTGAGTCAGAGGAGGGGTCTTCTGTCTCTTTGATGTGGCTTGATACGACTTGCTGACCATGAATCCATCCATGTCAGATGAATCTTCATAAGAAGAGTATATAGGTATGGTGTTTCTGACTATCTTCTTCTTCTTTCTGAAGGAGGGATTGGGGGCAGTAGAATGCCTAGAATTCCCTTGGGGTGCAGAGATGGGGGAGACAGTTGTAGGGTCAGAATCTCTGAGAAACCATACAGGTTTAAGCTTCTCTGCAGGTTGTTGTGGAGGAGGTTATTCTGGTGGAGGGGTTTGATGTTCAGATTCAGAAGATGAAGATGTCTGTTGGGGTGAGGGGATCTGATGCTGGGGTGAAGATTGAGTAGGTGAGGCATTCTGTTGAGGAGGAGATGGTGGAGGTGAAGGTGAGCGGTTTCTGAAGGGAACAATTGCTCTGCAGGGTGATGCAATTTTCCTTTTGGGTGAGTGAGGAGGGGTGGAGGTTTTCTGTTCAGGAGATTTAGGTTGAGGGTTTTCTGGTGGAGGGGTTTCTGTGCTGGTGGGAGGTGAGGGAATAAGGGGTTCTGTTGGGATATTAACAGAAGGGGTTGGAGAGATTACCTCAATGATGTTATCTTTGAGCAAAGAAGACCTCTACTCCTTGATATGCTCCATCATAGCTTGCCCTTCTGTCTTGGGTACAGAGGGCTCTCCTGGGTTGAAGTTGGGTTGCACAGAATCAGTTGCCATCTTGGTGAACAGCCATTCTTCAAAGGCTTCTATCTCTCCTTCTTCTAGAGGTTTGACAGCCTCCTCTGAGGGTGAGGAGATGAGAATAGCCTTTCCCTTGTAGGTTGCCTTCTTCTTTTCAAGGACAGAATGCAGAAAGTTGAGGGCAAAGCATTTTGAGACATCATCAGTCCCAACCCAATTCAGGATGGCTTCTTCTTCTGGCTCATAGTGATCAAAATATTGGATTATTTTGTGGAGGGGTCCCATTCTCCATCTTCTCCATTCAAGGACCCGGGTAAACTGCCTGCCTAGCAAGGACAGATACCCATCTTTGACAGGACTAGGGTGCTCTGTTGGAGTTGACACCCTATTCTGGTCAGGAGATGCAGCAGAGGTGGGGATCTCTGGTTCCCCCTGAGTGTCTGCCACTTCCTCAGACACAGAGACCACAGGTTTAGCAACCTTCTTCTTGGGTTTTGTGGTCCTCTTCCTCTTCTGTCCAGCCTTCATGGTTGGAGGAGCAACCGGTTCTGCCTTCTTGGTCTTCTTCTGCTTCATCTCAGCAGAAGGGGCTACAGAGAGGGGTTTCTGTACCTTCTCTCCTTGTTGTCTCTTAGCCTCAAGCTAAAGCTGTCTCTTCAGCTCTGCCTTTATGGCTTTTTCCCTGTTTGGAGAGGCAGACAGGAAAATGACCTTGGTGTGATCCAAAGCTGTGGCCTTCCTCAAGGTTACCCCTTGTTTGAGAAGCACTTCTGAGATGAGCAGTCCATGCCCTAGCTTCCCAGAGTAGAGGCTTGTCTTTGGATTCTTCTTCTTGATCACCTCAATTAGGGACTTTACCATGACTTGTCCCCAATTGATGTTTACCCCATGATGCACTGCATAGAGGGCCTTGGCATTGGCAGTTGTGACATCATCTGTGGAGGTATATTTGCACCATAAACATTTGTGGAAAATGTTAATGAGCAGCTCAAATTCCTTCTTGAGCAGGTTCTTCTTGATGTTGACCTTCTCTATTTCTTCACCTTTTCTGCATAATTTCTTCTTGAATTCAGGCAGAGGGATGTCAGTATCCTCCAAATCAAGTAGAGAGGCCCTGCCTTCCTCTAGTTGGATATTGAAGATGTTGTTGATGACGTCAGCATCAATCAAAACTTCTTCTCCTTAGACGCTGGAGGAGATGTTTTCATCCTTGAAGGATGTGTTGAGATAGAACTCAACTGTGTCAACGTTACTGTAGGCCTCATAAGAGTGAGTGATGACCTTGCTCAGTTGGCATTGTGACTGATACGTTCGTAATTTCCATTTCTATGTTTATGTTTTTAATTAGTTTTGCTTGACTTTTACTTTGGAAATTACACACTTTTGGTGTAATAGATTAGATTGTTAAATTCTTGTAAATTGGTTAGATTAGACATATTCTGAGCTTAAGCAGGTTTTGGTCACCCAAAGTACAGTTGGTGAACCCAAAAAGTGAAGAGAAGGTGCAAAAGTTCAAAGACAAAAGAAGATCCTAAATTTTGGTCTATACTCGGTCGAGTATTAGCTATACTCGATCGGTTATTAGGTTGGAACTTCAAATCGGATCAGATCCGAAGACAAAGGAACATGCAGGGAAGATTTTGACCACGATTCTATGTCTATACCCGATCGGGTACACCGACATACCCGATCGGGTATGCCTTTAAATTGCAAACGAAGATCGGTCGAGTATAGCCCGAATACCACTTTCTAAGCATACTCGACCGGGTATTCATATATACTCGATCGGGTATACACTTAGAAAACAGCCTGAAACCGGTCGAGTATGCCTCGGATCGGGTGTTACACACATACTCGATCGGGTACCATGTATATACCCGATCGAGTACCCGAATCTCATCCCAAAAACCTATAAATACACCTCCTTTCCTTCACAAAAAGATATCCAATCCCTTTTTACATCTAAGCTCAGTATAGAATAGCTCTTTCTTTATATTTTTCATCATGTTTAGTCTCCAAATGAGGAGCTAAACTCTTCCATCTTGGTTTTGCTACTTTGAAGCTTAATGAATTTGTAAGTTGTGAGTTATTTTCTTTAATCTTCTTCCTTGAATATTAATTCTTCCTTTCAAAATACTATCTCTATATCAAAGTTGGGGAGTGTTACTAAGATGACAATTAGTTAACATCTTGACATTGGTTATAGTAATAGCTATTTCTTCCTCTATGATAATATTGGGGAGTGTTACTAAGATGACAATTAGTTAACATCTTGATATTAATCATAGTAGGATTCATATATTTTAATATTCTTCCTTGAGTATTAATTAATTCCCATTCATATTTCATGTTAATATCTTAAACATTACTTAAAGTATCACCTAGTATTGTTTCTCATATTAACTATTACTAGAATCAATCGGTTAATACGCTTGTTATTAATCCGGTTCTTTCAACGGTAGTAAACTTGGAATATTAATGCATGCATCTCATGGTTAATATGCCAAGGGGAATTAATTATATTGATTAAACCAATAAACCGCTTGTGTTGAGGTTATCAATCTCAATCGTTTTCATCTTAAGTTTATTGCTACTATCAAGTTAATATACGACGCTTGTTCTATATTGACTCGATAGTAAGTTTTATTAATGAACGCATCTCGTTATTAATAACTACCCTCGATGAACTGGATATACTCCTCGATTGAGTATTCGAGAGGAAGATAGTTAAAGATATAACCGGGATCGACGAACATTTCATTAAGTGGATAAAAGCAAGACCAAGTCTTCATCTCATTGCATTTAACTCATATAGGTTGTTTATCTTAGTGTTGTTAAAACAAACAAATCTAAACCCCCCTTTGTTACTACTTTTATAAAAGAAAAGTATTCCTTTCCCTGTGGATACGAACCTTACTACACTATACTACGTATTAGTGTCGTATTGATTATTTATTTTGAGTGCACCTAACGACGAGTGCACATCAAATTTGGCGCCGTTGCCGGGGAAAGGCAATAATTTTTTCTTTTATTTTCATATCAAGAAAAATCAACAAAAAAATTAAATAAAAAATTATAAAGAGTGTTTATTTTTCTATTTTCTGAGCTTAGTGGAGTTTATGGCTAAACATCGTTCCATAAACGAAATCACATATCACAAAAACCCAGAAATAGAACAAACTTTCGAGCGGTTGAAAAGTAAATTTTCTAACACCGACTCGGAGGAATCATCTATCAGAGATTCATCCAGCGCTAGTTCTCATTCTAGCGAGACCGAAGAGTCAATAACCATGGCTCTTGAGACAAGAACACTACGGGAGCTCACTGCTCCAAATCTCAATCAACAACCGTTATGTATTACCTTCCCTACACTCGATGAAGGTAATACATTTGAGCTAAAATCTGGGCTCATACATCTACTGCCATCCTTTCATGGCCTAAGAGGAGAAGATTCGAACAAACACCTTTCTGAGTTCCATATTATGTGCACAAGCATGTGCCCCAGTGGTGTCTCGGAAGAACAAATCAAATTGAGGGCTTTTCCATTCTCCCTCAAAGACACTGCAAAGGATTGGCTATTCTATCTTCCTTCGGGAAGTATAGACACATGGGCAGCAATGAAAAAATGCTTCTTGGATAGGTACTATCCCGCCTCAATCTCATCTTCTTTAAAAAAACAAATAAGCAACATTGAGCAAAAAGAAGATGAAACATTGTATGAATATTGGGAGCGCTTCAAAAAGTTGTGTGCTAGTTGCCCATATCATGGGTACACCGAGCAAGACCTCATCCTCTTTTTTTATGATGGTCTTGCGGATCAAGATAGGCGCATGGTGAATGCGGCTTGTGGAGGGGGAATTGTTAACAAAACCCCTTCTCAAGCAAGGAATCTCATCTCAGAATTGGCCGAGAACTCCAGACATTACAGTGGGCGATCCTCAACTCGAAGGGTTGCCGCAGCAGAATCCAACATCTCGTTAGAAGGCCAAGTTGCAAGTTTGACTTCTCTTGTCAAAGAACTTCTTCTGAAACCTAACACTCAGGAGGTCAAAGCTTGTGGCATTTGCACAGCAACCGGGCACCCCACTGATTCGTGCCCATCCCTCCAAGAAGAACAAGTCAACGCCTTGGGTTTCCAAGGCCATCAACAGAAGAGGTATGATCCATTCTCAAATTCTTACAACCCTGGATTGCGGGATCATCCTAACTTGAGGTATGGAAACCCTCAACAATCCAACTCATCTTCTCAATCTGGTATGTCAACTGATGACATGATCCGGACTTTGACCTCAAGCATGGTCACCATGCAACAAAACATGGGACAATTTCAACAAACCATGGTACAATTTCAACATGAGACAAAGTCAAGCATTAACAATTTGGAAACCCAAGTTGGTCAAATTGCAAATGCCGTGAACCAACTTCAAACAAAGGACTCGAGTAAACTCCCATCCCAAACGGAGAAAAACCCGAGACAACATGTGAATGTTATAACGTTGAGAAGTGGTGCAACGTTGAAAGAGGTAGAAGAGAACGATGAAGAGACTGAGGGTGTTGACCCTGGAAAAGTAGTTCCACCGGAGGAGGAAAACAAAGAAACCAAGCTTCCCCCACCCTCATCATATGAACAAGAAATCCCGTTTCCTGAGGCGCTGAAGGAGACAAAGAAGCTAGAAAAAGATGCCGACATCTATGAAACCTTCGCAAAGTGTGAGGTAAACATTCCGCTTCTTAACTTCATAAAAAATGTCCCTCGTTTTGCTAAATTCTTGAAAGAATTATGCAAAACAAAAAGAAAAGATAAATTGAAAGGGAAACAAGAGGTTAGAGTTAGTGAACACGTCTCGGCCATTTTTCAGAGGAAACTCCCTGAAAAATGTAACGACCCAGGCATGTTCACTATCCCTTGCAAAATAGGAAACACCACATTTCCTAAGGCCTTGTTGGATTTAGGGGCATCGATAAATGTCATCCCCTATTCTGTTTACAAAACTCTACAACTTGGCCCACTACATCAAACAGGTGTAGTGATTCAATTGGCAGATCATTCTAGTACTTATCCAAAGGGTGTAGTAGAAGATGTGCTAATAGAAGTAGAAAATATGGTCTTTCCTGTTGACTTCTATGTCCTTGAAATGGGAACTGATGACCAAACAACACCCATCCTTTTGGGTAGACCCTTCATGAAGACCGCAAAAAAGAAAATTGACGTTTCTAGTGGTTCACTAACTTTAGAGTTCGATGATCAAAAAGTGGAGTTCAACATCTTGGACTCTACGAAAAAACAAATGCAAAATCCAACTCTGTGTTCTTTACATGTTGTTGAACCACAAGAACCGCTGTTTTTCAAAGAAGCGGATAAAATCAGATGTCTTTTGAGAAAGAAACCCCGGCCTTACTGGAAAAGGCCGAAAAATAAAAATGAAAAATGGCCAAATAGGGCCTCGAAAAGTGAAACAAGGGATGCTCATGATCCCACATAAAACAAAACCAAAAAAAACATGAATAACGTCGTGCCACGACGTTAACTAAGGCGCTACTTGGGAGGCAACCCAAGTTTATCTTAATTTTTTTATTTAAGTGTGTTTAATTCATTTTTTTTATTTAATTCAAGTATTTAGAATTCATTTTTTTTTCTAATTATTTGAGAGATCAGCAAGGGAGGGCACTAATCATGGGTTTTTGGAAGAAAAGAAAAAAAATGCAGGTTTTGGAACATCTGGGGACATACCCGATCGAGTATAACCTTATACTCGGTCGGGTATGAGCAAAAAGAAAAGGGACCGGGCACTACTCGATCGAGGGAGCATTCAAAAATTGAAAAATAAGCAATACCCGATCGGGTATCACTATACACCCGGTCGGGTATTGCTAGAAATGCTAAAATTGAAGGGGACTGACTCCCACACTCGACCGAGTACCCGCTTCAAAAATGAAAAAAAAAAGCATATACCCGATCGAGTATGGAGGAATACTCGACCGGGTACAGGAGACAGGCTGCTCACAAAGTTCATTTTCTAAGCATACTCGACCGGGTAACTCCACCCTACCCGATCGAGTACAGGAGACAGGCCGCTCAAAAACTACACTTTCCAGCCATACCCGACCGAGTACCAGCACATACTCGATCGGGTATACGGGTCTTATAACCCCAAATCAGCCCCAAAACACTTCATCTTCCCCAAATTCCCAACCCTATCTCGAACAAAAAACGCCCAAACCCCATTTTTACACCTTCTCTCTACCATATCTCTTCCAAATCTTCACCAAATCCACCCATTCCAACGCCAAAACACTCCCCTCATCCTCCTCTACATATTCATACCCACCAATCCCATTCTCCCCCAACTTTCAGAGGTCCGAAAAACCCTACCCCAACCATTCCAATTTCGGTTTTCAAAGGCCAAATTCACTTCAAATGGCTCCAAGGAAAGAGAAAGGGCAAAGCTCAAGCACTAGGACAATCATCCCGGGCTACGAGGACATCCTTTTCGTGGACAACGAACAACGCACACGCTTCATGTCCACAATTGAAAGGCAAGTCAAACCTTCCCGCTTTTTATGCCTTGATGCTCTAAAGGAATTAGGAGTATACACAATAATGAAGAATTTTTTTCATGAGTTGCATATGGATAAAATTTTCAAAATGCAATACAACTCAAATGAAAAAATTATCTATGAATTCCTAAGCTCGGTGCACTTTGAGAACAATGAGGAGGACTTTAGGGATGATAAACTCAGGTTTCGATTGTTTAATCACAATCACACCATCACGAAACTTGAGTTTGCCGAACACTTTGGTATTCCGGTCCCGTACCAAAAGTCTATCCGACAATACCGCCTTCGGCCACACCCTATGGACCAAGATGACCGGGGAGACCAAATTTAGCTCCTCCCAACTCTACATTAGTCATGTCCAACATCCAGTCCTACGCCTCTTTTTGAAATTTCTTGCCAACTCCTTGCTTGGACGTCCCAACAACCATCATACAAGGATGGGGGATGTATGCCTCATCTCGGTTGCCTTATTCCGTATCCACGTGGATTTCAACCTCTGTAATCTCATGTGGGCTCATCTAAAGAAGGAAAGTGTGGCAAAGGGTGCTATCGTAGTGGGCGGGGTGATTATGCACTTGGCCACAAAGTTCGGGTATACGGATGACTCTCCTATACCCGACTACTGTTTAATGAACATATCTTGGCTAGGCCACTCGGGCTGTAATTCTTTTTCACACACCGTTTATGGTGAAGAAAGGCCCAAAAATATGTACAACTGGCACATCCACCCCAAACCCCTCAAATACTTCCTCTTGCCCAACCCAGAACTCCCCCAACTCCACTTCAAAACAGGCAGACCGGATCAACATTACCTCTTCCCAAACGCCCTCCCACCACATCTTCAAGAACCGGAACAGGAACTCCCCCAAAACCAACCCGATGACGAGCCCTACGAGCAACTCCATAGCCATCCAACCATGAGCCATGATTTCCCAGAACAAAGCCAAAACCCTCCACCACCCGACTTCTTTCAACAACTTCTGGAGGGTCAACAACAACTTCTTACGGGAATAGCCCAAATGGACAACCGGCTCAACCGATTAGAGGAAGAGCAAAGAGCCGGTTTTCAAAGATTGGAGGATGAGCAAAGGGCCGGATTTCAACGTTTGGAGGAGCTCCGGGAGGCCGATAGACACCGGTATGAGGAAGACCAACATAGGTTCTACGGGCCTATGTACTCGTTTATGGCACAGCAGGGATCCTTCCATACCATGGCGAACCCTCCTCCACCACCCTCATGGTATGACCCCACTCATTGGGGTAACTTTGGAGGATCTGGCTCCGGTGGTGGAGGGTACGACAGCGGAGATGGCGGGGACACTTACATGGGAGATGGTGGCCAAGGGAGCGGCTTTGGAGGGAGCTACTACGGAGGAGAAGGCGGGCACTAGGGACAGTGCGTGATTCAAGTGCGGGGGAGACACTCATGATGGTATGTAATTCTCATTTGTACCTAGCACTATGCATGTAATTCTTTTGAACTTTTACACTCAAAAAAAAAAATTAAAGAAAAAAAAAATAAACAAAAGAAAATAAATGCTAGTTAGGTTGAAAACCCAACAAAATGGGCAATCTAAGCAAAAAAGGCTTATAAAAAAAATGAGTGAGTTGGAGAGAATGGAAAATGAAAAGAGGTGCAAGGATGAAAACCTGAAAAGGCTCCTAGGCAAAATGAGAGATATGAGAGAAATGTTTGTTCTTGCAGGCACTCATTGTATCTGTTGGAGATATTTTATTGTGAATCAAGTTGGTCATAGATTAGCTTTATATTTAATCATTGTATTTAAATAGTGCATAAATTAGATAGAAATCAGGCCAAGTGTTAGGCCCATTTAAACAGGCCAAAAGCCTGTTTCGCCTAACCTAAACCTCGCCTATAAAAAGGGAGCCGAGGTTTAGGAAAAGGTTGAACGTCGTACTTATTATTCATAGCCTTACGCTTATATCATTCTGCTGTACGTTCCACGGTTTATCAAAGAAGGTTTTACGGTGATTCATTCTGTGTTCATCCTTACGTTTAATCTTCCTTGTTAGATCGATTATTCATTGCTGTTACAGAAACAGGGACTAACAATTGGTATCAGAGCCGATCGAGAACGATCAGAAGAACTCCTGCAGAATACTCTGTTTTTGTTAACGTAGTTCATTTTGTCGATTTTTTGCTCTGTAATTTTGTTTCTTGTTCAAAAGTTGTAAACGTTACACCTTTGGAATCGCCTTTTCAAAGCGATCAAAGGGTATACTTCAGTTTTTGTTTTACGCAATTTTTGATTTCGAGATATCTCGAGCTAGGCATCTCGACATCCTATTTCTTCACAGGTTCTGCTACGTTTTTCGAGCTGAAAACTTTACCAGAAGATCTCGACATTCAACTCTACAGGAAACTATCTTCAGATTTTGATTATCTGATTTTTACAGGTTGAAAGATTTCGACACTGAGGATTTCGACATCTAGGATTTCGAAATCTTGATTTCGAGAAAAGGTTTCGACATCTGGTCTCGACATTTGACTCATCAGATTAAGATTTCGAGAGATTAACTTCTCGACATTTCAAATCTCGAGATCAGCATCTCGAAATTTGAAATCTCGAGATCCCAAATCTCGAGATCCTTAATCTCGAGCCCAAATCTCGATACCGGGCCTCCTTTATCGAAATCTGAGATTTCGATATTCAGATCTCGACATCTAATTTTTCGAGATTCTGCCTCTGAAAATCTTTTGATCAATTTTCTCGAACGGTCAGTTTAGTACAGCAATGGGTTCAGAATACAATGCACAAGGGAACAGCAGTACCCCTCCTAGCCTCAGGAAGGGAGAATATCAAATGTGGAGGAACAGATTTTTAAACTTCCTCGAGCACAAAGAGAACTCTTCTGCAATGCTCGAATCTTTACTTGAAGGACCAGCTGAATTTTAATTTCAGTTGGTGGAGATCCAGAGAACAATCCTCCTATTTTTCCAGAAATAAGGAGAAAAGTGCCATCTGAATACACAGAAGCCGACAAGCTCAGACTTCGTGGTAATCTTATGGCCAAAACGTATCTCCTTCAAGCAATACCGAACGAGGTTTATGTTCTCATAGATAGCATGCAGACAGCTAAGGAGATGTGGGATGAAATAGAGAAGCTGCTACAAGGCACAAGCATCAGCCTCAAAACAAAGAAGACTACAATTCTCATCGCTTATGACTCCTTCAAAGCAGGACCAGGAGAACCATTGAATGAGACTTACAATAGACTTGTTCAACTGGTAAATGAACTCAGAAAGATCAAAGTATTCAGGTCCAATCTGGAACTAAATATTAGATTCTTATCCAGCCTGCATCCTGTTTGGGAAAAGACAGTGAAGGATGTCAGATCACGGATAGATCTGGACGAAATTGACCTCTGCACACTCTATGAACATCTGAAGCAATTCGTCAACGAGGTTGCATGCGCTGAGGATCATCACACCACAAACCCCTTAGCTCTTGTAATGGATGCTCAGCCTAGAAGGACAACCACTTCACAAAAGAAGAAAAAGAAGAAGGTGGTGGTCGAATCAGATGATGATGAGAGTGACGATGACAAATCTGATCTAGAGGCTGAGCTAGCAGACTTACAGAAGAAGATGGCAATGCTGGCCAAAAGATTTGCAAAGAAGAACACTTCCTCCAACAGACTGAGAACTTCCTCCTCAAACTACAAGCAGAAGAACCATGATCAAGGATCTTCTAGGAAGGCATCATCGGCAGAAGAAGCTCCTAAATGCTATAATTGCGGCAAGCCTGGACATGTGATCAAAGACTGCCGCCTCCCAAAGAAGAAAGATGCTAACTTCTACAAGCAGAAGATGCTGTGGAATAAGCAGAAAATGCTGATGGTGCAGAAAGAAGAAGAAACCTCTGCCATGATTGCTGAGAATGAGAACTGGGCAGAGGATTCTTCTGAGGAGGAGGAAGAGGAAGACAACTATGCTCTTATGGCACGAGTGGAGGGAGATGAAATAAAGGGTGATGCTGCGATCCCCGAAGGCAACTGCTCAACAAGCTCTGTAAGTACTTCACAAATTTATTTAGATAATCAACTGTAGTCCTTACTTGAAAAGGACAGTCTAATCAAAGAACTAAAGGAGAGACTAGACAATAATCATAGAGTTCTGAAGCAGAATCTAGACCAAAAGTCTTCCTTAAGTATTCAACTTGAAATTGCAAAAGATCAAGTCAAAAAGGTGTCTTCAGATTTTGAAAGCTTTGAACTTAAGATAGCTGAATTAACTAAGAAATTTGAGGACAGTGAACGGGAAAAAAGCACAGCAAAGGCTGAATGCGATTTTTTGCATAACAAAAGAAGAACGCTTTTAAATAAAGTAAAAGAACTAGAAGATTTAGCTGCTAGAAGAGGTCAATCTGAACAAACTGTTTTTCTGTTTAACAACAAACAAAAGGATGACCGATTCTATAATGCTAAAACAGGTCTGGGCATAACAAACCCACGTAATCTTAAGAAAGTTAATTGCCTTCAATTCTATAACAAAGATTACATGGGACTAGGGTTTGGCGAGAAAATGTATTTTCGAAGTGATGAAGATTATGCTGAAGCAGAAGAAGAAAAGCGAAAGAAACCAAAACCTGCGATTTCTTGTGATTATCCCTCTGTAAATGAAAAACAACTTTCAGAAGAAAAACCGACTTCCTGCTTTAGTGAATGCCTAGACCCCTATGCTAAAGATATTCCTCACATAGGACATCCTCTAGACCCTCCTCCAAGAGTTGGTATTGCTAAAACTGGTGAGGAACCATGTATTTTTCCCATGGCTCAAAAGCTCAAAAACCTACAGAAAACTCTTGATAACGAGAGA
Organism: Cuscuta europaea; assembly: GCA_945859875.1. Lineage (NCBI taxonomy): Eukaryota > Viridiplantae > Streptophyta > Magnoliopsida > Solanales > Convolvulaceae > Cuscuta > Cuscuta europaea. Next base: position 10,215,616 of record CAMAPE010000080.1, on the reverse strand, counting down.
GAGAGAGAGATTTGAAACTGAAAAGAAAAGTTTTGAGCGCAACTGGCAGGAACTTCTCCAAAAATTTAATGATTTGAGTGAACAGTTTCATGCTAAAACAGACCCTTCTACGACCAAGCCTTCCAGCTCACACACCTCACATGAGAAAAACAATGCTTTTAAAGGTTCGTCCACTCATCTCTCTTCTCCTTTGTTTACAGGGAATGAAGTGAATAAGGAAGGAGAAGAGAAGAATGAGTGGAGGAAAAAGAGGAAGGAAATCGCAGAAGGCAAAAAGAAAGTTTTTGAGAAAAGTGCCAGCCCTATATCTAGTTCAATATTTTACTCAAAAGTTAATTGTAATTCTGTCTCTACAAAGCAAACTTCTAACAGTTCAGTCTTGAGTCCCAAGCTGAATATTTCTGAGACATCTTCTAGACAAAGTTCTATTTATAATACAAGTGTTGCTTATGGTTATTCTGTTCCAGATCCCCATAATTATGAATGTGATATGAATGTTGTTAAATCTAAGCCTTCCAGAAAGCTTAAACCTGAAAAGGAAACCAAGAAAGAAACTTCTAAGGGAACATTTTGTATTCCAGATATGAAATACGCCCTTAGAGTTCATTCTAGGAAACATGTTAATCGGCTTTCTAAGGAGGAGATTTTCAAAACCAAACTCAAAAAACAACCGTTCAATCACAAAGCTCCTGTCTACTCTCCTCCTGAACCTAAACCGAAAAGATGGGTCCCCAAGATAAGACCCGTCAAAACTGAAACTGAAAAATGGGTCCCCAAGATGAGACATACCAAACCTGAATCGAATAGGTGGGTCCACAAACGAAGACCCATCCAAACTAAAACTGAAAGGTGGGTTTCAAATCGTAGACCCATCATAACTAAAACTGATAGGTGGGGTCCAAATCAAGGACCCATCAGAACTACAACTGAAAAGTGGGTCCCCAAACTTAGACCCACAAGGACTAAAATGGAAAGGTGGGTTCACAACATCAGACCCACCAAAATGGAAAGTGGTAGGTGGACTTCAAAAACTAGACACACTGCAAAAGCAGATCTGGCAATTGGAAAGCCCATCGAAGATAGATCTTTTGTTGAAAGAGCAGCTGACCTTGGATCACTGCTCAAAGCAAGTTTTAAAAAGGTGTTTCTTGATAATAAGGAAGGACCCACTCCAAGTTGGGTACCTGATCTTATTTGATTGTTTTGCAGGACGGTCATGTGTGGCACTTAGACTCAGGATGCTCAACCCACATGACCGGAATAAAGCACCTTTTGAGCAACTACACCAACTGCTACGGAGGTAACGTCAGATTCGGGAATGACGCCTCATCTCCTATCCTTGGGTATGGGGACGTCATCTGTGCCAGCGTTACAATAAAAGATGTCTCATTCGTCAAAGGGCTCAAACACAATTTACTGAGCATTGGACAATTCTGTGACAGCAGGATGGAAGTGAGGTTCTTTGCAAAACAATGTTGTGTTCTTGACAGCACAGGAAATACATTATTAACGTGTTACAGAACATCAAATCTGTACACTATTGATCTGAAAAGCGTCCAATACACCACTTCCATCTGTCTGCTGTCCAAAGCTTCAACTGAACAGAACAACCTATGGCACAGACGTCTCTCCCATCTGAACTTCAAACATCTATCAACCTTGTCCTCCAAGAAACTTGTCAAGGGGCTTCCTCTGCTAAAGTCTTCCGCTGAAAATCATTGTAGTGCCTGCAAAATGGGCAAAATGACGCGAAGCTCCCACAAGTCAAAAACTGAACCTTCATCTACTCATCAGTTGCAGCTAATACACATGGATCTGTGTGGACCTATGAGAGTACAAAGCATCAACGGTCGCAAATACACTCTGGTGATCGTTGATGACTTCTCTAGGTATACATGGACAAAATTTCTTCGATCAAAAGACGAAGCTGCGGAAAACATTATGACCTTTATCAGAACGATCCAGAAACTGCTACAACACAGTGTTCGAATTGTCAGAACTGACAATGGTACGGAGTTCAAAAATCAGACTCTCACTGAGTTCTATGAATCACTCGGTATCACTCAGCAATTTGCAGCAGCTAAAACTCCCCAGCAGAACGGAGTTGTTGAGAGAAAGAACAGAACCCTTGTTGAAGCAGCACGCACCATGTTAATCCAATCAAGACGGCCTCACTTCATGTGGGCAGAGGCAATCAATACCGCGTGCTTCACTCAGAACAGAACCTTCATCCACAAGCGCTTCGACAAGACTCCATATGAGATCCTATTCAACAAAACTCCTGATATTTCTTTCCTCAAGGTTTTTGGCTGCAAGTGCTTCATACTCAATGATCGGACAGAGAGAAGTAAGCTGGATCCCAAAGCCAGAGAAGGCGTGTTTATTGGCTACTCACTGCAATCCAAAGCTTACAGAGTCTATCTCAGAGACAAGCGGACTGTCATCGAGAGTGTAAATGTTACATTCTATGAAATGGCAGACTTTGCTATTGAACATCTCCAGACCGATCCATCCACTGTTGTACCAGTAGCTTCTGATAAAGCTGAACCAAACACCGAACACGACGATGTGATTCTCGACTCTCTCTTCAGAAACTTTTACGAGAACTCACAATTTCCACCTCCTGCATACACTCCAGAGTCAACATCAACTCCAATAGCAGAGATTCCGCTCCTCACAGGACCATATGACGTACCATCCACACCCTCAACCCCTCAAACCAATCCCAGAGGTGTGGATGATCACGGCTTTTCCATAAGTCCGGAATCATCTCCACTACACACCACAGCTGCCCCAGAGCCTTCAAATTCATATCAGGACTCAGATCAACCAATAATTACTCCAACTCCTCTAGCTCATGAGAGGAAGTGGACAAGAGCACATCCTGTTGAACAAATAATAGGTAATCCAAGTCAAGGTTTGCGAACGAGATCAGCAACAACAAATGAATGTCACTATGCATGCTTTCTAAGCAAGAATGAACCATCCAAAGTCTCAGAGGCACTCGCTGATCCAGATTGGGTGATTGCCATGCAAGATGAGCTCAATCAATTTGACAGACTAGATGTATGGACACTCGTGCCTAAACCCCCTCAGAAAACCATCATCGGCACAAAATGGGTGTTCAAGAACAAGAAGGACGAAGAAGGCATAGTGATAAGAAACAAGGCACGACTGGTCGCTAAAGGATATAATCAGCAAGAGGGCATAGACTATGATGAAACATTTGCACCCGTAGCAAGAATTGAAGCAATCCGTCTTTTTCTTGCGTACGCGGCCCACAAGAACTTTACTGTCTTTCAAATGGATGTCAAGACTGCCTTTCTAAATGGAGTCTTGGAAGAAGAAGTCTATGTCTCTCAACCTGAAGGATTCGTAGATCCCAGATATCCCGACCATGTGTACAAGCTAAAGAAAGCTCTGTATGGGTTAAAACAGGCACCAAGAGCTTGGTATGATGCATTAACCGAATTTCTGATTGACTCAGGTTTCTCAAAAGGGAAGATAGATACCACACTTTTCATCAAGCGACAGAAGTCTGACATCATCCTGATTCAGATCTATGTTGATGACATTATCTTCGCCTCCTCAAATCCACGCCTGTGCAAACACTTTGAGAAACTGATGAAAACCAAGTTCGAGATGAGCATGATGGGAGAACTGAATTTCTTCCTAGGCCTGCAAGTAAGACAACTCTCTGACGGCATTTTCATCAATCAGTCAAAGTATATTCTGGAAATGCTTAAGAGATTCAACATTGATAGCAAATCTTCCATGACGAACCCCATGTCCCCAAACAACAAACTGGACTCAGACCCCTCCGGGAAGCCAGTCGATGCTACAAACTACAGGGCCATCATTGGATCTTTGCTATATCTCACATCAAGCAGGCCTGACATTGTCTTCTCCACATGCTTATGTGCACGCTTTCAGGCAAATCCGAAGGAATCCCATCTGACCGCTGTTCGAAGAATTTTGAGATACCTCAAAGGCACTGTGAATCTAGGCCTTTGGTATCCCAAGCACTCAGGTTTTGACCTAGTCGGATATTCGGATGCTGACTTTGCTGGTTGCCGGATGGACCGCAAAAGTACATCGGGGGCAGTCCAATTCTTGGGCGATAAGTTAGTCTGCTGGTCTTCCAAGAAACAGAACTGTGTGTCAACATCTACGGCCGAGGCAGAATACGTCGCGGCTGCTAGCTGTTGTTCACAAATATTATGGATGAAGACCCAGCTAAAGGACTACGGTTACACACTCCGCCATATCCCGATCTACAGTGACTCTCAAAGCGCCATAGCCATCACCAGCAACCCAGTTCATCACTCCCGCACCAAACACATCGACCTGCGCTATCATTTCATCAAGGATCATGTGGAGAAAGGAGACATTGACATGTATTTTGTAAGCTCAGAGCTTCAACTGGCTGACTTGTTCACTAAGGCATTGGATGAAAAACGATTCCAGTTCCTAGTCTCCAAGTTGGGCATGTTGAACCTCGAGCCCGTCTAATTTTGTCTCCACTGATCTAAAAAGTGTGTGTGTGTGTGGGATTTGTAAATAGTGTGTGTGCGTTGCATGTGTTGAGGGGGAGAAAACCAGAAAAATAACAAAAAATAGTGTGTGTGCGTTGCATGTGTTGAGGGGGAGAAAACCAGAAAAATAACAAAAAATAGTGTGTGTGCGTTGCATGTGTTGAGGGGGAGAAAACCAGAAAAATAACAAAAAATAGTGTGTGTGCGTCGCATTTTGTACATAGTGTGTGTTGCATGTGTGTGTTTTTTTTTGGGTATCCAAATCGAGGGGGAGATTTTTTTCTTAAGGGCCAAATTTTTCAAAAAGTTTTTAAAAAAAAAAAAAGAAAACCCAGATCTCTGTTTTCGGGCCATACTATCAAACTGTTTCGCAAGCCCATTTTTCGTCTATAAAAGGGTCCCGAGAACGCTGAGGCTTCTCATTACCGTCTCTGCCTTCTTAGAGTTCTCGAGATCCTTCACTCAAAATCAATCTTCCTCCTCTCGCTTCCAAAGGTAGTCGATACTCTGTACTTCACTAAATAGTTTTCGAACCTCGTCTCAAATCAAACAAAGGAACCTTCTTGACCTTGTTTCGCCAAATCTCGCAAACGAACAATGAACTCGGAACTGTGTTTTTGTGATTTTATGTGTTTTTGTTTGATTGCAGGTGGTTTCGTCTTCGGTCGAAAGGCAAAACGTCTCGATTTCTTTAGTTTTAAAGCTCAGGATCTCAATCTCGTCGTTTGAACTTCGTGATGAGATCTCGAGATTTAAAACTCGAGATTGAGATCTCGAGATTTAAAACTCGAGATTGAGATCTCGAGATTTAAAACTCGAGATTGAGATCTCGAGATTTAAAACTCGAGATTGAGATCTCGAGATTTAAAACTCGAGATTGAGATCTCGAGATTTAAAACTCGAGATTGAGATCTCGAGATTTAAAACTCGAGATTGAGATCTCGAGATTTAAAACTCGAGATTGAGATCTCGAGATTTAAAACTCGAGATTGAGATCTCGAGACTTAAAACTCGAGATAAGGTTTTCGAGCTTTTGCCTTAGCCGATTTTGACCACCACCTGCACTCCACTCTTGAGAACCAAACCAAACGACAGTTCATCTAATTTCAGGAAACCAAAAATAAAAATGGACTTTTGCATTGACCCATGTTTTTCCACAGCTCATAATGGCAGGTACACAAAAGAGACATAACATTGACGACGCCATCTACCCACAAGATAGGTGGGTCAAGGTGCTGGACAACAACTTCCAGCTGGATCTGACTGTCTTCAAGTGCCAGGATCCAGTCATCCCCGGGATTCTGAAGCGCCACTATCTCTGGACCGCCTTCCACAAATCAAAGTCGGTGCCAGAAATCTACCTCCAACAAGTATGGGGACATATGCGCACCGAGTCCACAAAAGACCGCACTAAAATCCTCACAAAGCTCAACAACATGAGGATTGTCCTGACTCCAGCAACTCTACGCTCTACACTGGCGCTCCCCGAACATGACAGCTACGATCCTCTTCCCTCTATTCCGGATCTTCTCAAAGATGTCGCGGCTCTGGGTTATGACTCTCTACTACCAAAATTGTCAAACTTCAATGGAGCATACCTTTATCGTCCCTGGAAGAGCCTATTCGGGCTAGTCAAAAAGTGCCTCTCTCCAAAACATGCCGGACTGGACAAATGCAACAAGCAAATACTCTGCGTCTTCCACGGCATCGCATATAACAAGAAGTATGACATGGCTCAGCTCTTTTTCTCAGAGCTGATGGATCTTGTAAAAGCCAAAGAGAAAAACAAGTCAGGCACCATTCCATACGCCAGGTGGTTGGGGCTAATCATCCTCGACTGCATGACCGCAAACACATCCATTCCCAGACGTATTGATGAACCGCATTTCACAGCTCCAAAGCTCCAATACTTCAAAGCTGATAAGAAAGCAGCTAAGGGACTGCGGATTCCGGATGCTCTGCTCAACCTGGCAAATCAGTCAAATCCAATCATCATCGCATACAAGGAAAACCTTGAGAGAACAGTCCCTATGGTTCAGAAAAACCCATCTGGACCTACCCAGGGGACTAAACCGAGAGTAAGTAAGGGTCCCAAGAGCGCCCCAAAGCCACAAAAGCCAGTGGCACGACGGCCCGATGAAGGAGAGTCCGATGAATCTCTCGAGAGGACTCGGACAACTGAGGGCAAACCGACGAACGCTGAGGAATCTGCTGATGACTCGCTCAGCTCGGCCAACAAAGAGGCTGACGACGAGGCTTCCGATAGCATGGCCAGAAGTGACAACGATGATGATGATGATGACGATGATGTTGACGATGTGGACCACACTTTCGCTCTCATCAAAAAGGGTAAGCTGCCTATTGAATCTCCTCCGAAGAAAATCACCGCTGAGGATGCAGCTCCCATTATTGCTACACGCCCCAAAGAGCTCGTCATCAAAACCACGGCGGCCAGTCACAAAATCGAAAGTGCTACTGGCATCATCAGGGAGCAGCGCATCAAAGCGAAAAATGATGTTGCACAGTCACTCAACTCCAAGAAGCGACGCCTCGTCAAAAGACACCTTGTAGACGAGGACGAAATGCATATCTTCGCTGATTGTCAACCCTTCATAAATATAAGCCGAGCTGAATCTTTAAGTGCAGGAGCCGATATTTTCGGTTCCCGGGTAGAAGTCGCAGCATCTGGCTCAACTGCGCAAGCACAACCTTCTTCCAGCCACTCGATAGCCTCCCAACAGGCTATTGTTTTAAAACAGCGGGACTCACCCACCTCTCTGGTTCCCTCCGAACCAGTCGAGCGAACTAGTGGCCAACAGCCCGAGGTCACCACCACTTCCTTGCGCACATCGAGTCTAGGTGTCACACTCCCTACTTTTTCAAATTTTTCTAGGACACCTACACTATTCACCGCACATACAGGTGCACGCACCCTGGAAGCAACGACCAGAGTACCAACGATGACGGTCGGAAGCCCTGCTACGCCCACAATGACTCCATCATTGAATGCAGGCCACACATCAGCTCTCTTCACTGATGCTGTGACAACAGTTACAACCCCTGTAACTGAACACCTCACTACCGAAGACGTCACCGTTCTTATGCACCGTTTCTTGGATTCCACCATTAAGCCATGGGTGCAACAAGCATTTACCGCTTGGGCACAAGAATCCAAGACCACCCCGGCAGTGCATAGTGAACACAGCCAGCCTGACCAACACCCATCACCTTCTCACACCAAAACTCAAACCTCTCCAGTCATATCCGCCACCTCCACCAAAGTCCATAGCCATATCTCTTCTCGGGGAACCCATGATACAGAACAAGTATCATCCCCACACCCGACCACACCTCCCATCGAACTACTATCCCAACCCTTCGAAGTCCTGGCATCGATCTTGCTGGATCATCTCCTAAACATACCCCACACTGACCTCACTCCCTACCAGCAAGGCGTCCTTACTGCCCTTCTCGCTAATCCGGACACCAAGGGCACCTGCCGTGAAAGTCCCCGTGGTCGCAAACGTTCACATGAGGATCCCGATGATCCGGAACCTCATGAGGGGGAGAACAAGAGGCCACGGATACTCGAGCAAGGTGCCTCTACCACTCATAGCCCCCAAACCGAACAACCTGAGACTATCATCAACCAACCACCACCATCCCCTTGCCAAAACCAAGCCTATCTCTCTAGCGTGGTCGAGCTAGACAAAACATCCTGAGGCATATCTCCCAGAGATACTGTTCGAGGAGGGGATGGAAGTCCTGATGATGCTACCACTGGTACATCCTTCACATCAGGCCATCAGTTGGAACCTAGTTCTAAGCTGATGTCAACGGGCAATCCAAGTGAACCCGGCAGAGCTACCAAGGAACAATCACCGCCTCAAAAGCAGCAAAGAGTTCCATACATCCCCCCAGGCAAAGACATCCATGATGCACTGGAGGAGGCGGTGATATACGACAAATGGCCGAGAAAATGGACAGAATGGGATGATCTCCGGGTTGAAGCCGAGCAAGAGGACATGCAAAGGAACTGGTGGCTACGAGAGCTTATTAACAAATGCTCTGAAGATATCATTAGGCTCGAGGACGATGAACGCAAGGAAGGGGAGAACTACAAGGAATCCCAGAAAGCTCTTGAATCAGTCGTAAGACAATCAGCAGGAAGACTTCCCAAGACAGAGAAACCCTGGGACAACGTTCGAATCAAAGCCCCCTTCCAAGAAGAAATCAGAGAGCATATCTGGCGTAGACCAGACAAAGTCAAGCCACTGAACGAACTGAAGCTAAGAGGCCTTACACACTTGAAAGGAAAACAGGCTGGAGGTCATCTGCATATGTTGCTGCAAAGGTCAACCGGTACACAGAGAGAACTTATGGAACAAGATCTGAAGTCGAATATTCTCCCGATTCATCAAATTCTACAAGTGAAAGCTGAAGACTATCATGGAGTAACATTCTACACTTTCAGACTTCAACGCACCGATGGGAGCGAATTCACTTGTCAAGAGAACGACTTCATCATGCTGAAACCGGATGACATCTACCAAATGCTCATGGCATACAGATACCTTCCAGTCAGGCAAAACATAGTATACAGCGAAGGCCTCGCAGCTATCAAGAGATTCATGCTTAGACAGATCCGAGTACACTCCTCACATGACCTACAAATGGCTATTGAATGCAATCTAAAGAAGACAAACCTGACAAAGCCAAAACTGTATGGTCCAGAACTTGAAGATTTCCCAGCCTATCACATCTTCTTCAAACCGCCAGCAGTCACCTACCTGAACCACAAGAACGAAAAGCGTCTGATGGTAGTCAGTGAAATCGAGAAATACTGCGACAGAACACTGAAGATAATCAGAGAGCAGATTCTACAGATGAAGGCAAAGCTGGAAGAAAATCTTCAAGAGGCATCGTCTTATGTTCAAAAGGAACACTCTACTGTGGAGACAATTTTAAAGGCCATTGACGATCGCCTCGAAAAGAGAAATATGCTAAGACAATATGAACATGCACTTGGATTAAGGAAGCACTACTTCAAGTCACAGAAGCAATAAGAGAATGACACTTGATCACAAAGGGGGAGATTGTTGGAGATATTTTATTGTGAATCAAGTTGGTCATAGATTAGCTTTATATTTAATCATTGTATTTAAATAGTGCATAAATTAGATAGAAATCAGGCCAAGTGTTAGGCCCATTTAAACAGGCCAAAAGCCTGTTTCGCCTAACCTAAACCTCGCCTATAAAAAGGGAGCCGAGGTTTAGGAAAAGGTTGAACGTCGTACTTATTATTCATAGCCTTACGCTTATATCATTCTGCTGTACGTTCCACGGTTTATCAAAGAAGGTTTTACGGTGATTCATTCTGTGTTCATCCTTACGTTTAATCTTCCTTGTTAGATCGATTATTCATTGCTGTTACAGAAACAGGGACTAACAGTATCCTTATGAAGAATATGAAGATTCAAGATAAAGAAGAAGAGAGGAGGAGAAAAGAAGACAACACTAGGAGGCCATTAAACCCAAGATGCTCTTTTGTGATTTGAGTTTAAAACTCATTTTTCTTTGTAATCCTTGGTGGTCTTTGTGTTTGTATTATATTTTTGTTGAACTGTGGAACTTTTGGACAAACATTGACACTTGTAAACATTTGATCTTACTCGAGACGAGTAAAGGTTTAAGTGTGGGGGAGTTGATACGTTCGTAATTTCCATTTCTATGTTTATGTTTTTAATTAGTTTTGCTTGACTTTTACTTTGGAAATTACACACTTTTGGTGTAATAGATTAGATTGTTAAATTCTTGTAAATAGGTTAGATTAGACATATTCTGAGCTTAAGCAGGTTTTGGTCACCCAAAGTACAGTTGGTGAACCCAAAAAGTGAAGAGAAGGTGCAAAAGTTCAAAGACAAAAGAAGATCCTGAATTTTGGTCTATACTCGGTCGAGTATTAGCTATACTCGATCGGGTATTAGGATGGAACTTCAAATCGGATCAGATCCGAAGACAAAGGAACATGTAGGGAAGATTTTGACCACGATTCTATGTCTATACCCGATCGGGTACACCGACATACCCGATCGGGTATGCCTTTAAATTGCAAACGAAGATCGGTCGAGTATAGCCCGAATACCACTTTCTAAGCATACTCGACCGGGTATTCATATATACTTGATCGGGTATACACTTAGAAAACAGCCTGAAACCGGTCGAGTATGCCTCGGATCGGGTGTTACACACATACTCGATCGGGTACCATGTATATACCCGATCGAGTACCCGAATCTCATCCCAAAAACCTATAAATACACCTCCTTTCCTTCACAAAAAGATATCCAATCCCTTTTTACATCTAAGCTCAGTATAGAATAGCTCTTTCTTTATATTTTTCATCATGTTTAGTCTCCAAATGAGGAGCTAAACTCTTCCATCTTGGTTTTGCTACTTTGAAGCTTAATGAATTTGTAAGTTGTGAGTTATTTTCTTTAATCTTCTTCCTTGAATATTAATTCTTCCTTTCAAAATACTATCTCTATATCAAAGTTGGGGAGTGTTACTAAGATGACAATTAGTTAACATCTTGACATTGGTTATAGTAATAGCTATTTCTTCCTCTATGATAATATTGGGGAGTGTTACTAAGATGACAATTAGTTAACATCTTGATATTAATCATAGTAGGATTCATATATTTTAATATTCTTCCTTGAGTATTAATTAATTCCCATTCATATTTCATGTTAATATCTTAAACATTACTTAAAGTATCACCTAGTATTGTTTCTCATATTAATTATTACTAGAATCAATCGGTTAATACGCTTGTTATTAATCCGGTTCTTTCAACGGTAGTAAACTTGGAATATTAATGCATGCATCTCATGGTTAATATGCCAAGGGGAATTAATTATATTGATTAAACCAATAAACCGCTTGTGTTGAGGGTATCAATCTCAATCGTTTTCATCTTAAGTTTATTGCTACTATCAAGTTAATATACGGCGCTTGTTCTATATTGACTCGATAGTAAGTTTTATTAATGAACGCATCTCGTTATTAATAACTACCCTCGATGAACTGGATATACTCCTCGATTGAGTATTCGAGAGGAAGATAGTTAAAGATATAACCGGGATCGACGAACATTTCATTAAGTGGATAAAAGCAAGACCAAGTCTTCATCTCATTGCATTAAACTCATATAGGTTGTTTATCTTAGTGTTGTTAAAACAAACAAATCTAAACCCCCCTTTGTTACTACTTTTATAAAAGAAAAGTATTCCTTTCCCTGTGGATACGAACCTTACTACACTATACTACGTATTAGTGTCGTATTGATTATTTATTTTGAGTGCACCTAACGACGAGTGCACATCAGTGACAGTCCGTCAACAATGGTGGTCATCCTCTCCCTTTTCTCTGCGAACCTGGGTAGGACTTCCAGTTCGCATCTCATCCCTGTCAGTACATTTTTCTGAAGAGTTGCCTTTTGTTCCTTGGAAAGATCGGAGAAGCTCAAGAAAGCCATGGAGTTTTTAGCGGTTTGAGAGTTTTGGAGAGATAAGAGTTCAAAAGCTTGAGAGTTATGAGAGTAGTAACGGTTTAGGTTTGCGAAAGGGGATTTTATGGATACGGGTTAGTGGACGTTTGAGATAATTTACGGTTCCAAGGTACTAATAAATGTAAAAAGGGGCGCAGTAAATATTATGCGGCTGGATACCGTTTTAAGGGTAAAAGGGTAAAAGACCTTTAATAATTTACTAGGTCACCCGGTTTTCAGAAATTTTCTAAGTCCACAACCTTCTGTTAGACATAAGAGGAGGTTTTCTGTAGAAAGGGTTTCTGTTGCAGAGGTGTTCTGCCAGGGTAGGGAACAGATGGGGTTAACAGAAGGGGTTCTTCAATAGGTATTCTGTTAACAGGAAATTAGCAACAGAAGGCCTTTCTTTTCAGCTCTCCCTTGGAATCTCATCCATCATTCCCAATTCCTCTCTCAGTTTGTTGAACCTAGCCTTAGGAAGAGGCTTTGTCAGGATATCTGCAAGCTGATCTTCTGTTGGCACATGTTCCATGCAAATGTGCTTCTTCTCAACATGATCTCTGATGAAGTGATGTCTGATCTCAATGTGCTTTGTCCTGGAGTGAAGAACTGGATTTTGAGTGATAGCAATGGCACTAGTGTTGTCACACAACAGCTTGATCTCCTTTGCTTGAATTCCATAGTCCTTTAGTTGTTGCTTCATCCAGAGTAGCTGAGCACAGCAACTCCCAGCTGCAATGTACTCAGCCTCAGCTGTACTCGTTGAGATTGAGTTCTTCTTCTTGCTAAACCAGGAAACAAGCCTTCCTCCTAGCAATTGGCAATGACCAGAGGTGCTCTTTCTGTCTAGTCTGCAACCTGCACAATCTGAGTCAGAATAACCAATTAGTTCAAAGTTACCTCCCATGGGATACCATAGGCCTGCATTTGGATTTCCTTTGATGTATCTGATGATTCTCTTTGCAGCACTTAGATGGCTTTCCTTGGGCTTTGATTGATATATGGCACAGATTCCAACAGAGAATGAGATGTCTGGTCTGCTTGCAGTTAGATACAACAGAGATCCTATGATTCCTCTGTAGGTTGTTGCATCTATATCCTTTCCTTCATCATCTGGACCAATTCCTTGTGAGGTGTTCATGGGAATCTTCACTGAGGATTTGCCTTCCACTCCAAACTTCTTGATCAGGTCTCTGGTATACTTCCCTTGATTGATAAAGATTCCTTCTGGAACTTGTTTGACTTGAAGTCCTAGGAAGTAACTGAGTTCTCCCATCATACTCATTTCAAATTGACTCTGCATCACTTGAGAAAATTTCTTGCACAGTTCTGGATTAGTACTACCAAATATAATATCATCAACATATATTTGTACTAACAGAATATGATTAGCAACAGAGATTTGAAATAGAGTTTTGTCAACCTTTCCTTTAGTAAACCCATGGTTCACTAGGAAAAGGGACAATGTGTCATACCAGGCTCTGGGAGCTTGCTTAAGACCATAGAGAGACTTTTTAAGCTTGTAGACACAATAGGAGTGAGTAGGAATGACAAAACCTGGTGGTTGTTCCACATAAACTTCCTCTTCAAGATCTCCATTCAGAAATGCACTCTTGACATCCATCTGGTAGACCTTGATGTTGTTGTAGGCAGCATAGGCTAGAAAGATTCTGATGGCTTCAAGTCTGGCAACTGGTGCAAAAGTCTCATCAAAATCTATTCCTTCTTCTTGACAATATCCTTTAGCTACCAGCCTTGCTTTATTCCTTACAATGTTGCCATCTTCATCTGCTTTGTTCTTGAATACCCATTTGGTTCCAATGACATTCTGGTGCTTTGGCCTAGGAACAAGTTCCCATACTTTGTTCCTTTCAAACTGAGTAAGCTCTTCTTGCATAGCATTGATCCAATCTGAGTCTGCAAGAGCTTCTTCAACAGTCATAGGTTCCATTTGAGATATATAGCAGGCAAGCATTGCTTCTCTTCTTGATGTGGATCTGGTTTGAACTCCACTTCTGATTTGACCAATCACTTGGTTAGGGGGATGATCTCTTAACCATGTTAGGTCAGGTTCTGTCAGCTGCTGTCTTGGTCTCTCTGGTTCCTCATCTTCAGAGTCTTCATCTTCATTCAACAGAAGGGGGTTTGGTGCAGGTGTTGGAAATGCAGGATTATCTGCTACCTCTTCCGTTGGTTCTGGTGTTCTGTCTTCTATGCTTACTTCCTTGAGGATCTCTGTTACCTCTTTAACAGAGATGCTTTCATCAAACTTCACATGTATAGATTCTTCAACATGTAGGGTCCTTCTGTTGAGTACTCTATAGGCTTTACTGGTGTTTGAATAGCCTATAAAGACTCCTTCATCAGCCTTCTCTTGAAAGACTTTCAGATGCTCCTTTCCATTGTTAAGAATGTAGCACTTGCATCCAAATACATGAAAGTAGCTGATGTTGGGTTTTCTTCTCTTCCAGAGTTCATAAGGGGTCTTCTGGTGATTCTTGTTGATCATGCTTCTGTTCTGAGTATAGCATGCAGTGTTGATTGCTTCAGCCCAATATCTCATAAGCAATCCAGATTCTGCAATCATTGTTCTTGCAGCTTCTTTTAGAGTTCTGTTCCTTCTTTCTGCTACGCCATTCTGTTGAGGGGTTCTGGCGGCAGAAAGTTGATGAAAAGTCCCATTCCGATCACAGAAGTCCTTTATGACTTGGTTGACAAATTCAGTTCCCATGTCTGATCTGATTGTCTTCACCTTCAAATTCTTCTCAGTCTGAAGTTGCTTTAACAGAGATGGCAACTTCTGAAGAGTTTCATTTTTCTTTGATAGAAAAATAGTCCATGTATATCTGGAGTAGTCATCAACCATGACTAGGGTATATTTCTTGCCACCAACACTTGGAGTCTCAACAGGTCCAAATAAATCCATGTGAATCAGATTTAGAGGATTTGTAGAAAGATCTCCAGCAATGGGTTTGAACGAGTTCTTCACTTGTTTGCCCTTCTGGCATGCACTGCAGAGGGTCTCCTTCTTGTACACAATGTCTGGTAGCCCTTCTACAATGTGTTCTCTGGCCAGTTTGTTGATTGTTTTGAAATTCAAATGGTTGAGCTTTTTGTGCCAGTCCCAGCTCAGTTTTGAATCTCCTTTGGCTATCAGTCAAACTCCATCCTTTGCAGTGTTCCAATCAACTACATAAATATTCTTCTTCCTTGATGCTGTCAGAACCACTTCATTTGTTGTCTCATGCTTCACATAGCAGAAGTCCTTGGTGAATTCAACAGTGTAGCCTTTGTCACAGAATTGGCTAGCACTTAGCAAGTTGAACTTCAGTCCTTTGACATATGAGACATCATCAATGACTATCTGGTTCTTGATCAGCTTCCCTCTTCCTTTTGTTTGACCTTCTTTGTCATTACCTCCAAAGGTAACTCTAGGTCCTTTGCATTTCTGGAACTCAGTTAGGCAACTTCTGTCACCTGTCATGTGCCTGGAGCATCCACTATCAATAAACCATTCTTGTTCAGAGATGGCTCCAGCACACAGTTCCTGCAAGATCAAAAGAAATATTTAGGTACCCAAGCAATGCTGGGTCCTGGGGGGTCATGGAGTCTGGGTAGTTGGTACCATTTTGGTCTCATCAAGTGAAACCTTGGTGGGTGGTACCCATTGTCCACCTGGTAGTTATAGTAAACTGAAGTGTGATTCACTTTGGGCAGATGCTTGTGAGGGTCATGATTCCTGTTTACATACTTTTGCATAGCTTTCTTTGTTGGAAAGAAGTCCCATATATTATCAAGAGCAGAGGGACGGTTAGCCTTGGGCTTCTGAAGTTGACCAGCCAACCTCTTCTGCCTGAAGTTAACTCTCTCTTGATATTTGCCCTTCTGGTGATCATTTCTGGCACGATTGACATGAGGTTGTCTGTCAATGAATGGTCTTTTATTTTTGTTATCTTGAAAACCTTTTCTGTTGTTAGGTTTTCTGCCAGGTTCATTATTTTTCAAAAGGGGTTTCTGTTGGACCTTTATCTTTCCCTTTTCTGGTCTGACTTCCTCATGAACAACCTTGGTGCCAGATACACCAGCTTGACAGATGGGGCTAGAAATCAGTGGTACTATGACCTTATCTGCCTTAACAACACTGGTGCTAGGCATTACAGAAGGCTCACCTGATTCTGTTGAGCCATAACCAAGACCAAAACCAGTGCCAATCTGTTGATCAAGTACAATCTTTTCCATGGAAGACTGGGCCTTCTGGTAAGCTTTGTACTTAATCTCGAGAGGCTCTATTTCTCTTAGTCTCTTGAGAAGAGAAACATTTTCAGTCTCCAGTTGATCTCTTTCCTTAATTAGAAGATTGATTTTGATCTCAACCTCCTTCTTTAAGTCAAGAATTTCAGCTTTTAACTTACTGTTTTCTTCTGTTACAGAGGAATAAGTGGCTTGTATGGCCTTAAACTCTTCCCAAAATTCTGACATTGAATCAGAATCAAAAGCTAAGCCTACCGAAGAAAAACTAGATTCAGAAGTAGAGGTTACCTCATCATCAGAATGAGCCATGAGGCAAAGGTCTTCTGTCTCATTATCAAGGCAACAGAAGGCCTCATCAGAATCTGAGTCAGAACTGGATTCTGTTTCTAACAGAGGGTCTTTCTCTAGCTGTTCTGTCACAAGTGCCTTTCTCCTTCTGGAGTTGTCTTCGTACTTCTTCTTTTCTCCATCCTGTCCTTGTTTCTTGGACACCCTTGGATGGGGACAATCAGCCTTGAAGTGACCAGGTTGTCTGCAATTGTAACAGAGAAGCTCACCACTGCTTTCTGTTGATTTGACCTTCTGGTATGGCTTTCTGTTGAAAGATGGACTCCTTCCATCTTTGGGATTCTTCATAAACTTTTTGAATCTCCTGGCAAAGGCAGCCATATATTCGTCAGATAAAAGTACTGAAGGGTCAAAATCATTTACCTTTGATGTGCTGGCAGTGAGGGCTGTAGTGGTCCTCTCTTCTGGTACATCTTCCTTTTCTTCAGTCATTTAAAACTCATGAGCTTTGAGATCTGAAATGAGCTTATCAGTGGGATAAGTCTTTACATCCTTGCTGGCTTGGACAGCAACTACCTTCATTTTCCATGCTGAGGGCAGTCCCCTCAACACCTTCAGGTTGATCTCCTTGGTGGTGAGTTCCTGGCCAAGCTCAAAGATCTCTCCAGTGAGAGTGAGGAGCCTGTCATACATCTTGGAGATGCTTTCACCAGGGAGAAGTTTGAAGTCATCAAACTTCTTGTTGGCTATAGTCAGTTTGTTGTCCTTCTCTTGCTCATCACCAGCTCCAATGAGCTCAAGAGTATCCCAGATTTCTTTTGCCGTTTTGCACTTCTTTATTCTGTTGAAGTACCTATCATCAATGGACTTGTAGAGGATGTCCTTAGCAATATTGTCTAGATTGTACTTTCTCCTCTCTTCAGTGGTCCATTCTGACTTGGCTTTACTGATCATCTGGGGTCTGGTGTTGTCAATAGCATGCTCAGGATTGACCTTCTGGAAGCTTGTGAAAGGGCCAATGTCTAGAACTTCCCACATCTCATCATGTAGAGCACAGAGATGTGCTTTCATCCGGATCCTCCAATCATCAAACTTAAGATCTGAAAACATAAGATTCTTGGACAAGGAGTGGTCCATTATATCAGATAGAAATGAGGTCAAACAGAAAAACAAGTGGATCTTTGTTCAGCAAATAACCTAAGAGATTATTAGAACAAGGAGGCTCTGATACCACTTGTTGGTCCCGGTTGTACTGGATACAGTCTAGAGGGGGGGGGGGTGAATAGACTGTATTGGTTTTTAGCTTTTTAAACTAAGTACCAGATTTTACAGAATAGCCTGTTCTGTTGACAGAACAGACTGGCAGCGGATGGGGTTCTGGTAGGGGGTTCTGTTGATTTAGCCTCAGAGAAGAAAAGGCAGTAGGCCTTCTGTTAACTCGTAGGACAAGTTCTGCTGAACACAGATACCAAGTCTGAGGAGTTAGACAGTTCTATCTAAGTGCAAATATTAAAACAGTAAGTAAATGACACCAGGGATTTTTATAGTGGTTCAAGGAACAACTTGTTCCTCTAGTCCACTGTTCCACTAAGCTGTAAAAACTTCCGTTTATAAAGCCTTAGTCCTAGCACTTAAGAAGCTCTCCACGTCTTCTTCAAGTCTAGATGTCTCCTGGGATGCACTGCCTGGCTTCCTTTAAGACTGGTCCTTTCACTGAGCTTCCTGGAAGTATCACCACTTCACTACTCCAGTTACTTGGACGTCCTTCTTGTAGCAAGAAGAGTTTCTGTTGAAACAGGGGTTCCTCCAACTAGCTTCGTTACAAAGGATTTGTATGTGATGAGCTTGAAGAGTTGAAGAACACTTGGAACTTTGCTTGAGTTGGAAAAAGTATTTTTCCAACTTTTGCCTTCTCTTGTAGAAGATGATGAAGTGTTAATCTCAAGGAGGCTTTTTGCTTTTCAGAGTTTGAATTTCTTGTATGAAAAGTTGTAGCAATGGTTAGCAAAAGTTGCAAAGTTATCCGGTTGTTCTTCGTAGTGTATCTTTTATACTGAGGTTGTCTTCCCGTTGGAGGAGTAGGAGGACAACTGCATTAAATGAGCGATCAGTTGACTTGACTAGTAGAGCCCGGTAAAGTTGGCGGGTTACTATTTTGGGATAAAGTATTCCTGACATTGCGGCCAATCATCTGCAATTACTCTACGGAGCATGGGGAGCATTAAATGAGCGTTTAATGCGCGTACTGTAGCTTTTCCGTTCAATACTCCTAGCCGTTGAAGAAATCTTTTGGTTGACTTCCCGGTTCTGTGGAATTCTTCTAAGTGTCAGACCTTCTGGTGTCTTTAACTGAGAGTAGAACAGAGGAGGTCTGGAGCACTTCTGTTGAGAGTATATTCAACAGAGACCCAGATGGGTTTCTGTCAGAGTAAAGACTAACAGAGACCCTGAGGTCTTCTATTCTGGAGCAGAGAACCAAAGGTCCTCTGTTTCAATAATGCCTTACGAGGGTCTTCTGCTCTTGGAGCCCTTCTGCTCAGAAGGTCTTCTGCTTTGAAGGCATTCTGCCAAGTCGATTACACTAAGAACTTTACAAATGAAAATTCTAATACATTAAGTCTAAATAGGGGTACTCTAAAGTCCTAATTAATCTAGCATCATCAAAATCTAAATACAAATATTCCTTACATTTTCTTAACCGTCACTCAGAATGAACTTCCTTAGCATCAACGATCTTTCTAAGGAAGAAGCTAAGACCCTCATCGCCAACATTGTCTCCGGCATGAAGGTCGACATGTCTTCTCTTCCACTACTGGCAGAAAATCAAAAGAGGATGACCAAGATCATCCAAGGGATGACTGACTCTCAACTTTCAAAGGTTGTTGCTCATCCCTACGAGCACTTCAGCATCAAAGACGTGGCTGAGTTCTACCTCAACGCCACCATCTCCAGGACTGGAATTCACTCCTCAGTGCAGGGTCAACGCATTTTCCTGAATGCAGATGCTCTGAACGAGTTCTTTGGAGTTCAACTAGACTCCCAAGACCCGGAAGCCAAAAATCTCCTTACTCTTGACTCAGTGGAAGTCTCCACTGAAGGATTTGTTCAGACATACTGTCACCCGGAGGCTGCCGGACTGGACAAACTGTACATGAAGAAATTCCTGCTGCAGAAGGACTATGAGAAACTTGTCAGCATTCTGCACCGGTGCTTGTGGTGCAAAACAACTTCAACAGACGAGATGAACAAAAACAATGCCAAGGCGATCTTTGCAGTTCACCATGGCATGAACATCAATTGGGGCGAGGTAATCTTTGGCTCCCTGACTGAATTCATAAAGAAGAAGGACTCAGAAACAGGTCTTTTTTCAACCAAGATGGGACATGGGCTTCTCATCTCTGCCATTCTTGCTGCCAAAGGAGTTCAACACAGGGATACCATCCCAGTTGATCACTCCAAGACAATCTTCCTCACAGCCTCCCCAAAGTTCAACATAGCCATCTCCTCTGAGCTAAGGAGAGAGGAAAGGCTAGAGAAGAAGAGAGAGGAACAGGCTGCCAAGTCCAAACCTGATCCTAAGAAAGCTCCCAAGAAGCCCAGTGAGACTTCAAAACAACCTGAGCAGTCTCAAGCTGTAAGGGAAGTCAGGAAGAAGAAGAAGAGTGACAATCTGTCACTACCAGAAAAGGAAGCAGCAGAAGAGGTTGCACCAGAGTTGCCCTCCCCAAAGGCAACCAGAAATTCACCCTCCAGAAAGCTGAAGCAGAAGAGAAGAAGAAAGCTAGTTGTACAGAGTGGTGACTCTGACAACTCGAGCCCTCAACCAAGACAGAAGAAGAGGAAGACAAAGGTATTCTCACCGGTAAAGGGATCAGAAGTTCAGGGGGAACTTGCACCAGAATCAGGAATTCTACAAGAGGCTGAACAGGAATCTGCACCAGAGATGCCAAGTTCTGCTCTCTCACCAGAACGTGAAGCCTCACCAGAGATGGAACCAGAGACTGACTACAAAATCATTCTGCAGAAGCAGTTTGACAGAGTCCTAGCATGGAGAAAATGGAGAATGGGACCTCTCCAGCAAATCATTCAGTACTTTGATGCCTATGAAGAAGAAGAAGCTGTTGTTCTTCACTGGGTAGGCACAGATGATGTGTCAAAGTGTTTCAACCTTGCTTTTCTGATCTCTGTCCTACAGAAGAAGAAAGACAGATATCAAGGTAAATTTCCAACAACTGAACTATCTCCTGAAAGGCATGTCAAAGCCTTGGAAGAGGAAGAAATGGAAGAGTTTGATGCATGGCTGATGGAGAAGAAGAGAAAAGAATCAATGATCAAATTTCGTCATAGTGCTCTCGAGGAAGGAGAACCCTCCACAGCAAATGACATTGCTCTAACCATGGAGAAGCTGATCAAGGAGTGGAGAGAATCCATGTTCTCAGAAATTGTCCTTGAGGTAATTCCTACACCTCCTCCTTCCCCTCCCAAATCTCCGATTACTCAACCCTCACCTTCCAAATCTCCCTCTAAACCTTCCTCTCCACCCCAACAGAAAACCCCTTCACCAGACCAGAAAACCTCAACCTCCACCAAAACTCCATCTCACCAGAAACCCAACTCCAGACCCTCATCACCCTGCAGACAACCTTCAAACACCAGAAATCAATCATCTTCACCCCCTCCATCCCCCTCACAACAACCTATTCCTCAACCCATAATCCCTTTTCCCCAGAGTTCACCTCCTCAGAAATCCTTACCACCCTCCAAATCTGCCTCACCACAGAGATCTTCACACCACTCTGCAGCCTCTAAACCAAAGAAGACACCAATCTTCAGAGTCCCCTCTTCATCTAGTGATAATGATGGTTTCCTCACCTCCTCCATTGCTGCTGATGGAACTTCGAAAAGGAGAAGGACACCCCCAGAGTTCCTTCCCCTCCACCATCCACCAGAGCTCCTCCTTTACCCAAGGGCAGAGGATTGGAAATGCCTGGGTTTACACCAGAAGAACCTCAGATCCCCTTCAACCAATTTGTAAAATCTGCAGAACAATTTGGTGGTCTATTGGTTCATGATCTGAGCAAGATCATTGAGTTGAATGACAAGCATCATGAAGAGCTAACCCATACAAACCTGCAAATCACAATCGGATTTCAGCATCTGACAGATAAGGTTGCTGCAATGTCAGAAACTCTGCACTCCTTCATGCATTCCTCTACTTTGAGGATCGATTCTGTCTCCAGAGATGTTAGTGGTCTTAACTCTGTTCTCCACTCTCACTCTCAAGCTCTGCTTGCCCAGAACCAGACAATCAACAAGATCTCAGATTCTGTTAACAATCTTCAGAAATCTGCTGACAGTTCATCCCAGAAGCTAAATATCTTACACTCCCTCTGCAAGGAGCATCAAGAGCAAGGCCTAGCTCTCCTCAAGTCTGACAAGGACAGGTACCAGAAAATGGTTCTCCTAGAAGTCAGCACTAGGGATCTTCAATCTGCAGTAGACAAGCAACAGAGCCTGATTGAAGGTCTTGCTTCTGTTACTCAAACTCTGCCAGAGACTCTTGATGAGATCAGAGATGCTCAAGCCTCTGAGTTCTCAAAAATTGAGCTCCTCCTTGGTGATCTTTGTGATGCCAAAAAGGGGGAAGATACCAGAGAAGAGGAAGGACCTAGCACCAGAGCCCTATCTATCAGAGAACCCTCCTCTGTTGATCCTGCTCCATATTTCGATGCAACCAGAAAGAAAAGACTAGCTGCTGCAGGTACCAGACCTCCACCTCCTCCTCCTAGAAGCTCAAAGAAAAAGACTTCATCTTTCTCATTCAATGATTGGATGAAGAGCGGTCTGTCAAGGCCAGACAGAGTTCAGTTTGAACAGATGAGGAAACTGATGACTCCCCTTCAAAGAGAGAACCTGTTCATTGACAGTGATGGACTTGTCCAGATCAACCATGGTGGTTCAATCCAAGAAGCAGAGATGTGGTATGGAATGAAGATTCTTACTGGCAAGAACTCTGCAGAAGCTGTTAGAAACTATTTGGACTGCAAACTTGCACCACATTGGGCTGACTATCAGAATCCGAGAGATCTAGCCTCAATCAGAGCTAAGGTAAATGCTGAGCTCGAAAGGATTGACATAGCAGGACCACAGGTAGATGAAGAAGACCTCTAACTCTCTACCTCTGACTCTGTAATGCTTTATTTTCTCTATCAGATTAATAAGATACCAACTCTGCCGCCTTTTGCATGGCCTATTCAATTATCTGTTCTTATTCACCCTTCTTGTGTTTATTCTATTACCTTATTTGCTTTTGCTTTTTTTTTTGTTATCTGATTGTATCGTACTCTTAAAATTTTCTTATGCTAAGTTGCCCACCAAGATTCTAATGGAAAGTTTTAAACTTTTTTTATGGTGAAAGGCACTTCTCTGGAAATAGTTAAAGGGTTTTGGCATCATCAAAAAGGGGGAAATTGTAAGGAATAATTGT
Source organism: Cuscuta europaea (assembly GCA_945859875.1). Classification (NCBI taxonomy): domain Eukaryota; kingdom Viridiplantae; phylum Streptophyta; class Magnoliopsida; order Solanales; family Convolvulaceae; genus Cuscuta; species Cuscuta europaea. Next base: position 10,192,503 of record CAMAPE010000080.1, on the reverse strand, counting down.
ATTTTAGATTTTGATGATGCTAGGTTAATTAGAATTTGAAAGTACCCCATTAGAAATTTTGTATTAGAATTTCTTTTGTAAGTTTTAGCTTAGTCTGTCTGCTAGAGTTCCATCTTGTTTCTACCAGAGTTGCTCCCAGAGTTGCTCACCAGAGAAGCCATGAGAAACTGGTCATCGGAAAGATACCAGAGTTGGCAACAGAGGCGGACTTCAGAGATTGAACCAGAGAGCCTCTTAAGACTCTGCTAAACCCACCAGATTCCGGAAGCTCTTTCCAACGGTCGTTAAACTAACGGGAAATCCCCTAACGGTTACGAACCTCTCAACGGAAACATGGTACTGTACACGCATTAAATGCACATTTAATGTTGTACGTACGAAGAGATATTTGAAGCTGATGATTGACCATGCGGGTATCTTCACGCCCCCAAAATAGCAAGTCGAAGGTCCAACCGGTCAAGTCAACATTACAAGCATTTAATGAAGCTGTCTTCTACACTCCAACGGGAAGACTGCTCCCAGTATATAAGATACACTCTGAAGAACGAAGAGAATAACTTTGCTACGATATCTGAAAAACGAACTTGCTCAAAGCCTTCTTGAGATTTAAACTTCATTCCTAACAAGAAAAGGCTACAGTTGGAAGACATATTTTTTTCCTATCCTTCACCCAACTAGCAAGCTGCAAAGTTACTCAGTTCTTCAACACTTCGAAAGCTTCATCTACTCATCCTTTGTGAAGAAGCAACGTTTGAGAAAACTGATTTTGTATCAAACACTTCTTGAAAAAGAAGGGACGTCTCAAACTAGCTGGAGCAAGTGAAGTGGGGATACTTCAAGAGACTCAGTGAAACGAGACAGCCATCAGGAAGCAGGACTGCATCCCGGGTGGCAACTAGACTTGAAGAAGACAAAGAGTGTTTCTTAAGTTCTAGGGACTAAGGCGTTGTAAACTGTTGTTTTTGCAAGCTTAGTGGAACAGTGGACTAGAGGAACAAGTTGTTCCTTGAACCACTATAAAAACCCCGGTGTCATTTACTTTAAGCGTTTAATTCGTGCACTTAAGATTTTACTGATTAACTCTTAAGGTTGGACTCTGTGTCCAGCAGATCTTCCTTCAGAGTTATCAGAAAGGCATTTTGCCTTAGCTTTCTTCTAGAGGCTACCCGGACAGAAACTTATCCGCTGCCTGGTCTAGTTCTGCCATCAGAACTTGACCATCTCTGTCACCAGATTTCAACCATCTCTGATAAGTCAGACTTGACTTAGAGAAAAGTTTAAATTCCTGAACAGTCTATTCACCCCCCCCCCCCCCTCTAGACTGTTCCCTTTACAAACGAGACCAACAGGGCTTAATGCACCTAATGCTGAAAAAATAGATCCGTCCCCTACTAACAATATCAAATCTAGTCGAACCCTCGATCAATGTAAAAAACCTATTACCATAAGCAAATACGAAAAGCAAAATGATAGCAACTAATTTCTTCGAAAATAGACTAAAAATGGGGACAACGAATTTAAGCAGGATGAACTTATTGAGCCGCTGAAACCAATTTTTGGGCACGGTGTTCCGACCCTAATCACCCTTTTTCAGCATGGCGGCGGTTCAGGAGGGGGGCGGATCTTCATCCCTTCATCTTCTTCCTTCACCACCCTGATCTGCCCGTGATTCGCCTCCATCTCTTGGACAACATATCGCATGAGCACAAGCAGTCCAAACGCAACCAGTCTCCAGATCTCTATCATCTGCCCTGTGCTGTCACGCCCCACCCTGTGCTCCAGATCGGAAAACTAGCAAAACTTCGGGACACTGAAGCGCCAAGAAAGCTATAGCGCCGCCTGCCGAAAATCTAGACTTGCTAGGACCGCCGCCGCCGTGAAACTAAGCCCTTCGCCGCTCTTCTCTCCACCCCTCTCTCTCTAAATCGGCGCTAGGGTTTTTTGTTTATATGTTTGTATTATAAATATATAAATAGGAATTTTATCAATTCAGGACCCGAAAGATAGATGAATTATTAATTTGGGACCTAAAAGATGAGATCTATCGGTATAGGACCCGGATAATGAAAAACTATCAATCTAGGACCTAAACTTTCATAGGTTTTGATTTATTTAATTTTTTTTATTAATTCCATTGTTAAGTTTAATAGTTTCATAAAACTAAATAATATTTAAACATTTTAAAATAAAAAAATGAATAAAATTTCGGACAACTTAGGTCCTAAATTGATAAGTTCCAATCATTCAAGTCCTAAATTAATGGTTTTCCATCATTCGAGTTCTATATTGATACATTTCATCTTTCAGGTCCCGGATTGATAATTCATCTATCTTTCGGGTCCTAAATTGATAAAATTCCATTAAATAAATATATACTCTCAAATCAATAGCTATATTTCAAGAACCGAAAAAAGCTGAACTCTAGGCGAAGTGTATGGGATATTTCGCTATGTTTTCACATGACCCACGCTTAAAATAAGGTGACTTTTTTCAATCCGCCATTCTTTTTTGCGTAGATGAACAATTATTAATAATATAATCCTAGGCCTCCTAGATTGTGTTTTTTGATAGTTTTTTTAAGTTTTAAAAAATATGATCAGTGTTCTTATCTCTCATGACTTCCTTTAATTCACAAGATGTAATTTCCGTTGCAAATTCATGTGCAAATTAATTTCTCCAAGTTCGTTTTTTAATTTCCATGTAATCTGTGTTGCGTAACAAACAAATTGAGTGTAAAACTCTAGACCTTATGCGATGAAAACCCTAACAAGCAGTGCCACCGGCTCTTGAAGGGAATAGTTTCGCTTGATCGTAAAACCTGAGCGCCGGCGGAGATGGCATCATCAAGGTCTTCTTGGTGCTCAATTTCTCCGGTCCCAGGTTTAGTTTCTTCCGTTTTCTTGTGATGGTTGCGTCTTGGTTCCTTCTCTGGGCTGTTTGTCCCGTGTCTTTTTGTCCGGCTCAATTTGGCCAAGGTTGAGGTAGCTTCTATGTTCTGAACGTACGGATGGAGTTTTCTTTCTCTTCGTGATAATTGCAGTGCATTTAGTCGTTTATAATTTGCAAAGGTTTGGTATTCTGCGTTTTGCTTGAATTTGTGCTCTTGGAGTGTGTTGCAATGGAACTGATCTCGAAGAATGTAAGCATGATTTCAATTGCTGAAGCGGAGAACAAGGGATTGGTGCTCGCGGCTGACCCGGAAGAGAATGCGGATGTGTTCGCAGAGGGATTCAATTGATGAAATTGGGGATTCTAAATTTCTATTACTGTTCTATCACGAAGGAGATTTGACCAGAGTTGTTAATGAAGAGTCTTGGTCATTTGAGCAAAATCTTGTGGTAATTAAACCATTGGGGCGTACCGATAAACCTCTGGAGGTTCCATTGATTTATGCGGACTTTTGGGTCCAGGTCGATAACCTACCGTTAAGCTACATGACGGTCAGAGCCGCTCGTGGAATATGTAACAGTATTGGAGAGTTTGTGCAGGTGGATGAGGGCTCTCTTGGTGGAAAGCAACGATTGGTCCTGCACATTAGAGTCACTATTAATATCACTATGGCTTTGACTAGGCGCCTACAGGTCAGACAGGAGGGGGACAGTTGGATTTGGGTGAACTTTCAGTATGAAAGACTCCCGAACTTTTGCTTTCTAACTTTTGCTTTCTATGTGGAATTCTTGGTCATGCAGATCGGTTTTGTCCTTTTAATCCGCATAGTGGTGCGGCACTCGGGGAGAAGCCTTATGGTACATGGTTAAAGGCTGATACGAGATGGGGAGGATCGCATCCGGGTAACAAGTGGCTTAAGTCAGGAGATAGAAGGGATGAGAAGGTAGTTTATGATAGTGTGACGAAGGACCAGGAATGTTATATGGTAGAAGGACTCCTATCAAAAGGTAAGGAGATCGCTACAACCCAGGACACACCAAGAAAGCGTAGGGTCATGGAGAAGGATAACGGAGTGTGGGCACATGCAACCATGGATGTGGATGAAGAAACTCCAAAAAACTTGAAAGTGGCGGTGCTGTCCGGGTAGCATCGCCAGTAGCAGACGTTTGCACGGATGAGGATGAGGTTCCTTTAGCGGAGGCTGGTCATACCGTTGTTCCCTTGCTAGTTGCTGGAAAAAGTGGATTATGTTCATCGTTTGATTCTTTATTTTTTCAGAACTTTTTTGTGCTTTTTAGATTCCATTTTAGTAGCAGGTGCAACATTGTTGTGTAGGAAGTCTACCAATTTGCGAGGTTAGCGAGATAGTCCGCTTGTAAGCGTGCTTCCAGCTCTGAGTCTCACCCCAGTGTAGCCTTTGTTATGGCGAACTTGTATCTCGTTCTCAGCTTTAATATGAATTAAGTTATCTTTTGCCAAAACAAATTTCGTGTATGTTTTTGCAATAGTTTGCTTGGTAGCTCTGGACTAAATTAAGATATAATGTATGGATTTTTTGCAATAAAGTTTTGTAAGGAGTAATTGTAATTAGATTTTGATGATGCTATATTAATTAGGATATTAGCGTACCCGTCTTTTGAAAACTGCATTAGAATTTTTCTTATGTAATGTTTTTTTAGAATAGTCGACTGAACAGAAGACCTCCAGGCCCTCTGTTGTTCTCTTTCCTGACAGAAGTGTTCAAGGTTCTCTATTGACTTCTCTAGTCAGAGGATCCTCAAGGTCCTCTGCTGAATTATCTGGACAGAAAGCATTTGGACTCTCTGTTGATCCGTATCTAGACAAAAGACCTCCCTGGCTCTATATTAGAAGCATACATCAACAGAAGATCTCAAGGCTCTCTGTTAGTCCCTATCTCAACAGAAGTGCTCGAGGCCCTCTTTGATTGATTCTCTGCTCAAGAAAACCAGAAGGCCTGACACTTAGAGAATTTCCAGAAATCTACCTAAGCCGGTGAAATCAACGGAAGATTCCTTCAATGGCTAGAAGACATCACCGGAAAAGCTACAGTCTACGCATTAAATGCTCATTTAATGAGCCTCGTACGCTGAAGAGTAAAAGCTGATGATTGTCTGACATTCGAGGATAACTTTATCCCAAAATAGCAACTCGCCAACTTTACAGGGTCCTACCAGTCAAGTCAATTGTATGCACATTTAATGCAGTTGTCCTCCTCCTCCTCCAACGAGAAGACAACCCCAGTATAAAAGATACTGCATGAAGAACAACCGGATAACTTTTGCTCGAACAACATACTCAAACTACAAGCTTTCTTGAGACTTCAACTTCACCTTCGTCAAGCAAGAAAAGCTTTAGTTGGAAAGATAATATTTTCACATCTCCATATTCCAACAAGAGCAAAGTTCCAAGAGTTTTTCAACACTTCAAACAATTCATCTACACATCCTTTGTGACGAATCAAGTTGGAGAACCCCTGTTTTACAAGAAATCTTCTTTAACTAGAAGGACGTCCAAGTAACTAGAGTAGTGAAGTGGGTATACTTCAAGGAAGCTCAGTGAAAGGACCAGTCTTAAAGGAAGCCAGGAAGTGCATCCCAGGAGATATCTACACTTGAAGAAGACGTGGAGAGCTTCTTAAGTACTAGGGCTCAGGCTTTGTAATCTGCATTTTTACAAGTTTAGTGGAATAGTGGATTAGAGGAACGCATTGTTCGTTGAACCACTATAAAAATCCCTGGTGTCATTTACTTAGTGCTTTTTTTTCTCGCATTTACATTAAACTGATTAACTCCAAGGACTTTGTCTCTGTGTTCAGCAGAACCTATCTTGTGAGTTAACAGAAGGCCTACTGCCTTTGTTTTTCTAGAGGCTAAACAGACAGAACCCCTACCAGAAGACCATCCGCTGCCAGCTTTTTCTATCAACAGAACATGCTATTCTGTTAAGTCCGGTACATAGCATAAAAAGTCAAAAATCATAACAGTCTATTCACCCCCCCTCTAAACTGTTGCCTTGCTTAACCGGGACCAACAAGTGGTATCAGAGCCTCCTTGTTCTTGTAATCTTTTAGGTTACCTGTTGAACAAAGATCCCCTTGTTTTTCTGTCTCTGTCTTAATCTTTCATAATGGATCACTCTCTTTCCAAGAATCTTATGTTTTCAGATCTTAAGTTTGATTACTGGAGGATCCAAATGAAGGCACACTTTTGTGCTCTTCATGATGAAATGTGGGAAGTACTTGACCTAGAGCCATTCACTAACTTCAAGAAGGTGAACCCTGATCATGTTATTGACAACATAGAGGGTTCAGTTAAACCAAACCGATATCCCCACTCCTAGTTTTCAGGATTTGGTTTTGTGTGAAAGCTTCTGGTTTAATATGTATTATATTAAATGTTTTTAAGTTATCAGTTTATCAGTCAATTTTTCACCAAACACAACTTTTGATTCAACGTGCTAAATTATGTAATATTCAAAATAAGTAATATTGAAATTATTTTTGTGGTTGAATTGTCTGAAGTTTTGTAGTGTTGAGAACCATTTTAGTTATTTTTCTTATAGTTTTTCTTTATTTTAATAATAACAATTTTTTTCAGAATTCAGCAAAATCAACCATTTTAGTTAGAATTTCACTAATTTCACCAAAATCAGTCAGTTTCAGAGTTCAGCCAATTTCATTGATATCAAACGAACTCTCAATAATAGAGATACAATTTAATGACAAAAACGTGTCTATGAGGCTTTTTAATGTATCCACTAAACTTACCAACAATACAAATGATTTTTCATCTCTCCGCTCAAAGTGAACTACACGAGTACACGGCTACACCAAGATTAAAATAGAGCATAATACTCCCTCCGTCCCGCAATTATATTATCACTTTCCTTTTTGGGTAGTCTCTAAATTAAGTTCACACTATCTTACTTTCCTTATTTGGCAAATTATCTACATCAAAACAGTGTCAAACAGTGCAAAACGGTGTCCAAACAATGCAAAACAGTGTCCAAACAGTGCAAAACAGTGCACTCCACAGTAAAGTCAAATTTATTTTCTTAATATGTGTGAAGTCAAACTGAGAACTTAATTGGGGGACGAAGGGAGTATAATATCTTCGATAATAATAGAAATTGATTTTTTAATAAGAGAAGTAGAATCAGAATCAATTTTTCAGCAACTAATTGATGGATAGTGTACCCGGGGGTAGCTTATCTGAGAGATATTATAAGAGATATCAAGAGAGAGGTCAGAGCAATAAGTAAGAGAGAGGGTAGGTGTATATTAAATGAGCTCGATCTAGGATCCTTTACAATGACGAAGTGGCTAGCTATTTATAGTTGCCATAAATGCGGTGTAATTAATGAGGGTACACGTGGCAAGTAACCAGCGCTGGAGAGTCAACTCAGTTAGGCACAACATGTAACACCGACACAGCATGTGGCACCGCATTTAATGTGGTGGTTGGACATGACACTGCATTTAATGCGGTGAGTCAGAGCATGTGGAGAAGAGATCATGTCGGAGAGAGTGCCCTCGGCTACATGCACCCGAGTGTCTGCATGTGCCCGAGACCATGTATGAGTTGAAGGTTGCCTGTACCGAAGGCCATACGTACCCAGGGGCCATTTGGGCCTTGGCAGCGTGCCGGGGACATACGTATCTGAATATCGTTGTGGCATTGAGGTGCTGAAAGACGTACGTAGCTGAGGGACCCTTATTTGTGCTGGAGGACGCACGTCCCCTTTGCCCTTCATGTGTAACAGGATGTACGTTCCCGGAAACTGTCTTATGCTGAGGGCCGTATGTAGCTGGGAGGACTTCATGTGCTGAAGGGCGTACATCCCCTAGGGCTGTACGTAGCTGGGGAGGACTTCATACGCTGAAGGACGTACGTCCTCTGGGGCCGTACATAGCTGGGGATGACTTCATACGCTGAAGGACGTACGTCCCCTGGGGCCGTACGTAGCTGGGGAGGACTTCATAAGCTAAAGGACGTACATCTCCTGGGGCCATACGTAGCTGGGGAGGACTTCATATGCTGAAGGACGTACGTCCCCTGGGGCCGTATGTAGCTGGGGAGGATGTCATACGCTGAAGGACGTACGTCCCCTGGGGCTGTACGTAGCTCGGGAGGACCGTGCAGTGTCAGAGGCCGTACGTACCCAGGGCCGTCATGTGCTGGAGGACGTTCGTCCCCTGGGGCATTCATGTGTTAGAGGCCGTACGCACACATGGATCTTCAAGTGTTTAAAGGTCGTATGAAGATGGAGCTCTGCATGTGTTAGGGGCCGTATGTACCCAGGGCTCTTTATGCCGTACGTCCCCTACACCTTGTTGTAGTATGGGTTGTCTGGAGTCTTGTTCGCTGTACTTGGGCCACCTGGGCCTGTTGGGCCCGATCGCAGTAATGGAAGTATGTGGGCCGAGGGTTCCTTGGCCATATACTTCATCAAGAGTCCCCCACTCCTTTTGCCAAGAGCTTTCTCGAGGGAAATAGGAGTAAGTGTTGTGAAGTCGCCAATGGCTTCCTTGTTGCAGCTGCAAGGTAATGAAAACTTTGTGTTTGCGTGTTTTGCCGAAGGCACTCCCCCAGTCCCCCCACACATTAAAGTCGAGGGGTTGTTGGGTGAAACTATGTTTGCCCTTGTAGTTTTAATAAATGTTGCCTTGATTTCGTTGATATTGAGCGATTTTTAGGAATTTTGTGATTTTCTCGAGGGGGTTCCCTAGTCCCCCACTCCTTGAGGCACATGTAATGAGGTGAAGAGGAGTAGAGTAATGCATGTCTTCAGTATGGGGCCGAGGGTCGACGCCTTTTGGTCCACAATGGGGAGATGCCTCGTTAAAAAGCTCATTAGGAAAAAACCCTGTTGGAAAATGTAAGGAATAATTGTAATTAGATTTTGATGATGCTAGATTAATTAGGACTTTAGAGTACCCCTTTAGAAATTATGTATTAGAATTTTCCTTTGTAAAGTTCTTAGAGTAATCGACTTGACAGAAGACCTTCAAGAGCAGAAGGGCTTCAAGAGCAGAAGGACTTCAAGAGCAGAAGTGCCTCTTAAGGCATTATTAAAACAGAGGACCTTTGGTTCTCTGCTCCAGAACAGAAGTCCTCAGGATCTCTGTTAGTCTTGACTCTGACAGAAACCCTTCTGGGTCTCTGTTGGATACTCCCAACAGAAGTGCTCCAGACCTCCTCTGTTCTACTCTCAGACAAAGACGCCATAAGGTCTGACACTTAAAAGAATTTCAAAGAATCGGGAAGTCAACTAAAAGATTCCTTCAACGGCTAGGAGTATGAAACGGAAAAGCTACAGTGCATGCATTAAATGCTCATTTAATGCACCCCATGCTACGTAGAGTAATTGCAGATGATTGACCGCAATGTCAGGAATACTTTATCCCAAAATAGTAACCCGCCAACTTTATCGGGCTCTACTAGTCAAGTCAACTGATCACGCATTAAATGCAGTTGTCCTCCTACTCCTCCAACGGGAAGACAACCTCAGTATAAAAGATACACTACGAAGAACAACCGGATAACCTTGCTATACCTTTGCCAAGATAACATTGCAACTTTTGCTGACCACAAGCAAGATATTCAAACTCTGAAAAGCAAAAAGCCTCCTTGAGATTCAAACTCATTATCTTCAACAAGAGAAGGCAGAAGTTGGAAAAATAATTTTTCCAACTCAAGCAAAGTTCCAAGTGTTCTTCAACTCTTCAAGCTCATCACATACAAATCTTTTGTAACGAAGCTAGTTGGAGGAACCCCTGTTTCAACAGAAACTCTTCTTGCTACAAGAAGGACGTCCAAATAACTGGAGTAGTGAAGTGGTGATACTTCAAGGAAACTCAGTGAAAGGACCAATGTTAAAGGAAGCCAGGCAGTGCATCCCAGGACACATCTAGGCTTGAAGAAGACGTGGAGTGCTTCTTAAGTACTAGGACTAAGGCTTTGTAAACGGCAGTTTTTACAGCTTAGTGGAACAGTGGATTAGAGGAACGAGTTGTTCCTTGAACCACTATAAAAATCCCTGGTGTCGTTTACTTACTGCTTTTAATACTTGCACTTAGATAGAACTGTCTAACTCCTTGGACTTGGTATCTGTGTTCAGCAGAACTTGTTCTACGAGTTAACAGAACGCCTACTGCCTTTGCTTCTCTGAGGCTAACAGAACTCCCTGCCAGAACCCCATCCGCTGCCAGTCTGTTCTTTCAACAGAACAGGCTATTCTGTAAATCTGGTACTTAGTTTAAAAAGTTAAAAACCAATACAGTCTATTCACCCCCCCCCCTCTAGACTGTATCCAGTATAATCGGGACCAACAAGTGGTATCAGAGCCTCCTTGTTCTAATAATCTCTTAGGTTATTTGTTGAACAAAGATCCACTTGTTTTTCTGTTTTACCTCATTTCTATCTGATATAATGGATCACTCCTTGTCCAAGAATCTTATGTTTTCAGATCTTAAGTTTGATGACTGGAGGATCCGGATGAAAGCACATCTCTGTGCTCTGCATGATGAGATATGGGAAGTTCTAGATATTGGCCCCTTCACAAGCTTCCAGAAGGTCAATCCTGAGCATGCCATAGACAACACCAGACCCCAGATGATCAGTAAAGCCAAGTCAGAATGGACCACTGAAGAGAGGAGAAAGTACAACCTAGACAATATTGCCAAGGACATCCTCTACAAGTCCATTGATGATAGGTACTTCAACAGAATCAAGAAGTGCAAGACTGCTAAGGAAATCTGGGATACTCTTGAGCTCATTGGAGCGGGTGATGAGCAAGAGAAGGACAACAAACTAACCATAGCCAACAAGAAGTTTGATGACTTCAAACTTCTCCCTGGTGAAAGCATCTCCAAGATGTATGACAGGCTCCTCACTCTCACTGGAGAGATCTCTGAGCTTGGTAAGGAACTCACCACCAAGGAGATCAACCTGAAGGTGTTGAGGGGACTGCCCTCAGCATGGAAGATGAAGGTAGTTGCTGTCCAAGCCAGCAAGGATGTAAAGACTTATCCCACTGATAAGCTCATTTCAGATCTCAAAGCTCATGAGTTTGAAATGATTGAAGAGAAGGAAGATGTACCAGAAGAGAGGACCACTACAGCCCTCACTGCCAGCACATCTAAGGTAAATGATTTTGACCCTTCAGTACTTTTATCTGATGAATATATGGCTGCCTTTTCCAGGAGATTCAAAAAGTTTATGAAGAATCCCAAAGATGGAAGGAGTCCATCTTTCAACAGAAAGCCATACCAGAAGGTCAAAACAACAGAAAGCGGTGGAGAGCTTCTCTGTTACAATTGCAGACAACCGGGTCACTTCAAGGCTGATTGTCCCCATCCTAGAGTGTCCAAGAAGCAAGGACATGATGGAGAAAAGAAGAAGTACGAGGACAACTCCAGAAGGAGAAAGGCACTTGTGACAGAACAGCTGGAGAAAGACCCTCTGTCAGAAACAGAATCCAGTTCTGACTCAGATTCTGATGAGGCCTTCTGTTGCCTTGATACTGAGACAGAAGACCTTTGCCTCATGGCTCATTCTGATGATGAGGTAACCTCTACTTCTGAATCTAGTTTTTCTTCGGTAGGCTTAGCTTTTGATTCTGATTCAATGTCAGAATTTTGGGAAGAGTTTAAGGCCATACAAGCCACTTATTCTTCTGTAACAGAAGAAAACAGTAAGTTAAAAGTTGAAATTCTTGACTTAAAGAAGGAGGTTGAGATCAAAATCAATCTTCTAATTGAGGAAAGAGATCAACTGGAGACTGAAAATGTTTCTCTTCTTAAGAGAATAAGAGAAATAGAGCCTCTCGAGATTAAGTACAAAGCTTACCAGAAGGCCCAGTCTTCCATGGAAAAGATTGTGCTTGATCAACAGATTGGCACTGGTTTTGGTCTTGGTTATGGCTCAACAGAATCAGGTGAGCCTTCTGTAATGCCTAGCACCAGAGTTGCTAAGGCAGATAAGGTCATAGAGCCACTGATTCCTAGCCCCATCTGTCAAGCTGGTGTATCTGGCACCAAGGTTGTTCATGAGGAAGTCAGACCAGAAAAGGGTAAGATAAAGGTTCAACAGAAACCCTTTTTGAAAAATAATGAACCTGGCAGAAAACCTAACAACAGAAGAGGTTTTCAAAATAACAAAAATAAAAGACCATTCATTGACAGACAACCTCATGTCAATCGTGCCAGAAATGATCACTAGAAGGGCAAATATCAAGAGAGAGTTAACTTCAGGCAGAAGAGGTTGACTGGTCAACTTCAGAAGCCCAAGGTTAACCGTCCCTCTGCTCTTGATAGTATATGGGACTTCTTTCCAACAAAGAAAGCTATGCAAAAGTATGTAAACAGGAAGCATGACCCTCACAAGCATCTGCCCAAAGTGAATCACACTTCAGTTTACTATAACTACCAGGTGGACAATGGGTACCACCCACCAAGGTTTCACTTGATGAGACCAAAATGGTACCAACTACCCAGACTCCATGACCCCCCAGGACCCAGCATTGCTTGGGTACCTAAATCTTTCTTTTGATCTTGCAGGAACTGTGTGCTGGAGCCATCTCTGAACAAGAATGGTTTATTGATAGTGGATGCTCCAGGCACATGACAGGTGACAGAAGTTGCCTAACAGAGTTCCAGAAATGCAAAGGACCTAGAGTTACCTTTGGAGGTAATGACAAAGAAGGTCAAACAAAAGGAAGAGGAAACCTGATCAAGAACCAGATAATCATTGATGATGTCTCATATGTCAAAGGACTGAATTCAACTTGCTAAGTGCTAGCCAATTCTGTGACAAAGGCTACACTGTTGAATTCACAAAGGAATTCTGCTATGTGAAGCATGAGACAACAAAGGAAGTGGTTCTTACAGCATCAAGGAAGAAGAACATCTATGTCGTTGATTGGAACACTGCAAAAGATGGAGTTTGCCTGATAGCCAAAGGAGATTCAAAACTGAGCTGGGACTGGCACAAAAAGCTCAACCATTTGAATTTCAAAACAATCAACAAACTGGCCAGAGAACACATTGTAGAAGGGCTACCAGACATTGTGTACAAGAAGGAGACCCTCTGCAGTGCATGTCAAAAAGGCAAACAAGTGAAGAATTCCTTCAAACCCATTGCTGGAGATCTTTCTACAAGTCCTCTAAATCTGATTCACATGGATTTATTTGGACCTGTTGAGACTCCAAGCGTTGGTGGCAAGAAATATACCTTAGTCATGGTTGATGACTACTCCAGATACACATGGACTGTTTTTCTGTCAAAGAAAAATGAAACTCTTCAGAAGTTGCCATCTCTGTTAAAGCAACTTCAGACTGAGAAGAACTTGAAAGTGAAGACAATCAGATCAGACAGAGGAACTGAATTTGTCAACCAAGTCATAAAGGACTTCTGTGATCAGGATGGAACTTTTCATCAACTTTCTATCGCCAGAACCCCTCAACAGAATGGCGTAGCAGAAAGAAGGAACAGAACGTTAAAAGAAGCTGCAAGAACAATGATTGCAGAATCTGGATTGCCTATGAGATATTGGGCTGAAGCAATCAACACTGCATGCTATACTCAGAACAGAAGCATGATTAACAAGAATCACCAGAAGACCCCTTATGAACTCTGGAAGGGAAGAAAACCTAACATCAGCTACTTTCATGTATTTGGATGCAAGTGCTACATTCTCAACAATGGAAAGGAGCATCTGAAAGTATTTCAAGAAAAGGCTGATGAAGGAGTCTTTATAGGCTATTCAAACACCAGTAAAGCCTATAGAGTACTCAACAGAAGGACCCTACATGTTGAAGAATCCATACATGTGAAGTTTGATGAAAGCATCTCTGTTAAAGAGGTAACAGAGATTCTCAAGGAAGTCAGCATAGAAGACAGAACACCAGAACCAGACCTAACATGGTTAAGAGATCATCCTCCTAACCAAGTGATTGGTCAAATCAGAAGTGGAGTTCAAACCAGATCCACATCAAGGAGAGAAGCAATGCTTGTCTGCTATATATCTCAGATGGAACCTATGACAGTTGAAGAAGCTCTTGCAGACTCAGATTGGATCAATGCTATGCAAGAAGAGCTCACTCAGTTTGAAAGGAACAAAGTATGGAAACTTGTTCCTAGGCCAAAGCACCAGAATGTCATTGGAACCAAATGGGTATTCAAGAACAAAGCTGATGAAGATGGCAACATTGTAAGGAACAAAGCAAGGCTAGTAGCTAAAGGATATTGTCAAGAAGAAGGAATAGATTTTGATGAGACCTTTGCACCAGTTGCCAGACTTGAAGCCATCAGAATCTTCCTAGCCTATGCTGCCTACAACAACATCAAGGTCTACTAGATGGATGTCAAGAGTGCATTTCTGAATGGAGATCTTGAAGAGGAAGTTTATGTGGAACAACCACCAGATTTTGTCATTCCTACTCAATCTTCTTGTGTCTACAAGCTTAAAAAGGCCCTCTATGGTCTTAAGCAAGCTCCCAGAGCCTGGTATGACACATTGTCCCTTTTCCTAGTGAACCATGGGTTTACTAAAGGAAAGGTTGACAAAACTCTATTTGAAATCTCTGTTGCTAATCATATTCTGTTAGTACAAATATATGTTGATGATATTATATTTGGAAGTACTAATCCAGAACTATGCAAGAAATTTTCTCAAGTAATGCAGAGCCAATTTGAAATGAGTATGATGGGAGAACTCAGTTACTTCCTAGGACTTCAAGTCAAACAAGTTCCAGAAGGGATCTTTATCAATCAAGGGAAGTACACCAGAGATCTAATCAAGAAGTTTGGAGTGGAAGGCAAATCATCAGTGAAGATTCCCATGAACACTTCACAAGGAATTGGTCCAGATGATGAGGGAAAGGATGTAGATGCAACAACATATAGAGGAATCATAGGATCTCTGTTGTATCTAACTGCAAGCAGACCAGACATCTCATTCTCTGTTGGAATATGTGCCAGATACCAATCAAAGCCCAAGGAAAGCCATCTAAGTGCTGCAAAGAGAATCATCAGATACATCAAAGGAAATCCAAATGCAGACCTATGGTATCCAAAGGAAGGTAACTTTGAACTAATTGGTTATTCTGACTCAGATTTTGCAGGTTGCAGACTAGACAGAAAGAGCACCTCTGGTCACTGCCAATTGCTAGAAGGAAGGCTTGTTTCCTGGTTTAGCAAGAAGCAGAAGTCCATCTCAACAAGTACAGCTGAGGCAGAGTACATTGCAGCTGGGAGTTGATGTGCTCAGCTACTCTGGATGAAGCAACAACTGAAAGACTATGGAATTCAAGCAAAGGAGATCAAGCTGTTGTGTGACAACACCAGTGCCATTGCTATCACTCAGAATCCAGTTCTTCATTCCAGAACAAAGCACATTGAGATCAGACATCACTTCATCAGAGATCATGTTGAAAAGAAACACATCTGCATGGAACATGTGCCAACAGAAGACCAGCTTGCAGATATCTTGACAAAGCCTCTTTCTGAGGCTAGGTTAAACAAACTGAGAGAGGAATTGGGAATGATGGATGAGATTCCAAGGGAAAGATGAAAAGGAAGGCCCTCTGTTGCTCATTTGCTGTTGACAGAATTCCTATAGCAGAACCCCTTCTGTTAACCCCCTCTGTCAACCTCTTCTGATCCCTACCCTGGCAGAACACCTCAGCAACAGAAACCCCCCTTCTTACAGAAAGACCCTCTTATGTCTAACAGAAGGTGGTGGACTTAGAAAATCTCGTAAACCGGGTGACCTAGTAAATTATTAAAGGGTTTTTACCCTTTTACCCTTAAAACGGTATCAAGCCGTATAAATTTTACTGCGCCCCCGTTTATTTACTGCGCCCCTTTTTACATTTATTGGTATCTTGGAACCGTAAATTATCTCAAACGTCCACTAACCCATATCCATAAAACCCCCTTTCGCAAACCTAAACCGTTACTGCTCTCATAACTCTCAAGCTTTTGAACTCTTATCTCTCCAAAAACTTTCTAACCGCAGTAAACTCCATGGCCTTCTTGAGCTTCTCCGATCTCTCAAAGGAACAAAAGGCAACCCTCCTGAAGAATGTATTGACTGGCTTGAGATGCGAACTGGAAGTACTACCCAGGTTCGCAGAGAAAAAGGAGCGGATGACCGCCATTGTTGATGGTCTATCTAAATGTCAACTGAGCAAGATCATCTCTCATGGTTATGAAGCCTACAGCAACGTGGACACCTTTGAGTTCTATCTCAACGCATCCTTCAAGGGTGAAATCATCTCCTCCGTCGTCCAAGGAGAAGAGGTGTTGATTGATGCTGACGTCATCAACAACATTTTCAACATTCAGCAAGAGGAAGGAAGGGACTCTCTACTCGATTTGGAAGATACTGACATCCCTCTGACAGAATTCAAGAAGAAGTTCTGCAGAAAAGGGGAAGAAGTAGAGAAGGTAAACATCAAGAAGAACCTGCTCAAGAGGGAATTTGAGCTACTCATAAACATTTTCCACAAATGTTTATGGTGCAAGTACTCCTCCACAGATGATGTCACAACTGCCAATGCAAAGGCCCTGTATGCAGTGCATCATGGGGTGAACATCAATTGGGGACAAGTCATGGTGAAGTCCCTGATTGAAGTCATCAAGAAGAAGAACCCAAAAACTAGCCTCTACTCTGGGAAGCTAGGACATGGGCTACTGATTTCAGAAGTGCTTCTCAAACAAGGGGTACACTTGAGGAAGGCTTCAACCTTGGATCACACCAAGGTAATCTTCTTAACTGCTTCTCCAAATAGGGAGAAAGCCATAAAGGCTGAAATGAAGAGACAGCTTCAACTTGAGGCTAAGAGACAACAGGGAGAGAAGGTACAGAAACCTCTCTCTGTAGCCCCTTCTGCTGAGAAGAAGAAGAAGAAGAAGAAGACCGAAGGGGAAGCACCTGTTGCCCCTCCTAAGGCCGGACAGAAGAGGAAGAGGACCACAAAAACAAAGAAGAAGGTTTCTAAACCTGTGGTTTCTGCATCTGAAGCTAGTTGGAGGAACCCCTGTTTCAACAGAAACTCTTCTTGCTACAAGAAGGACGTCCAAATAACTGGAGTAGTGAAGTGGTGATACTTCAAGGAAACTCAGTGAAAGGACCAGTGTTAAAGGAAGCCAGGAAGTGCATCCCAGGACACATCTAGGCTTGAAGAAGACGTGGAGTGCTTCTTAAGTACTAGGACTAAGGCTTTGTAAACGGCAGTTTTTACAGCTTAGTGGAACAGTGGATTAGAGGAACGAGTTGTTCCTTGAACCACTATAAAAATCCCTGGTGTCGTTTACTTACTGCTTTTAATACTTGCACTTAGATAGAACTGTCTAACTCCTTGGATTTGGTATCTGTGTTCAACAGAACTTGTTCTACGAGTTAACAGAAGGCCTACTGCCTTTGCTTCTCTGAGGCTAACAGAACTCCCTGCCAGAACCCCATCTGCTGCCAGTCTGTTCTTTCAGCAGAACAGGCTATTCTGTAAATCTGGTACTTAGTTTAAAAAGCTAAAAACCAATACAGTCTATTCACCCCCCCCCTCTAGACTGTATCCAGTATAACCGGGACCAACAGAAAAAATCCTAATGAGGGAAAAAGAGTACACTGGATGCCCCCAAAATGAAGCAAGAGGGGTGAACCCTTCAGCCTGAGATAGAGGATCACGCTAAACCCGAGGGGCCGTTCGTGATCTCAGGGTGACAGCACTGAGAGGCCAAGGGTCGTTCGTGTTCTGAGGATGATGGCAATGAGAGACTGTTTGTCAAGAAGGCCCCCATCCCGGAAGGGATGGAGAGCCCGACTGTTTGCTCTAGACTTCCAGTGTTGATGAAGTCGGGGTTGAGATGCTGAGGCCGAGGGGCCATTCGTGATTTGAGGACGACGATGCTGAGAGGCCATTCGTCGTGAAGGTGACGGTCCCGATCCGAGAAGGGATGGGGAGCCCGATCGCTGGCTCAAGATGCCCGGTGTTGAGGAAGCCGGGGTTGAGATGATGAGGCCGAGGGGCAATTTGTGAATTGAGGACGACGGTGCTGAGAGGCCGTTCATCGTGAAGGTGATGGTCCCCATCCAGGAAGGGATGGGGAGCTCGATCGCTGGCTCAAGACACCCGGCGTTGAGGAAGCCGGGGTTGAGATGCTGAGGTTGAGGGGCCGTTTGTGAATTGAGGACGACAGTGCTGAGAGGCCGTTCATCGTGAAGGCGACGGTCCCCATCCGGGAAGGGATGGGGAGCCCGATCGCTGGATCAAGACGTCTGGCGCGGAGGAATCCGACCTTGAGGTCGAGGATCACGCTGAAGCTGAGGGCCGTTCATGATCTGCATGACTTGGGCTTCCGGCGATATCGCCTTCTTGGAGAGCAGGATGAGAAGTACCCAGTGATAGATCGGGTTTACGAGAGCACTGGAGGTGGTTCCTGAAGTCTTTCGCTTTCTATACTTGGGAGAATTTTTGATGTTTTGATTCTAATGTTGTCGCGAACCCTTGTCCTCATTTTTTTTTTGCAGGTAGCAACATGGACGTCCAAATTTATGCGGCGATGAAGAGGCAAAAGGCAAAGGCCCAGAGCAAGAAGGAGTCAGGCAAGCAAAAGCCTGTAGATGCCTTCTTTCCGAAAGGGGGCGAGGTGCCCTCTAAAGCTGCAGCTGCTGGAGGTGAGGTCGGGGGCTCTCAGGTCGATGCGGACAAAAAGAAGAAGAAGCCTGGGAAGGGGGTTGAGCTCCCGGCAAAGAAACAGAAGGTGTCTGACTCTGGCAAGCAGCCTGCCTCTAACGATGTGGTCATCGTGGATGACCTCGATGGCCCCGGCCCCACGCCTCAGGAGTTTGTGAATGAGGTTTTCTTCGGCCGGGAGAAGCTGGAAGAATTTGTGATGAAAGGTAGCTCTCTTCTGGACGCTACTCTCTGCCCCTTGGTGTTTATGAGCCAAGTGATGCCTTCGAGCGATAGGGCGATGCTTTCTCGGATGGATGATGGCGTCCTCGACTCTAGGATCCCTATGAATAGTGCCTCCGTAAATCATTCCTTCCTACGTCTGTTCTTTGGCCCTCGTTATTATGTAAATGTTCGATCCTTAGTTTCTTCTATTCTTGTAGACCTATATGGGCTTGTGTGAGCACCTCCGAAGGGACGAGTAGCTGAGGAAGGCCAAGATTGTTTCCGATGAGGAGAATGCCGGCCTCGGAAAAAAGCTAGCCGATCTTGAGGAGACCCTCCGGGTGGCAACGGAGGGTGTGGACCAACGGGTGGAGGCTGCTAAGGCCGAGGGCAGGGCTGAGGGTAAGACTGAAGCTGAGAGGGTTGTCGGGGAGGCTGCCCAAGCCGCTGCTGAAGCCACTGAGAGGGCTAAGATCGAGGCGGTGGGCGTGGCCAGAAGGTCTGCTGTTGATGCCTTTGTCTCCGAGGGCTGGAAGGCCGAGGACATGAAAGAGTGGGTCTCCTCGGTGGTGGAGAAGAGTGTGGACGCCTGGGTTGAAGGTCCCGGTAAATGGTGATTGGCCGTGAAAGGCGACCCATATTACCAAAGGGGTGAGTTCTTCACCCAGCGCTTTATATACCGGAAGCTGGCCCAGCATTTCAACATCCCTCCAGAGAAATTTGAGCCTAAAGCCTACGGTCCTCCCTTTGGGCGAAGAGAGGACTATACTTGAAGATTCTGAGCTTATGAGGGAATGTGGCTTCGAAGATGAAGGCTTAGGCGTCGGGGAAGACGCCACATCGAAGGCCGTGGAGGAGGAGGATGCAGAGAACGTTCGTACTTAGAAATTGCTTAGCAACATTCTGTAACAAATTATTTTTATGCCTCCAGCTTCGGATGTTGTGTAACAAACACAATTATTTCAATGGATGCCTTATTGATCTCTGTTTTTCTTTGTTTCTTTGCGTACTTAGTCTTTTCTCACTTGTGTACCTGTGGCCGGGGGCCATTGATTTTGGACTTAGGAAAATTTATGCCAATACACAAAGCACAAGCCTCCGGTATTGGTAGATGTGTCGGGGTCCTCAAAATGTGGAATTAGTCAAATTTTCAACCCACAAGTAACCATAAGCCTCTTCAAGGGACGTACGTCACAAACAGAGTGGCGACGTACGTCGGATTTTTCGCCTTTCTTTCATGCCCATGGGGGACGTTCGTCCTGAGGGTACCGAACCCGGGAAGTAGATGGGGACATACGTCCGGAGATACAGTTGGAGAAGTACGTCGGATTCGATTCTTCCTTCTATCCCTATGGGAGACGTCCGTCCGCAGGGTGCCAAACCCGTAAAGGAGACAGTTGCATCCTAAGAACAACCTTCATGGAGACGTTCATCAAGAAACACAGCGAGGAGACGTACGTCGGATTCTAATGAAAGGAGATACTTCATCTTAAGGGCAACCGTCAAGGGACGTACGTCTGGAAACACAGAGGGAGGTGTACGTCGGATTCCAAGGAGAGGAGATAGCCGCATTCCCAGGCGATCATCAAGGGACGTACGTCAGGGAGCACATAGGGTGACGTACGTGAAATTCTTCTTCCTTTCTTCCCCGTGGGGGATGTTCCTCCTCAGGGGAGGCATGGGGACGTCTTTCTTTAGGATACCAAACAAGGAAAAGAGATCAGGTGCATTTCAAGAACCGTCAGGGGACGTACGTCAAGGAACACAGAGGGTGACGTGCGTCAGACTCCAAGGAAAGGAAAAAGCTTTTTTACGAGGCAGCCGTCAAGGGACGTTCGTCTAGGGACCTACGCCTTCTTTATCGGCCAAATTTCAATCCAACATGCAAGGTGCAGGGAACGTACGTGCCCATTTGAAATATCAAAGTATTTTCTACCGAAGGGCTCTGAAGTGTGGACTTTGTTAAAATTCCTCATTGATTGGTCGCTGAGTCTACTCCCCCTCACTCCTTTTTTTGGGAAGATGGGGGAGGCTTCAATAAACTTGGTTTCTTGGGAAGACTTGGTCTGTTTGGGAGGCAACGGTATGAACCGTTGAATCCCCCTCGATGTTTGACCTTTCGGGATCAGAGGGGTGTGAGAGTCATTTCCTCGGCCCGAGACATCGTCTGTTGCCTGCCTCCCCTTGGGGGATGGCGTGGAAAGCGTCTCAGTTTTGAAAGTCCTTCCCTCAGTCCAAGACAACGTCTGTTGCTAGCTTCCCCTTGGGGGATAGCGCGCGAAGCATTTCATTTCTGAAAGTCGAATACTGGGCCCGAGACATCGTCCATTGCCTGCCATTCCCTTGGGGTAATGGCTCGGAAAGCATTCAGGGAAGGTTTTTATTTGCATGTTAGACGCAAATGTACGAAGGCACTTGGTGCTTCCGGAACCGATAGGCGGTGCCTTCGGTGTAGGGGCGTCCTCAAGGGGAACAACTTTTTTCTTATCAGAATGCTATGGGTTTTTTATCTAAAGCACTTGGTGTTTTTACCGACGAATCCGTCGTTGGTACTTGGTACCGAGGGCTATATTACAGCTTGGAAACATTTGGTGTTTTATGGAGCAACTTCTCTTTCATTTAAAAAGGGCCTTGGGCCAAGGTTATGTCTGAGGGCTTGGCCACTCGTACAAGATTTTATTGGTAGAATTTCACCAAGTGATGTACGTTCCAGTGCCTAGGGACCTTAGTCCCGTTAGTGCGTTGTATCTTGTACTTTCCAGGCTTTATGATGGCTGTCACGATGTAGGGGCCTTCGAATTTTGGTGCTAGCTTCCCACCCTCGGTGGGATGGCTGTCACGGAAGAGAGACCCACAATATAGGCCTTTCTTCTTCTTAGGACATAGTCCCCTACTTGAAATTCTCGGGAGCGAACCTTAGAATCAATATAGCCCTTAACCTGGCGCCTGTAGTTCTCAGCTCTTAGGAAGGCTTGCTCCCTACGTTCTGAAATGAGATGGAGGTCAAGGTCCATGTAATCGTCATTGCTTTCAGCCTCGTATTGGTCCACTCCCCTCGTTAGGAGGGTCACTTCACTTGGTGCCTTGGCTTCGAAACCATAGCATAAGGCGAAGAGGGTTTTGCCTGTTTCCTTCCAAGGGGTGGTGCGATAGGCCCACAAGATATTATGTAGTTCTTCAACCCAGCCTACGCCTTCGGCCTCTAGCTTTTTCTTCAGGCCTTTCAGCAATGTGTAGTTGGCGTTTTCTACTTGACCATTACTCTGGGGGTAGGCGACCAAAGAAATGGTGTGTTTTATTCCCCATGCATCTAGGAGGTCACGGAAGGGGGCTGCTTCAAACTGAGTCCCGTTGTCAGACACTATCTGGTGGGGGACGCCAAATCTAGTGAGGATGTTCTTTAAGATAAAGCGGCATCACTGAGCCTCGGTGATACTGTCGAGGGGTTCAGCTTCTACCCATTTCGTTAAATAATCAACAGCCACTATTATGTACCTGTTGTTAGATGTACCCCTCGGCAATGCTCCTACCAGGTCAATGCCCCATCTAGAAAATGGAATCGCTGTGCCGACAGGAGTGTAGTTCACTGCGGGCTTTCCCAGAGCCTTCTGGAAGTGTTGGCAAGCGTTACACTTCTGAGCAAGGTCTGCGCAATCCCGGGCCATGGTAGGCCATAAGTTAGGGCTGAGCATCGGGCAGGTTCGGGTCGGGCGGGTGGGTGAACCCACGACCCTTTCGGGTTTCGGATGTGTAATAAGCCTATCCTACCCTATGTTTTTTTACTCTGAATTTTTCGGGTTTTATGGAATTTCGGGTAGGACGGGTTCGGTTCGGGTATCGGGTTTTCTCGGGTTCAAGTAACTCATACAATTGAAATTTAAAATTGAAATACGCACATTGATAGTTTGATACCATACAAAACATAAATTGAATTCCCATACAAAGTAAAGTAACTTAAGACTAAAGTAATAAGCACATTAGCACATATGACAGACTTGCAGTTTACAATTTACAAAATGCTACATAAATCATTAACATACAACATTCCAAAGTTCTAAGTACGCAAAATTAATACATCCAACTATCCAAGACTTGAAGTTCAAGTGTTCCACAAGACCACAACTATTTTCCACAGCTTCAAGTTTCCACCTGCATACAAGTATGCAAAATTGCAAATGTAAAGCAATAGACATGTATAATAAGTCAGAGTAACTTGGATAAGTTAATGAAACAAATTAGAAAAATCACTGACTCAGAATGCTTGTTATCCTTCACCGGGAATATAGGGGCAACTGCTACAATTTCAGTTACAACTTACATGTTATGAACTGAAAGAGCTATACCAACCTTAAACCATACATTCAGTAATGTGTGGAAGCTTCATCATAGCCAATGAAAATTAATAGAAATGATGTAGTCAAGGATTAATGGTATTATGAGTTACTTACACAAAACTTGAACAAGTCAGAGCAAGGGATAAGGGTCCAGGGACAGTTCACAGTTGGCAGCATGCTTTCCAGAATGGCATACTCATACTCATAATACATTATACATACTCATAATACATTATACATAATCAGAGAGCTCAGAAGTTAGAATGCACATGGAAAAACAACCACATATGGCACAAACCAGACATTTCATAGAGCTCAGAAGTCGGAATGCACATGGAAAAACAACCACATAATTGCATAAACCAGACATTTCATAGAGCTCAAAAGTCAGAATGCTTATTATGAAATCAAAGAGCAATACCAACCCTAAACCCTATATGCAGTAATGAGTGGAAGCTTAAGCATAGCCAATCCCAAATCATATAGCGAGTTATTGATGTACTAATGTTCATACACATTCAAAATCAAGCACATAATGAAAGAAACCAGACATTTCATAGAGCTCAGAATGCTTTTTATCATTCATAAGGGAAATAGGGAGCATCTGCAACAATTTCAGTTACAACTTACCATTTTATGAATCGAAAGATCCAATACCAACCCTAAACCCTAAATGCAGTAATGAGTGGAAGCTTCATCATAGCCAATGCCAAATCAGAGAGTCATGTACTCATGCTCATAATTGAAAAACAACCACATAATGGCACAAATGTACAATAAAAATATAGAAAATGTACATATAAGAGTTGTACATATAAAAACAGATTTGAAAATCTGAATGCATTATAAGAGTCGTACATATGCAGTCAGTAAGACAGTAACTCAATAAGGACATCAGGTGTGTGTATATATACTAATATAGATCAACAATTAAGAGGGACAAGTGGACAAGCGAACATTTGAACAGATCTGTACATGACTGAACTCGGAAATCAAGTGTGAAGAACTCAACAATCATTCAGTCAACATGCAAGTTTCAGAAATACATACGAACATCACAAGTTCACAACTGAAAACTCAGAACATGCATGCATCATGAAGGACTAATCATACCATTGTACAAATATTTTTAAGTATTTTATACCTCAAAGGCTCAAAGAAAAATGATTGGGAATCAGTCTCAACTCTCAAGTCTCAACTACTCACGTTGGGCTAGAAGACTATCAAGGCTTCCACAGTTCCACTACGTTGAGGACTACAGCCCTACAACGATGGCAACCGCGGCCGACAAAGTGAGAAGTTAAAGTCTTTCACTCCTCTGAGGCTATGAGTCACAGAGAGTGTATGTTAGGGTTAGGGTTAGCCGCTTAGAGAGTTAGAGATAGAGTGTAAGTTAGGGTTATTTGGGGGGAAGGGATAAGGGATAAGGGAAGGGTTATTTGGGTTATGGGTTTTGGGTTATGGGTTTGGGGGGATCAGGTGGGTTTTCGGGCGGGTTGGGTAGGGATTAGGAGAACCCTACCTACTGGGTCTCGGGCCAAGAAAATCGAGCTGGTGGGTCGGGTCAACCGACCCATTCTTAAAAATTCGGGTTCATCCGGTCAGTTTTTTCGGGTAGGGTCAGTTTTGCTTAGCCCTACCAGAAGTAGCCTTGGATGAACAGCCTTCGGGACATGGAGAAGGGTCCCTGGTGAGATGAGCAGGTGCCACTGTGTACCTCCTCCATGGCGATCTCGGCCTCTTCTTCGTGGAGGCATCAGAGTAATGTACCATTGTAAGATCGCTTGTAGAGTTTGCCATTTTTGAGGACGTAGCTTAGATCCCTCAGCTTTGCTAACCTTTTACGGCCCTCGTCCTTGGGCAATTGCCCTATTGTGATGAAGTTGGTGATGTCTGAGATCCAGTCCTCTGGTCTCTGATGTATATCCATGATGGGGCTTGAATGTATGCTTGAGAGGCTCAGTTCCTCTATTCTCCCAATTTTGGAGAGGTGTTCTGGAGACTCATCTGAGAGCTTGGATAAGATGTCGGCCTCAGAATTTTGAGCCCTCAGTATTTGAGTAATGGAGTGTGCCAAGAATTGGAACACCCCGGCCCCGCAGGCCCCGAGGTAGTTACTTATGACCTCTGGTACTATCCTCACAAACCACCACGAGCCTTTACCGCACACTTTGTCCTCACTCGTGCGCACCCTGAGAAACTTCCCAGGGGGTCACCCATCCCAAGACTAATCCAGTGCAAGCACGCTTAACTTTAGAGTTCTTGGGTGATGAGCTCCCTTAAAAAGAGATGCACCTCTGTTGGTATGAGTAGTACTATTAATCCTCTTAAACTAATCTCGAGTATTACAATCACCCCTACCTAGGATCGCAAAGTCCTCGTTGCGTCGTTAAACCAATCTCAATCAAACCCCCAGAATCTTGCCTCGCTAAGTGCCCGTCTGATATCCAACGGGTCGCCACACTCTCACACGGTTGCTCTGATACCATTTATAACACCCCCAGCCCCGCAGGCCCTGAGGTAGTTATTTCTGACCTCTAGTACTGTCCTCACAAACCACCACGAGCCTTTACTGTGCACTTTGTCCTCATTCGTGTGTGCCCTGAGAAACTTCTCAGGGGGTCACCCATCCTAAGACTACTCTCGTGCAAGCACGCTTAACTTAGGAGTTCTTGGGTGATGAGCTTCCTTAAAAGGAGATGCACCTCTGTTGGTATGAGTAGTACTATTAATCCTCTTAAATTAATCTCGGGTATTACACGAATACTTTGAGAAATTCCTTGGCAGCCTACCTATATTGCTTCATTTTCCCTCCTTCGCTTCATATTCGTCGAAGCTCTGGCCGACCACTAGCTTGGAATCACACTTTACGTGAATCATCTTTGCTTTGAGGTTGGCTGCCAGCCGAAGGCCACAGAGGAAGGCCTTGTATTCTGCTTCGTTGTTAGAGACCTTGAAGGAGAAGTGTAAGGAATAATTGTAATTAGAATTTGATGATGCTATACTTAATTAGGACTTTAGAATACCCCGCTTTAGAAAATTGTACTCCCTCCGTCCCAATTTACTTAGCCAAAATTGACTTTTCAAGTCAACGATGTCTAACTTTGACCGATTATATGTTTATATAGAGAAAGTATTGATGATATGAAAATGATATGAAAATGTTCTTTGTTAAAAAAACTATCATAAAAGTATAAAATTATTAAATTTTACACAAATATGTTAGCTTAATTAATTGGTCAAAGTTAGAGGCCGTTGACTTGACAGACCTGGGTGTGGTGATAAGAATGCTAAGGTTGCTAGGTCGCTGCCCAGAAGCGGCGCGTCATCCCATTGCCCGAGGATGATGTCAAATATGCAAGGGCATGGTGGGGTCCGAGATGGGGCTAAGAACAGAAGGTGGAATGCTAGATTGCGTTTTGGGACATGGAATGTTGGGTCTCTTACAGGGAAATCTTCCGAGGTAGTCGAGGTTATGAGCAGAAGGAATATCAGCATTATGTGTGTGCAAGAAACTAAATGGGTTGGAGAGAAAGCACGCGAGATTAATCCCGGAGGTTTTAAGTTGTGGTATTCGGGGAGAGATAAGACTAGAAATGGGGTAGGCATTATTGTGGCGCGTGACTATGTTGATGATGTGGTAGAAGTCTTCAGGAAGAACGATCGCATCATGAGCATTAAATTGGTGATAAGAGGTGAGATTGTGTCTGTGGTAAGTGCCTATGCACCACAAGTGGGATTGGATGCATCTACAACTCAACAGTTCTGGGAAGATCTTGAAGACGTGGTGCGACGAGTGCCAAGGGGAGAGAAGTTGATCATAGGAGGTGACCTCAACGGGCATGTGGGCTCGAGTCGTGATGGCTTTGAGAATATTCATGGCGGACATGGTTTTGGCACTAGGAATGAGGCGGGAAAGAACATTTTGGATTTTTCCTTGACGTATGAGTTGGCTATAATGAACACTTGGTTTAAGAAAAGAGACTCTCACCTTGTAACCTATAAAAGTGGAGCTAATAGTACCCAAATTGACTACTTCTTAGTACGGACCACTGGGAGAACTAGCTACACTGATTGTAAGGTTATTCCAGGTGAGAGTGTTGTCACTCAGCATAGGATGCTTGTGCTTGACTTTCGAGGTAAGAACCATAGAAGACAAGTTAAACAACAAGTGGAGCCAAAGATAAAGTGGTGGAGGCTAGAGGGAGATCTTCAACAAAGCTTTACACACAAAATGGTCGGTGAAGATGTATGGCGTATTGATAATGAAACGCAGGTGGATGATGTGTGGTTATCAATGGAGTTGACCATTAACAAAGTGGCAAAGGAGGTACTTGGAGAATCTAAAGGATTTCGGCCACCTAAAAAGGACACATCTTGGTGGAATGATGAGGTGAAACAAGCCATAAGGAACAAAAGAGATTGCTACAAAAAGTTGGGGACAAATTGGAGTGATGAGAACATAGAAGCATACAAGGAGGCTAAAAGACAAGCAAAGAAAGCCGTAAGGGAAGCACGAGGGAAAGTGAACAAGGAGTTGTATGAAAAGTTGGACTCTAAGGAAGGAGAACTAGATATTTATAGACTTGCTCGTCTTCGTGATCGCAGAACTCAAGATATTGCAAAAGTTAAGTGTGTGAAGGATGTTGATCAGAGGATATTAATGGACGACGGAGAGATAAAAGAGAGGTGGAGGTCATACTTTGATACACTATTCAACGGGAACAAAACGCAAGATATCGGCGATTTGTCCATACCAGATTGTATGGTAAACCTTGATTTTGTGAGAAGGATCCAAACAACGGAAGTTAAAGAAGCTCTGAGGAAGATGGGACGGAAAAGAGCAATGGGGCCAGATGGCATACCGATCGAGGCTTGGAGAAGTTTGGGAGAGAGAGGCGTCGAGTGGCTAACAAGTTTCTTCAACATGATTTGGAGAAACAACAAGATGCCAACGAGATGGAGGAAGAGTACTCTTATCCCTTTATTTAAGAATAAAGGTGATGTACAAGAATGTGCCAACTATCGAGGGATTAAGCTTATGAGTCACACCATGAAACTTTGGGAGCGAGTGATTGAGCAAAGACTTCGAAGGACTGTGAAGATTTCAGATAATCAATTCGGTTTTATGCCTGGTCGCTCAACAAATGAGGCTATTCACCTTCTTCGTCAACTTATGGAGAAGTATAGAGATGCTCATAAGGATCTGCATTTGGTGTTCATTGACTTAGAAAAGGCATACGATAGGGTACCTCGAGAAGTTCTTTGGTGGGCCTTAACTAGGAAAGGCATATCACGCAAGTATATCAGCATCATCATGGATATGTATGAGGATTGTACTGCAAGTGTTCGTACTAGTGTAGGGAGGACTGAAGAGTTCCCTATTACTATCGGAGTGCACCAAGGATCGGCCTTGAGTCCTTTCTTATTTGCCATAGTCATGGAGGAACTTACGAAGTCGATTCAAGATGATATACTGTGGTGCATGATGTTTGCCGACGATATTGTATTGATTGATGAGACGTAATCAGGTCTTAAAGCAAAGTTGGAAGTATGGCGACAAACATTGGAGAATAAGGGTTTCAAACTAAGTCGGAGCAAGACAGAGTACATGGAGTGCAAGTTTGGTGGAGGTAGAAGTAGTGGTAATAGCGGAATTACTCTGGATGGTAAGGAGATACCAGTCAGCGATATGTTCCGTTACTTGGGCTCCATAATTCAGAAGGACGGTGAGTTAGAGGGAGATGTATCCCATAGAATCAGAACAGGGTGGATGAAGTGGAAGAGTGCGTCAGGATTTCTATGCGACCGAGGTATGCCGACTAGACTGAAGGGTAAATTTTATAGGACAGCAATTAGGCCTGCATTACTGTATGGCGTAGAGTGTTGGGCGGTGAAACAATGTCACATTCAAAAGATGAGTGTGGCAGAGATGCGCATGCTGCGTTGGATGTGTGGGCATACTAGGAAGGACCGGGTGAGGAATGAGACAATCAGACAAAGGGTGGGAGTAGCACCTATTGAAGACAAGATGTGGGAGTCGCGCCTACGGTGGTTTGGTCATGTGCGTAGAAGACCGAGTGATGCACCTGTTAGGCGAGTTGAGATGTGTGGAGAAGAGGCAGGGAAGAGAGGGAGAGGAAGACCCAAACAGACGTGGGTTAGGGGAGTTCGAAGTGATATGCTTCTTCTGGGGTTGGATGAGGGCATGACTTTGGAGAGAACTAAGTGGAGGGCGGGTATTCACGTGAAGGAGTGATCTTGATAATCTTTTTCCCTCATCTTTTTTTTTCCTAGTTTTTTTATCCTTATATATATATGCATTATTTGCAGCCTTTTTATTTTATCACTTTTATATATATTCATCTTTTTTATATTATCTTTTCATAATAGCTTATCTTTTTATCTTTTTTCCTTCTTTTCCTTTTGGTTGTGATATCATGTATCGATTCATGTTAGCCGACCCCAATATCTTTTGGGACTAAGGCTTGGATGTTGTTGTTGTAGAGGCCGTTGACTTGAAAAATCAAGTTGGGCGAAGTAAATTGGGATGGAGATAGTATTAGAATTTTTCTGTGTAAAACTTTCTTAGTATTGTCGATAGACAGAAGACCTACTGACAGAAGACCTCTTGACAGAAGACCTTCTGTGTGCCTACTAGATTTTGTCCAGACAGAAGACCTTTGGCTCTCTATTAGTACTTATGCGGACAGAAGATCTTTTGGCTCTCTGTTGGTTCTTATCCTGACAGAAGACCTTCTGGCACTCTGTCGGACTTCACTTTGACAGAAGTACTCAAGGATCTCTGTTAGCTCCTACCTTGACAGTAGGCCTAGGAACCCTCTGGTAGCTTTTATCCCAACAGAAGTGCTCGAGACCCTCTCTGGTTGGTTCTCTACTGAAGATACCAGAAGGTCTTACACTTAGAGAATTTCCATGAATCTACCTTAGCCAGTGAAACCAACGGAAGATTCCTTCAATGACTAGAAGACTTCAACGGAAAAGCTACAGTACACACATTAAATGCTCATTTAATGCACCCCGTATGGAGAAGAGTAAAAGCTGATGAGTGACCGACATTTCAGGATAACTTTATCCCAAAATAGCAACTCGCCAACTTTACCGGGTCCTACTGGTCAAGTCAACTGTTCACGCATTTAATGCAGTTGTCCTCCTCCTCTAACGGGAAGACAATCCTGGTATACAAGATACTACTCGAAGAACAACTTGGACAAGAACTTTGCTAGAAATTTTGCACAACTTTTGACAACCATTTCAACAACAAGCTTTCTTGAGACCAAAACTTCATCATCTCACACAAGATAAGCTGCAGTTGAAAAGATAATTTTCATATCTTCACATTCCAACAAGAGCAAAGTTCCAACTATTCTTCAACACTTTAAGCACTTCAACTACACATCATTTGTGACGAAGCAAGTTGGAAAACCCCTGTTCTTACAATAACTCTTCTCTAACGAGAAGGACATCTAAGTATCTGGAGTAGTGAAGTGGTTATACTTCAAGGAAGCTCAGTGAAAGGACCGGTCTTAAGGGAAGCAAGGAAGTGTATCCCAGGAGACATCTAGGCTTGAAGAAGACGTGGAGAGCTTCTTAAGTTCTAGGACTAAGGCGTTGTAAATACTCGTTTTTACAAGCTTAGGGAACAGTGGATTAGAGGAATGAGTTGTTCCTTAAACCACTATAAAAATCCCTGGTGTCATTTACTTACTGCATTTATTTCTCGCACTTTCTTTAAACTGTTTAACTCTAGAAACTTGGTCTCTGTGTTTAGCAGAACCCATCCTGTGAGTTAACAGAAGGCCTATTGCCTTTGCTTCTATGAGGCTGACCGGACAGAATCCCTACCAGAATACCATCCGCTGCCAGTCTGTTCTGCCAACAGAATAGGTTATTCTGTTAAAATCTGGTACTTAACTTGAAAAAGTTAAAAACCAATACAGTCTATTCACCCCCCTCTAGATTGTACCCAGTTAATCGGGACCAACAAGAAGCGGATCGCGTAGTAGGCGCGGAAGCCTTCGAGTGTGATAAGGACCACACCCCCTCCGCATGCTTTGGTTGCTGAGGATCCGTCTGCGTAGAGGGTCCACCACTCGTCCCCTAGTGCCGAGGGCTCTTCCACCGCTGCTGCTCTGGCCATGCATTCTGTCACGAAGTCGGTCAGGGCTTGGCCCTTTATGGTGGGCCTCGGACGGATGTCTATATTGTATTGGCTTAGGAAGATGGGCCATTTAACCATTCTAGAGGAGCTTGTAGGGCTCCACGTCAAGGCTCCGAGGGGTTGATGAGTGAGGACATGCACCGGATGGGCTTGGAAATAATGGCCCAATTTTTTGACAGTCCAGACGATAGCTAGTACCGTCTTCTCCATGGGGGAGTACCTGAGTTCTACTTCCCGGAGGGTCTTGCTCACATAGAAGATAACATGTTGAATTATGTCCTCCTCCCAGAGGAGGACTGAGCTGATTGCGGCGGGACTGACGCCTAGGTAGATATATAACGTTTCTCCCACCTTGGGCTTCGAGAGCACCAGAGGTGATTGCAAGTATTGTTTCAACTCGTCGAAGGCTACCTGGCACTCAGTGGTCCATTGGAAGCTGGTGGTCTTTCTCATTATCTGGAAGAAGGGAATGGATTTCTCAGCTGATTTGGATAGGAAGCGATTGAGGGTTGCCAAACGGCACGTTAGCCTTTGGACCTCCTTCACGTTGCGTGGGAGCTCCATGTTGATGATGGCCTCGATTTTCTCAGGGTTGGCCTCAATTTCCCTTCAAGTCACTATGTATCCCAGAAACTTTCCTCCTTGCATGCCGAAAGTGCACTTCTTCAGGTTAAGCCGAAGGTTGAACTTCTGCATGATGGTGAAGATCTCTCGGAGGTCATCAGTGTGGCTCGATGACTCCTTGCTTTTGATGATCATGTATTCGATGTATGCCTCCATGGTGCGTCCTAACACGGCCTGGAAAACTCTTGCCACCATTCTTGTGTAAGTGGCACCGGAGTTCTTGAGGCCGAAGGCCATGACTAGGTAGCAAAAGATACATTCGGGTGTCATGAAGGCTGTCTTTTATGCGCCTTCCTCATGCATAAAAATCTGGTGATACCCTCGGAATGCGTTGAGGAATGACGTGATCTCACAGCCCGCCGTTTCATCCACCAATTGATTGATGTTAGGCAAAGGGAAAGGGTCCATAGGGCTGGCCTTGTTGAGGCCCGTGTAGTCCACACACATCCGGAAGGTGGGCAGCTTTTGTGCGAGGACCACATTAGCCAAACACAAGGGGTACTTCACCTCTCAGATATGTTTGATGGCGAGGAGCATGGTGACCTCCTCCTTTACAAAGTCCCTCCTTTCAGTCGAGAGGTATCTCTTCTTCTGCTTGACCGGTATCACTGAAGGGTCCACCATCAGGCGGTGAGTGATTACCCTTCGGTGAATTCCCGACATGTCCTCCAACCCCCATTTATTGACGATGGCGTATGCGCGGAGGGCCTCGGTGATGCTGGTCTTCAGTTCTTCAGGGAGCTTGGCTCCTATCTTCACGACTCTCTCCGGTTTGGTCGGATCGAGTGCGAAGTCTTCCACCTCTTCTACTCGTTCAGCCCTCGGCCTTTCCTCTTCACCTTCTACCGTTTCGGTAGTGGTATCCACATAGAGCTCGGTCTTGCTAACCTTCTTTGTTATCTGGAGGTAGCAGGCACGTGAATGTTTTTAGACCCCCGTCGAGTAATCGACGCCTCCGACAGTTGGGAACTTGAGGCAGAGGTGCCTCATGGAGATTACTGCTTCCAAATCCTCTAGGGCTGGGTGGCCGAGGATAATGTTGTGAGCACAGTGGAGGTTGACGACGATGAACTCCACTTCGAGCTTGGCTCTATGGCAGCCGTCGACGAAGAGAACCGAGAGGGATATTTCCCCTTCGGAATCAATGGTGTCCCCGGTGAAGCCGGACAAGGGGGTCCGGATAGGCTGAAGGGATTTCCGCTTCAGATGCAGCTCCCTAAATGTGCTGAGGTACATTACGTTGATAGAGCTGCCGGTGTCAACGTAAGTTATGTGGATGATAATATTATTGATTTCACTTTGGATCATGAGTGCATCCCTGTGAGGAAGCGAGCCCGGGGGGAGATCCACGTTAGTGAACACAATGGGCTCCTCCCTTGGTCGTTTTATGGGGGGCATATGATTGACCTCCCCCACGTAAAGGGATTGTGCCCACTTCTTCCTTTGGCTCGCGAAGTCTCCTCCCGTGTTGCCCCCGGTGATCATATGGATGTGGCGCTTCTTCTCCTGAAGGTGCTGGTACCCTGTTTCTTCACCGAGGTTCCCAATCTCCCGCTTCTTACCATTCGGATCTCCGAGGGGTACTGTGTTTGGATTGATCCAGGCATTTGCTCTCGTAGGGGGCCTTTGGTGAGGGGAACCCCTGACGAAATGGGACAGATGGCCCCTCTCTATCAATTTCTCGATGGCAGCCTTCAGCTGGTGGAAGTCATCGGTCTGATGCCCTGGGTGATGGTGGAAACAGCAGTATGGTTCGTTGGGATTGATGGCGTATACCTCCTGAGTTGCCCTGACGCACCCCATCAGCGTTATCTTGGACTACGCTGAGGAAAGGAGGCTAGTAGAACGAGATTCCAGGGCAACTCAGGAGGTATACGCCATCAATCCCAATGAACCATACTGCTGTTTCCACCATCACCCAGGGCATCAGACCGATGACTTCCACCAGCTGAAAGCTGCCAT
Organism: Cuscuta europaea; assembly: GCA_945859875.1. Classification (NCBI taxonomy): domain Eukaryota; kingdom Viridiplantae; phylum Streptophyta; class Magnoliopsida; order Solanales; family Convolvulaceae; genus Cuscuta; species Cuscuta europaea. The sequence goes on along the minus strand of CAMAPE010000080.1, from coordinate 10,158,587 downwards.
CGAGAAATTGATAGAGAGGGGCCATCTGTCCCAGTTCATCAGGGGTTCCCCTCACCAAAGGCCCCCTACGAGAGCAAATGCCTGGATCAATCCAAACACAGTACCCCTCAGAGATCCGAATGGTAAGAAGCGGGAGATTGGGAACCTCAGTGAAGAAACAGGGTACCAGCACCTTCAGGAGAAGAAGTGCCACATCCATATGATCATCGGGGGCAACACGAGAGGAGACTTCGCGAGCCAAAGGAAGAACTGGGCACAATCCCTTTACGTGGGGGAGGTCAATCATATGCCCCCCGTAAAACGACCAAGGGAGGAGCCCATTGTGTTCACTAACGCGGATCTCCCCCGGGTTCGCTTCCTCACAGGGATGCACTCATGATCCAAAGTGAAATCAATAATATTATTATCCACATAACTTACGTTGACACCAGCAGCTCTATCAACGTAGTGTACCTCAGCACATTCAGGGAGCTGCATCTGAAGCGGAAATCCCTTTAGCCTATCCGGACCCCCTTGTCCGGCTTCACCGGGGACACCATTGATTCCGAAGGGGAAATATCCCTCTCGGTTCTCTTCGTCGACGGCTGCCATAGAGCCAAGCTCGAAGTGGAGTTCATCGTCGTCAACCTCCACTGTGCTCACAACATTATCCTCGGCCACCCAGCCCTAGAGGATTTGGAAGCAGTAATCTCCATGAGGCACCTCTGCCTCAAGTTCCCAACTGCCGGAGGCGTCGATTACTCGACGGGGGTCCAAAAACGTTCACGTGCCTGCTACCTCCAGATAACAAAGAAGGTTAGCAAGACTGAGCTCTGTGTGGATACCACTACCGAAACGGTAGAAGGTGAAGAAGAAAGGCCGAGGGCTAAACCAGTAGAAGAGGTGGAAGACTTCGCACTCAATCCGACCAAACCGGAGAGAGTCGTGAAGACAGGAGCCAAGCTCCCTGAAGAACTGAAGACCAGCATCGTCGAGGCCCTCCGCGCATTCGCCATCGTCAATAAATGGGGGTTGGAGGACATGTCGGGAATTCACCGAAGGGTAATCACTCACCGCCTGATGGTGGACCCTTCAGTGATACCGGTCAAGCAGAAGAAGAGATACCTCTCGACTGAAAGGAGGAACTATGTAAAGGAGGAGGTCACCATGCTCCTCGCCATCAAACATATCCGAGAGGTGAAGTACCCCTCGTGTTTGGCTAATGTGGTCCTCGCACAAAAGCTGCCCACCTTCCGGATGTGTGTGGACTACACGGGCCTCAACAAGGCCTGCCCTATGGACCCTTTCCCTTTGCCTAACATCAATCAATTGGTGGATGAAACGGCGGGCTGTGAGATCATGTCATTCCTCAACGCATTCCGAGGGTATCACCAGATTTTTATGCATGAGGAAGGCGCAGAAAAGACAGCCTTCATGACACCCGAATGTATCTTTTGCTACCTAGTCATGGCCTTCGGCCTCAAGAACTCCGGTGCCACTTACACAAGAATGGTGGCAAGAGTTTTCCAGGCCGTGTTAGGACGCACCATGGAGGCATACATCGACTACATGATCGTCAAAAGCAAGGAGTCATCGAGCCACACTGATGACCTCCGAGAGATCTTCACCATCATGCAGAAGTTCAACCTTCGGCTTAACCCAAAGAAGTGCACTTTCGGCATGCAAGGAGGAAAGTTTCTGGGATACATGGTGAGCCGAAGGGAAATTGAGGCCAACCCTGAGAAAATCCAGGCCATCATCAACATGGAGCCCCCAAGCAACGTGAAGGAGGTCCAAAGGCTAACGGGCCGTTTGGCAGCCCTCAATCGCTTCCTATCCAAATCAGCTGAGAAATCCATTATCTTCTTCCAGATAATGAGAAAGACCACCAGCTTCCAATGGACCACTGAGTGCCAGGTAGCCTTCGACGAGTTGAAACAATACTTGCAATCACCTCTGGTGCTCTCGAAGCCCAAGGTGGGAGAAACGTTATATATCTACCTAGGCGCCAGTCCTGCCGGGAGGAGGACAGAATTCAACATGTTATCTTCTATGTGAGCAAGACCCTCCGGGAAGTAGAACTCAGGTACTCCCCCATGGAGAAGACGGTACTAGCTATCGTCTGGACCGTCAAAAAATTGGGCCATTATTTCCAAGCCCATCCGGTGCATGTCCTCACTCATCAACCCCTCGGAGCCTTGACGTGGAGCCCTACAAGCTCCTCTAGAATGGTTAAATGGCCCATCTTCCTAAGCCAATACAATATAGACATCCGTCCGAGGCCCACCATAAAGGGCCAAGCCCTGACCGACTTCGTGACAGAATGCATGGCCAGAGCAGCAGCGGTGGAAGAGCCCTCGGCACTAGGGGACGAGTGGTGGACCCTCTACGCAGACGGATCCTCAGCAACCAAAGCATGCGGAGGGGGTGTGGTCCTTATCACACTCGAAGGCTTCCGCGCCTACTACGCGATCCGCTTCTTGTTGGTCCCGATTAACTGGGTACAATCTAGAGGGGGGTGAATAGACTGTATTGGTTTTTAACTTTTTCAAGTTAAGTACCAGATTTTAACAGAATAACCTATTCTGTTGGCAGAACAGACTGGCAGCGGATGGTATTCTGGTAGGGATTCTGTCCGGTCAGCCTCATAGAAGCAAAGGCAATAGGCCTTCTGTTAACTCACAGGATGGGTTCTGCTAAACACAGAGACCAAGTTTCTAGAGTTAAACAGTTTAAAGAAAGTGCGAGAAATAAATGCAGTAAGTAAATGACACCAGGGACTTTTATAGTGGTTTAAGGAACAACTCATTCCTCTAATCCACTGTTCCCTAAGCTTGTAAAAAAGACTATTTACAACGCCTTAGTCCTAGAACTTAAGAAGCTCTCCACGTCTTCTTCAAGCCTAGATGTCTCCTGGGATACACTTCCTTGCTTCCCTTAAGACCGGTCCTTTCACAGAGCTTCCTTGAAGTATAACCACTTCACTACTCCAGATACTTAGATGTCCTTCTCGTTAGAGAAGAGTTCTTGTAGGAAGAGGGGTTTTCCAACTTGCTTCGTCACAAATGATGTGTAGTTGAAGTGCTTGAAGTGTTGAAGAATAGTTGGAACTTTGCTCTTGTTGGAATGTGAAGATATGAAAATTATCTTTTCAACTGCAGCTTATCTTGTCTGAGATGATGAAGTTTTGGTCTCAAGAAAGCTTGTTGTTGAAATGGTTGTCAAAAGTTGTGCAAAATTTCTAGCAAAGTTCTTGTCCAAGTTGTTCTTCGAGTAGTATCTTATATACCAGGATTGTCTTCCCGTTAGAGGAGGAGGACAACTGCATTAAATGCGTGAACAGTTGACTTGACCAGTAGGACCCGGTAAAGTTGGCGAGTTGCTAGTTTGGGATAAAGTTATCCTGAAATGTCGGCCACTCATCAGCTTTTACTCTTCAGCGTACGGGGTGCATTAAATGAGCATTTAATGTGCGTACTGTAGCTTTTCCGTTGAAGTCTTCTAGTCATTGAAGGAATCTTCCGTTGGTTTCACTGGCTAAGGTAGATTCATGGAAATTCTCTAAGTGTCAGACCTTCTGGTATCTTCAGTAGAGAACCAACCAGAGAGGGTCTCGAGCACTTCTGTTGGGATAAAAGCTACCAGAGGGTTCCTAGGCCTACTGTCAAGGTAAGAGCTAACAGAGATCCTTGAGTACTTCTGTCAAAGTGAAGTCCGACAGAGATCCAGAAGGTCTTCTGTCAGGATAAGAACCAACAGAGAGCCAAAAGATCTTCTGCCCGCATAAGTACTACCTCCATCCCAATTTACTTCGCCCAACTTGACTTTTCAAGTCAACGGGCTCTAACTTTGACCAATTATTTAAGCTAACATATTTGTGCAAAATTTAATAATTTTATACTTTTATGATAGTTTTTTTAACAAAGAACATTTTCATATCATTTTCATACCATCAATACTTTCTCTATATAAACATATAATCGATCAAAGTTAGACGTCGTTGACTTGAAAAGTCAATTTTGGCTAAGTAAATTGGGACGGAGGGAGTATAATTTTCTAAAGCGGGGTACTCTAAAGTCCTAGTTAAGTATAGCATCATCAAATTCTAATTACAATTATTCCTTACATTTCTCCTTCAAGGTCTCTAACAACGAAGTAGAATACAAGGCCCTCCTCTGTGGCCTTCGGCTGGCAGCCAACCTCAAAGCAAGGATGATTCACGTAAAGTGTGATTCCAAGCTAGTGGTCGTCCAGAGCTCCGACGAATATGAAGCGAAGGAGGGAAAATGAAGCAATATAGGGAGGCGGCCAAGGAATTTCTCAAAGTATTCGTGTAATACCCGAGATTAATTTAAGAGGATTAATAGTACTACTCATACCAACAGAGGTGCATCTCCTTTTAAGGAAGCTCATCACCCAAGAACTCCAAAGTTAAGTGTGCTTGCACGAGAGTAGTCTTGGGATGGGTGACCCCCTGAGAAGTTTCTCAGGGCACACACGAATGAGGACAAAGTGCACAGTAAAGGCTCGTGGTGGTTTGTGAGGACAGTACTAGAGGTCAGAAATAACTACCTCAGGGCCTGCGGGGCTGGGGTGTTATAAATGGTATCAGAGCAACCGTGTGAGAGTGTGCCGACCCGTTGGATATCAGACGGGCACTTAGCGAGGCAAGATTCTGGGGGTTTGATTGAGATTGGTTTAACGACGCAACGAGGACTTTGCGATCCTAGGTAGGGGTGATTGTAATACCCGAGATTAATTTAAGAGGATTAATAGTACTACTCATACTAACAGAGCTGCGTCTCTTTTTAAGGGAGCTCATCACCCAAGAACTCCAAATTTAAGCGTGCTTGCACTGGAGTAGTCTTGGGATGGGTGACCCTCTGGGAAGTTTCTCAGGGTGCGCACGAGTGAGGACAAAGTGTGCGGTAAAGGCTCGTGGTGGTTTGTGAGGACAGTACCAGAGGTCAGAAGTAACTACCTCGGGGCCTGCGGGGCCGGGGTGTTCCAATTCTTGGCACACTCCATTACTCAAATACCGAGGGCTCAAAATTCTGAGGCCGACATCTTATCCAAGCTCTCAGATGAGTCTCCAGAACACCTCTCCAAAATTGGGAGAATAGAGGAACTCAGCCTCTCAAGCATACATTCAAGCCCCATCATGGATATACATCAGAGACCAGAGGACTGGATCTCAGACATCACCAACTTCATCACAATAGGGCAATTGCCCAAGGACGAGGGCCGTAAAAGGTTAGCAAAGCTGAGGGATCTAAGCTACGTCCTCAAAAATGGCAAACTCTACAAGCGATCTTACAATGGTACATTACTCTGATGCCTCCACGAAGAAGAGGTCGAGATCGCCATGGAGGAGGTACACAGTGGCACCTGCACATCTCACCAGGGACCCTTCTCCATGTCCCGAAGGCTGTTCATCCAAGGCTACTTCTGGTAGGGCTAAGCAAAACTGACCCTACCCGAAAAAACTGACCGGATGAACCCGAATTTTTAAGAATGGGTCGGTTGACCCGACCCGCCAGCTCGATTTTCTTGGCCCGAGACCCAGTGGGTAGGGTTCTCCTAATCCCTACCCAACCCGCCCGAAAACCCACCCGATCCCCCCAAACCCATAACCCAAATAACCCTTCCCTTATCCCTTATCCCTCCCCCCCAAATAACCCTAGCTTACACTCTATCTCTAACTCTCTAAACGGCTAAACCCTAACCCTAACATACACTCTCTGTGACTCATAGCCTCAGAGGAGTGAGAGACTTTAACTTCTCACTTTGTCGGCCGCGGTTGCCATCGTTGTAGGGCTGTAGTCCTCAACCTAGTGGAATTGTGGAAGCCTTGATAGTCTTCTAGCCCAACGTGAGTAGTTGAGACTTGAGAGTTGAGACTGATTCCCAATCATTTTTCTTTGAGCCTTTGAGGTATAAAATACTTAAAAATATTTGTACAATGGTATGATTAGTCCTTCATGATGCATGCATGTTCTGAGTTTTCAGTTGTGAACTTGTGATGTTCGTATATATTTCTGAAACTTGCATGTTGACTAAATGATTGTTGAGTTCTTCACACTTGATTTCCGAGTTCAGTCATGTACAGATCTGTTCAAATGTTCGCTTGTCCAGTTGTCCCTCTTAATTGTTGATCTATATTAGTATATATACACACCTAATGTCCTTATTGAGTTATTGTCTTACTGACTGCATATGTACGACTTTTATAATGCATTCAGACTTTCAAATCTGTTTTTATATGTACAACTCTTATATGTCCATTTTCTATATTTTTATTGTACATTTGTGCCATTATGTGGTTGTTTTTCAATTATGAACATGAGTACATGACTCTCTGATTTGGCATTGGCTATGATGAAGCTTCCACTCATTACTGCATTTAGGGTTTAGGGTTGGTATTGGATCTTTCGATTCATAAAATGGTAAGTTGTAACTGAAATTGTTGCAGATGCTCCCTATTTCCCTTATGAATGATAAAAAGCATTCTGAGCTCTATGAAATGTCTGGTTTGTTTCATTATGTGCTTGATTTTGAATGTGTATGAACATTAGTACATCAATAACTCGCTATATGATTTGGGATTGGCTATGCTTAAGCTTCCACTCATTACTGCATATAGGGTTTAGGTTTGGTATTGCTCTTTGATTTCATAATAAGCATTCTGACTTTTGAGCTCTATGAAATGTCTGGTTTATGCAATTATGTGGTTGTTTTTCCATGTGCATTCTGACTTCTGAGCTCTATGAAATGTCTGGTTTGTGCCATATGTGGTTGTTTTTCCATGTGCATTCTAACTTCTGAGCTCTCTGATTATGTATAATGTATTATGAGTATGTATAATGTATTATGAGTATGAGTATGCCATTCTAGAAAGCATGCTGCCAACTGTGAACTGTCCCTGGACCCTTATCCCTTGCTCTGACTTGTTCAAGTTTTGTGTAAGTAACTCATAATACCATTAATCCTTGACTACATCATTTCTATTAATTTTCATTGGCTATGATGAAGCTTCCACACATTACTGAATGTATGGTTTAAGGTTGGTATAGCTCTTTCAGTTCATAACATGTAAGTTGTAACTGAAATTGTAGCAGTTGCCCCTATATTCCCGGTGAAGGATAACAAGCATTCTGAGTCAGTGATTTTTCTAATTTGTTTCATTAACTTATCCAAGTTACTCTGACTTATTATACATGTCTATTGCTTTACATTTGCAATTTTGCGTACTTGTATGCAGGTGGAAACTTGAAGCTGTGGAAAATAGTTGTGGTCTTGTGGAACACTTGAACTTCAAGTCTTGGATAGTTGGATGTATTAATTTTGTGTACTTGGAACTTTGGAATGTTGTATGTTAATGAATTATGTAGCATTTTGTAATTTGTAAACTGCAAGTCTGTCATATGTGCTAATGTGCTTATTACTTTAGTCTTAAGTTACTTTACTCTGTATGGGAATTCAATTTATGTTTTGTATGGTATCAAACTATCAATGTGCGTATTTCAATTTTAAATTTCAATTGTGTGAGTTACTTGAACCCAAGAAAACCCGATACCCGAACCGAACCCGTCCTACCCGAAATTCCATAAAACCCGAAAAATTCAGAGTAAAAAAACATAGGGTAGGATAGGCTTATTACACATCCGAAACCCGAAAGGGTCGTGGGTTCACCCACCCGCCCGACCCGAAGCTGCCCGATGCTCAGCCCTAACTTCTGGCCTACCATGGCCCGGGATTGCGCAGACCTTGCTCAGAAGTGTAATGCTTGCCAACACTTCCAGAAGGCTCTGGGAAAGCCCGCAGTCAACTACACTCATGTCGGCACAGCGATTCCATTTTCTAGATGGGGCATTGACCTGGTAGGAGCATTGCCGAGGGGTACATCTAACAACAGGTACATAATAGTGGCTGTTGATTATTTAATGAAATGGGTAGAAGCTGAACCCCTCGACAGTATCACCGAGGCTCAGTGCTGCCGCTTTGTCTTAAAGAACATCCTCACTAGATTTGGCGTCCCCCACCAGATAGTGTCTGATAACGGCACTCAGTTTGAAGCAGCCCCCTTCCGTGACCTCCTAGATGCATGGGGAATAAAACACACCTTTTCTTCGGTCGCCTACCCCCAGAGTAATGGTCAAGTAGAAAACGCCAACTACACATTGCTGAAAGGCCTGAAGAAAAAGCTAGAGGTCGAAGGCGTAGGCTGGGTTGAAGAACTACATAATATCTTGTGGGCCTATCGCACCACCCCTTGGAAGGAAACAGGCAAAACCCACTTCGCCTTATGCTATGGTTTCGAAGCCAAGGCACCAAGTGAAGTGACCCTCCTAACGAGGGGAGTGGACCAATACGAGGCCGAAAGCAATGACGATTACATGGACCTCGACCTCCATCTCATTTCAGAACGTAGGGAGCAAGCCTTCCTAAGAGCTGAGAACTACAGGCGCCAGGTTAAGGGCTATATTGATTCTAAGGTTCGCTCCCGAGAATTTCAAGTAGGGGACTATGTCCTAATAAGAAGAAAGGCCTACATTGTGGGTCTCTCTTCCGTGACAGCCATCCCACCGAGGGTGGGAAGCTAGCACCAAAATTCGAAGGCCCCTACATCGTGACAGCCATCATAAAGCCAGGAAAGTACAAGATACAACGCATTAACGGGACTGAGGTCCCTAGGCACTGGAACGTACATCACTTGGTGAAATTCTACCAATAAAATCTTGTACGAGTGGCCAAGCCCTCGGACATAACCTCGACCCAAGGCCCTTTTTAAATGAAAGAGAAGTTGCTCCATAAAACACCAAATGTTTCCAAGCTGTAATATAGCCCTCGGTACCAAGTACCAACAACGGATTCGTCGGTAAAAACACCAAGTGCTTTAGATAAAAAAACCCATAGCATTATGATAAGAAAAAAGTTGTTCCCCTAGAGGACGCCCCTACACCGAAGGCACCGCCTATCGGTTCCGGAAGCACCAAGTGCCTTCGTACATTTGCGTCTAACACGCAAATAAAAACCTTCCCTGAAATGCTTTCCGAGCCATTACCCCAAGGGAATGGCAGGCAATGGACGATGTCTCAGGCCCAGTATTCGACTTTCAGAAATGAAATGCTTCGCGCGCTATCCCCCAAGGGGAAGCAAGCAACAGACGCTGTCTCGGACTGAAGGAAGGACTTTCAAAACCGAGACACTTTCCACGCCATCTTCCAAGGGGAGGCAGGCAACAGACGATGTCTCGGGCCGAGGAAATGACTCTCACACCCCTCTGATCCCGGAAGGTCAAACACCGAGGGGGAGCCAACGGTTCATACCGTTGCCTCCCAAACAGACCAAGTCTTCCCAAGAAACCAAGTTTATTGAAGCCTCCCCCATCTTCCCAAAAAAAGGAGTGAGGGGGAGTAGACTCAGCGACCAATCAATGAGGAATTTTAATAAAGTCCACACTTCAGAGCCCTTCGGCAGAAAATACTGGGATATTTCAAATGGGCACGTACGTTCCCTGCACCTTGCATGTTGGATTGAAATTTGGCCGATAAAGAAGACGTAGGTCCCTAGACGAACGTCCCTTGACGGCTGCCTCGTAAAAAAGCTTTTTCCTTTCCTTGGAGTCTGACGCACGTTACCCTCTATGTTCCCTGACGTACGTCCCCTGACGGTTCTTGAAATGCACCTGATCTCTTTTCCTTGTTTGGTATCCTAAAGAAAGACGTCCCCATGCGTCCCCTGAGGACGAACATCCCCCACGGGGACGAAAGGAAGAAGAATTTCACGTACGTCGCCCTATGTGCTCCCTGACGTATGTCCCTTGATGATCGCCTGGGAATGCGGCTATCTCCTCTCCTTGGAATCCGACGTACATCTCCCTCTGTGTTTCCTGACGTACGTCCCTTCACGGTTGCCCTTAGGATGAAGTATCTCCTTTCATTAGAATCCGACGTACGTCTCCTCGCTGTGTTTCTTGATGAACGTCTCCATGAAGGTTGTTCTTAGGATGCAGTTGTCTCCTTTACGGGTTTGGCACCCTCCGGACGGACGTCTCCCATAGGGACAGAAGGAAGAATCGAATCCGACGTACTTCTCCAGCTGTATCTCCGGACGTATGTCCCCATCTACTTCCCGGGTTCGGTACCCTCAGGACGAACGTCCCCCATGGGCATGAAAGAAAGGCGAAAAATCCGACGTACGTCGCCACTCTGTTTGTGACGTACGTCCCTTGAAGAGGCTTATGGTTACTTGTGGGTTGAAAATTTGACTAATCCCACATTTTGAGGACCCCCGGCACATCTACCAATACCGGAGGCTTGTGCTTTGTGTATTGGCATAAATTTTCCTAAGTCCAAAATCAATGGCCCCCGGCCACAGGTACACAAGTGAGAAAAGACCAAGTACGCAAAGAAACAAAGAAAAACAGAGATCAATAAGGCATCCATTGAAATAATTGTGTTTGTTACACAACATCCGAAGCTGGAGGCATAAAAATAATTTGTTACAGAATGTTGCTAAGCAATTTCTAAGTACGAACGTTCTATGCATCCTCCTCCTCGACGGCCTTCAATGTGGCGTCTTCCCCGACGCCTAAGCCTTCATCTTCGAAGCCACATTCCCTCATAAGCTCAGAATCTTCAAGTATAGTCCTCTCTTCGCCCAAAGGGAGGACCGTAGGCTTTCGGCTCAAATTTCTCTGGAGGGATGTTGAAATGTTGGGCCAGCTTCCGGTATATAAAGTGCTGGGTGAAGAACTCACCCCCTTGGTAATATGGGTCGCCTTTCACGGCCAATCACAATTTACCGGGACCTTCAACCCAAGCGTCCACACTCTTCTCCACCACCGAGGAGACCCACTCTTTCCTGTCCTCGGCCTTCCAGCCCTCGGAGACAAAGGCATCAACAGCAGACCTTCTGGCCACGCCCACCGCCTCGATCTTGGCCCTCTAAGTGGCTTCAGTAGCGGTCTTACCCTCAGCCTTGCCCTCGGCCTTAGCAGCCTCCACCCGTTGGTCCACACCCTCCGTTGCCACCCGGAGGGTCTCCTCAAGATCGGCTAGCTTTTTTCCGAGGCCGGCATTCTCCTCATCGGCAACAATCTTGGCCTTCCTCAGCTACTCGTCCCTTCGGAGGTGCTCACACAAGCCCATATAGGTCTACAAGAATAGAAGAAACTAAGGATCGAACATTTACATAATAACGAGGGCCAAAGAACAGACGTAGGAAGGAATGACTTACGGAGGCACTCTTCATAAGGATCCTAGAGTCGAGGACGCCATCATCCATCTGAGAAAGCATCGCCCTATCGCTCGAAGGCATCACTGGGTCATAAACACCAAGGGGCTGAGAGTAGCGTCCAGAACAGAGCTACCCTTCGTCACAAATGCTTCCAGCTTCTCCCGGCCGAAGAAAGTCTCATTCACAAACTCCTGAGGCGTGGGGCCGGGGCCATCGAGGTCATCCACGATGACCACATCGTTAGAGGCAGGCTGCTTGCCAAACAGTCTCTCATTGCCATCATCCTCAGAACACGAACGACCCATGGCCTCTCAGTGCTGTCACCCTGAGATCACGAACGACCCCTCGGGTTTAGCGTGATCCTCTATCTCAGGCCGAAGGGTTCACCCCTCTTGCTTCATTTTGGGGGCATCCAGTGTACTCTTTTTCCCTCATTAGGATTTTTTCCCACAGGGTTTTTTCCTAATGAGATTTTTAACGAGGCATCTCCCCGTTGTGGACCAAAAGGCGTCGAGCCTCGGCCCCCTGCTGAAGACATGCATTACTCTACTCCTCTTCACCTCATTACATGTGCCTCAAGGAGTGGGGGACTGGGGAACCCCCTCGAGAAAATCACAAAATTCCTAAAAATCGCTCAATATCAACGAAATCGAGGCAACATTTATTAAAACTACAAGGGCAAACACACTTTCACCCAACAACCCCTCGACTTTAATGTGTGGGGGGACTGGGGGACTGCCTTCGGCAAAACACGCAAACGCAAAGTTTTCATTACCTCGCAGCTGCAACAAGGCAGCCATTGGCGACTTCACAACACTTACTCCTATTTCCCTCGAGAAAGCTCTTGGCAAAAGGAGTGGGGGACTCCTGATGAAGTATATGGCCAAGGAACCCCCGGCCCACATACTTCCATTACTGCGATCGGGCCCAACAGGCCCAGGTGGCCCAAGTACAGCGAACAAGACTCCAGACAACCCATACTACAACAAGGTGTAGGGGACGTACGGCATAAAGAGCCCTGGGTACGTACGGCCCCTAACACATGCAGAGCTCCATCTTCGTACGACCTTTAAACACTTGAAGAGCCATGTGTGCGTACGGCCTCTAACACATGAATGCCCCAGGGGACGAACGTCCTCCAGCACATGACGGCCCTGGGTACGTACGGCCTCTGACACTGCACGGTCCTCCCGAGCTACGTACAGCCCCAGGGGACGTACGTCCTTCAACGTATGACGTCCTCCCCAGCTACATACGGCCCCAGGGGACGTACGTCCTTCAGCATATGAAGTCCTCCCCAGCTACGTACGGCCCCAGGAGATGTACGTCCTTTAGCTTATGAAGTCCTCGCAGCTACGTACGGCCCCAGGGGACGTACGTCCTTCAACGTATGAAGTCCTCCCCAGCTATGTACGGCCCAGGGGACGTACGTCCTTCAGCGTATGAAGTCCTCCCCAGCTACGTACAGCCCTAGGGGATGTACGCCCTTCAGCACATGAAGTCCTCCCCAGCTACGTACGGCCCTCAGCACAAGACGGTTTCCGGGAACGTACATCCTGTTACACATGAAGGGCAAAGGGGACGTGCGTCCTCCAGCACAAATAAGGGTCCCTCAGCTACGTACGTCTTTCAGCACCTCAATGCCACAATGATATTCAGATACGTACGTCCCCGGCACGCTGCCAAGGCCCAAATGGCCCCTGGGTACGTATGGCCTTCGGTACAGACAGCCTTCGGCTCATACATGGTCTCCGGCACATGCAGACACTCGGGTGCATGTAGCCGAGGGCACTCTCTCCGACATGATCTCTTCTCCACATGCTCTGAATCACCGCATTAAATGCAGTGTCATGTCCAACCACCGCATTAAATGCGGTGCCACATGTTGTGTCGGTGTCACATGTTGTGCCTAACTGAGTTGACTCTCCAGCGCTGGTTACTTGCCACGTGTACCCTCATTAATTACACCGCATTTATGGCAATTATAAATAGCTAGCCACTTCGTCATTGTAAAGGATCCCAGATCGAGCTCATTTAATATACACCTACCCTCTCTCTTACTTATTGCTCTGACCTCTCTCTTGATATCTCTTGTAATATCTCTCAGATAAGCTACCCCGGGTACACTATCCATCAATTAGTTGCTGAAAAATTGATTCTGATTCTACTTCTCTTATTAAAAAATCAATTTCTATTATTATCGAAGATATTATACTCCCTTCGTCCCCCAATTAAGTTCTCAGTTTGACTTCACACATATTAAGAAAATAAATTTGACTTTACTGTGGAGTGCACTGTTTTGCACTGTTTGGACACTGTTTTGCATTGTTTGGACACCGTTTTGCACTGTTTGACACTGTTTTGATGTAGATAATTTGCCAAATAAGGAAAGTAAGAAAATGTGAACTTAATTTAGAGACTACCCAAAAAGGAAAGTGATAATATAATTGCGGGACGGAGGGAGTATTATGCTCTATTTTAATCTTGGTGTAGCCGTGTACTCGTGTAGTTCACTTTGAGCGGAGGGATGAAAAATCATTTGTATTGTTGGTAAGTTTAGTGGATACATTAAAAAGCCTCATAGACACGTTTTTGTCATTAAATTGTATCTCTATTATTGAGAGTTCGTTTGATATCAATGAAATTGGCTGAACTCTGAAACTGACTGATTTTGGTGAAATTAGTGAAATTCTAACTAAAATGGTTGATTTTGCTGAATTCTGAAAAATATTGTTATTATTAAAATAAAGAAAAACTAAAAGAAAAATAACTAAAATGGTTCTCAACACTACAAAACTTCAGACAATTCAACCACAAAAATAATTTCAATTTTACTTATTTTGAATATTACATAATTTAGCACGTTGAATCAAAAGTTGTGTTTGGTGAAAAATTGACTGATAAACTGATAACTTAAAAACATTTAATAGATAATACATATTAAACCAGAAGCTTTCACACAAAACCAAATCCTGAAAACTAGGAGTGGGGATATCGGTTTGGTTTAACTGAACCCAAGCGTACCAATTGAACTAAACTAAACAATATGCAATTTGGTTTGAGTTTGATAATATTTCTTCCAAGCTATTTTAAACCGAACTGCACCCGAGCAAAACTGAATAAAACTGAACCGAACTAAAAAAAATTAATAAAACCTTCACGTGATATTAAAAAATAAAAAATTCATACTGAACCAAATTGAGAAATAGTATGGTTTTATTTGATAATAATTTTTTCAACCCGTTCTAAATCGAATCGAATCAAAATCGATAAAACCGAACTGAAAACCGATATACATATACCCACCCTTACATATTTTTAGGCAGAGAGTATGTTTTGGACAACAAGCTTCAGTGATTGAATGAGCATGTGTTACAAATCCTCCAAACAATCACTTCATGACTATTATTTATTCCGCAAATAGAAAAATGCTCCAAAGTGTTTCAGATTTTATAAACTTTTTAAAGTCTAACCTACAACAAACAAAATTGTTCGGTATAGCATTTTAGGCTTGCAGTCCTAACAAGGTTCGGTCATCTATTTCTTCTTCAAATAAAATATTCGAGTTTTATGCTTCATGAGTCATGACATTCCTCCGTTCCCAATTTACAAAAAAATCAAAGGGCTCACCCTCTCTTGATTTCTCTCATTTCACTGCTGGCTCTTTGTGAAATCTAAGCAAATTCTTCATACTTTGCCGAACCACAACAACATTACCCCAATCCCGTCAAGCAGGGACGAAACTAGGATTTAGTCATAGAGGACCAAGAAAAAGCACAAACAATAAAGAAAAAATTCCTTAAATATAACTAAAACAAAGTTCATAAATATGATTATCATTGTTTTATTTTCAAAATATGACTTATTTACTCATTGTTTTCCAAACTTTAATCAAATTATTTTTCATAGAACTAAATACGATATATTTGAGGAATAAAACATATTTTGTCCTATTTCTAATCATATACTCCGTAGTACATATATGTAATTATTTCATGAGGAATGATAGTTCAAAATTACCTGACAGAATTCGCCTCCGAACGCTTGTATTTGAGGTGCTTCCGGATATATTTTTTGATGAAACTTTGTGAGAATGTTTTTCATGATGTTTTAAATCGCGAAGTCAATTAAATAAATCATTTAAATTCACTATGTTACAATATATATATATATATATATATATATATATATATATATATATATATATATATATATATATATAAACACAGCTCTTTTCCATAACTTTTTTAATTGACTTTCCAATTGAATTTTAAACTTACATTTGATGGACATAATCTATACTTCATAAAAAACATGTTCACAAAATTTTATCAAAATATTCTACCCGGAAGAATCTCAAATGGAGACTTCTTCAGTCTATCAGGTAGTTATGACCCAATCGTATTTGGGATTATTTCATATATAATACTAGTAATATTAATAAATAAAAAAGTTTGGGGGAGGCAAGGCCCCCTACCCCTATACTTACCTCCGCCCCTGCCGCAGAGAGTCCTATCAACGATGAGGTAAGGCGGCGTCGGATGTTCGTATCCTTATTTGTACTAAAGCACATGGAGGCTGTTTCTGGATGACTCAGGAAAGTCGCTTCAAAGAGTGCATACAGGAGACATAAATCCTTATTTGTACTTCACCACTATTTCGAATGCCAATTCTTCATTTGTTGTTGGTGGTGGTGACATAAACCGCTTAGTCAGGACCAATGGCTAAGGCGTCCGCGGTGCTAGGGGTGCTTACAGGAGACGACCACAGTTTTCTCTTCACAAAACCATTGAATTCTTCATTCGTTTCACATCGAGGTTCCCATTGGTGCTGGTGCTTGTTTTTATGGTTATCTTTGCCATTCCTTGCAGCGCTGTCGTTCTTATGTTGTACTTTGCTATCACAATCCTCTTTGCGGTCCTCGCTTCCTTGGTGATGTATTTTGCATACCCAACTTTGGATTGGTTGGTGAGAGAGATAAGCAGCCGATGAGTATATGTTCCTGTCATCTATCTTTTGAAGTTTTTTCCAGTGTTCAACTTTTTGTATCAACTTTATAGTATACTCCAATAAAACTCTATAGTATCAACTTTATAGTCACCTAGTTTTTTAGTTGATCTTTTTGTATAAAGGATGGTGGTATACATATGTGTCTCTGATTGAAGGGAATCCTCGAGCTCTATTTTGGAGACTTAGGCCCCCTTTGATTGACATAAATATATATTCTGGATTTTCTTGTTATACATAATTACACCCACTCACGTGACATATACATAGTGGTTTTTCTATAATATTTCAAAGGGAAATGATAGAGTTCCCGTACTAAAAAGAAAACAGTTGGTATACAGTGGGAGCAGCCCACGGTGAGCATGTTGCTCCCACAAAAAAATGTGTTACTGTTCACGCGCGGGAACAATAACTTCTTTTTTGTTTTTTCATCGTCCCAGTAGCGGAATAGGTGTAACTCGTGTGTAACAAAATGTAACTAACGTTAATAACAAATGTAACAGCCAGTCAAAATGTAACTTATCTAATACGAATTCTAAGAAATAAAACATTGATTTTAATGAAAACAAGGAGTCTAATTGCTCGATTACTTTACTTAAATAGTTTATATGTTTTGTTTTTAATATTAAGGACATATTTTTTTTTCTTTTTTTTTGTCCAAAAAATCATTTTTTTGGCCAAAAACTCATTTTGTTTTTGCAAAAAAAGTAATTTTTTATTCAATAGCAGGGGTTAACATAAACGGTGAATATATTTTTTTAATATTAAGTCCATAAAAATGTTTTTAAAAATATATTTTTTGCCAAAACACAAACGGAGTTTTTTTTGGAAAATAATTTCTTTTTGCATAACAATGATTCTTTCGTTTCAATAGTAGGCTCTATGTTGTGATGTAATTCGTATTACAGAAAATGTAACCCGCATTGATTGAAAATCTAACTTTAGTGTATCCAAAATGTAACTTGTTGAGGCAAACTCAAATGTAACTCGCGTATAGAAAGATGTAACTCTCGCACAAGGCGATGTAAATCGTGCATAAGAAGATGTAACTCCATTTAATATCAAATGTAATTATAGAAATTGTCTATAAACATAACTCACACATGCGAAAAATATATTATTCTCATGTTTTTTTCAAATTTAAATCGAAATAAACAAGCCTAATGACTATAAAACAAAAAACATACTCCCTCCGTCCCGGTCATTTCTTCCAAGTTTGACTTGGCTCGCAAATTTAGAAAGTGGGAATAAAGTGGAAATGTATGGTCGTAGTTGTGTAAGAAAAAAGTGAATGAATGTGAACCACATATTTTTTCCAAAAGTGGAAGTTGGAGGAATTAATTGAGATGGCCCAAAAAGGAAAGTTGGAAGTAACGACCGGGACGGAGGGAGTATAAAAGAGAAGAAATATATTATAGAAAAAAGTATATGAATATAAAAAATATTTTACAAAAAAGTGTATAATAATTATAAAAAAAAGTATGCAAAGTAAGAAATAGTGTATGAATATGAAATACAATATACTTATTTTATGTGGATTAATAAAAATTTGTATTAAATTGGTAAAGAAAAAAATTAATTCAGTTATAATTTAATTAGTTCAAGATAAAGATAAGTAAAAAATCACATATAATTAGATATAACTCACACATAATTACATGTAACTCACGAATAAAAGTATGTAACTCGCGTATAATAAGATGTAACTCACACATAACAAAATATAACTCACGCATAATAACTTGTAACTGGAGTATAAGATGATGTAACTTCGTATATTATCAAATGTAACTCCAAGCTAGAATCAAAATAAACAAACTCAATATCTTAAAGACCTCTAAAAACATATAAAAGTGATAAAAAAAATATTATAGAAGACGTGTATGCATATAAAAATATATTACAAAAAATTTTTATGAAATGTAAAAAAGATATTACAAAGAATTAAAAAAGATATTACAAAAAATAGTGTATGAATATGAAATGTAGTGTACTTATTTTATTTAGATTATTAAACTTTTTGTTATGTATTGATAAAGAATTAAAAAATAGATTCAATTATAATTTAAATTCAAGATAAGGAAAAGTAAAACTACAATTAAATTTTTAATATTTTAATTTGAGGGAAATGGAGAAGAATTAAAGAAAAGAAGAATAAGGAAAGAATAACAAAAGAAAAAGGAAGGAAGAAGCTCTAGGGAAGAAAAGAAAAGAACATAACTTTGTAAAAGTGGGATCGGCACACCATGCGGAAGGTGAGCCGATCCCACGGTATAATTTGCCAAAAGAAAAGGGTAATTTTTCAAGAAAATGATTTATCAACGTATCAATCTTTTATCTTATTGCAAGTCAACGAACCCAAAAATAATTTTCTAGATTTCTTAAGGTGAACTTTTTAAATTCGAAATTGAGAATGAAACTAGGCAGTAACTAGGGATTTTTTAAATCTATGATTAAAAGCAGTGAACTGGTACTAAACATTTCTTCATTCAATGACTAATTAACCAAATTAAACAAAAGAAAAATGTAAACAAATATAATGCTATTGGTTCCTGCTACTGAGAAACAAATAAAACCTAACGAAACTAACAGAAATGATATTTTCTAAGCACAAGCAGGGGCTTTAAAGCCTTTGAGGGTGGCAAAGACAATGGAATCAGGTTGAACAATGATTGGCAAGGTAGGGTCAACCAACATTGGGTTCAAAGTGGGAATATCATAGTCTTTTGTAAGCTTCAATGGTGTTCCATTTAGTAGAACAATATCAGTCTGGATGTTCCCTCCTTCTGGGCTCAGATGGTATTCTTCTCTCTCAGGCATATTATCAATACTTTGAAGACTTTGAGGAGTCCCAGGATTCATGTCATTTCCAGGGTACAAATTCATATCATTTATGGGGAAGACTTCAAAGGTCGTGGAGTTTGACAAATTTATCAATAGTGCAGCTATCCCGCTCTGAAACAAACAAACACAGAAATGAACAACTACATACAAATAACTCAATCCAAATTATTTAATATCGGTAAATAACTTTTAGGAATTTCATGATGTTTGTAATTGGACCAAAATTTTCTGGTTTGATCCGGACACTGAATTTTTACATTTGATCTAATATGATATGGTCTGATAAATATCCTAGTATTGTATTTTAAAAATCATCATCAACTTACTTTTGCATTATGGTGACTTTTTGCCTTTCATATCAACGATTGGCCTTATTTCAAAAAGTCATCTTTTGTCCAAACTACACTTTGCTTCAAGCGGTGTTAGGACTTGGGACATATAAAAACTAGTTCAACGCAAAAAGCAATACCAGGTGGAACCTCAGTAGGTCACCAAATATAATAATGTTTGGTTTGAGATTAATTGAGGTATGGTATTATTTATTCTATTATTATCTAGTTCTGATCTGATATAGTCCGGTCTAATCTATTTAAGTCTACTCTAATATAATATTGTTTGGTTTGAGATTAAAAATATTACGAGCGAAAATCGATCTATTTTCAAATAGTAGCATTTAATAATGTAGGATAATTTTAACATTAAAAGAAAAGAATTGGAAACTTTACCCCATGTCTAGAACAATGAGTGTAAGCTCGGAGGTAAGGAGAGCTATTGTGGGATACAGCCAATACTTTCTTGCCCATCAAGCGATTCCACAAGAGGGCACCATAATAATCTGGATTTGGGATGAAAGTTGTTGTGTTCAGCAGAGCATAGTTTCCACCAATCAAAGCTTGTCTACAGTACACCTTGTGATTGAAGGTTGATGTCATTCCTAGTTGATCCAAGTACCTATAGATTAAAATTTTGTAATTCTTCTCTTAGCTTACTCACAGTATGGGTGTTAAGACAGTAAAATTGTGTGAAAACAAAAGATACCATACTAAATTTAAATGAGATACTCCCTCCAACGCAAATTAAAGTTGTTGTATGGTGAAATGTCTATATATGTTACATGTAAAGTTTAAGAAGTATTTTTCGTTTTACAACTTTGAATGATGTCGGATGAAAATATTTGGTACAATGTCAAATTTCTCATTCTTTAATTTTTACTTTATGAATCCAAAGAAAAAACAACTACAAATGAATTTGTGAAAGATAATTTACCAGAAGCCATCAGCAAAGTAATGGGAAACATCTTTACCACCACTGTTGTAAGCACCACCCGATTCTCCTACCCAAGCTTCGGTCCATGGGCCAAAACGTTGGACGCTGGTGGAGACATCCTTGTATGTCTGGGCAACCTGGTCAAGATAATATGGGTCTTGGATCTTATTGATAAGATTTTTGTCATCTCCTACAAAACAACAATGTGAGTTCTACTCTCTTAATTTAACCACAAGAGTTTAATACTCCAGAAAGCATTTAGAACATTACATGCATTTTTTCCAAAACAAAATGACTTATGAAAACCAATTTAGTTACATCATGTTCAAAATGACTTCTGGCGAAATGCATGTCATTTTTAGTAAGATACAAAAACTAAAAATGAAGAGAGACTTTAAATAAAATGTAGACAGTTAATATGTAAAATAAATGCAGTTTAGCACATATGATTACATATGCATTTTTATGACTCTTCAACAATACTTAAACACTAATTCTCTATAAATTTGATTGCAAACCTGAGCCAAGATTGTAGACGTGGTGTGTCAAAGCTTCAATAACATTAGGACTTGCGGTTTGAAGGAAGGTGTTAAACCACTTCTCCTCATAAAATCCACCCGGACCCAAAATCTTTGGTCGGGTTGTAGGGTTCGGGTGAATCTCTTCAACAAGCTTCTTAAGAGTCATCATATCTTTTGCATATTGATCTGCCTCTACTCTTGCGGCCACTCCAGTGCCACACAATTCATTCCCTGAAATAAATATCACAATGAATTATTTTTCTACAAGAAATGTAGAAAGTCATGTTTTGTAAAGGCTTGATCCGCAATTAAGGAAAATAAATATTTGATTATGTGTTAATATATATATATATATATATATATATATATATATATATATATATATATGTAGAAGGTTCTTTTGGTAATTTATAATATGAAATCAATTTACAAAAGGATGACACCTTATTCCTAACAAATAATTAACTGGAATAATGCAAGTTTGACTTTAATCACAGACTTCTATTTATTTACTTTCATCTGCTAAATCGATTCACAAAGTTCTAGAGATGAAACTACTAGTCATATTGTGGTATCAAAGCCAAGATGCTATTGTGATTTGATTATTTGTCTCATCATTTTGTCTCATTGAATTTACAAGAATTAAAAAAGAGTTCAATTAATCTTACCAAGTTCATAAGAATCAACTTTATACCCTCGTGACACGGTGTATTCCATAAGATCCCTAGCATTTTGGGAGTTCCAATCACCCACCCAAAGGGTAGTACCGTTATTAGACTTTTGCCTTCCCAATAAAGCGTTCAAGCCGAAAGTCATAATAGCGCTGCACACATAAACACATATTTATTTAATTAACTTAAACATTATATATGCATGGGAGCAGATCAAATAAAAATCATGCATTCCGTGAAAATTGTAATCCGTTCACTTTTTTCTGAGTATGGTGCACTATTACTTTCCTCTTTTGAACTTTCGCATAGACATAAAACTTTGACTTAGTTACGAAAATGTCATCCCAACTTATTTTTGTTTGGTCTGGCTCAACCAAAATTCAAAAAGTGCAACATACCACCACTACTAAAGTGCATCACATGGGGGGGATTGATTTTATTTAAGATTTTAATTACCCGGTTTTGTTGAACAAATGATGCAATTCATCCCATTTCTCCATGTGAAGACAACCACCGGTGAAGCCAAACATGTCATCGTCCGTTCTGTTAAAGTCTTGGCAGTTTTTCACTCCATAACCAACGTTGTACAACACTTGATCTTGTAAAGAACCCCCGATCCTCAATCTAAGACTATCGAATGCTACAACATTGACATTAAAAACTACTTCATTAGATATATCTTTATTAAGAACTTACACTGTGGTGGTCACATATTGTTATTTTTATTGATTATGAAATGACTTCGCATGAAAAAATAGGGCAGGGTCATTCGGCCCCGATACATGACACCCTTGTTCAACTATCAAAGCCTTGTGTCGATTTTTCGAGATAAAGTGATTAGGTAAGGGTTAGCCTTTATGATAAACTTTCGTACCAATTTTTTGTGACAAATTGGGTCCGAGGGAGTGTTTGCTACGGCTTAAAAAAATGCTTTTTAGTTTTTGGCTTAAAAAAGTTGAAAAGAGTGTTTTCAAATGAAAGTTTCTGTTTAAATTAATCACTTAAAAGCTAAAAGTTGGAAATAGGTAGAGGCGTGCTTCAAACTACTTTTCACTTTTTCTATTACACAAACACTTATTTAACCAAACACTACCAAATTTTGCTTTTTCAAAATTACTTTTTTCTCAAACAATACCAACTTTTACTATTAAGTACTTTCTCTAAAATCAATACAATATCACTTAACCAAGCATTCCAGCCCAGTTGATTGTGAGATTACCGTGCCTAGTGGGAGGTCTTGAGTTCGAAACCCGCTAGGCACATAAGGGTGTGAAATTCAATGAAGTGAGTTTCAGTACTGATTATTCCGGCCCCCCAGCCCCCCTCCCCCAGACCCCCTGGAGTAAAAAAAAATCACTACAATATCCCTTTTTTGAAGTTGATCGAAGCAATTGC
Organism: Cuscuta europaea; assembly: GCA_945859875.1. NCBI lineage: Eukaryota > Viridiplantae > Streptophyta > Magnoliopsida > Solanales > Convolvulaceae > Cuscuta > Cuscuta europaea. Next base: position 10,135,663 of record CAMAPE010000080.1, on the reverse strand, counting down.
AAACACTCACCGATTCTCGTTCTTGTGTGGTGCAACATCTTGAATGGTGAGAAATTACATGATTAAGTATAGTAATCTCTTTAACACCAACATCTTGAATATTCAAATACTCAATAGCTAAGTAAAATCTTACAAAAGTTGAATATTACAAGGCCAAAATTACTTTTGAAATCACTAAACGTATGAAAAGTAATATGTATAGGAAGAAAAGTGTATATAAAACGGAAAGATGCTACAAAAAGTGAAGAGAGAACAAAACGATAAAATACCTAATTTAAAAAGTTATTTCCAAGACAGGTTCGAGTTTTATCGCAATAAAAATGTTGACATTAACTTCAGCAGATACTATAATAGATTTAGAATGATATGATATGACAGTACGTATACCGTGCAATCGGTGCATGGTGAGCACCATTCACCCTTTGTTATTTTTTATTTCTCCTTTTCTTAAAATTGTTAATAATTTTTTTATTTGTGATCCGATTTTTATAAAATTTATATCAAAAATTTTTATTTTTCATGATCTTTCAAATGAGACCAATATTGTCTATGTAATTTTAACATATTAACATTTGCGTGTAAAAAGATGTAACTTTATGTGTTAAAATATATAACTCACGTTCAGTCAGGCCAAATGCAACTCGTGTGTATAAATATGTAACTCTACGTGTAAAAATATGTAACTTTACGTGTAAAAATATGTAACTCGCGTTCAGACAGGTCAAATGCAACTCGTGTGTATAAATATGTAACTCGCGTGTATAAATATGTAACTTTAAGTGTAAATATATATAACTTTACGTGTAAAAATATGTAACTCACGTTCAGGCAGGCCAAATGCAACTCGTGTGTATGAATATGTAACTTTACGTGTAAAATATGTAACTTACGTATAAAAATATGTAACTCACATGTATAAATACATAATACAATAAATTTTTTATATACACAATTTTAAGATAAATTGTGATTTACACAATTATTTTTCTGTATTAAATTTAGTTCGGTTTTCCTTATAATCCAATAATCATTTATATAATAGTTCCATAATTTGTTAAAATTACATAAGCAATATTGGTCTCATTTGATAGATCATGAAAAAAAATTGATATAAAATTTATAAAAATCGGATATCAAGTAAAAAAGTTATTACAATTTTTAATAATAAAAAGAATAAAAAATAATGGAATCAAGCCACTGCAGACCACTGACTGCGTCGTTTTGCAACCGGACACACCATCCTCATGGTGCGCCGGTTGCACGATATAAATTGCCATGATATGAAGAAAAAAATTATTTCCAAAACTTGTTCACCTTAATTTTATTTAGTTTTAGTTTATACTTTTATTTCCTAAGCCCAAACAAAAGAAATGCAAAAACACGTCAGTAAAATGAAGATTAATTATTAATTATTTCAAAACCCCTTTCAAAAAAAGTTATTTCAAAATCAAAGAAGACGACCTTACTTTACTTTGCAAGTAAAATCTTCATATTGAAAGGCCAAAATTAATCAGTTTTGAACTCACGAAACACATGAAAAGTAATAAATATAGGAAGAAAAGTATAGTTGAAAATTGAGAGATACGTAAGAAAAGTGAAGAGAACAAAAGATAAAGTTCAAATTTTAAAGGTTTTATGACTTTATCCAAGATTTGTTCACGCTAGTTTAATTTAATTTTAATTTATACTTTTATGGGAAAATCGCACTTTGATTAGGAGTGGCAAAAGACCCGGTCTCGTTGATCTGTTCCAGAATGTTATGGTTCCGCTCAGGGGCGGAGCCAGAAAAATGTGTGAGCGGGGTCAAAATTTAATTATATACAGTATCAAAATGATGAATAATTATTATACACTACTTGAGTTAAATGTTTCATATGTAGGTGAGATAAATGATAGTTTAATGAGAATCTTTCGGTTAATGTGTTGATATATAGGTAATGTATCATAATGTTCACACAACTAATGACTGAATAAGTTGTTTTATTTTTAAATTTAAGAATATAATCACTGTCACACATCAAATTTTGCTTATTTCAAGTTAAGATGATGCTGATTTTTCCAGAAGTCATAACTTTTTACTCCTAATGAGTTACAAGACCCATAATATATCAAATCGAATGTATTTCAGAGCTCTACATTCTTGAACTTTCAGCGGGGTCGGCTGACCACCCTAACCCCCCCCCCCCCCTTTCTCCGCCCCTGGTTCCGCTTCAAAATTGTCCTATTATATTTGGGGCACATTATTTTTGTCTCCTACCGGTCTTGAACCGTTTCAAACAAAACGGTACCGGGACAGATAAAATATATCTCGGTCCGTCCCATTGTCCCGAATCCAAAATTGTACTAGTAATTTTATAGCAAAGAGTTGTCCTTTTGTAGTATGTTAGTGAGTCTACCAACAACTGATGATCTAATCCAAATAATACTCCCTCCGTTCTTCATTAACTGTCTCGCATTCTCTTTGGGATGTTTTTTTTTATTTGCCTCTCTTTCTATTTTAGGAAAGTTTTTGATAAAATACCCTCACTTTTATTACTTTTATCCTTCTTACTTTTTACAAATTACTTTCTCTTTCCTACTTTATCATAACTTTTTTCTACTTTATCTCTCTTTCCTACTTTATCATCGCTTTATCACCACTTTATATACTCTATTTCATACTTTATCATTTACCCTACACACTCAACATTTATCCTACCATTTTTCTATTAAAATCCGTGCCCAAGGCTAGCGGGACAGATAATAAAGAACGGAGGAAGTAATAATTATCCTTTTTCACAACCTAAATAGGCAAATACCAATGATTATTAAAATACTAGTTGTTTTAATAAGAGAACACCTAAACAACTCTAAACTACCTAGTGTAAACTATGAATTTTCATCTATCTACAAAAAAGAAATTGATTTTTACTCCCAAAGGCTTCACTTCTTATGGTATTCTTTTATCAAGTTTTGTTTTACATATCTCTTGATATTTTTTTGTGTTAGAGTTTTTTTTGTCTGCAATTTTTTTTTTGCATCTAATCTGGTAAGTTGCATTTTTTCTCACAATTTTCTAAATTAGCTGCAGTTCTTTTGTCAGAGTTTTTTTGCGCTAGTTTTTTCCAAATAACTTTGCTTTATGTTAGGGATTGCAATTTTTCACTACATTTTTTTGGGATGTCCCGAACTATCCCGTTTTGTCTCAGTACCGATTTAAATGGGGCAACAAAAGGACAATGTATTGTCCCGTCCCGTTGCAAACCGTTATTATAAACCAGGTTCAGTACAAGGACAACTCAATTCTCATTCCGTCTTGGATTGTGCTCACTCTTACTTTTGATCCCTCAATTAGTTAACATATTAAAATGTCATACTCGTGTTTATGATATTGTAAATGTATCCTCGAAATTTGTGTTACAAATGTCAGCTCCGGTGAATTTATTGATAGTTCAAAATTGGAGATGGATTATAAAACGACTGAGATGCCATTTACAACACATCTGTCAATTCATGAGTCATGAGTGACATTTAATTTACAATTTCCGAAACACGAGTATGACAATTGAATATGACGACTCATTGAGGGACCAAAAGTGGTGCGGCTTTGCTCACTTTTATTTCTTGAGCTCAAGCAAAAGAAATGGAAAAACAGATTTCAAAATAAAAAAAGACGACGATATTTGTAATTAGAAGCGTCTTAAATGCATGGATATAGCATTAATTACCCATATTTTTGGTGTATCTTCTACTCCGTATTTGTCTTTGCGGTACCATTCTTAAATAAATGGATATAAAGGAGTTAACAGCTGGGAAGGAAGAATATAACGTACTACTCTCGATATTGGAAAATTAAAGTTGGGATAATTGAAATAATAAATCATGAATTCCTGAAAATATAAGTGTAACAATAAAAATTAAACCCAGATGAGTTTTACAGGAAAACTCGGAAACTCAAAAAACTGAAAAAGCCCAAAACATGAATAAAATGCAAATTCGAAATTGGAATTTGAGTAACAAATTAAAAACACCATAAATTAAAGGGAGATTTACCTAAATAGGAGTAAATAAAAGGATAATTGCAACAATAGGAGTTTAAAGTTTAAATTCCCAAAGTAGGACTAACTCTTTCTATTCTACCCTTTCCATTGTCCTTGAAAATAGGATTTTTAAAAAATCATTATAAAATATATAAAAAATCAAAATAAAAAAATAAAAATCGTAAAAAATAATAAAAAATATATAGACCTTAACCACCACCTCAGCCACCTTCCATCACCACCACCTCCGGTCGCCGAAAAAGATTGCCAAGTTGGGGAAAAAATGTCATCATGATAGGAATTTTGAAGAGAAAGCAAGAGAAAGTTGGATATTTTCAAAAAGTAAAAATGCCATCTTCATGACATTTTCAGAGAAATGTGGAATTTTTACACAAGATGACATTTTTTTCCGGTGACCGAAGCTGGTGGTGTTGGGAGGTAGAGGACGCGTTGGCAGTGACCTACAAACTTTTAAAATATTTTTTAGGTATTTTATTTTATTTTATTGACTTTTTTAAAACCATTTAAATAATTTATTTATTATTTTTTATTTTTTTTTATTTTATATTTTCACGTTTTCATTATTATTTTATAAATATTTTATTATTTTTTATATTTTTATTATAAATAAAACTATGATTTTCTTATTAATAAAATAAATCTATTGGAAATTATAGAAAGGGTGTAGAATGAGAAGAAGAAAACATATATTAGTCCTATTTTGGGAATAAAAGGATTGTACTCCTATTACTGAATTTTGGGCATATTTTAATCCTACTAAGGGCATATTTCTTTATGGCTATTTCATATTAGCCATAAAGAAATGGAAAATAAGTACAGGAAAGCCAATTGGGAAACTGCTTATCATCAGTTCATCACTATACGTAAGAGAATTAAAAGTTATCCATATTTTATTTTCATGACAATATTATCCAAAGTAAACTCAAATGTAGGAAAATAAATGTTCTTCGATCGCATTATTTTTTCCAGCCCCTAAAATTCTCTAGGATGCAAACAATATTACGAAAGATTTTTTTTAATGTTCATGATGTAAACATTAAAATAAGAAATTCAATCCAAAGTTGAAAATTTCCTTCGAGTTATCATTCAACAGATTTAACAAAATATGAAATTTCTTTGACATTGTGGTTGTTATAGACATGTAAAAAATCAATTCCTTTCTGAGGCTAAACATGTAAACAAGTTTTCTCAAATATCAAAGTGGTGCGAATAGTTAATCAATCCCGATGCCAAACATCGATTCGATGACATTATTGTGACACTCTTAACTTTCAAACGAGGAAATCGCAAGGTTGAAACTCATCCTCATTGCATATATAACCAAAAACGCCCTTTCATTCGGTATTTTTCATGCTTTATAAAGTTGTGTACTCAACATAACTATTAGCTTACGTACCTTTGATGGCATTGATGAGAGTCTTATTTTTCAATTCCTTCAAAAAAATAAAAAGGAAATTCCAACATTAGAAAAGTGAGAATGATTGAAACCTTATCCAACAAAGAGATCAAAGAAGATGAAAAGAAAGTGAAAGATCATATTAATTACCAGATTGGGGATACCAGACTTTCCCCAGGGGCACTGGTTGTAATTGCACTTATTCTCCGGCCACCAGTCCAAGGTGGCGCAGACGAAGTTGTCATCCGTCTGTGCAATGGAGGTCACTCCTCTAACGTTAAGATTCACACGATCCGCCAAACACACACTTAGAATCCATGATGCGACAAGAAAACGAAAGAACATTATAGTACTAAAAGCCATTGTTTATTTTGAGGAAGATGAGAAGAATGAAGTAGAAAGAATATATATATAGCGTATATATTTAGTTGTATTTTAAAGAACTGAAAAAAGCCGAACTGTCGGCGAAATATATGGGATATTTCGTTATGCTTTCACATGCCCCACGCTTAAAAAAAGAGGACTTTGGTCCCTTTAACAACGGTCTTAGAGAAACGTTTGCCGTACAGAACAGCTTCTTCCCGGAGTCCACAAAATTCAGCTGACTTGGATCGGCCCTGAAGGTCGCCGCCTCTTTCGCAAGATTCACTTTCATTATATTTTATTTGCTCACATGAACAATTATTGATAATTTAATCCTAGGCCTCATAGATTGTGTTTTTTGATATCCTATACCTAAAAGTGACCGAGTTTGTTCAATTTTGTTTGATTAATTGTGTGCATGGTAAAAAACGATCCCAAACGGCACAAATTAAGACTTTTTGTTTTTATTTTATATACTCTCTCCGTCCCGAATTGAATTGCAAACTTTGACCGGCACAAGGATTAAGAAATGACAATAAATGATGCTTGCGTTTTACACTTTTAACCATCTTTCTAAAAGCAGGTGCCTTTAAGTTAATGGGAAAAAAGTAAAAGTAAAGGTAAATTTGTCACTTTATTCTTATTTATTTAGCTAAAATAGAAAGTGGAAAACCATTTTGAGACGACCAAAAAAGGAAATTTTTCAAATCAAATTGGGACGGAGGAAGTATGAAACATTGCATTCCTAAATAAAACATAATGAATTTTGATATATTTTTTGTAAATAAAACATATTCTTTTTAAAGTGTTAAATTATTTTTTGATTTTTATATATTAAATATTGGTGTCGTATGAAAGATAATAAAAAGTTAAGATTTTTAGAATATTTTTTAAAACAATCAGAATACAAATAAAGAAGTTACAACACTTTGAAGAAAATATGAGTTTTTTAATTTGGGTGGGACCCACTATTATATATTAAACAGTGGGAGAGAGATAGAGAAGAAGGGATTTTAGGTGGGGTAGGAAGATAAAAAGAAATGGATGTGAAATGGAGAGGAGCTCCACCCCATTGCATGTTAGGTGCATTCCTACGTTTTACGGGAGTTGCATTATATTTTGCCAAAGCCGTCACTTTGGATTTTACGTGACAATACTTTGGAATTATAGAGTATTTTTTATTTGACATTGTTTTGGGAAAAAACTCGATAATTTGAGTTTTAGATTAATCTGCCGTATGTAATTTCTGTTGCAAATTCATGACGCCGTGTAATCTTTTCGCAATAGTTTACTTGGTCACTCTGGACTAAATTAAGATATGAGGAATAGATTTTTTGCAATAAGGTTTACTTGGTAACTTTAGCTTCGATTATGATGTATGGAATTTTTGGGTTTATTAAAATAAGACTTGCAATATCATCCTCTTTTATCAAGGTCAATTGATCCCACCTTTCTCTTATTCAACTTTAGTATACATAGAAGACCATCAAATTTAAGTGTCTAGGATTGTTTGAATCTAATTTTAAAAATTGCTTATATTCCTTCACGATATTTTTAGTTGGTCCGAATTTTCCAGTTTGGTCCGGTCTGGTCTCACAAATATTTGGTGTCGATATATTTTATAATTATCCAAATCTGGTCTGATTGATCTAGTCTGTGACTGAAAGCAATCCAAGCAAAAACATCCTCAGAGAGCAAAAACATATATTGGATTGTTTGTGTGAAATTGTTTGTCAAATTTTAATCAAATTATTTTTCATAGAACTAAATAAGATATATTTGAGGAATAGATCATATTTTGTCCTATATCTAGCTAATCATATAATACATATATGTAATTATTTCTTGAGGAATGATCGTTCAAAATTACCTGACAGAATCCGCCTCCGACCGCTTGTATTTGAGCTGCCTCCGGATAGATTTTTTTGATGAAACTTTCAGATAGTGTTTTTCATAATGTTTATATTATTTTCACCAAATTTAAGTTTAAAATTCAACCGAAAAGTCAATTAAATAAATCATTCAAAAACACTATGTTAAAATATAAATAAAAACACAATTCTTTTCCATAATTTATTTAATTGACTTTCCAATTGAATTCTAAACTTACATTTGATGGATATAATCTATACTTCATAAAAAAAATGCTCACAAAATTTTATCAAAATATTCTACCCGAAAGAATCTCAAATGGAGACTACTATCAGCCTATCAGGTAGTTATGACTCAATCTTTTTTGTGATTATTTTAATATCTAATACTATTAATACTAAAAAATAAAAAGTTGGGGGGAGGCAATTCAAGGCCCCCTACCCCTATACTTACCTCCACCCCTGCCGCAAAGGGTCCCATCAACGGTGAGGTAAGGCGGCGTCAGATGTTCACATCTTTATTTGTACTAAAGCACATGGAGCCTGTTTCCTGGAAAACAAATCGCTGATGGATAGTGTACTCGGGGGTAGCTTAACCAAGGAGTTATTTCGGGGAATAACCTAAAGGGAAGCCAGAGCAATAAGTAAGAGACAGAGTGTGTAACACCCCGCCCCGTAAGGCCCAAGGTAGTTACTCGTGCGCGCCCTGAGAAACTTCCCAGGGGTCACCCATGCCAAGACTACTCCCATGCAAGCATGCTTAACTTTGGAGTTCTTGGCTAACAACGTGCCCTTAAAAGGAGATGCACCTTGTTGGTATGAGTAGTACTATTAATTCATTGAAATTAAATCTCAAGTGTTACAATCACCCCCACTTAGGAACGGAACGTCCTCGTTGCACCCTTAATTGTCACGTCCCAAACCGCATCCGCGCGAGCACGTGTATAACCGTCGTGTGATCAAGTGACGTCACTCGCAAGTCAACTTTACTTAATCACACAAGGCGTTCATGAACATCGTTCATACCATACTCAGTAAGTAAACATACATAACAACATCACATCATAGATTGAATGAATAGCAAAAAATATTCATCGGTCAATCATAAGCCACATATGGCAAAACGTAGGCTCGCAGGCCAAAACAAAGTAATATTACAAAAGTATTCATGGCAAAACGTGCAAAGGTGTAGACAACAAGGTCTAGCTTCAACCTGAAATGGTGGGGCCCCCCCGAAGGGGTCAGTACAAGTACCGAGCGAGTAGCAAGCTAAATGTAGAGTAACTAACGTTTCAAGTATAAGACCCAAACATAGGGTGACACATATACTTATACATCTTTCCCCCAAGTTACAAAATACATGTCGATACTTATATACACTTGGAAATACTCGACCCGTAGGTCATTGTTTATTTGGGAAAAATAATAGTAGTCAATGACCTTGACTTAAAACCCCAACCCACCCATAGATCTATGAGTGTATATGACACCCTGCCGCATGGTTGGGGGGGGGGGAGGATACGGTAGATACTAGTTAGGTCAACTCGCTAGCTTAGTTAGTTATTTGTTTTTGATACATTTGATGCATTGTATTGCTATTTTCTGGATATACATATTTACATTTTATCCAAAAAATGAGTGTATAGGACTCCTCCTGTCCAAATCAAATAATCATGAGGACACTGCCCGGTCTTGATTTACTAAACAGTAATCTATGAGTTTTGATGATACCTCCCATTCCTTGAGTACTCCACCCGACATAACCGAGTTTTGAGGATACCTCCCGATCCTTAGGCACTCCACCCGACCTATGATCTACCACGTATCATACTAGAAAGGGTCTATATCATAATCCATAAACAAGACTAAACCAAGTCTTAAGGCCTAAGCAAATCATCCATGCAATTCATGCATTAAAATTTGCATATAGGCAAAATAAGACCAAATCGACACCGGTTCAAAACTGACCGGTGCCGGTTCATAATCAAATAACATGAACTGGGCTAAACCCGTTCAAACCGGCGCCAGTTCTATGCATGACCGGCGCCAGTTGCCCCTGGACAACCGGTCAACTCTCAGTTGACCCGCTATTTTAAATCCAATGTGTGTCAAACTTAATCACAACATGCATTAAGTTATAAACAACCATATTATGCACCATTTATCTCTGAACATATCACATATGTTTTTATAAACATTTTCATTTCACAATTCATGCATATTTCAATAGTTCATTTCATACAAGCCTAATTACTTTGGCTAATCACATGTTTAATCTCATTTAAACATCATCATGAACACATATATCATTTACTTAGGTAATCTCATGCTTAACCCAAAAGTTACAAGACATTAAGCCATCCACTCACCTTAAATGAGCTTTAAGAAGTTATACCCTTCTTAGTTGAACTCCGGCGAAACTCCGATGAAACTCCAGCGAACTCCGGCGAAACTATGGTGAACTCTAGAAATACTTTAGTCAAGTTCCTAACATGATTTTATCATCACAAAACCCATATCAACACAAATAACCTCTAAAAGGTTATTTTTCGACGAACCGGTCATTTTAGCTTCTAAGTCCGTTCTTGGACTTAGAACTACATTTCGACCCCTCATTCTACACTTCTATATGTGTAGAAAAATTCTAGGGGTCCTCCATACGATATATTAGTCATATGATAATTAAAATGTGGAAGAAAATTACTTAAATAGCTTCTTACCTCTATTCCCAAGGATTTCCTCTACTTTTACGATCTCTTCTCTTTCCTTGAGCTTCTTGCTTGTTTGAGCTCTCCTAAAAAATTCTCTTGATCGGGATGGGCTGGCCGAAATGATCAAGGAAAGAGGGTGGAGGTTGCATTTTTGTCTCAATAGTAAGGATGGTGTGGGAGGAGGCCCAGCTCTTTTTGTTTGATGCCTTTTACTTCGTTTCACACACCCCTCCCCATGCTCACCCACTAAACCAGCCGGCCAACTCCCTGGTTTGTGTGACCAAATTTATGGGATGGCCCCCACATATGTGGGAGGTCATCCCTTTAAACCCCGAACTGTATATTCGGCCCCGAAAGTTGTATTTCTCGGACTGTTTTAATTATATTTTATTTTATCAGGTCAAATAAAATATATTAAGTGTCCTAAATCATTATGGGTCTTTAGAATGAATATGCATTCCCCATCTTTAATTTAGAAGTCTCCGAAATTCATTTCGGACTGTTATCCAATAAATTACCAATACTGGTAATTGGGCCTCGTTTGACCAACGGGTCAACCTCATGTCCTTTCTATGGCCCAACTAAAATATATACCATCATATAAATATTATCTAGACCAAGATGAATATAATATGTATGTTGAAGATCATTTAATTGTGAATCAAGTTTGTCACCTATCTTGTAATAGATTGGCTTTATTATTATTCCTTGTATTAAATATGTGCATTTATTAGACTTAATATGGGCCAAGTGTTAGACCCATACAAAAGGCTAAAAACCTTATACGCATACCTGAACCTCGCCTATAAAAGGGAGCCGAGAATTCAGGTCTAGGTTAACTTTCGTACTTATTCCAAATAGCCTTAGTGCAAATAATTCTTTGTACGAGTTCACGGTATATCAAGGAATGTTTACATCGATCTTTTTGTGTTCATCTTTACTGTTAATCTTCATCTTGTTATACAGCTTTTCATTGCTGTAATAGAAACAGGGACTAACAATTGGTATCAGAGCCGATCGAGAGCCGATCAGAAGAACGCCTGCAGAAAGCCTTTGTTTTCTTTACGTTGTTTTTTTCTGTCGAGTTATTACTCTGTAATCTTGTTTCTTGTTGAAAAGTTGTAAAAGTTATACCCTTAGAATCGTCGTTTCGAAGCGATCAAGGTGTATACTTCAGATTTCTTTTTCTGTAAATTTTGTACTTGAGATATCTCGAGAACCATATGTCAACATCTAGGGTTTGAACATGTTTTACCAAGTATTTCGAGCTGAAAACTTCACCTGAGGATCTCGACATCATACTCTACAAGAAACTACCTTCAGATTTTGCTTATCTGATTTTTAAAGTTTGCAGGATTTCGACATTGAGGATCTCGACATCCAAATCTCGAGATCGAGGTTTCGATTTTAAGGTCTCGACTTCTGGTTCTCGACATTTGACTTCTCGAAATAATATTTCGAGTTACACTTCTCGACATCTAAAATCTCGAGATTTACTTCTCGACAATTGAAATCTCGAGATTTCAAAACTCGACATCCTAATCTCGATATCAAATCTCGAAACCGGGCCTCCTTTATCGAAATCTTAGATCTCGATATTCAGATCTCGACATCTGAATTTCGACATTCTGCCTCTGAAAATCTTTTGATCAAGGGAACAGCAGTACTCCTCCCAGTCTTAGGAAAGGAGAATACTAGATGTGGATAAATCGATTCCTTAATTTCCTTGAGCACAAAGAAAACTCCGCTGCAATGCTTGAATCGTTGCTTGAAGGACCAGCTGAACTGATGATTTCAGTTGGAGGAGATCCAGAAAACAACCCACCTATTCCTCCAGAAAGGAGACGGAAAGTGGCATCTGAATATACCGAAGTTGACAAGCTCAGACTTCGAGGTGATCTCATGGCCAAGACGTACCTCCTTTAAGCAATCCCAAACGAAGTTTATGTGCTCATCGACAGCATGCAAACGGCAAAGGAAATGTGGGATGAGATTGAGAAACTGCTCCAAGGCACAAGCATCAGCCTTAAAACCAAGAAGACAACAATCCTTATTGCCTATGACTCCTTCAAAGCTGCCCAGGGAGAACCATTGAACGAGACTTACAACAGACTCGTCCAACTGGTCAATGAACTAAGGAAAATCAAAGTATTCAGATCCAACTTGGAACTGAATATAATATTTCTATCCACCTTACATCCTGCATGGGAAAAGACAGTGAAGGATGTTAGATCACGCATTGACTTGGATGAAATTGATCTCTACACCCTTTATGAACATTTAAAGCAATTTGTCAATGAGGTTGCTTGTGCTGAGGATCAACACAGCTCAAATCCCCTGGCTCTAGTGATGGAAGCTTAGCCCCGAAGGACACCACACCTCTGAAAAAGAAGAAGAAGAAGGTGGTGGTTGAATCAGATGAAGATGAGAGTGATGATGACAAATCTGACCTAGAGGCTGAGCTTGCAGACTTACAGAAGAAGATGGCACTGCTTGCCAAGAGATTTGCAAAGAAGAATAGCTCCTCCAACAAGCTGAGAACCTCCTCCTCAAACTATAAACAGAAGAACCATGATCAAGGATCTTCTAGGAAGGCGCCATCAGCTGAAGATGCCACCAAATGCTACAACTGTGGAAAGGCTGGACATGTCATCAAAGACTGTCGCCTCCCAAAGAAGAAGGATGCAAACTTCTACAATGCTTGCTGGGAATGATCATTGGGAAGAAGACACCTCTGATGAGGAGGAGGAGGAAGAAAACTATTCCTTGATGGCACGAGTAGAGGAAGAAGATGAAAGAAAGGGTGATGCTGCGATCCCCGAAAGTGAATGCTCAACCAGCTCTGTAAGTACCTCTGATCTTCTTTAAATAGTCAAAATCAGTCCTTACTTGAGAATGACAATCTAATTAAAGAACTAAAGGAGAGATTAGACAATAATCACAGGCTACTGAAACAGAACCTAGACCAAAAGTCTTCTCTAAGCATTCAACTTGAAATTGCGAAAGAAAAGGTCAAAAAGGTGTCCTCAGATTTTGAAAGTTTTGAACTTAAGATAGCTGAATTAACTAAGAAATTTGAGGACAGTGAAAGAGAAAAAAGCACAGCAAAGGCTGAATGCGATTTTTTGCATAATAAAAGAAGAACTCTTTTGAACAAAGCAAAAGAACTAGAGGATCTAGCTGCTAGGAGAGGTCAATCTGAACATACAATTTTTATAAACCAAATAAAGGATGACCGGTTCTACAATCCTAGAACAGGACTGGGCATAACCAACCCATGTAATCTAAAGAAAGTGAACTGTCTTCAGATTTATAACAAAGATTACATGGGACTAGGGTTTGGTGAAAAAATGTATTTAAGAAGTGATGAAGAAAACGCAGAAGCAGAAGAAGAAAAGAGAAAGAACCCTAAAGCTGTGATTTCTTGTGATTATCCTTCTGTTAATGAAAAACAACTCACACAAGAAGAACCTAGTTCCTACTTTAGTGAATGTCTTGACCCTTATGCAAAAGATATTCCACACATAGGACATCCTCTAGACCCACCCCCAAGAGTAGGTATCTCTAAAATTGGAGAGGAACCCTGTATTTTTCCTATGGCACAAAAACTCAAAAACCTCCAGAAAACTCTTGACAACGAGAGAGAGAGAGATTTGAAACTGAAAAGAGAGGTTTTGAGAGCAACTGGCATGAACTTCTTCAAAAATTCAATGAATTAAGTGAGCAATATCATGCTAAAACAACCTCTTCTACTTCTAATAATAAGTCTGACAATTCATACACCTCACCTGAGAAAACAAAGCTTTCAAAAAGTTCTTCCACTCATCACTCTTCTCCTTTGCTCATAGGGAAAGAAGTGAAGAAGGAAGGAGAAGAGAAGAACGAGTGGAGGAAGAAGAGGAAGGAAATCGCAGAAGGCAAAAAGAAAGTTTTTGAGAACAAAGCCAGTCCTAGATCCAGTTCTATTTTTTATTCTAAAGTTAATTGTAATTCTGTCTCTGAGAAACAAACTTCTAGTAGTTCAGTCTTGAGTCCCAAGCTGAATATTTCTGAGACATCTTTTGGACATCGTTCAATTCATAATTCGAGTATTGCTTATGGTTATTCTGTTCCAGACCCTCATAATTATGAATGTGATGTGAATGTTGTTAAACCAAAGCCTCACAGAAAGCTCAAACCAAAAAGGGAAACCGAGAACAGAACTTCTAAGGGAATATTTTGTATACCTGATATAAAATATCCCCTCCGAGTTCATTCAAGGAAACATCTTGATCGGCTTTCTAATGAGGAAATTTTTAAAACCCAACTTAAGAAACAACCATTCAATCACAAAGCACGTGTCTACTCTCCTCCCAAAACTAAAACTGACAGGTGGGTCCCCAAGATGAGACCTACCAAGCCTGAAACTGAAAGGTGGGTCCCAAAACTCAGACCCACCAAAACTAAAACTGAAAGGTGGGTTCCCATGAACAGACCCACCAAAACTAAAACTGAAAGGTGCGTTCACAAAACCAGACCCACCAAAATGGAAACTGCTAAGTGGGCTCCAAAAACCAGACCCACTGCAAAAGCAGATCTGGCTATTAAAGAGCCCGCGAGAGAAAGATCTTTTGTTGAAAAAGCTGTTGACCTTGGATCACAGCTAAAAGCAAGATTTAAAAAGGTGTTTTTTGTTAATAAGGAAGGACCCACTCCAAGATGGGTACCTAAACCTGTTTAATTGTTTTGCAGGACGGTCATGTGTGGCACTTAGATTCAGGATGCTCAACCCACATAACCGGAATGAAACACCTGTTGAGCAACTACACCAACTGTTACGGAGGCAATGTCAGATTTGGGAATGACGCCTCATCTCCTATTCTTGGATATGGGGACGTCATCTGTGCCTGTGTCACTATCAAAGATGTTTCTTTTGTCAAAGGGCTCAAACACAATTTACTGAGCATAGGGCAATTCTTTGACAGCGGGATGGAAGTAAGGTTCTTTGCAAGACAATGCTGTGTTCTAGACAGCATGGGAAATACATTATTAACGTGTTACAGAACCTCAAATCTGTACACTATTGATATGAAAAGCGTACAATCCACCACTTCCATCTGTCTGCTGTCCAAAGCTTCCACAGAACAGAACAACCTTTGGCACAGACGGCTCTCCCATCTGAACTTCAAGCATCTATCAATCCTGTCCTCCAAGAAACTTGAAAAGGGGCTTCCTCTGTTAAAGTCTTCCGCTAAAAATCATTGTAGTGCCTGCAAAATGGGCAAAATGACGCGAAGCTCCCACAAGTTCAAAACCGTACCATCATCTACTCACCAGCTGCAGTTAATTCACATGGATCTATGTGGACCTATGAGAGTCCAAAGCATCAACGGTCGCAAATACACTCTGGTGATCGTTGATGACTTCTCGAGGTACACATGGACAAAATTTCTCCGCTCAAAGGACGAGGCTGCAGAAAACATTATGACCTTTATCAGAACCATCCAGAAATTGCTACAGCACAACGTTCGAATAGTACGAACTGACAATGGTACCGAGTTCAAAAATCAAACTCTCACTGATTTCTATGAATCTCTCGGTATCACTCAGCAATTTGCAGCAGCTAAAACTCCCCAACAGAACGGAGTTGTTGAGAGAAAGAACAGGACTCTTGTTGAAGCAGCACGCACCATGCTAATCCAATCCAGACTGCCTCACTTCATGTGGGCAGAGGCAATCAATATTGCGTGCTTCACCCAGAACAGAACATCCATTAATAAACGCTTCGACAAGACTCCTTATGAAATTCTCTTCTACAGAACTCCTGACATCTCTTTCTTCAAGATTTTTGGCTGCAAGTGCTTCATACTGAATGATCGGACAGAAAGAAGTAAGCTGGACCCCAAAGCCAGAGAAGGCGTGTTTATTGGCTACTCACTGCAGTCCAAAGCTTACAGAGTCTATCTAAGAGACAAGCGCACTGTCATCGAGAGTTTAAATGTTACATTCTATGAAATGGCAGACTTCGCGATCGAACATCTACAGGCTGATCCATCACATGTTGTACCAGTGGCTTCTGATAAAGCTGATCCAAACACAGAACACGAAGATGTGATTCTCAATTCTCTTTTCAGAAACTTCTACGAGAATTCACAATCTTCACCTCCTCCATGCACACCAGCTTCAACATCAACTCCAATAGCAGAGATTCCGCTCCTCACAGGTTCAGGCGATGTACCTTCCACGCCTTCAAGCCCTCAATCCAATCACAGAGGAGTGGATGATCATGGCTTTGCTACAACTCCAGAATCATCTCCACTGCACACCGCAGCTGCTCAAGAGCCCTCAAACACGTATCAGGACTTGGATCAACCAATCATCACTCCAACTCCTCTAACTCATGAGAGGAAATGGACGAAAGCACATCCCGTTGATCAGATAATAGGTGATCCGAGTCAAGGTGTGCGCACAAGATCCGCGACGATGAATGAATGCCATTTTGCCTGTTTCCTAAGCCAGTCAGAACCATCAAAGGTCTCCGATGCACTACTTGATCCAGATTGGGTGATTGCGATGCAATATGAACTCAATCAATTTGACAGACTGGATGTATGGTCACTGGTACCCAAGCCTCAGAGAAAGACTATCATTGGCACGAAGTGGATATTCAAAAATAAAAGGGATGAAGAAGGGGCAGTTGTAAGAAACAAGGCAAGGCTGGTCGCAAAGGGATAGACTATGATGAAACATTTGCACTTGTAGCTAGAATTGAAGCAACCCGCCTCTTTCTTGCGTACGCGGCGCACAAAAACTTCACCGTCTTTCAGATGGACGTGAAAACAGCTTTTCTAAATGGGACTTTAGAAGAAGAAGTCTATGTTGCTCAACCTGAAGGATTTGTAGATCCAAAATTCCCAGATCATGTATACAAGCTCAAGAAAGCTCTCTATGGGCTGAAACAGGCACCCAGAGCTTGGTACGATGCCTTGACCGAATTTCTGATTGATTCAGGTTTCTCCAAAGGAAAGATTGATACTACTATTTTATCAAGTGACAGAAATCTGACATCATTCTGATCCAGATCTATGTTGATGACATCATCTTTGCCTCATCCAATCCGCACCTATGCCAACATTTTGAGAAACTGATGAAAACAAAGTTCGAGATGAGCATGATGGGTGAACTTAACTTCTTCTTAGGCCTGCAAGTAAGACAACTCTCTGATGGCATTTTCATCAACCAGTCAAAATATATTCTGGAAATGCTAAAGAGATTCAACATTGAAGGCAAATCTTCCATGAAGACCCTTATGTCCCCAAACAATAAACTGGACTCAGACCCCTCCGGGAATCCAGTTGATGCTACAAATTACAGGGCCATCATTGGATCTTTGTTGTATCTCACGTCAAGCAGGCCTGACATTGTCTTCTCCACATGCTTATGTGCTCGATTTCAAGCCAATCCGAAGGAATCCCATCTGACCGCTGTACGTCGAATTTTAAGATACCTTAAAGGCACTGTAAATCTAGGCCTTTGGTATCCCAAGCATTCAGGCTTTGACCTTGTCGGATACTCGGACGCTGATTTTGCAGGTTGTCGGATGGACCGCAAAAGTACATCGGGAGTCGTCCAATTCTTGGGCGAGAAGTTAGTCTGCTGGTCTTCCAAAAAGCAGAATTGTGTGTCAACATCTACAACTGAGGCCGAATACGTCGTGGCTGGTAGTTGTTGTTCACAAATATTATGGATGAAGACTCAGCTCAAAGACTACGGTTACACATTCCGCCATATCCCGATCTACAGTGACTCTCAAAGCGCCATCGCCATCACCAGCAATCATGTTCACCACTCCCGCACCAAACACATTGATCTGCGCTATCATTTCATCAAGGATCACGTGGAGAAAGGAGACATTGATATGTACTTTGTAAGCTCAGAGCTTCAACTGGCTGACTTGTTTACTAAGGCATTGGATGAAAAAAGATTCCAGTTCCTGGTCTCCAAGTTGGGCATGTTGAATCTCGAGCCTGTTTAAATTTCGTCTCCACTGGTCTGAATATTGTGTGTGTGTGGGACTTGTAAAAAGCGTGTGTGGGTGTGATATGTAAATAGTGTGTGTGCGTTGCAAGTGTTGAGGGGGAGAAAATCTGAAAAAGAACAAAAAATAGTGTGTGTGCGTTGCATGTGTTGAGTGGGAGAAAATCTGAAAAAAACAAAAAATAGTGTGTGTGTTGCATGTGTTGAGGGGGAGAAAATCTGAAAAAGAACAAAAAAAATAGTGTGCGTGCGTTGCATCTGTACATAGTGTTTGTTGCAATTTTTTTTGGGGGGAGAAAAAGAAATTTTTTTGAGGGGGAGCTCTAACTTTCACTGATATTGGGTCTCAAAAATCTTTTTTAAAAGTCATTTTGTGCTAGCCCATACTTTTGGGCTCAACTGTTACGGAAAAAGGCCCAACCTTCTCGCATTTTTAAGTCCTTGCGAAACCCTTCTCCCCATTCTCACAGTATTATTCGCAAACCAAAGGCACTGAAAAGTTTTCGCAAACGAGAGCTCCTCAACTCCTCTGAACCTTCATCTTCTTCTCGTTTTCTCTCCATCTTCCCGTTTCTGTCTTCTAAGGTAGTTTAACGGAGATATCATCTTCTCGCCTCTCATCTCAATCACCATCGCCATCCGCTTTGTCTCAAACGAAAACCTCTTTTCCCGAAAAACGTTCGTAAAATCTCAAAATAAGCACAAAGGGTTTTTCTTCGTTAGATTCAAGATCGAAATCCATATTGAATATCGTTTTTTCGTATCTATTGTTTATGTATTTGCAGGTGGAATCGTCGTTTCGAGATTTATGATATCGAGATTCAGTTCTCCAGATCTCGAGTTCGTCGATTCATCTTCGAGAGAGATCTCGAGATTTGAATCTCGAAATCTTGATCTCGAGATTTGAACCTCGAAATCTTGATCTCGAGATTTTAATCTCGACATCTTGATCTCGAGATTTGAATCTCGAAATCAAGATCTCGAGATTTGAATCTCGAAATCAAGATCTCGAGATTTGAATCTCGACATCAAGATCTCGAGATTTGAATCTCGAAATCTTGATCTCGAGATTTGGATCTCGAGATTTGGATCTCGAGATTTTGACTTACATTTTTTTCAAAAACCCACCTGCACCCATTCTCTGAAATTAGCAAACACCAATTTTTTTTCAATCTAATCTCAGAGCACTCAACCAATGAATTAATATGCTGACCCCCTGCTTTTACAGTTCATAATGGCAGAAACACCTCAAATTCAGAATGACGACGCCATCTACCCTAAGGGCAAGTGGATCAAGGTACTGGATAACAACTTCCAGCTAGACCTCACCGTCTTCAAATGCCAGAACCCGATCATTCCGGCCATAATGAAAGGTCATTATCTCTGGGCTGCACTCTACAACGCCAAACCAGTGCCAGAGATATACATACAACAATTTTGGGGCCACATGCATACAGAATCAGCAAAGGATCGCTCCAAAATCAAGACAAAACTGAATGGTATGCGTGTAATCCTGACGCCATCTACACTGCGATCTACACTAGCACTGCCAGTCCACGACACGTATGATGCGCTGCCATCCATTCCTGATCTCCTCAAAGATGTGGCAGCTCTCGGCTACACTTCAATTCTACCGCACCTGTCAAACTTCAATGGAGCCTATCTCCATCACCCGTGGAAGAGCCTGTTCGGGTTGGTGAATAAATACCTGTCGCTGAAGCATGCTGGGTTTGACAAGTGCAACAAGCAAATTCTACTCATCTTTCACGGCATTGCATACAACAAGAAATACGACATGGCACAGCTCTTCTTCTCCGAGCTCATGGACCTGGTAAGAGCGAAGGAGAAAAACAGGCAAGGTACCATCCCATACGCAAGGTGGCTGGGGCTGATCATTCATGACTGCATGGCAGAGCACACCTCCATTCCTAGACGCAGTGCTGATCCACACTTTACAGCCTCAAAGTTACAATATTTCAAAGCAGACAAAAATCCAGTCACCGGTCTGCGAATTCCTGGGTTCCTGCTCCAACTCGTCAATCCATCCAATCCGGCAGTCCAACAGTACCGCGAGAGCATTGAGAGAACTGTCCCTATGGTTCAGCAAAACCCAGTTGGACCTACCCCGGGGACAAAGCCGAGTGAAAGTAAGGGTCCTAAGCAATCCCAGAAGCCACAGAAACCAGTGGCCGGTTTGCCCCATGATGGAAAGTCTAACGACTCTCTCGAGACGAGTCAGACGGCTGAGGGCACCGAAACTGACGCTGATGAATCGTCCAGTGATGCACAAACTAACACTGACGATGAGGCATCCGAGAGCGTGGGTACGGATGGCGAGTAGTCCGACTCTGATGGGGATGATGATGACAGCGACGACGTTGAGCACACCTATGCTCTAATAAGAAAAGGAAAGCTGCCTGTCGAATCTCCAAAGAAGATAACTGCTGAAGACGCAGCACCAATAATCGCAGGCAGACCCAAGGTCTTCACCATCAAGGAGCTGCAAAAATCCAAAAGCGTTCACCGAGAAACTAACAGCTCCAAGGCTAATTATGATGAAGCAGCCCACGCCATCAAAACTCTAAAGATGCCATCATTCGAGAGAAACGGGCTAAGATCAAGAATGACAAATCTGCTAAGTCAAAGACTCAGCCTCGCGTCAGAAAGAGCCTCATAGATAAGGCCGACGAGCACATATCCGCTGGCTGTGATCCGTTTATCCAGATAAGCCGAGCCGAATCCCTAAGTACAGGAGCCGATCTTTTCGGTTCCCGAGTAGAAGTCGCAGCATCTGGCTCAACTGCGCATGCACAGCCCCCACCCAGCCACTCGATAGCTTTCCAACAGGCTATCGTTTCAAAAGCACGGGACTCACCCCCCTCGCTGGTTCCTTCCGAATCAGTTGAGCGTACTATTGACCAATCGCCCGAGGTCAAAACCCCTCCTTCGAACACATCGAGTCTAGGTGTCACATTTCCAACATTTTCTTCATTTTCTAGGAAACCTACACTATTCACAGCACATACAGGTGCACACACCCTGAACGCAACGACCAGAGCGCAAGTTATGACGGTTGGAAGTCATGTTATGCCTTCAATGATTCCATCATTGCACGCAGGCCACACATCAACTATCTTCACCGATGCTGTGACAACAGTTACAACCCCCGTAACTGGACACCCCACCTTTGAAGATGTCAACGTTCTACTAAATCGCTTCCTGGATTTCACCATCAAACCATGGGTGCAAGAAGAAATGACCGCTCTTGCACAGGAATTCAGGACCACCCAAGCGGTTCAGTCTGAACAACCCACACCCCAACCTACACCCGAACCCTTCATCTCCCATACCCAACCAATATCTT
This sequence comes from Cuscuta europaea, assembly GCA_945859875.1. Classification (NCBI taxonomy): domain Eukaryota; kingdom Viridiplantae; phylum Streptophyta; class Magnoliopsida; order Solanales; family Convolvulaceae; genus Cuscuta; species Cuscuta europaea. Next base: position 10,113,902 of record CAMAPE010000080.1, on the reverse strand, counting down.
CCACAACCCTCTCTCACCACTCAATCAACCAAATACCCATTCCTTCACATTCTCGGGGAACCCAAGATACAGAACTAGTATTCTCCCCACGCCCGACCACACCTTCCATCGATCCCTCCTCGCTACCTTTCGAAACCCTGGCATCGGCTTTGCTGGACCATCTCCTCAACATCCCAGAAGCCAACCTCACCCTCCGCCAGCAAGCCAACCTCACCCTCCACCAAAAGCAAATGCAAGGACAGTCCTCGTGGTCGCAAACGTTCCCATGAGGACCCCGACGATTCTGATCCTCATGAGGGGGAGAACAAGCGGCCACGACCACTTGAGCAAACTGCTTTAGCCAGCCACACTCCACAGCCCGTTCAACCAGAAACCTCTACCAACCAACAGCCACCACCCGCAACCAAACTCTCTAGCCTGGTCGAGCTAGATGAAACATCCAGAGGCGTATCTCCTAGAGATACCAACCGAGGAGGGGATGGAAGTCCTGATGATGCTACCACTGGTACATCTTTTACGTCAGGACATCAGTTAGAACCTCGTTCAAAGCTGATGACAACGGGAAATCCCAGTGACCCCGGTGTTCCAGTTAACAGGTCTCCGTCTCCACAAGATCAACCAGCCACTACCATTCTGTCGTCAGATGAAATGCATGATCAACTAGAAGATATCATCATTCACGACAAATGGCCCAGACAGTGGACGGAGATGGATCAAATCATGCAGGATGAAGAATGTGAAGATATGCAAAGAAACTAGTTCCTACGTGAAATCATTAACAAATGTGCAGAAGATATAATCAGGCTCGAGGACGATGAACGAAAGGAAGGGGAGAACTACAAGGAAACTCAGAAAGAACTTGAATCTGTCGTCAGACAATCGGCGGGACGACTTCCCAAGACAGAGAAACCTTGGGACAATGTACGCATCAAAGACCCCTTCCATGAGGAAATCAGAGAGCGTATATGGCGTAGACCAGACAAAGTCAAACCTTTGAATGAACTAAAGTTGTGAGGCCTCACCCATCTCAAAGGAAAGCAGGTAGGAAGTCATCTTCATATGTTGTTGCAACGGTCAACCGGGACTAAAAGAGAGCTGATGGAACAGGATTTGAAATCCAACATTCTCCCAATTCATCAAATCCTACAGGTTAAGGCCGAGGATTATCACGGAGTGAGATTCTACTCTTACAAGCTTCAACGCACCGATGGGAGTGAATTTACATGCCAAGAAAATGATTTCATCATGCTCAAACCAGACGACATCTATCAAATGTTTATGGCATATCGATACCTTCCAGTCAGACAAAGCAAAACATACAGCGAAGGCCTCGCTGCAATCAAAAGATTCATGCTCAGACAAATCAGAGTGCACTCATCTCACGACCTACAGATGGCTATCGAGTGCCACTTGACAAAAACAAATTTTACAAAGCCAAGACTGTATGGTCCAGAGCTCGAAGACTTCCCAGCATATCACATCTTCTTCACACCGCCAGCAGTCACATACCTCAACCACATGAATGAAAAACGCCTGATGGTGGTTAGCGAAGTTGAGAAATACTGTGATGGAACGCTGAAGATCATCAAAGAACAGCTGCTAAAGATGAAGGATCAGCTAGAGCAAAATCTTGAGGAGGCATCGTCATACATTCAAAAGGAACACTCAACAGTGGAGACCATTCTAAAAGCCATCGACGATCGCCTAGACAAGAGAAACATGCTAAGGCAATATGAGCACGCACTGAATATGAGGAAGCACTATTTCAAATCACAGAAGAAATAACAATGTGGCACTTGATCACAAAGGGGGAGATTGTTGAAGATCATTTAATTGTGAATCAAGTTTGTCACCTATCTTGTAATAGATTATCTTTATTATTATTCCTTGTATTAAATATGTGCATTTATTAGACTTAATATGGGCCAAGTGTTAGGCCCATACAAAAGGCTAAAAGCCTTATACGCATACCTGAACCTCGCCTATAAAAGGGAGACGAGGATTCAGGTCTAGGTTAACTTTCGTACTTATTCCAAATAGCCTTAGTGCAAATAATTCTCTGTACGAGTTCACGGTATATCAAGGAAGGTTTACATCGATCTTTCTGTGTTCATCTTTACTGTTAATCTTCATCTTGTTATACTGCTTTTCATTGATGTAATAGAAACAGGGACTAACAATGTAGTCCTGGGATCATCGGGTGGTCCCGCTCCTGATGTGGGTCCCACGTGCGATTCACTATCCCGCAAAAGTAATAACAAAAATTTACAACCTCGTAAATTCATAAATCATTATTCAAGGTTCATTACATTATTTACTAAAAAGTAAATATACTTGGGGACAGTGTTACAATGTGTATTCGAGTATGAACGTTGTGTCGATTACAATTGAAAGTGGCTGCTATTTATAGTAGTCATAAATGCTAGACAAGGACACGTGTTAAACATCTGACGACCGAGGGTCACCTCAATCGGGATGACACCAGCATTTACATGTGCACCGCATTAAATGCGGTGGTTGGACGTGACGCCGCATTAAATGAAGTGGTTCCTTGTCTCTAAAAGGAATCTTCACCAAGTCTGCTGTATGCCGAAGGCATAGGTGTGGAATATCGGGGGCATGGTACGAATACCTAAGGCAATATATAGCCGAAGGCTATATACAGCTGAGAGCGTGGAATAACCGAAGGCTAACATTTTGCCTAGAAATGCTCAAAAGCTTAGCAGGTCCATATCAAGTTGCATTCTACAATTTGGAGCCTTCGGCCATAGGGCCGAAGGCATTTACATGTGCGACGTGGGCTTCCTCATGCTTGGGCCACTTTGTTTGGTCTTTGTGTGTTGATTGGGCTTGATGGGCCCGTGTAGGAGGAGCATGAGTTTGTGGGCCGGGGGTCCCCGGGCCATATACTCCATCAGAAGTCTGTCACTCCTTTTGTCGAAAAGTACTTGTGAAAGATTTGCCCTGCGTGGTTTGTGGAGGGCAGTCCCTCAGTCCCCCACATTTTGGGATTGAAGTCTTTTGTTGATGTCTTGAGAAATCTTTTAACATTTTTGTGATTTTCTCGAAGGGGGTCTCCAGTCCCCCACTCCTTGAGGCACATGTAATGGGGTGAAAAAGAGTAGAGTAATGCCTGTCTGTAGTATAGAGCCGAGGGCTGACGCTGTTTGCTTCATTTTGGGGAGATTCTCATTAAAAACCTCATTAGGAAAAACCATGTGGGAAAAAATCCTAATGAGGGAAAAAGAGTGCACCGAATGCCCCCCGAAATGAAGTAAAAAGGTGAACCCTTCGGTCTGAGGTGAAGAATAATGCTGAGGCCGAGGGCTATTAAAGTTCTGTGGAAAGAAACCCTGAGGGGCCGAGGTCCTCTTGTGAGCTGAGGGCGTGGTCATTTTTTATGGGTGTAGGTGAGCCTTCTGGTTCTGCCGAGGGGAGTTCCCCAGTCTTCCGTACATTGAGGGTGGGGGCTAACCTTCGATGAAGGCGCTTGAATCCGAGAACCCGAGGGGTTGTCTTGATGTTGTCTGAAGGGTGCCCGCTGAGGGCACCTCAAGTTTTCAAAAATAGCCGTTGGGATATGAACGTTGTCTTGATGTTGTCTGAAGGGTGCCCGTTGGGAGAAGGCGTCCACGTGGCGTGCTCTGGTTGGCTTGTTTCGGGCGGGCGTCACCGGTTGGCTGAGGACGCGTTTAGAAGTGACGGGCTTTTAACCGAGGGCCTGGTTCTCGGCCCAAACCCTAGACGGGGAGGCTATAAATACCCCTGGCTTGGCCTGACGTTCCTTGTGCGATTTTGTTGTTAGCGAAGCTCTGGCCAAATTTTTCTAGAGAGAGAAAGTACTCCATTCGATCAAAAACCAAGTTTCTGAGGTGAGTTCATCCTTCTTTCTTGCCGTTATTCGCACTTTTTGCTTCCCTTCCCTTAGATCTAGTGTTAATCCATTAGGAAGCCTTCTTTCTTCCCCCAACTCCTTTCTCCTATAGTTCTGAAAGATGTCGTCCAAAAGCGATTCCCATGATATCTCGAGGGAGCCTTCTGTTCAATCTGAGACCTGGTCGGATGGGAAATCAGCAAGTGAAGAGGCCTCGTCTCATTACGATTCTTCCATAGCGCAAGAGGTGCAGAAGGATCTTGTGGCCGAAGCCGAGGCTGAGGATTTCAAACAAGTGAACGAGGACGAGGAGTTGGCCCTCACCGTCAAACTGCAGAGGAGGAGGAGAAGGAGAGGCAGAAGGTCATAATTGATGTGCTTCCCCTGTGCAATGCCGGTGAGGTGAGTAGCTCCCGGCCTCTCAATCCGGAGCCTCTTAGGGTGGCCCCGGGTAAAAAAAAGAAGGCGAAGGCTGAACCAAAGAAGAAGCAGGCCGCCGTCGATGTTGGGCAGTCGGTGGCATTCCAGAAGGCTACTCATACCTGAAACCCGCCGCCCTGAATGTGAAGATAAGGGCTACGGCTGCGGAGTACCAAGAAACGCAATTCTTTGCAGGCCCTCGGCACGCATGGTGCAACCGGGGCCAGATGACATACTGCTGCACGTGCCCGATGGCTGCTTCACCGTCCATATCTTGTCGGTGGAATTGGGGCTCCGGTTTCCACTCCACCCCTTCGTGCTGGAATACTTGCGGTTTGTGAAACTGGCCCCATCTCAGCTAACACCCAACAATCATTCTTACCTGGCTGGCTTCCTTTCCCTCTGCCGGAGCCGGAAGGTCCAACCCACCTTGGACCAGTTCTTCCTCTCTTTCAATCTTTGCAGGGAGGGGGGGGGGGGGGGGGGGGGCATTCAAACACCGGGGGCTTCACCAACTTGCAGCAGGTCCCGGATTTCAGGTTGTTCGATGATGTCCCTTCGCCAACTTGCATTAAATGCGGTGGTTGCTTGTCTCTAAAAGGAATCTTCACCGAGTCTGTTGTATGCCGAAGGCGTAGGTGTGGAATACCGGGAGCATGGTACGAATACCGAAGGCAATATATAGCCGAAGGCTATATACCGCCGAGGGCGTGGAATAACCGAAGGCTAACATTTTGCCCAGAAATGCTCAAAAGCTTAGCAGGTCCATATCAAGTTGCCTTCTACAATTTGGCCGAAGGCATTTACATGTGTGACGTGGGCTTCCTCATGATTGGGCCACTTTGTTTGGTATTTGTGTGTTCATTGGGCTTGATGGGCCCGTGTAGGAGGAGCAAGAGTCTGTGGGCCGGTGGTCCCCGGGCTATATACTCCATCAATCGCTTCAAAAATTGCATGGGCTGATTGTTGCTTCATAACAAGAAAACACAGACACTTGAGTGAGTCATTTTACTCTATCCCATCATACTTTTAAGCCAAAAAATAGCGAGTCCTTACTTACATTAGAAATGATGGAAAATAATTTGCCAAACTGTTAAAGTTTTTTGCCTTCAATTTCAATTGCCGTGTTTGAAGATACTAGATTTACACCCGTGCGATGCACGAGACATAATTTAGCAAAAAATATGTATTACTGAATGTAAAATAAAACAATATTAATAGATTTAAAAAAATAGAATGCATGAACATACTAAAAGAAAATAAAGAACAATGCATATCAAAAGATTATAAAAAATGGGAAGAATCGATGCATATTGTCAATAATATAATCATGAAAGATATATAAGTTAGGGTACAAACCAAATATTATACGGAGTGGTGCATATATATTAAGAAATGAAATAATAATTCTACAATATATTTATTAGTATACTAAAAGTTTAGCAAAATAGAAGAATACTCAAAGGTGAATACTCATTTTAAAACAACACTCATGATTTTGATTATCTCATTATTCAGAGCCCGTTTGGTAACACTAAAATTGGCTGAATCGGCTGATTATGATGAAATTTGTGATGTTCTGACTGAAGTACTCATAGTTAGACATAAAAACAGCAAACATATGAATTGGAAGCATTGGGTATTGGGCCAGCATGAAAACTGTCAGTGGGCTGCGATCAGACTCGTTTCAGCACTCATAGATAATCTGACCCGACCCGTTACTGTATAATAGAAGATTGTAAAAATTTTTTCTTGGCTTTGTATAATAGAAGATTAATTAGAGACATGAGCATCAAAAGCTGCCGCGTGCATAATGTATATGCATCTGGTTAAATATCTTAATACCCGTTTTATGTATGTGGGTATAAATTTAGTTCTTCAATTTAACTTCTTTTTTTTTTGAGAAAGAGTGAGGCAGTGAGCCCTTTTACTATTTGTAGATTTATGTTTGAGAAAATTCCTGAATTAGGAGTAAAAGAATTTGAAAATTCTAAAATATGATTGTCATATTTTTATTGTTAAAATAGTAGTAATTACTGTCAAGTTTAAAAAACATTGTCATGTTTAAAGTCTGGTACTGTCAAAACATGACAATCATTAATTCTTTTTTAAGAATAAAAACATGATAGTCCTATTTTGAAATAAACAAACATTTTTAGTCTTATTAGGATAATTTCCCTTTATGTTTTTTTAATATATTAAAGGCTTAATCTTTGATATCTACAAATATTTTTTCCTCATGTAAAATATTTGTAGTCACATGACTTTTGAACATCTATATCATTAAAAGTTCTTGAGATTTTTGTACCACCTCCATGCTTAAAAATTGTCTCTTGGGAGTACAATGGGCCGCTCTGAAGATCACCGCAACCCAACAAATTCAAGTCCCATCCTTCATCTCATGCCCACCTGTTGGTCCTTCGATTCATTTTCCACGGGATTCTTAGGGTTATGTTTGGGAGTTTGGTTTTGGAGGGGAGGAGATGGTTGAGAAGAATTTATAATCCCCCCTTTCATGTTTGGGAGTTAAAAAATATGGAAGGGATGGTTTTGGAGAGCTTTTGTTACCCTCCAAAACCCTTCAAATGCTAACTTTTCAAGTTCCCCAAATTGAGGGATTTTGAAGAATAACTAATTAAATGACAACATTAGCTCAATTTTAAATAAATATAAATTCAACTATTTGAATATGCCATATATGTGAAGTGATTTTAGTTATAATTCATCCAAAACCACTATCTTTTCAAACATGTTACTCCCAAATAAGAAGAAGGTTTTCCAACCATTTCCCTCCTCTTCCCTTCCAATGACTAACCTTGAAAACCTTCATCTCCTCTTCCGTTCAAACTCCCAAACATACCCTAAAGCCCACAACAAGAACTGATTTCTTCTTTAGATGGTTGAAAGCATGAATGGTCATCGGTTTGGGTCCCCGTTAGCAATTAAGGGTGGGGGAAAATACCAAAATTTTTGTATACGGAACTTACCATAAATAAAAATACCGAATTTACCAAAAATTTAGATATACAGACAATTTCAGTATAGTTTGATATTGTACCGTATTTTTTTTGGTATGGTATCGGTATATATTTTGAAATAAAGGTATTGATATGCCATTATACCAAAAGTCACTTCCTTAAAATTATAAAAGGTGACTAGAAACAAAACATCATCATAGGGATACATGATTTTACATCGCGCCTGAGCCCTTTATCCCTCAAACCAACTCATTCGTTTGATGACCCGAGACCGTCTAACCCATTCGTCTCAATACAAAACCCCCGACGAAACGTTCTCCATAATTTATTTCCGAAACCTCCGATCCGACGAGTTCCAGAACACGTCACTATCCCTAACCAAAGGCGACGAGACCCAGAAGTAATCGCCATTCCATCACCAACCCGAGGCCGAATGTACATTTTGGGACATATTGGGATGACCTCCCACGTGAGTGGGAGTCATCCCACGTTTTTGGGTGCACAAATTTACCAAAGAAAGATGGCTTGGCATGATGAATTGATTGAGAGAAGAGATTGGCATAAAAAAAGGACAGGGGGACCCCTCTCTTCACTCATTTCCAAATGAGACAAAGGTAACTCATCCCCTCTCCCCTTCAATCACCTAGCTCGACCAACCATCCACGAAAAGAGAGAAGCTCATAACATCATCCTCAATAGATGCAAAATTCGAGCTCAAGCATTAGGGGTTCAAAGAGGAAGATTTTAGCAGGAAAAAGTGGGAAACGTGTGAAGGATTTAAGGTAATAACCTCATAATAACTTTTCCTCTACCTTTTATCTATCATTTGACTTGTATATCTAATGGAGAAAACCAGGGAATGTGCTACATGTTTAGAAGTGTAGAATGAGGGGTTGAAAGGTAGTTCTAAGTCCAAAAACGGACTTATATGTCAAAGTGACCAGTTCACCGGAAAATAACCTTTTAGAGGTTATTTGCATTGATATAGGTTTTGTGATGATAAAACCTTGTTAGGAACTTGTCTAAGGTGTTCCTAGAATTTTTACGAAGTGAGAAGACTCGCCGGAATAGTCGTCGTAGTTTGTCTATGTTCGCCAGAGTTTCGCCGGAGTTCAACCGGGAAGGGTAGAATTTCTTAAAGCTCATTTGAGGTGAGTGGATGGCTTAATGTTTTGTAACTTTTGGGTTAAGCATGAGATTACCTAATTAAATGTTATATGTGTTCATAATAATGTTTAAAGGAGATTAAACATGTGATTAGCCAATGTGATTAGGCTTACATGAAATGAACTATTGAGATATGCATGAAATATGGTACGAAAATATTTATAAAAACATTTGTGATGTTAGAATTATAAAAGAGGCATAAAATGGTTATTTATAACTTAATACACGTTGTGATTATGTTTGAAACAAGTTGGATTCAAAATGGCGGGTCAACAGAGTGTTGCCTGGTTGCCCGGGGGCAACCGGTGCCGGACATGTGTAGAACCGGCACCGGTTTGAGTGCGGTTTAGCCGGGTTCATAAAATTTGATTATGAACCGGCGCCGGTCAGGTTTGAACCGGCACCAGTTTGGCCTTATTATGCCTATATGTTGATTTTTAATGCATGAATTGCATGTATGATTTTTCTTAGGCCTTAAGACTTGGTTTAGTCTTGATTATTGATTATGATATAGACCCTATCTAGTATGATACGTGGTAGATTATAGGTCAGGTGAAGTACCCAGGGAATGGGTGTGTATCCTCAAAACTCGGTTATGTCGGGTAGAGTACCCGGGATCAGGCGTGTATCATCAAAACTCGGTGATGTCGGGTGGAGTACTCAGGGATCAGGCGTGTATCCTAAAAACTCGGTTATGTAGGATGGAGTACCCAAGGATCGGGCGTATATCCTCAAAACTCGATTATAACGGGTGGAGTACCCAAGGATCGGGAGTGTATCCTCAAAACTCATAGATTACAGTTTAGTAATTAAGGATTGGGCGACGTCCTTGGGATATTTGATTTGGACTAGGAGGAGTCCTATACACTCATAGGTTATGGGTGGGTTGGGATTTTAAGTCAAGAACATTGACTACTACTATTTTGTCCCAAATAAACAATGATCTACGGGTCAGGTATTTCTAAGTCTATATAAGTACCGTTATGTATTTTATAACTTGGGGTAAAGGAGTATAAATATATCTATCACCCTATGTTTGGGTCTTATATTTGAAACGTTAGTTATTCTACATTTAGCTTGCTACTCGCTCTGTATTCGCGTACTGAACCCTTGGGGACACCATTTCAGATTGAAGTTAAAGCTAGCTATCCGCACCTTGCTCGGTGAAGTGATCCAAAGGAAGACATGGTTCGTGCTTCCTTTACTGTTTTAAACTACAAACTATGTTCATGAATACTTTTGTAATGATTACCTTGTTTTAGTCCTGCGAGCCTACGTGTTGCCATATGTGGCCTATGACTATATAACATTTTCGCTTTTCATTCAATCTATGATGTGATGTTGTTATGTATGTTTACTTACTGAGTGTGGTATGAACAATGTTCATGAATGCCTTGTGTGATTAAGTGAGGTTGACTTGCGAGTGACGTCACTTGATCGCACGGCGGCTGTACACATGCTTAGATGCGGTCTAAAGCGTGACACCTATGTACTCAAACCAAAAGGCATAACAATGTAGCAACAAGTACATGTCTTGGTGGTCCGATGGGGAACTTCATGCCTTGGTTGATTTCTGGTTTATGATGTTTGGTTTCCAGGTGTTTCTGGGTCAGAACTTCTTAATTCTTCCTTGAATCTGGTATTACGAGTTGTTCACGGTCGGAAATCCCAGGTTTAAGCTTTTGAAGTTTGCCGATTTACTGTTCATAAGCTTGAAGTTTCTTTGATTTGAGCTTGTTTTTCGTCGTTGATGTTTATTTGAGCTGGGTTTCTTGTTTCTACTGCCATATCCGTCCTCGGATTTTAGCTTGGAATCAAAAAACAAGGTTAAAATAACATTACGGAAGGTTGCGATTCACTTATAGTCGCACCGCGTACTGTAGCACCTGCGATTTTGCGATTTCACAGCTCTGTGTTTGTCTGAGACCTGCGATTTAGCTGGCCTGCGTGAGTTGATTTGAGTCTCTGCTGTGGACGTTGCCTACGTTGGTCAGGACGACACTTGGATTATTCGCTTCTTCGTGTGATAAACGTAGCTCGTTAACTGCGCACAGAGTTTGTGCAGTACAGAGTTCAACCGTACGGATAGTTATTACCTGTTGAGGACTGGTTTCTGTTTATTTTAGCAAACAGATGATGAACAAGAATGGGGAGTCTTCTTCAAGGATCACACGATCCAAGGCAGGAAGGTTTGATGTACTTAATCAATTTGAGGAGGAATTCCCTCACCTCACTGAAACAACATCGAAGGAACAGGCTGCTGCTAAACAAGGGAATAAGGAAAAATTGCAGGTTGGAACTAAACAACCTGCTGGGAATAAGGAGAAAGTGCAGGCTGAAAAACTAGCAATGACTCAGAGTGATGCTTCTGTTCCAGGACCTGCTGCTGACAGTACTGCTAAGGCAGTAAATGCTGCACCTTTAGCAGTAACTCCTATAGCCAAGGTGGGGGCTGGAACTCCAAAGTCTCCTGGGCAGATCGGTCAACAAATTGGAGCATTAAAGGAGCCTGTTCCTTCGATGTTGTTTCAGTTAGTCATTGGAACTCTCTTTTTAAGGATAACCGAGACCCAAAAAATGGGATTAAGCTAAAATATGTTCCACCTAAAGGTGAAACACTTGATTTTGGGGACCGTGTACTACCCTCGATGGTTGAAATGTGGGGATATTGCCTCGTGGGACACTTCACCGGCAAATTTCCCGGACTCAAAGCGGTTCACAATTTAAAAGCTACATGGGGAGTCAAAAGCCTAGTAAGATCCCATTACAAGGGTTGGATAATTTTTAAATTTCAAAATGAAGAGGATAGATCCAAAGTACTACTTGGGGGACCTTACACCGTGTTTGGGAAGCTCCTAATGCTCAAAGAACTCTCGGAGGACTTCACGTTTGAGGATGAGGAATTTCTAAAAATTCCAATTTGGATCAAGTTCCCTAAACTATCAATGAGTTTATGGAATGATGAGGCTATGAGTGAGGTGGCATCTATGGTTGGGGTCCCATTAACCACGGATAAGATCACTCAAGAAAGGGCGAACAATGAATATGCCAGAGTTCTAATTGAGGTTGATGTTTCAAAGCCACCACCGCTTCACTTTTCTATTCGACTACCTTCCCGAAAGGTAATCAAACAATATGTGGTTTACGAAACTTTTCCTAACTTTTGCTTTCATTGCAAACAATATGGACATCATCCATTTATTTGTAAGAAACTAGCGAAACAGGATGATGGAGGGAATGAGAAGGAACCAAAAATTGTAATAAATGAGGATTTAGGGAAGGAGACTTCTCTGGTAGAGGCTACTGCCCCTGGCCCAAGCGGGCCTCCTGTGAAATTGAAAACAGCTGCGTCCCAGGTGCTAGCTCACCCGCCCGGGCATGTTGTGGACCTGATCGGGTCTGCTGGGCAGATTGTTAACCAGGGGTTTGTCACACCTTCTTTGTCTATGGCAGCTGCGCAGGGACCTTCTAGCCCGGTCGGGTATGCTGTGGAACCGATCGGGTCTGGTGGGCAGTTTGTTAACCAGGAGGCATCTGTCGTGATTAAACTAGCTGACCAGGGATCTCCTTTGGATGTTGGCGAGAGGATCGTCATGGATAAAAATGATGTGAAGCTAGATGATGTTGTTATAAAATGTGAGGTGATAAACGGCAAGACACTCAAGTTGGTTGTCAAACCGTTTAAATCCGTGCATGCTAATGTGATTCAAGTGGACAATTTCCTTCGACTTACGGATGATTTGAATAGAAAGGGTCTCACTTTTACTGTTGAATGTCTTGAGGGCTTGCCGGGTGTTACAAAGAAGAAAGGGGATGATCGCTTTGATTCAAAGTTCACTAAACCTTTCCGATTTTTCCTGAGTTGTCAAATTAGGGAAACCTAATATTTTGTTGATGTTGCTTTCTTTAAGCTTATTATTGCTCCTAGTTTTCTAGGATTAATATGCTGATTTGGGAGGACTTTTGTTTTGAATTTGTGGTATCCCACACACGGGGATATGCACTTTGGTTGTAACATTGACTTGTTATTTCTTTTGGTGTTAATATATACTTTACATTTCACCAAAAAAAAAGTACATGTCTTGGTGGTAAAAGTTGTCTTCTCTTGGTCATCTAAATGTAGTTGAGTTTGATGGTAGGCACTGAAGGTGTCCATGAATGACGGTATCTCGTGTCCTGCTCTCGCGTCTGCTAATACGTCAATATGTGGCATGAGGAAAAAAAATTGGGACACGCTTTATTCAACTCCGTGAAGTCAACACAGACCATCCACTTTGCTTTTCTACCCTTCTTCCCCTTTTTCTTGTGTACCACGACAACATTGCTAACTAGCTCGGGTATCTGACATCCATAGTGTCTCGGCTTCAAAATCTTCAAAGGTGCGACACTTTTTTTGGTCAATTCATGGTACAGTTTTCAGTCTTCAAGCAATCCTCTTCGGAAAGCCTCTACCGCTATCAGGATGTCACATTTTCGGATCGACACCTTTTCCTTATTGAAGCTATGCAAGTAGTCTATGAGTGCTTCACCCTGCCGCTGAACAATCCGATAAGAGTTGCTAGTTTGTTTTTCAAGGATTCGACTGCTCGTGAACTTCTGGTTGAAGAAATTAACAAGTTATGCAAGCTCTGCAAGCTTATGCATGCCTCCCGTTGCTCAGGTCTGACTGAGACGGCCAACCTCCATTTTTTGTACTGGGCGACATGATCCAATAGGTTAGAGGTTCTGTCAAACACTTTCATTGACGGAACAATAGATTTCTTTGGGATCTCGATATTAGTGAAATGTCGGCTGAAAGGAGAATCAGCATAGCACGTCTGCGATGCCAAATCCAAAGGCGATGGTACTCCAAGAATGCCATTTATCTTGTCTTGCATCTGTTTTAGTTGGTCCAATATTATAAACATTGGTTCGTCACATTCATTCCATAAAATATATTTCAACCAAACATAGTTAACAATTCTCCAAATAAGAAAACCATTTTATTTAGTAAAATCTAATTCAACAATTCAATTTTTTAAACTTTAACATGCATCACCAATCTTGTAGGAAACGTACTCAAATAAGCTTCACCATCATCAAATTGAATAAAAAGAAAAGGAAACGACGATCCACCGCTGGAGAGGCTTCATAAAAGTTCTCCATAAAGAGAAACACCACCGCTTGTACTCCAGACAATCCACAGATAAAATTATACACAAATTGAATAGAAACAAGTTTCAAAACATAATCATTCTTATGGAAATAAATTCTTTTAAAGTTTTCATTCAGACATTTTTACAAACAGTTTATAGATATAAGAAAACAAAAACTTAGGGATGAAGTTCTTCATGTTTATAACAAATTAAATGCAATTACACCAATATCATAGAAAACTATACACAAATGGAACAAAAATAGTAAGAAATAATAAATATCTAGCATCTAAAAAAGCCTTTTTACCTAGATAGTTAGGACCATAGGTCTTAGGTGATGGAGATCAAGCAATTGCTATGTTTTGGAAGCGAGGAAGATCGATAGCGACGGAGATCAGTAGCGAGGAACAACGGCAGCGCAGAGTACTGACAGCGAGGAAGATCGATAGCGATGGAGATCAGTAGCGAGGAACAGCGGCAGCGCAAAGTACTGGCAGCGAGGAAGATCGATAGCGACGAACAGTGGCGTCGAGGAACCAGCAGCGAAGAATACCTGTAGCGAGGAACATCGGCATTGAGGAACCAACAACGAAGAATACCTGTAGCGAGGAACACCGGTGTCCATGAACCGGCAGCGAGGGACAGCGGTAGTGAGGATCGCCGGAAAAAATTGGGAAACGGAAGAGGAGGTATCAAAATCAAAACATTCAATAAGGGTTACAACTTAAATAGACATCGAAACTATTTTCGTTTAATTTAAAAAATACCCCGAACCAGATGTGATTTAATAATAATTAAAAATATGACCCCATTTTTACTTTCTATAACGGGTAAAATGATGAACCGTTATGAATTAAGTTTACATTTTACAAATTGCACCCACCCAGCAACATGAAACTTTAATTAATTATGAACATGACCCCGTTTCATCTTAACATAACAGTTAAATATTAACCCATATTAATGGCTAGTTATAAAATGTATATTTTGCACTAGTGGATCGACCACTTGGGTTGACTCTAGTCGGGTTGTTCGGTCTCGGGTTGAAATAAATTGGGTAGCACATTCCGTCGGGGATTTTGTATTGAGACAGATAGGTTGGAAGGTCCTAGGTTGCCAAGGGTCCTGGAGTTGGTTTGAGGGATAAAGGGCTCGGACGGGAATGATATATTGGTTGACATCGGCAAACCCTGAGTGACGGACTGTAAACATGTCGGCCTAGGTCTGTCTCGCAATGACTCCGGGAAGAAGCAAGTCGTAATGTTCGGAGTAGGTGTTGATTCCGGGCAAGAGGTATGTATAGAATAACCTGGGAGATTGTCGTAGATTATTGACGATCGCTGGTTTGTGAGAGGCCTATGATCAGAGAGATGAATTCCGTTGTGTTGGCAAGCGGCTCTGACATAGCTGGATGAAACCCAACTCCAACCTGGTTGTTGCGGTCGTGACATTGCTCCTTTGGTTGAGTGTTGGATATATGCAATTCGTTGAGCCATCTCACATTGGATCTCCTCCTTTGTTGTTTAACATTGCTCCTTCGGTTGAGTGTTGGATATATGCAATTCGTTGAGCCATCTCACATTGGATCTCCTCCTTTGTTGTTTGAAGTTGCTCACGGAACTCAATCAACAAGGAATTGCTAGTTCCGGCCATTATCGATCGTTTTCTTGCATGATGCCCCACGAGGGGCGCCAAAATGTTTATGCAAAAACATACTAGTCTAAAATAATATGGATACAAAAGGGATCACACATTAATAAATCACAATGAATTCGAATAACATGAAATATGACGTATATCGAAGAGTAATAGTGATAGATTACAAAAGTATAGATGAGTTATTGATCTTAATTGACCACCCTTTCCCAGCCATTATCAAGACCCACGTTATTGCCTCTTTCACTTTCCGAGATTCTGATTCATAGGGGGACCATTCTGCTTTTATAGAATTACTCCGAGTCTTGATAAACAGCCATCACTATCCCTGGAAATCCACCCCCATGCTATACGGCCCCTACAATTATCCATCGAGCATCAACATTAACTTTAAGGGGAATTTCCCGGGATATGACTAAAACACATGAGTTTCCGTAATATGGCCAGTTATGGTTTTAGACATTTGTATGATTGAAAAGAAAACATAAAAATAAAAATTCGTTCATATTAAAATGTTTATTGACCAAAATACCCTTATTTAAAAATGTGCATTTTACACTATTTTCGTCCAATTAACAATACTGCACATTATAATGTACTTACTGCACGACATTACTGCACATCCGGTAACATATCACTGCACTTCCACTGTAGTGATACAAATCATCATCAGCGAAATCCATTTAGCATTGAAACCAATTCTTTCCATAACATTCTTTAAAAAAAACTCCACTCAACTCTGTCATAAGCCTTGCTCATATCAAGTTTAAGGGCAACAAAATCATCCTTACCATGACTTTTACCCTTCAGAAAATGTAGTCTTGAAAGCAATCATAACATTATCAATGATTGACCTTACGGGAACAACAGCAATCTGATTCTCTGTAATAATACCTTTCAATAGAAATTTCATTCTATTAGCAAGGGTTTTCGAAAAGATTTTATATACTACATTACAAAGCAAAATTAGTCTCCAAACCCCATGTGTTCCGGTCTATTCTTCTTAGGCACTACAACATGATTCATTCTATTCGTTTAGTCCCTGTTTTCTATAACAGCAATATAATATGATCTATCAAAGAGTAAAACAACAGAAAGATGAACACGATGAAATCCCTCTTTGATATACCGTGAACTCGTACAGAGAATGATATGCACTAAGGCTGTTTTGATCGAGTACAAAAGTTAACGCAAACCTAAACCTAAAGCGCCTTTTTATATACGCAGGTTAAAGGTTTGCGTAAAGGCTTTCAGCCTGATATGGGCCTGACACATTGGCCACATATCTTTTATACCCTAATAAATACAAACATTATTAACAGAGGATATAATAAAAGCTAAGCTATTATAAGACACATGACAAGCTTGATTCACAATAAAATGATCTTCAACAATCTCCCCCTTTGTGATCAAGTGCCGTCTTTCTTTTATCTCTGAGCTCTGAAGTAATGCTTTCTTATGTTCGGTGCATGCTCATACTGTCTCAAAGCTCTTCTTTTATCAAGTTGTTTGATGATGGGCTGCAGGATTGTTTCCAGGCTGTCAAACTTTTCTAGCTCCTCCTCAGTCGCATCAGCAAGTCTTCTTTCAAGATCTTCTTTGAGAGACATCAGCTTTTGTTGGATGACTTTTAAAGTCCCATCACAGTATTTGTGTATGTCCTCTACCCACATCAGGCGCTTTTGCTCTTTATGGTTGAGATATAGAATTGAGAGCGGATCCTTAAAAATGTGGTAGGGTTCATATTCCTCAAGCTCTTCTCCATATAGAATCGGCCTAGTGAGATTTGCCTTCCGAACATTGTTCTCAAGCCCCATTTGTAGATCATGGGCGGAGTGGAATCTGATTTGTCTTAGCATAAATCGCATGATCGCCTCAAATCCTTCACTATAGACTCTGTTCGATTCAGTGGAAGAAATTTGCATACCATGAACATCTGGTAGATGTCATCCATTTTCATCATTATAAAGTCGTTCTCCTGGTAGATAAATATGTTGGAGTCAGTGTGCCGGACTTTGAAACTATCGAATGGCACGATGTGGTGATCTTCTTTGTGAATATCGAGAATGTCGCTAATTTGATGAATGATGGACCTCATGTCTTGTTCAAGAATCTCTCGCTATTTCCCTGATGACCTGTGATGTAGCATGTGCAGATGTCCGCCTACAAATTTGCCTTTTAGGTGTGTGAGGCCACGGATCTTCAATTCATTGAGTTGCTTCAGTTTGCCTGGTTTCCCCTAGACCCCCTTTCTGATTTCCTCTTGGAAGGGGGCATTGATTCGTACATTCTCCCAGGGCTTCTCCTTTGTTGGCATTTGACCCGCG
Source organism: Cuscuta europaea (assembly GCA_945859875.1). Lineage (NCBI taxonomy): Eukaryota > Viridiplantae > Streptophyta > Magnoliopsida > Solanales > Convolvulaceae > Cuscuta > Cuscuta europaea. Next base: position 10,096,345 of record CAMAPE010000080.1, on the reverse strand, counting down.
GACTGTCTGATAATCGATTCAAGCTCCTTGGGAGTTTTCTTGTAATCTTCCCCTTCCTTGAGTTCCTCTTCATTAAGGCATATGATGTCTTCAACACACTTTGCTAGCAATTCACGAAGCCACCAGTTACGTTGCATGTCATCTGTTTCAGCTTCACACCTTAGATCATCCCACTCTGTCCATTTTCGTGGCCATTTGTCATGTATCACCGCATCCTCCAGCGCGTCATGAATATCTTTGTTTGGAGGAATGTATGGAACTCTTAGCTGCTGTCGGAGCAGTGATATTGCTTGAGAAGCACTACCCGGTTCACTTGGATTGCCCGTTGTCATTGGCTTCGAACTGGGTTCTGGCTGATGGCCTGACCTAATGGATGTATCGGAGATAGCACCGTCAGGACTTCCATCCCCTCCTCGGACAGTATCTCTTAGAGATAAGCCTCGGGATGTTATCATCAGTTTCGAACTATGTTCTGACTGATGGCCTAAAATTAATGATGTACCGGAGGTAACATCGTCAGGACTTCCATCCCCTCCTCAGACAGTATCCCTTGGAGATAAGCCTCGGGATGTTCCAACTAGCTCGACCGTGCTAGTGAGTTGGGCTTGGTTCTGGCTAGAGGTAGGTGGCGGTTGATTGGTTGGTGGTGGAGATTGAGTTGGCTGTGGGACGTGGCTGGATGAAGCACCTTGCTCAAGTGTCCGGGGCCGCTTGTTCTCCCCCTCATGAGGTTCCGAATCGTGGGCGTCCTCATGTGAAAGTTTTTGGCCCCGGGGACTGTCACGGCAAGTGTTCGACTGTGGGCGGTTATGTTTATATAAGACCACCATCAGGTCCTTTTTAAAAGGGGTAAGGGCTTAGTCTTCAGAGGAGCAAAGGCGGAGGAAAAGAATATTGGCTAACTGTGGGGTAGGTATGGAGTAAGGATTGGGATATGGTATGATCGACGTAGGGGAAGACACCAGCTGTGTATCTTGGGTTCCCCAAGAAGGCGAAAATAAGGGAAGTTGGTTGATGGATTGGTTAGATAGGGCTGGGGAAGATATTGGTTGGTTATGAGAGAGTAAAGGTTCGGGTTCCGGTTGGGGTGTGGGGTGTTCAGGCTGAACCGCTTGGGTGGTCCTAAATTCCTGTGCAAAAGCGGTCATTGCTCCTTACACCCATGGCTTTATGGTGGAATCCAGGAAGCGATTCAGGAGAACGTTGATATCTTCAAAGGTGGGGTGACCAGTTACGGGAGTTGTAACTGTTGTCACAGCATCAGTGAAGACAGCTGATGTGTGGCCTGCGTTCAATGATGGAATCATTGTGGGCATAGCAGGACTTCCAACCATCACAGTTTGCACTCTGGTCGTTGCATTCAGGGTGTGTGCACCTGTTTGTGCAGTGAATAGTGTAGGTGTCCTAGAAAAAGTAGAAAATGTTGGAAATGTGACACCTAGATTCGATGTGCGGGAAGGAGGGGTTGTGACCTCGGGCGGCTGGCCAACAGTTCACTCAACTGATTCGGAAGGAACCAGAGAGGTGGGTGAGTCCTGTGATTTTGAAACGATAGCCTGTTGGGAGGCTAACGAGTGGCTAGGGGAGGGATGTGCATGCGCAGTTGAGCCAGATGCAGCGGCTCCTACTCAGGAACCGAAAAGATCGGCTCTTGTGCTTAGGGATTCGGCTCGGCTTATATTGATAAAGGGGTCGCAGCCAGCAAAGATGTGCTCATCAGATTCATCTATTAAGCTCCTCCTGGTGTGTGGCTGGTGCTTGGGCTTCGATGATTTGTCATTTTTTACATTTGCCCGTTTCTCCCGGATGATGGTGTCCTGGGCATTTTTGATAACATGCGCTGTTTCATCGTAATCACCCTTGGGTCTGTCTATTGCCCTTATTGAAGACTGATTCTCCGTTATTGTGATTGTTTTGGAGCGACTCGCTATTACGGAGGCTGCCTCTTCTGCAGTGATTTTATTTGGAGACTCAGCAAGCAGCTTACCCTTTTGGATCAGAGCATATGTGTGCTAAACATCGTCAATGTCATCATCATCGTCATCATCATCATCATCATCAGTGTTATCGCCATCATCATTGCTTCGAGTGCCTGCGCTATCGGATGCCTCATCGTCAGTCTTAGTGGAGGCCGGACTTGACGAGTCAACGACGGGCTCCTAAGCGTTTGTCTGGATGCCCTCATCCGTCTGAGTCCTCTCGAAAGAGTTGTCAGGCTTTCCTTCATTGGGAAAATGGGCCACTGGCTTTTGTGGTTTCTTGGCTCTCTCAGGACCCTTACTGTCACTCGGTTTAGTCCCCGGGGTAGGTCCAGTGGGGTTTAGCTGAACCATAGGGACTGCTCTCTGGCTGTCCTCTCTGTACTTGATGACGGCTGGATTCCTTGGATTTGCCAGGTTGAGCAGATAGTCTGGAATGGGCACGCCAACAGTGTCGTGCTTGAAGCTTTTGAAGTACTGAATTTTTGGGGCAACGAACTGCTCTTCATCTTGTCGCCGCGGGATTCCTTGATTTTCGGTCATGTAGTCACTTATGATGAGGGCCAACCATCTAGCGTAAGGAATAGTCATGCCGGCTTTATTGTTCTCTTTGGCCTTGACTTGGTCCATGAGCTCTGTTCAGTAGAGTTGGGCCATGTCATACTCTTTGTTAAAGGCGATCCCATGGAAGATTTGCAGAATTTGCTGGTTGGATTTGTCATGGCCGGCGTGCTTTGGAGACAGACACTTGTTGACGAGGCCAAATAGAGTCTTCCATGGGTAAGGCAGATTCATTAACCTAAAATTTGACATCATCGGCAGAGGTGCATCATAGCCCAGGGTCTCCATTCCTTTGATCAGTTCATCCCGTGATGGAAGCGGATCATACGTGGTGTTCACCGGCAGCTCCAAGGTGGTTCGCAGTGTAGATGGAGTTAGTACCAGCCTCCTGTTGTGCAATGTGGCAAGAATTTTAGATCTGTCTTTCATGGAGGGCGTGTGCATGGTACTCATAAACTGTTGCAGGTACACTAACGGGACCGATGCTGATTTTGTTAGTGCCGGCCATATGTAGTGCCCTCTTAGAATGACAGGGATGACAGGGTCTGGGCACTTGACATCCCATGATCGAGCTGATAGTTGTTATCCTGCAGCCGGATCCACTTTTCCTTGGGAAATAGCTGAGTGTGAGAGGCTTCGTTTTGCTCTGTCCCTGACATAGTGAACTAAAACCAAAAACAGTGGGGTCAGTACACAGGTCCTCCTTGTTGTTTGTTTTTTTTTAAAATCTGATGGTTTTGGATTTTTGATTGATCAAACAAGCAGGTGGACTTAAAAATTTCAAAGGCAAAAACTCGAGATCAGTAGCTGCGGGCGGTTCAAAAACTCGAGGTCAGAACTGGGGGTTTAAAACTCAAGGTCAGAACTCGAATTTGTAAAAACTCGAGGTCAGAACTCGTGGTTTAAAACTCGAGGTCAGAACTCGTGGTTTAAAACTCGAGGTGTAAAACTCGAGGTCAGAACCGCGAATTTCAAAACTCGAGATCAGAACCGCGAGTTTCAAAACTCGAGATCAGAACCGCGAGTTTCAAAACTCGAGATCAGAACCGCGAGTTTCAAAACTCGAGATCAGAACCGCGAGTTTCAAAACTCGAGATCTGCTCTCGAAGATGAAACGGAAAGGTCTGATTCCGATTTCTAAACGTTGACGATCTGATCTGAGAGTTTGCCTTGATGAAATGAGACGAGATCCACCTGCATAAACAACACAACAACAACAAAACAAAAAGGAAGTATGAAAATATGAGTGAAGAATGCGAATTTCCCCCTTTTTATATACGAGTTGTGTTTGCTTTTGGGCCTTGGGAGAAAGTGTTGGGCCCCAAACGGATGCTTGCCCACTTAGCTTATTAAAAAATGTTTTCGAGGCCCAATCAGTGCAAAATTAGAGCTCCCCCTTAAACAGTGCAAAAAAAAAAAGAAACACACACATGCAACCTGATATTTTTGTGCTTTTTCTTCCCCTCGATAAGTGCAACACACACTTTGAACAAATGCAACTCACACACACCCTTATTTTTTTTTATATTTTTCACCTTTTCTCCCCCACAACACATGCAACGCACACACACTATTTACAGATGCAACTCACACACACATTTTGTTTTTGATATTTTTCACTTTTTCTCCCCCTCAACACATGCAACGCACACACACTATTTACAAGTCCCACACACACACTTTTTACAGACCAGTGTAGATGAAATTACACGGGCTCAAGGTTCAACATGCCCAATTTGGATACCAGGAACTGGAATCGTTTTTCATCCAGAGCCTTAGTGAACAAATCAGCCAGTTGAAGCTCAGAGCTTACGAAGTACATATCGATATCCCCTTTCTCCATGTGGTCTTTGATGAAGTGATAGCGCAGATCAATGTGTTTGGTGCGGGAGTGGTGAACTGGGTTGCTGGTGATGGCGATGGCATTCTGTGAATCGTTGTAGATCGGGATGTGGCGGAAAGTGTACCCATAGTCTTTTAGCTGGGTCTTCATCCATAATATTTGAGAGCAACAACTAGCAGCCGCGACGTATTCTGTCTTAGTTGTAGATGTTGACACACAATTATGCTTCTTGGAAGACCAACAGACTAATTTCTCGCCCAAGAACTGGATGGCTCCCGATGTACTTTTGCGGTCCATTCTGCAACCCGCAAAATCAGCATCCGAATATCCGACGAGGTCAAAACCTGAATGCTTGGGGTACCAAAGGCCTAAGTTCACAGTGCCTTTTAGGTATCTCAAAATTCTTCTTACAACAGTCAGATGAGATTCTTTTGGATTCGCTTGAAAGCGTGCACATAAGCATGTGGAGAATACGATGTCAGGCCTGCTAGACGTGAGATACAGCAAAGATCCGATGATAGCCTTGTAGTTTGTTGCATCAACTGGTTTCCCTGAGGGATCTGAGTCATGGAAGATTTGCCATCAATGTTGAACCTCTTAAGCATTTCCAGGATATATTTGGACTGATTGATGAAAATGTCATCCGAGAGCTGTCGTACTTGCAGGCCTAGGAAGAAATTTAGTTCTCCCATCATGCTCATTTCAAACTTGGTTTTCATCAGTTTCTCCAAGTGTTTGCACAGACGCGGATTTGAGGAGGCAAAGATGATGTCATCAACATAGATCTGAATCAGAATGATATCAGACTTCTGTCGCTTTATGAACAGTGTAGTATCAATCTTTCCTTTTGAGAAACCTGAATCAACCAGAAACTCTGTCAAGGCGTCGTACCAGGCCCTTGGTGCCTGTTTCAAACCATAGAGAGCTTTCTTGAGCTTGTATACGTGATCTGGGTATCTTGGATCTACAAATCCTTCGGGTTGAGCGACAAAGACTTCTTCTTCTAATACTCCGTTTAGAAAGGCTGTTTTCACGTCCATTTGAAAGACGGTGAAGTTCTTGTGTGCCGCGTACGCAAGAAAGAGGTGGATTGCTTCAATTCTCGCTACGAGCGCGAATGTTTCATCATAGTCTATGCCCTCTTGCTGGTTGTACCCCTTTGCGACCAGCCTTGCTTCGTTGCACACGACGATGCCTTCTTCGTCCTTCTTGTTCTTGAACACCCACTTAGTGCCTATGATAGTTTTCCGAGAAGGTTTTGGCATGAGTGTCGACACTTGTAGTCTGTCAAATTGATTGAACTCATCTTGCATGGCAATCACCCAATCTTGATCAGTGAGTGCCTCCGAAACTTTGGACAGTTCATTCTGGCGTAGAAAGCAGGCAAAGTGACATTCATTCACCGTGGCCGATCTCGTCCGCACACCTTGACTCGGGTCACCAATTATTTGTTCAACAGGGTGAGCCTTCGTCCATTTCCTTTCATGAGCAATAGGAATGGGAGTGATGACTGGTTATTCTGAGTCCTCATAAGGAGTTGTTGTCTCGCGAGCAGCTGTGGTGTGCGGTGGAGATGATTCTGGTGTTGTAGCAAAACCATGATCATCCGTTTCTTCGTAATTGGGTTGGGGAGTTGAAGGCGTAGACGGTACATCACTTGGACCGATAAGAAGTGGAATCTCTGCAGTGGGAGTGGGTTGTTGTGGAGCTGCTGATGTTGAAGCTGGTGTGCATAGAGGAGATGAAGGTTGGGAATTCTCGTAGAAGTTTCTGAAGAGAGAACTGAGAATCACACCTTCGTGTACTGAGTTCGGATCAGCTTTATCAGAAGCCTCTGGTACAGCCTGTAAGTGTTCGGTTGCAAAGTCAACCATTCCATAGAATGTTGCGTTCACGCTCTCAATGACTGTTCGCTTTTCTCGCAAATAGACCATGTAAGCTTTGGACTGCAGTGAGTAGCCAATAAACACGCCTTCTCTAGCTTTTGGGTCCAGCTTACTTCGCTCAGTTCGGTCGTTCAATACAAAGCACTTGCATCCAAATATCTTGAAGAATGAGATATCTGGAGTTCTGTTGAAAAGAATTTCATAAGGAGTCTTGTCGAAGCGTTTGTGGATGGATGTTCTGTTCTGAGTGTAGCACGCAGTATTGATTGCCTCTGCCCACATGAAATGAGGCAGTCTAGATTGGATAAGCATGCTGCGTGCTGCTTCAACAAGTGTCCTGTTCTTTCTTTCAACAACTCCATTCTGTTGGGGAGTTTTGGCTGCCGCAAATTGCTGAGTGATACCGAGAGATTCATAGAAATCAGTGAGAGTTTGATTCTTGAACTCGGTACCGTTGTCAGTTGTGGTTATTCGAATAATGTGTTGTAGCAGGTTTTGGATGGTTTTGATGAAGGTCATAATGGTTTCTGCTGCCTCGTCCTTTGTACGAAGAAATTTCGTCCATGTGTACCTTGAGAAGTCATCAACGATCACGAGTGTGTATTTGCGACCATTGATGCTTTGGACTCTCATAGGTCCACAAAGATCCATGTGAATCAGCTGCAGCGGATGAGTAGATGATGGAATTGGTTTTGACTTGTGGGAGCTTCACGTCATTTTCCCATTTTACAGACACTACAATGATTGAAATCTCGAGATTTAAACCTCGAGATTTTAATCTCGAGATTTAAACCTCGAGATTGTAATCTCGAGATTTAAACCTCGAGATTGGAATCTCGAAGTTTAAACTCGAGATTGTAATCTCGAGATTTAAACCTCGAGATTGTAATCTCGAAGTTTAAACCTTGAGATTGTAATCTCGGGATTTAAACCTCGAGATTGTAATCTCAAGTTTTAAACCTCGAGATTAGGATTTCGAGGGTTTACCTTAGAATTTTCTTTAAAATCCACCTGATCTCGATATTCAAGGTTGAGAACCTCAACTTCGAAGAATTTCCTCAAAATTCAAAGTTTTTGCGTGTCTTCACTGTTTTGGCCATAACTTTTGACTCGGTGATCCGATTTTAGCAAACTTTTTTTTGTTGGAAAGATAACGAAAAGATCTACATTAATTGTCGAGCTCAAGCATAGAACCCGTTCTCACGCGCCCTCACTCGCAGTCTTTTAGGGTCAAAACGTTAGTTTTCCGACAAACTTTGTAAATCACCAATGTGAAGAGGTCATTTTAGGCAAATCTGGTCAAATTCTTCCAAAGTCGAACCAAAGGTCGAATAGGGTCTATGATTCAATGTAAAGGTCCGAAAATCGTAGATAATTCAATCAACCTCGCGTCAACGGTCATTCTACAACAATCAACAATCAACCACTAAAGCCTCCCCTGACTCATCAACATTATGTGATCATCAATATGCTGAAATTCTACATGGTGAGCTTAGGGAAACCGTCATGTGTCGTACTTGTTTAGATTGTTCCACACACATGGCGGGTATGACAAGCCGTGAGCAATCAAACCTTGCACTTTCTGAGGGGGAGTTTCAGTTTTCTCCTCCTGGCGCCTTACACTGACAAAGCAAGGAATCTCTCAACATATGCAACATTCTAGGGGGAGTGTTCAACGTTATCCTCCTCGGTGCCTAACAATGACAAAGCATACTGAGTGCTCCAGTTGAGGGGGAGTACAGAGAGAAAATCAATGAGAGAACATGTTCCTATGGCTTAGTAAACCCAATTAAACCTACCCAAGGGACAAAGCCGAGCGTAAGTGAGTGAGTGAGCGAGTGAGTGAGTGAACATTATGAGCGTTAGGAAGCAGAAGGCTCAAGTGAGCAAGAATACAATAATCAATGATGAGTCTGCTACCTCAACTGCCTGCTATGAATTGAACATTTACTCCTAGCCACTCCAATACTCTGGACAATTCCCAAATAGGGTTCAGGACTGATTTCATCACATCCCGGGAAGAAATCACTGCATCTTGTCGAACAGTGCACGTTGAACCCTACCCAAGACCACTCACCTGTCCCCCAACAGACAAGTGTTTAATCATACTTCACGGGGAACCACATCTCTCATTACTGTCTCCTTCCGAGGCAATTAATACTGACTACAGTGGCCTCAGCCCCATGCCACTGAACTTTCATTGATCACGTCGTGTCTAGTTACTCACTCCCAAATGCTTTGAAATTTTCTAGGACACAGACGCACTATTAGAGTCAGTTGCAGGTCCACATGACCCGCGAGAACTTCCATAGGGCTCATCTATTATAGATGTAGACCAATAATTGGAAGGAAGTCCTGCTGTTGCAACATAAGAATCACCAACATTTTCAGGCCATTGCTTTAGAGTTTATCTCTATAGTGATGAAAATGGGTGTCTACACGACCCCGAGGGGCTTTTATCATTTACTCTTTCTGTTTGTTTCTTGGTTTTATTTCCGCAGAATAAAAGAATAAAAGCATGACGTCCCGATTCATCGGATCGTCATGAGGGGGAGAGTGGTCCACGTGTTGTTAACACTGAACAAATCATTCTGGGACACTTCACTCCTCCATCACAAAAATCAACACCTTCTTTGCTATCTCTACAACTCAAATCAAATGGTCAGCTACACTCACAAATCAACAATCATTATGTTCCGCTGTGCCACCGACAAGTTCTCCTCAAATGCATTCATTCCAAATAGTCAAAAAGACTACATTGTGGAGGAGACAGAGGTCAAATACTCGTGTCCTGAAGATGATTTCCATGGGCGTCTCCTATTCTCCAAAGAATATTCATTCTAGAGGCGTCACCAGACTTCATCCAAGCTGATCAAGAGCAACTTCTGGAAGGCAAGGACTACATTCAAGATACAGAAGGCCCCTCAACCCCTGGCATCAAAGATCAAATTGTCAAGAAGACATCAAAGGGGAGATTGCAAGGATTTCTTCAGATAGCCTTCCTCAGAAGCCAAGTTCAAAGTAAAAGGAAGCTGAATAACAACAAAGACAAAGATATTTGCGTTGCAATGCTGATTCAACACGATTGAACACCAAGGGGGAGATTGTTAGGAATATTTTATGGTGTCCAATCTAATTAAATATCTTTGTATTTGTGTAGTTATTAATTAAACGTGTAATACGGGCCACAAATGTGTATCAGCCCGGGGGCTTCCTTGTAACCCGTAAGTTAGCCAACTTCTCCTATAAAAGGAGGCTAACTTACGAGAACCCTAAGGTTCGAGGTTTAGAGTGCATAGAGGCGAGATAGTAAGAAGGGTTTCTGCTGCTCTCCTTCTCGAGGGAGAGCAGCGGGGTTTCACACGGTATACCAGATTTGGTTTTTCATCTCATAATCTTCTATCTGCTTCTTCATAACTGCTATGGTTGTTTGATTGTTTAGTATTTTGGGATTATCACTTTACTCATTTTCACCTCGACTCCACTCGCCTCAAAGAGTGGGGGACTGGGGGACTGAGAGTTCAGATTTTATGGATGAGCAGCAAACATCACGCATGAGCAGGAACGAGAGCTAAGTCAGATGAAGACAGGTTGAACTAGACAAAAATGATTATGTCGGAAGGAGCCTACCTTCCTTGTTTAATGTTGGGGGCGCTAGGTGTACTCTTTTTCCCTTTATTAGGATTTTTTCCCACAGAGTTTTTTCCTAGTAAAGGTTTTTAACGAGGCACCTCCCCATCATGGACAAGGGTGGTGGTCCCCGGCCGGAGAGGGAGAAATCAAAGACAGAAGAACGTTGCAGATACAGTTTGCACTACTCCTTTTCGCCTCAAGTACTCTCGACTCAGGGAGTGGGGGACTCTTGATGGAATATATGGACTCCAACCCCCCGGTCTGCCGACTACTGGGCCTGGATAGCGGCCCACACACGTTTAGCGGATATCATTCATATTTATGTACATTATTATTATTCAGATGTTCTAGATTAGTTGTTTGTACTATCAGTCCATTTATGTAACCGGGTCTGTCAGGCCCATATTAGAGGCCCAGACCTGGATTTTCCCTATATATACTCCTTTAGGAGGCTACACAACTCATACAACCAATATTCATTCTATACACACTTATCTTCTTCTTCTCCATTTCCCTACTACATTCTTGTTCAAATCTCCTAGTTTACACAATATGGGTACTAATTATCCAACACTGTTATTTCCTTGTGCATTAGATTCTGAAGCCATTGCTGTAGAAAACTGATCGTTCGAGATTATGATCAGATAAATTTCAAAGGCAGAAACTCGAGATCCTGAATGTTGAAGGGCTAAACTCGAGGTCTGAGAAACTCGAGGTGAGAACTTGAGTTTATAAACTCAAGTTTAAGGGTTTCGAGTTTTCACAAATCGAGATGTAAAACTCGCAATGTCAAAACTCGAGGTTGAACTTGCGAGTTTTGAAGTTCGAGTTTACACTGCGAGTTTGTGTCTCGAGTTCTTAACTCGAGAGTAAAAATTGCGAGTTCTAAACTCGAGTTTGCAGTTGCGAGTTCCTGAAAAAATCAAATTTCAGATTTTTTCTTGTGAAAGTAGATGTTTTGTAGCCCTTGATGTCGAGTTCCTGTAGCCCAACTTTCAGGTCAAAAAGCTGAACGGAGCATTGAGAAAGATGGGTTGCGAGTTCCTGCCTGCGAGTTTACAGAGAAAAAAAATTGCGGAAATGAAGAAAGAAGATATACTGCTTGATCGTCTCTGAGAGGCGATTCTAACAGTATAACTTTTACAACTTTGAACGCAAAAACAAGATTACAGATGATAAACTTGCAGATGAACGAAGTAAAAGCAGAGGATTTTGCAAGTCGTTCTTCTGATCAGATCTCGATCGGCTCTGATACCATTTGTTAGTCCCTGTTTTCTATAACAACAATATAATATGATCTATCGAAGAGTAAAACAACAGAAAGATGAACACGATGAAATCCCTCTTTGATATACCGTGAACTCGTACAGAGAATGATATGCACTAAGGCTGTTTTGATCGACTACGAAAGTTAACGCAAACCTAAACCTAAAGCGCCTTTTTATATGTGCAGGTTAAAGGTTTGCGTAAAGGCTTTCATGTCACGCCCCAGACCGTATCTAGGCGCGTGTACAACCGCCGTATGACCAAGTAACGCCACTCGCAAGTCAACGTGTCTTAACCATACAAGGCGTCCATGAACATAATATATATGCATACTCAGTAGTAAACATACACAACAACATCACAGTTTAGATTAGTTGAATAGCGGAAATATTCAATAATCACTCGTGGGCCACACATGGCCAAAATGTAGGCTCGCAGGCCAAAGCAATGTATTAATACAAAAGTATCCATGAGCATAGTTTATCTTTTGAAATTGTAGAGGGAGCACGAACCACGTCTTCCTCTGGATTCTCTTCACCCGTGCAAAGGTGTAGATGACAAGCCTTAACTTCAACCTGAAATGGTGCCCCCTCCACCCCCCCGAAGGGGTCAGTACAAGTCCCGAGCGAGTAGCTGGCTGAATATAGAATAACTAACGTTTCAAGTATAAGACCCAAACATGCGGTGATACTTATGTAAATAGTCTTTTCCCCCAAGTTAAGAAATACTTAGTAGTACATATATACTTGGAAAATACCCGATCCGTAGATCACCGTTTTATTTGGGAAAATATTAATAGTCAATATCCTTGACTAAAAACCCCAACCCACTCATATGCCTATGAGTGTATAGGATTCCTCCTTGTCCATACTTCAATATCATAATCTATGAGTTTTGAGGATCAAAATCCTTGGGTGCTCCACCAAATTTGTATTTAAGTGTTAAGGACTTTTAGTCCTAGGGTCCTCCACCAATTTATTATCCGAGTGTTAAGGACTTTAAGTCCTAGGGTCCTCCACCAATTTATAATCCGAGTGTTAAGGACTTTAAGTCCTATGGTCCTCCACCAAAATATGAGTGTTAAGGACTTTTAAGTCTTAGGGTCCTCCACCAAAATATGAGTGTTAAGGACTTTTAATTTCTAGGGTTGTCCAACAAAATATGAGTGTTAAGGACTTTAAGTCCTAGGGTCCTCCACCAATTTATAATCCTATGATCAACCTCCTATCAACCTAGATAGGGTCTATATCATATTTATTCATTCATAGCTAAATGAATACATGAAGCTTATGTATCACAATCCATGCAAAGCCATGCGTTTATATAAATTCATAATTAACTAATACCATCCGGTATCAATTAATCCATTATCCATCGGTCAATGTTTTCGTTGACTGCCATTTCAAACCTTATACGTATCAACTTAATCATCATATGATTAAGTTAATAATGTTCATTTGTGCTCCTCTTACGCTTCAAGCAAACATGCATTTTATATAATTTCTCATAACATATTTCATGCATAAATAATTAATTCCTTTCATACCAACTTAACCATGTTGGCTAATCACATGTTTAAATACCTTTTAAACATAATTATGAACACATATAACATTTATTTAGGTAATCTCATAATTAACCCAAAAGTTATAAGATATTAAGCCGTCCACTCACCTTAAATGAGCTTTAGCGCGTTCTACGCTTCTCGGTTGGACTCTGGCGAACTCCGACGAACTCCGGCGAAACTTCGGCGAACTCTAGAAACACTTTATTTATGCTCCTAATATGGTTTTATCATCACAAAACTCATATCAATACAAATAACCCCTAAAAGGTTATTTTCCGGCGAACTGGTCGTTTTGGCTTCTAAGTCCATTCTTGGACTTAGAACTACCTTCCAACCCCTCATTCTACATTTCTAAATATGTAGAAAAACCTAGGGGTTCCTCATATGATGTATAATCCATATGATAAATGAAAAGTAGAGGAAAAGTTATTAAAAGGTTATTACCTTAATATTCCACACTTTTCCTAACGTTTTCCTCCTTCAAGCTTTCTTTTTGGACTCCTATGGCTTGAGTTCGAATTGGCTATGGAGGATGAGTATCTTGCAGAGCTTCTCCTCTCAAAAATTATGTGTTGGGCGAGCTAGATGATTGGGGATGAGAGAGGGTGGCTTATTTTGTCTCAAATGGCAAATTAATGGGGTGAGGGGTCCTCCATAGTGCCGTTGATGCCAAAGCCCACTCCTCCACACATTTATTAGTCAACTTCAGCCTCCTCTGAAAAATTTGAGCACACAAAAACGTGGGGTGACCCCCACTCATGTGGGAGGTCATCCCTTTATTGGGTCAAATAAAATATATTATGTGTTTCCTATCATTATGGACTTTTGGAATGAGTATTCATTCCCCAACTTTAATTTAGACGTCTCGGAAATCCGTTCTGGGCTGTTATCTCATAAATTACCGATACCGGTAATTGGGCCTCGTTTGACCGACGGGTCAACCCTATGCCCTTCCTATGGCTCAACTAAAATATCTACCACCATATACATATTATCTAGACCAAGATGAATATAATATGTGGTCCCGGGTTTATCGGGTGGTCCCCGCTCCCGATGTGGGCCCCACGTGCAATTCACTATTCACGCGGACGTAATAACAAAAATTTACAAACTCGTAAATTCACGAATCATTATTCAAGGTTTATTACATGATTTACTAAAAGTAAATATACTTGGGGACGGTGTTACAAGTTCACCCCCCCTTATTTGGGATTTCGTCCCCAAAATCACGTGTCTAATCGAAAAGAAACGGGTATTGCTCCCTCATTGAGACCTCAGTCTCCCAGGTTTCTTCTTCGAGTCGAGCACTCCTCCAAAGCACCTTCACCATGGGAATCTCCTTGTTCCTAAGTCTCTTTACCTGCTGGCCCACTATCTTCACCGGTTCCACTACATATTGTAGGTCCTCTCGATCTCTACCGGTGGTCTCTCAAGAATATGTGACGGATCTCGTACATACTTCTTGAGCATTGATACATGGAACACATCATGAATCTTCTCAAGTTCAGGTGATAACTTGAGACGGTAAGCCACGACCCCAATCCTTTCAAGGATTTCAAACGGACCAATGTATCGAGGGTTAAGCTTACCCCTCGATATGAATCGGATGATAACTTTCCAAGGAGAAATCCTTAGAAACACCTCATCCTCAACTGCAAACTCTAACGGCCTACGCCGTTTATCGGCATAGCTCTTCTGCCGATCTTGGGCAGCCTTAAGCCTATCTCGAATAATCTTCACCTTGGCCTTGGTGATCTCGACAAGTTCTATGCCTTCGAGTTTGGCCTCGCCAACCTCGTCCCAACAGAGAGGGGTTCTGCATTTCCTCCCATACAACGCCTCATATGAAGGCATGCCAATACTCGCCTGATAACTATTGTTATAGGCAAACTCCACAAGGGTCAAGTGTTTGTCCCAACTCCCTTGGAACTCCAAAGCAAATGCCCTCGGCATGTCTTCCAGAATCTGTATCACCCGTTTGGATTGTCCATCCGTCTGTGGGTGAAATGTTGTGCTAAACTTCAATTTAGTTCCCAACGACGCTTGAAACTTTGGCCAAAACTTGGATGTGAATCGTGGGTCCCTATCCGAGACAATGGATATTGGAACTCCATGCAGCCTCACAATCTCCTCTGTCTATAACTTGGCCAAGCGTTCAAGAGGATATGTGATGTTGATAGGCAAGAAGTGTGCACTTTTTGTAAGCCTATCAACCACCACCCATACGGCATCGTAGTTGTTCACCGTCCGTGGTAACCCTACCACAAAGTCCATGGTCACATGTTCTCACGTCCATTCTGGGATGGTAAGTGGTTGTAAAAGCCCCGCCGGGTGCTGATGCTCTGCCTTAACTTGCTGACAAGTAAGGCATCGACTCACATACTCCGTGATGTCTCTCTTCATACTGGACCACCAATAACTTTCTTTCAGGTCTCGGTAGATTTTTGTACCTCCTGGATGCATAGCATAGGCTGAAGAATGAGCCTCTTCAAGTATGGATTTCCGAAGTTCCTCATCCTTTGGTACGCATATGCGATCTTTAAACAACAAAAGACCATCATCGCATACCCGAAAATTCTCAACGGGCCCCGCAAGGATCCATTCGCGGATCTTCTGACATTCTTCATTAATGCCCTGACCTCTGTTGATCTCATCCATCAAGGTGGGTCTAACCTCGAACCTCGCTCTGAGGGCCCCGCTTGTGGTCACCTCCACGCGTGCCCGTAATGCTCGTAGGCATGTTAGTAACGTCCCCGATGTGCTTTTCCTGCTTAGTGCATCGGTCACTACATTGGCCTTCCCGGGGTGATAGTCGATGATCAAGTCATAGTCCTTGATCAACTCTATCCACCTCCTCTGCCTCATATTCAACTCTTTCTATGTGAATACGTACTTCAAGCTCTTATGATCGGTGTAGATGTGACATGTCTCTCCTTAGAGATAATGCCTCCAAATCTTTAGTGCAAATACTACCGCCCCCAACTCTAGGTCATGGGTAGGGTAGTTCACCTCGTGTTTCCTCAATTGCCTAGAAGCATAGGCAATCACCTTTCCCTTTTGCATCAGTACACATCCAAGCCTTTGGATGCTAGCATCACTATAAATATCATACCCTATCCCCTGTATGGGTAGGGCGAGAACTGGTGCTTCGGTAAGTCTTTTCTTTAGTTCAAGAAATCCTTCCTCACACCTGTCATCCCATAAGAACTTGGCTCCCTTCTTTGTGAGCTTTGTTAATGGAGACGTCAATACGGAGAATTTCTCCACGAACTTACGGTAGTACCCCGCTAAACCAAGGAAACTGTGTCTCCTTCGCATTCTTGGGCCTCTCCCAATCTATAATGGCCTCTATTTTGGCGTTGTCCACATCAACGCCCGAACCGGATATGACGTGCCCGAGAAAGCCAATCTTTTTTAGCCAAAATTCACATTTAGAGAACTTGGCAAAGAGTTGCTTTTCTCTTAACCGATTCAGTACAAGCCCCAAATGATGCTCGTGCTCCTCTTCACTCTTGGAGTATATCAAGATATCATCAATGAATACTATCACAAATTGATCTAAGTATTCACTAAACACACGGTTCATCAAGTCCATGAATGCCGCCGGTGCGTTGGTTAGACCAAATGACATCACAAGGAACTCGTAATGCCCATATCTAGTGTGAAAGGAACTCTTCGGTATGTCACTTTCCTTGATCTTCAACTAATGATACCCCGACCTTAAATCAATCTTCGAGAATACTATTGCCCCTCAAAATTGATCAAACAAGTCATCAATCCTAGGTAAAGGATACCTGTTCTTGATGGTGACCTTGTTCAACTGTCGGTAGTCGATACACATTCTTAGTGTGCCATCTTTCTTCTTCACGAAGAGTACGGGTGCTCCCCATGGTGAATGACTAGGTCTAATGAACCCATTGTCCAATAGCTCTTGTAATTGGACCTTCAATTCTTAAAGTTCCTCCGGTGCCATTCGGTAAGGAGGAATCAAAATGGGTTTGGTTCCCAGCTCAACTTCAATCACGAATTCAATTTCTCTATCGGGTGGTAGCCCCGGTAGGTCTTTAGGAAAGACGTCCGGGTACTTGCACATGACACGTACATCGTTGATGTCGACCTCCTTCTTTGACTCATCCACCACGTAAGCAAGGTACGCGTGGCAACCTTTCTTCATCATCTTTCGTGCTCTCATCACAGATATGATACAATTTTGAGATCTCCCTCGATCTCCCTTGAAACGTATGATGTTTCCCTCATCATCCTCAAGCTCTAAGACCTTGGTGTAGCAATCAACCCTAGCATGATTCCTTTCGAGCCAATCCATCCCTAGGATCGCATCAAACTCTAACATACTTAGAGGTACGAAATCACAAGTCAAGGATTGACCCGTCACTTCTGCCTCACACGATTGATAATAGTGGTCCCTTTCCACATCATCTCCTAACGGTGTGGAGACTAACAAGGTCTGAGTCATCGGCATCAATGGCACATCAAGACCTTTGGCAAACGCTTCGCTCACAAATGAACGTTGTGCCCCGGTATCGATGAAAATTCTTACGTTTCTACCATTGATCTTTAGTGTTCCTACATTTATAAGCCATGTAAGATGTCTCCCCTACCATTATTATACATCTATGCAAGTTTGTTATGTTCATACACATGTTTGGGATCAAGGAGAGGTCTTAACGTCGCAATTCGGTGCGAAACTAATGACGTTGGGCAGTCTGGGTGCCACGCACGGCGTGCCTTGGAGGCACGCACGCCGTGCGTGGCTTAAAATACTTCCGGGTAGCTACTGCCACCCAAGCACGGCGTGCCTGCAGGCCAGGCACGGCGTGCGTGGCGTGCAGTAGCCAAAACCACCCCTTTTCGGCCATAACCTTCCCGGTTCCCCCCGGGGTGGGCCGTACTCAAATCCTTCGACCTACACCATCAATATAAGTCTAGAAACCGTCGAAATTTAATGTATTACCTGCAACGGAGTCCGGGTTAGCGCACGCATCCGCTTCGGTCATGGCACAAACCCTCGCTTGGGTCCTGCCTTGGTTGATGGACGCAACATGGCTCGTTGATGCACCACCTCTTCCCGTTCCGCCGTTTGGTGGCCCTGTACGGTTTCTACTCGTCAAAGAACCTCCTCCGGACCCGGAAGCTCCTCTTCCCCCCAATTGTGGGCAATTAGCCTTCATGTGGCCTGTGTTCCCACACTGATAACACCTCGGGGGTGCGTTGCACTTCCCGAAGTGATTCTTCGAACAGTTGGCACACCTAGGAGGTCCCGTATTTCGAGAGGAGGATGAGTGCCACCGAGCATCCCAGTTCTTCTTCGCCGGTGGTGTCGGTGTCTTGAACGAACCACTACCTACACCGTGGTTATTCTTTCGTGATTGCTCAGGCAGCCCCGAACTATGCCACTTTCTCTTTTTCGCCTCTTCGGCGTCTCTTTCTTTACTCTCATTCCACTGAGCCTCCCCAAGTAGGCCCTGTTCCACCACCGCGCTAAACGTCATATGACGAGAGTACGTAGCTCGGTCACGGATGTCCAGGAGTAAGGCGACCCAAAAGTGTTCCGACATGCAGTCCTCACCGACCGCGTATTCCGGCAAGAACCGAGCCAAGGTTCTAAAATCTTGCTCCAATTGCTTGACAGAACCACCCTCCTTCTGTTTAAGGTTGGTGTACTCCCTACGCTAGACATTAACCTCGTAATCGGAGTAGTATTGGGCGTAGAACTCCTGCTCGAAGTTCGCCCATGTGATGGCCCCCGGTACTTTCCTTCTACACTCTCCCACCATGTAGAAGCGATTCCTTCAAGCAAACGTGAAGCAACAGTCAACTTCACGTCGGGTGTGACCTGCATATCCCTTGATGCACCCTTCACTTTCTTGATCCAATTGGCGGCAACGGTAATGTCACTGGTGCCGTCAAAGGATTTACACCCCAAGGCCCTAGCCTCCTTGAGGTACTTGGAGATTCTCACACAAAACCCTCCTTCACACCCACCTTGTGACGCCGCTGGATTGGCCCTTGAAGCTCCCCGGGTTCCATGAACCAAACTACCACGAGAGTCATGCCTTGCTTGGCGCCTAAGGTCTCTCCTTAGTTTCTCTTTTTGATACCACTCAAGCAATTCGCCTATTTGAGCGAATCGGGCATCACTCTCATCGTTGTCTTCCTCATCAGTGTGGAAGTCACCCCCGTCATACGGGGTCTCCTCATGCTCCGTGCCGGGAACAAAAGTCGAGTCATAGTCCTCAGTGTTAGTTTCAAACACCGAGCTTATGTGGCCGTCGCTCACTGTTTGAGCCCAGTGGCCCCCATGGCCTACTCGGCCTCCTCTTCTCCCCCGAGATGCAGCCCGGCTACCCCTCATGGATATTACCGGTGCCTGCCCCTTGGATTGTTCCTCGTTGCCATTCGCCTACCCTCCATTTCTAAAATGAGATTTGGACGAGTCGTTAGACTCCTATCAATGTCAATTGACGGAAGAACGTTATAGACACGTATTGGCCCAAGTCACCGCCATACCAATTGTTAAGGGTATCATCTTAGCAATTAGAGACCTTGCAACCTAGGTAACAATAGTTCTATGAACGTCAAAATACAATGCTCATGGTTTTTGGTAAAAATTCCTTTTTGCAAAATCTCTCGTGAGAGGTTGATTACATAGTTTAGAACTGAGATGGCTCTGATACCACTTAATTGTCACGCCCCAGACCGCATCTAGGCGCGTGTACAACCGCCGTATGACCAAGTAACACCACTCGCAAATCAACGTGTCTTAACCATACAAGGCGTCCATGAACATAATATATATCCATACTCAGTAGTAAACATACACAACAACATCACAGTTTAGATTAGTTGAATAGCGAAAATATTCACTAATCACTCGTGGGCCACACATGGCCAAAACGTAGGCTCGCAGGCCAAAACAATGTATTAATACAAAAGTATCCATGAGCATAGTTTATCTTTTGAAATAGTAGAGGGAGCACGAACCACGTCTTCCTCTGGATTCTCTTCACTCGTGCAAAGGTGTAGATGGCAAGCCTTAACTTCAACCTGAAATGGTGGGGCCGCCCGAAGGGGTCAGTACAAGTACCGAGCGAGAAGCAGGCTGAATATAGAATAACTAACGTTTCAAGTATAAGACCCGAACATAGGGTGATACTTATGTAAATAGTCTTTTCCCCCAAGTTAAGAAATACTTAGTAGTACATATACACTTTGAAAATACCCGATCCGTAGATCACCGTTTTATTTGGGAAAATATTAATAGTCAATATCCTTGACTAAAAGCCTTAACCCACCCATATGCCTATGAGTGTATAGGACTCCTTCTTGTCCATACTTCAATATCATAATTTATGAGTTTTGAGGATCAAAATCCTTGGGTACTCCACCAAATTTGTATTTGAGTGTTAAGGACTTTTAGTCCTAGGGTCCTCCACCAATTTATTATCCGAGTGTTAAGGACTTTAAGTCCTATGGTCCTCCACCAATTTATAATTCAAGTGTTAAGGACTTTAAGTACTAGGGTCCTCCACCAAAATATGAGTGTTAAGGACTTTTAAGTCCTAGGGTCCTCCACCAAAATATGAGTGTTAAGGACTTTAAGTCCCAGGGTCCTCCACCAATTTATAATCCTATGATCAACCTCCTATCAACCTAGATAGGGTCGATATCATATTTATTCATTCATAGCTAAATCAATACATGAAGCTTATGTATCACAATCCATGCAAAGCAATGCGTTTATATAAATTCATAATTAACTAATACCATCCGGTATCAATTAATCCATTATCCATCGGTCAACGTTTTCATTGACCGCCATTTCAAACCTTATACGTATCAACTTAATCATCATATAATTAAGTTAATAATGTTCATTTGTGCTCCTCTTACGCTTCAAGCAAACATGCATTTTATATAATTCCTCATAACATATTTCATGCATAAACAATTAATTCATTTCATACAAACTTAACAATGTTGGCTAATCACATGTTTAAATACCTTTTAAACATAATTATGAACACATATAACATTTATTTAGGTAATCTCATAATTAACCCAAAATTTATAAGATATGAAGCCGTCCACTCACCTTAAATGAGCTTTAGCGCGTTCTACGCCTCTCGGTTGGACTCTGGCGAAACTCTGGCGAAACTCCGGCGAACTCTAGAAACACTTTATTTATGCTCCTAATATGGTTTTATCATCACAAAACTCATATCAATACAAATAACCCCTAAAAGGTTATTTTCCGGCGAACCGGTCGTTTTGGCTTCTAAGTCCATTCTTGGACTTAGAACTACCTTCCAACCCCTCATTCTACATTTCTAAATATGTAGAAAAACCTAGGGGTTCCTCATATGATGTATAATCCATATGATAAATGAAAAGTAGAGGAAAAGTTATTAAGAGGTTATTACCTTAATATTTCACACTTTTCCTAATGTTTTCCTCCTTTAAGCTTTCTTTTTGGACTCCTATGGCTTGAGTTCGAATTGGCTATGGAGGATGAGTATCTTGCAGAGCTTCTCCTCTCAAAAATTATGTGTTGGGCGAGCTAGATGATAGGGGATGAGAGAGGGTTGCTTGTTTTGTCTCAAATGGCAAATTAATGGGGTGAGGGGTCCTCCATGGTACCTTTGATGCCAAAGCCCACTCCTCCACACATTTATTAGTCAACTCCATCATCCTCTGAACAATTTGAGCACACAAAAACGTGGGGTGGCCCCCACTCAAGTGGGAGGTCATCCCTTTGTGTCCCGATTTGTACAACCGCCTCCGAAAATTGTATTTTTCGGACTGTTTAAATTATATTTTATTTTATCGGGTCAAATAAAATATATTATGTGTTTCCTATCATTATGGACTTTTGGAATGAGTATTCATTCCCCAACTTTAATTTAGACGTCTCCGAGATCCGTTCCGGGCTGTTATCTGATAAATTACCGATACCGGGAATTGGGCCTCGTTTGACCGATGGGTCAACCCTAAGCCCTTCATATGGCCCAACTAAAATATCTACCACCATATACATATTATATAGACCAAGATGAATATAATATGTGGTCCCAGGTTTATCGGGTGGTCCCCGCTCCTGATGTGGGCCCCAAGTGCAATTCACTATTCACGCGAACGTAATAACAAAAATTTACAACCTCGTAAATTCACGAATCATTATTCAAGGTTTATTACATGATTTACTAAAAGTAAATATACTTGAGGACGGTGTTACATTTCAGCCTGATATGGGCCTCACACATTGGCCTCATATCTTTTATACCCTAATAAATACAAACATTAATAACAGAGGATATAATAAAAGTTAAGCTATTACAAGACATATGACAAGCTTGATTCACAATAAAATGATCTTCAACATATTCATTACTTTCTATTCATTACTGGAGAAACATGTCCCAACCCAAACGTTAATATAAAAAAATTAACTACATTCGGTCCCACAATATCCCAACACTGTTGATAAAACACCGGATTCACAATATCCCAATAGTGTTGATAAAACACCGGATTAATTTTGTTAGGGCCCGAAGCCTTATCCGGATGCATGAAAAAACAGCCTTTTAACCTCCATATGCGATGTAGGGCGCGTTAGACTCATGTTCTGGGCATCTAAAACTCTTCCCTCCTGGTCCAAATAAGGCGCCAAGCTCTCTGCTCCAAAAGAGGAGAACAAACTGCCAAAGTAATCAACTATCAACTTTTCCATTTTTTTGGATAAAATGTAAATATAAATATCCAGAAAAATAACAATACATGTATCAAAAAGATCAATCTAAGCTAGCAAGCTAATCTAAACACGAATCTACCGTCTACGCCCCCCCCCCCCCCCCCCCCACACACACACACTCCTTGCGGCAGGGGGAGGGAGAGGTTTTTTTTTGTAGTCCAAAAAACATCGCAAAAATATAATCCAAGAATGGAACGGGACAGTCCCAAACTCATTCATCAAAAAATAAATCAAAGCCCAAGTCCGAACCAATGAAGGCCCATCAATGGGAAAGTCTAGCAAAATATCACCAATTAGATCATCCAAGCTTCCTAGCTTCTGGGCCACCAAAGGCCCGTCCACTACTCAGCAGTCTTTGTGCTCCAGCAGTCTAGGCCCGAAGACCATTCCCTGCATCAAACCAAAAAGCCTTCCTGCGTCTGAGCAGTCCAGCAGCCCAATCCGCGCGGCCCAAATAAAGGCCCAAATCTTCGAATCCCAGCTCGGCCTCACTAGGGCTTCCCATCGTAACTCCAGCACCGCACCAGAGATTTTGAAAATTCAAAATTGGTCAAACCAACTGACAGGCTGTCCAACCCCACCTGTCCGCATCACGTCCCACCCTGCCCCAGCCACCCCACATAGCCCGGCGACTCCATGCTATCCGGCGACCGGCGACAAGAGGTAAACATCAAACAGAACAAAAACTCGAAACCGAAATAGAACCCACCCCCCGTCCCAGCCACCCCACCTGGTCCGACATCCCCAAAGCTTTCCGGCGACCGGCGACTGAGAGGTAATTAAAGAGAACCATTGTAACTCAAACCGGAGAAGTACCCCAAGCCAAACCGAGGTTCCCCGTTCCACTTCCACCCCCGTTGAACCCCGGGGGCCCCCAACGGCATTGGTGGAAAGCTTCTCGAGGCGGAATGACAGTAGCCGGAAACCACAGAAAGACAAAACGCAATGACGGGCGGTTCAGACTCCTCGTGGTCAGTCGTCTTCTCCGGCGAAACCCAAACGTTACCAGATAACTTAAGTCCCACAAAAATCCCTCAAAACGGTAGAGAATAGTCGGACTTACCTCAATCGCGAAGAAATCCGTCGAACTACCTCTCCGACTTCAACAACACAGACCCAGTCGTAACTACCAGCCTCCTTCTGCCAAACAAAAACCAGTCGCAAACCATCCACCAAGCCCATTGCACACTAGACCACCCCCTCGCCTTTCCGTCACCAAGTCATGTCTCCCACGGCCGTCACTCAGCGAGGCTGAGAATTCAGCAACACCGGATGTAGCTTCTAGTTGCAGTCAGGTAGTTCATCGGAGAAGAAGACCATTGCAGCACTTTCTTCGAACAGAACCACACAATAACCCATAATCATCTCACCAAAGTGGGAATCTTTCCAAAAATCAACCTTAGACCAAACGACCAGCCACCCCACCGGAGCCGGGAGGGCTCCGGCGGCCACCACCGTGGACGGCGGTGAAAACGGCGTGGGAGAATAGAGATGACCGGAGGGGTCACTCTAGAGAGAAGAGCTCTCAACTCTCACTAGAATCGTCTCTCTGCGCTGTTTACTATCAGCTTTTCCATTTGTAACCTGTCTGTAGTCCACAGACCATTTGCCATTTTCAATCCCTCATTCTATTCTTCCCCTGTTTAAGTTCTGAGCTTGGAACCCCTGCCTACATTCTGTACTCCACTTACCATAAGTTTAGTATATTTATAATGTGACAACTCTGATACCCATTTAAAAAATGGGATACTGTATCTATCATTCACTTGATTGATCTACATCATTATATCATTTTTAATTTAGATTTAAATAATTCAACTGCAACATTCTCATTGGTCAAGGCGACAACTCCGGTACCCATTTAAAAAATGGGGTACCGTACCTATCATTCACTTTATTGATCCACACCATTACAATATTAAATTTTGGGAGAAGGGCAAAAAAGGACACCAAAGTTTTTAATGAATCTCGGATATGACACTGAGGTCTAAGGTGGACCAAAAAAACA
Organism: Cuscuta europaea; assembly: GCA_945859875.1. Lineage (NCBI taxonomy): Eukaryota > Viridiplantae > Streptophyta > Magnoliopsida > Solanales > Convolvulaceae > Cuscuta > Cuscuta europaea. Next base: position 10,071,833 of record CAMAPE010000080.1, on the reverse strand, counting down.
CAAATTAAAACCTTTCCATTAACTTTTAACCACCCATTAACTCTCCTGTTAAACGGCCGTTTCCCAAGATCGTCTTTTTCGGTTTCGCGATAACACCAGGCTCTCATAGGGCACCGGGAGTTAGAGAGCAGCAGCTAGGTGGTGTCATATTCCGTGCAACAGGAGTATATAATGAATGTCCTCATTTGTGATTGAGTACCAGCCAAATTGAAGCATTTGAGGCGAGTTTTTGATATTTACAGATTTGCTCACATACTATTCTCTTACGGTCATACGATGTTTTTATTTCACATAAAAATAGTCAACTGATAATTATTCCGTATTAAATCGTCTATGCTTACGATCATAACTATAAAACTAAAAGCAGGGCTTTTGGTATAGTAACTACAAAAAGAAGAAAAGTCTAAAATCAAAAGCCTTACCTGAACTGAGGAACGGCGGAATGGAATTCTACACCGGGGAAGAGGATCATGGTCGATCAAATCAAGTCTACCGACTCGGCGAGTTCCGTTGCTGCTACGCTGGCGGCGGTTGGGGGGGGACTACTGACATCGTTATGAAGATATGTTCGGTCGAAGGAAGAATCGAACTCCGAGCTGCCCCGACCCAGACGAGTCCTCCTGTTGTAGAATAGCTCTGTAGCGCTCGTTACAGGCCATCAGCGTGTAATCTTCTTAGCTGAGCGCGAATTACAGTCCAATAAATTTTACTTAGGGTTGCAAATGGGGATCTGTGTTTAAACGCAGGGAAAGGGGCAATTTACTTGGGGGAAACGGCCCGTTAGGAAGGAAAGTTAGTGGATGGTTAAAAGTTAAGGGAAAGGTTTAAATTTGTGTTTTTTTGGTCCACCTTAGACCTCATTGTCATATCCGAGATTCATTAAAAACTTTGGTGTCCTTTTTGGCCATTCTCCCTTAAATTTTCATTTCAACTTATTGATTGAGCATGTTCTATTTAAGTCAAGTTTGTCGAAATTTAATCTGATTTATTTAAGTATGATTTAGCCAGTATTGGTCTAATCTACTAATCTAGTATGTTTTGGAATTCAAACCAATTCAATTAAAATAATTTAGTTAACTTTTATTGTTTTTTTTTTGAAGAATTGAAACTTATCATTTGTAAAAGTGTAAGATTTTTCTCAAAAACATCAATAATGGTAGTGGGGTACGCAATAAAAATCAATGAATATATATATTGAACGCTTTTCTTATAAATTATCTTTGGATTGTGATAATGGTATGAGTTGGATGAAGTTTAAGAGTCCGTTTGGTGACTCTCCTTTTCAGCTTATCTGCCTTATTAACCAACTTTTTAATCAAACATGTAACTTTTGGTTTGGTGAACTAAATTTTGTAATTGTAAGAAAAAGTAAGGTTGGAATTACTTTTTTGACTGTATTGACTGAAGTTACTACAGATAATCATTTTAGATATTTTTCATATAATTTTTTTTATCATCAATTCCAACCCATTTTATTAATTCAAACAATCGTTAGCCAAAAGGCTAGCAATACAAGTAGGCAGAATATAATAGCTACTACACTGATCCGGGATATTAACATGTGCTCTTGCAATTGCATGAGCCACACGATTCGCAGACCGTTTACAAAAAGAGAAAGAAAACATGCTCTTTGTTTCTAACGCTTTCCTGATATCATCAATAATAATGTGCAGGTAGGAGGAGCCCCTCCATGCTTTATGTTCTTTACAATCGTCATAGCATCAGTCTCAAATTCTACCTGGTTCCATCCTGCCTCAATTGCCCGTGTTATAGCTTCTTTTACTCCAACCGCCTCAGTTTCTGCCACTGACCAATTCACTTCAACCGAACCCCCCTTAGCTTTTAAAAAATTCCCTTCATCATCATGAGCCGCCCATCCCCATGCACGAATGCCTGCAACTTTATTTACCGCTCCATCAATATTTATTTTAATGGTATTCCTCGCTGGCTTCTTCCATTTTTCTTTATGCACAACAGCTGTGTCTTTTTGGCCCTCGTTCACTTCTTGCCTCCTTCCAACTTGTAAGCATTCCGGCTGCTCCATTTATCACACTTGTCACATGTTGTTTGTGATCTTTCCAAACCGCGGTATTTCTTCTGTTCTAGATACTCCACATGATCGATATGAATCTATTCCTTTTAGCCTCATCTCCCGTCGCTATGTTTCGCTGCAACCAGTTTTCCACTGTTGCATCCTCCTCGATCAAGATGTTTGCCTTCTGCCACACTGCTCGAACCCAGTTTCACGAACGAAAAGCGTGCTCCAAGGATTCGGAATGATCATCACAAAGCTTGCATCCATTCGGTACAACCACTCCCCTTTGCCTCAATTTATCCACCGTGGGAATAGTCCCATCCAAAACCTGCCAAATAAAATACTTAAATTTAGGAGGTACCTTGGATGTCCAAAGCTATTTCCACGCACCATTGATCGCACCTGCCAAATCCCCCATCTGCAACTTGTAACAACTCTTAACTGAAAGCACTCCATTTACCTCCCCCCTCCACCAGAATCCATCGGCTCGATCCATAACACTAATAGGAATACTTATGATTTTTTTCCTATCTTCCTCATTAAAAATTGCTTTTAATCTCTCTTCATTCCACTTTTTCCCTATGAAGTCACGAAATGCCGCTACATTCATGTCACGGATCCCAGCAGGTTTTGCTGATGTAATTCTACCATCATCTAGTCCCGGTAGCCATGCATCAGCCCAAACTTGCACATCAATACCGTTGCGCACTCATCTCCTTATGTTGGATTTCAGAATGCTTTGCGTTTCAAAGATACTTGTCCATACAAACGAAGGATTATTTCCTAACTTAACATTAAAAAAGTCGTGGTTAGGAAAATATATTGCCTTTAAAATTTTCGCCATTAAGCGCCTTTTATCAATGATTAATCTCCACCCTTGCTTTGCTAGCATAGCCAGATTAAATTCCCTCAGTCTTCTGAATGCCAGTCTGCCCATCTCAACTGGTTTACATAAATTCTTCCAACTTCTCTACCTCATACCTTTCTGGTCCAGCTTTGTCTCTCTCCACCAAAAGCCGTTCACAAGCTTCTCTATCTCATCACAAAGAACTTTAGGTAGCAGAAACACATTCATAGCATAAGACGGAATTGGCTGAACCCCAATTTCAGTAATAACGCCCTCCTTGCCCTTGATAAAAAGTGGTTATTTTAATTTTTTATTCTATTATAAATACGGTCCTTTAAATACCCCCGAATAACTCCTTTGTTTCGCCCTGCCATAGCCGGTAGTCCCAGGTATCGCCCCTGCTCCCCATCAGTAAAAATCCCAGTTTCTGTCTACAAATAACTCTAGTTTGCTCCGGCGTATTTGGACTAAAGTTAATTGTAGACTTCGCATAACTGACTACTTGACCTGACATCTCCTCATAAATTTTCAAAATATTTTTGAACGTATCACTTTCCGCGGGTCTGGCTTTGAAAAATAGAAAACTATCATCAGCAAAAAATAAATGTGATACGTTTGGCGCACCTCTACAAACCGCCACTCTATGCAGCTCCCCTCTGCTTTCCGCCTTCCTAAGCAATGAACTCAGCCCCTCTGCCACTAAAATAAATAAATACAATGAAAGTGGGTCCCCTTGCCTCAACCCTCTCCCAGGTATAATCGGTCCTCTATTACCTTTTTCAACCTGGACATAGTAGCTGACTGTTCGAACACACTCCATAATCAATCCAATCCATTTAGCATCAAAACCCATTCGTCTCATAATTTTTTCCAAAAAATACTAGCTTACCCTATCATAAGCTTTACTCATATCCATCTTTAAAGCTACAAAACCCTCTTTTCCTTTTTGTTTCCTTTTCAAACAGTGTTGTGTCTCAAACGCTACAACAATTTTATCAGTAATTGATCTCCCCGGTATAAACGCACTCTGATTTTCTCCTATTAAATCTCCCAACAATCCTTTCATACGGTTAGCCAGAACTTTGGAGAAAATTTTAAACATCACATTGCAAAGTGCTATAGGTCTCCAATCCCCCATATTTTCAGGTCTCTCCTTTTTTGGGATTAATACAATATTAGTGATATTTAAATCTCTCGCAATACTCCCAGAATTAAATATCTTCTTACATAAATCAACCACCTCAGGCCCTAAAATATCCCAATTTTTTTGAAAAAACGCCGGATTCATTTCATCCATACATGGGGCTTTCTCTGGGTGCATATTAAAAGCTGGTTCTTTAACCTCCTCAATTGTAATATGTCGTAATAACCTCCTGTTCAGCTCTGGACTCTCCATCCCCATCGGTCCTAGCCCTTCCTCGGCGATCATACTATTCGGTTCCACAAATAGATCCAAAAAATAATCTTGTATCATATCTTCCAGAGCTGTTCTGTCCGTTTCTCAGGCTCCATCCTCCCTTCTCAGGCCCACCAATTTATTTTTCCTTCTACGCGCTTTAACTGCATTATGAAAAAAATGTGAATTAATATCACCTTCTCTCAATCAGAATTACTTAGCCCACTGTTTCCAATACTGATTTTCCTTTTCCAACAAAGTGTTTAGAACTAGCCATGTTCGGACGAATTCTATGACATTGGTCGAATCCTCCTTCCCTCTTAGCGATGCTATCCTTTTTTTAGAGGCACGTATTTGATGCCGAAAACCTTTAATCCTGCTACCATCCCATTTTGCCAACTCTTTTCCACAGGACAACAAGTGATCCCCCACCTATAGTTCCTCGCCTACCCTCCAACTGTTAGCAACAATTGTTCTACACTCCTCCTCCCGTACCCAATTATTCTCAAAGCGAAATTTCTTTTATGTCCTACCATGACAAGCCGGCCGGATTTTTATTAGTAGAGCCATATGATAACTCGTGGGAGCCTCTACTGATGTTGCTCTAGCTTCTCGAAAATTATCGCACCAAAAGTCATTAACCAGGATCCGGTCAAGTTTTTCCTCTACCCAATTTGGTGTGCCTTTTTCTCATTCCCATGTCCACTGGTACCCGTCAAAAGGAAAATCCCTTAACCCGCTAGTCGAACCCGCTTCCTGAAAACCGCGTATTCTCCACGGAGGGTGGGGTATCCGTCCCTTTTTCTCAGAATTATATAAAATATCATTCATATTTCCCATTATCATCCACGTCAGTGTATTGTTCTCGGCCATCCTCGGAAACATCTCCCACGCTGCTCGCCTGCGGACTATTTCCGGGAAAACGTAATGACCCGTGAACCTCCATGTAAACCCTCCCTCGGGACTATAGATTTGGCAATCTATAGAATTAGCATTGACATCTAGCACCGTGATGTCAAAATCCTCGTTCCATCCCAAAAGAACTCCCCCTCCCTGTCCGTCTGCGTCAATACCTTCGCTATTCATACAACCAAGTGATCAAAGTATATATCTCTTTGTCCCGTCGACAACGCAATTTCGTTTCCATCAAAAAAATAATGGACGGTCGATTCTGATGAACAAGCTCCGTCAAACATTGCGTTGTTGCTGGATTACCCAGCCCGCGACAATTCCATGATAGGATGCTCATGGTCACTTCCCTGCCCAAGTTCTTCCTGTAGACTGAAACTACTGTCAAAATAATCCAAAGGAATTCCTCGGCGTCGTACCTGCCTACGTGAGGTACCACCGGACAAAACGGCTAGGCGTTGCCTACAACGGCGGCAACCCTAGACTATTAAGTTCATATCGAATCTCTCATATAATTTTTTCTTTATTTAATTAATAAAAATGTATTTTAAATATTTTTTTCATAAATCAGAATAATCGGTCTGATGGATAAGTGTACCGGGGGGTATCTATCCGAGGGGTTATTGCGGGGAGTAACTAGAGAGAAGTCAGAGCAAAAGTAAGAGAGAGAATATATATTGTTGAGAATGTATTGAGCGTATTGAACATGGATTACAAATGAGGAAAAGGAGTGCTATTTATAGTAGTAATAAATGCCAGATAGGGACACGTGTCATCATTCTGGTGGTCGAGGGGTCACCTCAACGGGGTGGCACTGGCACTCGCATGTGGCCGCATTAAATGCGGTGGTTTGATGTGACGTTTGTACTCGGTACGTTGATCCAGCGCATGTGGGTGGGAGATTCTGTCGAGGAGATGCCTTCGGCCGTAGATGATTGGCCGAAGGCTCTTCATACCGGGGGCCACTAGGTGCCGAGGGCTCTAGGTGCCAAGGGCTACTATTTTTGCCGCTTTCTCCCTGACACTTTGAGTGCTTAAAAGAAACCGTATTGTGTGTTTATTAGCCTTCGACCAGGGGGCCGAAGGCACACCAATGTTCGTCGTGGGCTGTTTGGCACTTGGGGCGCTGTGATTTGGGTCTGTTATGCTTCCTGGGCCTATTGGGGCTCTGCTACAGTAGTGGGAGTCTATGGACCGGGGGTTCCTGGGCCATATACTCCATCACGGTCAATACAGTCACTTCAACCAGAACTTCATAAATTTCAGCAGAATCAGTCGATTCAGTCCATTTCAGTGTTACCAACCGGGCTCTAAATAAATTTCCATGAATGGTAAATTCATTTCAATTTTATCCTACCACTATTTCCACCATTGCGTAGTAACGTTACTTGAGGCAGATTTAAGAAATTTTATCATTCCTTCAATTCGATCATTTTCTCATATCACTCCGATCCATCCCTATATTATGAAAGCATACTTATAAGTAATTTATATAATTTTATACTTGTAGGTAAAAGTATGATATACTACGTATATTTTAATAATAATTTTATTAGTTTTTCAACCACATTGATTTTTTAAAAATCAAATCATTTCCCGAAACAAAATGAAATGTACTAATTGTTTGTGCTCATAAACAAGGTTAGAAAAATCCAAATTTTGATATTTGAAGTTTATATGTTAGAACACAAAACGCGTACACTTGCATATATTTCTTTGAATCCACGCTTCAAGCCACAAGCTAAGATTGAAAAGTCTTAAGTTCACAAGTTGTAACTCTATGAAAATGACAACACAAGGTTGTAGTATGTATGACTTCCATAAATGCTCATCTCTCATGAAATCCATGACTACACTCTTACTCAATGCCTTCTATATGATACACATTCATTTCTATACTCTTTTTGCATATATAGTTGCACATTTACTACACTTTTTTTACATAACCCATTTCTACTTATATTGCGGTTACATTATACTCCTACATGAATAGACGGATGTCCATTCTTATGAAATAATGACATTTTCATAAAGATGATAGCTATATAATGTGAAATGTCATGTTATTCTTGTTACATGTCTTATTCTTTAAGGAAAAATAACTAAATGTCATTATGGTTTATCAGACATACGTACCATCTCTTATTCTTTAAGGGACAAAAACTACTAGTAAGATAGCATTGGCTTTAATTTTCATACACTATATTTATCATGGATCATCACAGATTAATTGTTGCTTTAGTTATGTAAACTTATAATATTACGCTACATCAAAGTTTTTGGACCTTGGCATAATTAAAAAACGAGACTAGCCAAATGAGCTAGTCACAGAACTAGAATTAAGACCATATAATACATATAGAGGAGTAGATAAGAAAGACTACTTTGGTATAAGCATGAGCATAGCTAGAGGCCAGGCTATAACCGATTGGATAACAAATGGTTTGATTTGTAGAAAATGCATGAACTATATAAAAGTGTTGTTTTTACCCACCCACTCTTTAATTTGTGTGAATGTTTTTAATTTAACTGGTTTCCGTCTCAAATCAAATCAGGTCAGACTAGAGTCAAACAAATTAGATTAGATCAAATCAGATCAAATTGGATTTCGATAATTGTAAAATACACATATAACACACCTCTACAAAAACACACCGGATAAAAGTTACAGTCCAATTAAAAATCATATATCTCCTTGCTACGTCAGTGCAAGTAAGATAAACTCATCCTAATCTAGTTCACATCTTTAAGTGATCATCAAATTATGGAGATCATTTGTCTCAAAAAGTCAAAACCTGTGCCAATTGTACGTTATGGGACCGTCATTAAAGGTCCTCAGATTACATGCACACACAAAGTGAAACAAAATAAGGCGAAAAGGGTAATATATGAATTGCTACTAGATGTCATACATGAACACAACTATATAGAACTTGCACTATATATACATTGACTGCATTTATGTAATGAGGATGATGAAAAAAGCACTACTAATTGCCCACCACCCCAACTGAACAGCTCCCAACACTAAATGCCCATCATGGCCTTCTCTTGACACATCTCCAACTAAATTACACCTCCATTCACACTTCAATTAAAGATTCTAAACAATTAAAAAAAAAACTGAAAAAGAAAAAAATACAGCAAAGAGAAATAGAAGCTAGCCATAGTTGCCTGTATGCTTTCCTGCCACCAAATCAAGAACACAACCAAAGGGGACTTTTTCTTCTGAGTCAATCTTTAATACGAGCAGCTAATTTATCAACTTTAACCAATCAAAGAACGAAAAGGGTATCCAAAAAATCTGAAATCTTGAAATAATTTCCAAGAAATCGGAAAAAGAAATCATCATGGATTTCAGTTGTGCAGAGGGTTGGGACCAGAAGGGACCAATCGTTTCTGCACCCCATATCTCGGATCAATCTCCTCCGCGGAATCAGAAGGCGGCGGCTGGAACGACGGGCAGCGGTGGATTATCTGCAATTGATAGCAGGCAGCTCCAGTCGCGGAAGTGGACCCCCCAGTCTTGAAATTCTTGCAGGGATGATAAAAATCCCGAACCTGGATTGTTGATGATGATGAAGAAGAACTGAACAGGAAGAGGAGAAATAAAACCATTACCAGAAAATGATACCCAAACACCGTTCTTGGTGACAAAAGCGAGATTCTCATTGTGGGTTTCCGATTTCTATCAGAAAGAACGGATTTTGAATTGAAATCTTTGAAGGCAGAGCTTAAGTTCTTCCTTTCTTTCTTTCTTCTTCTCCTCCCTCTCTTTCAAGAATTAGAAATAATGTATATATAAACTGTGTTTGTATGATTGTATATGTATATATATAGATGTATTCTGGGTTGACCGCAAAGCATTGAGAGAGGAACACGTACGCAATTCTCATCAAAATCGTCACGCGTAATGCTTGCAGAGTTTAACTTCTCATCAAGTTATATACTTCTGTCTGGCAATTAGTATGGTTTTATTAATTGCCGCTATTGGCCTACGCTCAGATAGAGACTGAAATTTAAATATTTTCCAATAAAAAAAATACTACAGAGTATGAATTTACATATAGAAAAAAAAGAGCTGAATTACATATAGGGCACTAGATCAGGGCGCAAAAGAAGTGGTATACCACCAGATTAGGCTGACTCGATTTACAAGATCCAAAATTTTAAAAATACTACATTCATTTAATTTTTAAATGAATGCAACAGGTGAATTTTAAATTATTTACATGTTACACTATGATTACATTTTATTTATTAATAAATTATTTTGAAAAAAAAGTGTTATAAAATTTGTCTCATCATAGATTTTGAGAATCTGATTAAATATACTAATGTTCAAAGTCGTGCATCGACAAACATGAAAAGTCGATTGTTACATTTGTTTAAGAACGGAGGTAGTGATTCGTATATTTTTTCCCGTATATGATATACGAAAAGCTCCTTTGTGGAAGAACTCTTTTTTTTTGTTTCAAAATTCAATTTTTAGTGTCTTTTAACAAAAAAATAAAATTTAAAAAGTATTTAAGACATAGGGAGTAGTATTTAATCAAAATTATGTAATATTTTAATTTCGTAAGGCCTAATTATTATAATTAGAACAAGATCCTCTCTTTTTTGGACAATTCTTTCTAACCAATTATAGTATATGTTCTATGTTAAGGACAACATCCTTGAACTGGAATGAGATTCGAACCTATGACCTACTCCTTGAGAGTGTCACAGTGATGTCATCAGATCACAAGGTATTTGGCGGAACAAGTTTCACTTTAAAAATGGGGCATCTTTGATTTTTTATGATCGTCCAATTTGTCCATTTCTAAAAATATTGTCATATACTACCGTACATTTTTATTTTATTTTAAGGATGCTAGGTTGAAAATTGACAGGAAATGTTGATTCTAAAAATTGAAACTTCTCACGACATGTTTATAATTTTATTTTCCTTCTCTTGAATACAATTCAACTTTTTTAATTGATTCACAAAAATACGTAGTGTGTTAAGACCAGTAATTTCATCTTATATTTTATCGGTTTAAGACTTCAACAGAGTGTGAATCTGCTTTAATTTGGTTTAGGTCAAGTATTTTTAGTATGGAGTATTAAATCATAAAGTTTCACAGTTTACCTCTAAAATCTAACATGCAAAAGTTATAGGGAAGAAACAAAACTTAATTTCTCTGATAACTAAAAAGTGAAAGCTAGACAATTATTATTATTAGGAAAAATTAAAAATAATAATCCCAACTATTGCTGGTCTGCTAACAATAATCCCAACTATATGGACCGTCCACCAATAATGGTCCATGACTGCATATTACCTGCTCTAACAAGTGATTTTTTAATAAAAATTAAACATAAAAATTTAAATTTAGGATTATTTATAGCGATTACCTACTATATCTCTTTAGAAATTATAAGAATTTATTTTATAATCGGTCACCTCGGACCATTATTGGCAGAAGGGCCCTAAAGTTGGGATTATTCTGAAATAATCGATAGTTGGTATTATTATGAGTGGACCGCCAATAGTTGGGATTATTACAATCAATTTTTCCTTATTATTATTGAAACATCTTGACAATGTGAAATGTTATATATATATAGGGAAGAGTTCAAATAAAAAGACCTCTTCTCGTGCAAAGTGCGAAGAAATGCACATTTGCATGTTTTGTTTGCACTTTTGCGTGTTTCTGTTGCACTTTTTCGCGGTAACGAAAAAGTGCAACATATTTACGCAATTTCCACCGCGATTTTGGTCGAATTTTGTGCATTTTTGACTCATTTTGAGCCATTAGATGTGGAAATGAATGCACAAGATTCATTCTCACTTACACAATATTTAGGATGACAGTTGTTAATTTTTCTCTTAAACGAAATTTAACTATAATATTTTGGCATTTAAAAAAACACTATAATAGTCCGACATGACAAAGTTTATTAATTTGATTTATAGATATCATGTACTATATGTTCTCATGAATATAATGTGAACTCGTTTAGTTTTGAAGAATTATTATGCCTCAAATCTGTTAATAAAACTGTTTTCTAATTCAAACTCCGTTACATGTGCTATTGTTTGCAACCTTTGAGAATATGTGTACACATTACAAGTCATACAATAGGTAACATAATAACAATACTAGAATAAAATAAGCTACAGCTTTATTAAATTAAAATAAGCAGCATTAAACACAGAAATACAAAAGTATTGAAAATAAACAAATAATTCCTAAAAAAATTAAACAAACAATTACAAAATATAAAAGTTATACTTAGTATAATTTACAAGCTGAATGTATTTAAGCTACAAAAGTTATGGATGAATTGGAACGAGTACATTAAATTGGTTGACATGTGAAAATTGTCTTCTTCGACAAATTTGAGAAAATACTTTCAACTTTATATATTTTAATTATTACTCATCTTGCGTTACAACCAATTTAGTGTTTAATAAAAGTATAAACCGGAAGCTGATGATAGCACAAAACTAGATTACTAAATGGCTGTAGATAGCCCCCCTATTCTAGCTCGCTCTGTTAATTTGAAGGCAGAACTAATTTCACTCCGTGGAACTAGTCTTGTTTGTTGTTAACTTGTTATTATCTCCTCTTTATCTGTCATATAATCTATTTTAAAGCGTCTTATGTCATAGACTTGAAGATAGATTAATAATTATGTATTGACTTCTTACAAACAACAAATGCAAATAGTACACACATGAATAAGTCCAAAATCGGGTTTATTTCACTTTATTTATGTCAAAAATGCCGTGACTAAATAATTTAGTTAAGATATGCCTACGTACACAATTCTTAACTTTTTTACCTGGGAGAGGAATATGTGAATCAGACTAAAATGTACTCTATCCCTCCAATATAAGCTTGTCACTTACTAGTATTTCTTTTAAACTTTCAACCAAAGTTTTTCATTCATATTTTAGGAAATAATTATCACTCTAAAATAACAAATTTATGATCAAATATTAAAAATGACAACACTTATAATATCACAACTACTTGATCTCAATGACCTCATTATGTTATATGTATGTTCATCAAAATTATTTATCAAAATGTACTCGATTTATCGTATTTAATTATTGTCTATATAATTGTATCATTTTCTAATGAACATTAACTAAGTCGGGACGAGGTAATAATTAATTATGAAGTTTTGGCATATGACCAAACCATAAAGTGAGTCATGATTGAATTCAAACCAAGTATTATCTATGTTGTCTTTTAATTACAACATTGTACTTTTTGCACTATTAACATAATCTACTTTGACTATATTTTATTTATTAATGTATTATAAATTAAATTTTTAGAAAGTATTGTTAAATTCTTTTTGTTCTAACTTTTCAAAAACTGAATTTTTTAAATTTTTTACTAATAAGGAATGAAAAATATTAATGGTTAAACGTATGCGTTGTCAAACGTGAAATGTAGATTGTTGCAATTAAAATGGAACGGAGGAAATATTAATGAGAGGGTAATACTAGTGGATGGATTAATTACACCATTAATTCGATGCAGGGTGGATACGGTCCTCGACAAGCTAGTTTCGAAAAATATTTTTGGACCTAGTTTTTGTATCCTGGAAGAGTAAGAAACAAAATGTGGTTTCTCGTTCTAGCGCTGAATCGAAATGTCGAGCTATGGCACAATCCGCATGTGAGATAATATGGATACATCATTTATTGAATGAAGTCGGATTGAAGACACCAATGCCTGCCCAGTTGTGGTGCGATAACCAAGCTGCTATACACATAGCAAACAATCCATTATTTCATGAGAGAACAAAGCATATTGAGATTGATTGCAATTTTATTCGAAAGAAGATACAAAAAGGATTGATCTCTACCGGATATGTGAAGACTGGGGAACAACTTGGAGACTTATTCGTTAAAGCTCTAAATGGGATTCGAGTTGATTACTTATGTAACAAGTTGGACATTATAAATATCTATGCTCCAACTTGAGGAGGATTGTGAAAGATATTAAAATAATAATAAGAATATGCTTTAGGAATATACTCTAGAGATTATCAGTGTATAGCATCTTATATAAGAATATTTCATCTTTGTAATCTATATATATGGTCTTGATCCTTCAATCAAAAATACAAAAAAAAAATCCTTTCCTCTCCAATATCATTTATTTTCTTATATGCTCTATTTCAACAAATTGAATTACTTTTTATTAGTTTTTCTTTTTTATTATAATGTACAATATGATTATCCTATTAAGTTATGGTAAGGGTAGAAATGTAGAATAAGAAAATAGATTATAGTTTTTTTGGGAGGGAGAAAATTATTTTTTAAATATATACACTAAAAAAATTGTTGGGGGCGGTAGCCTCCCTGGGTCTCTACTAGACTACTACGATCCGCCCCTAATTAAGTGCAAGTAAAAAGAGAGATTGTGTGGGTGCATTTAAGTTAGAGATTTTAAATTTAAGTGCATCTCCCATAAAAACCTAGGTAAATAAAGATTGTGATTGCGCAAAAGTTGATAGATTTAGAGATTATTTGAGATATTTTATGTGGGAGTGATATAACAATAACAAAGCATAAAAATCCGTAAATTTGAATAGCATGAATGTAGATGCTCTAAAGCAGCGATCAAGACCTGCCCAGCGAATCCAAAAATGCCGAAAAATAACTCACAAAATTCTAGGCATAATAGTGTAGCTATGACGCAGTATAGCTTTTGATTGTCAACTTAAATTCATTGTTTTTATCAAGTTTAGGAACATTTTCATGTTATTTCACCTCTTAGAGCATCCGCATTGCAGGATAGTGTAGTCTAGAAAAAACATGTCAAATGTCAAATACGTAAAAGGCTTTCTACGTGTAGTATGGGACTAGACATTAAAATATGAAAAAGGCCTCCAATGCATAAAGTCTCCAAGTGAAATTAATCATACATTTATATGTATTATGAAGTATTATTTCTTTAGGAAACTTTTCTTTGGAGTACATCAGTCGCCGGTCAGATCTTTCATACCGCTTTTCTTTAACTTTGTGCAACCGGAACACTATAATCCCAACCGGAATAGTATAATTCTTCCATACAATATAAATCCTCTATTTTTCAATTTTGGAATGGTTGAACAATAGAACCCCAACAAGTCATCTGTAATCCGCATCAATCAGGCCTGCTCCCAAGTCTATTGAATTCTTCCATGCCAATCAAGATAGGGGTGCTATATGACTCATCCAAAAAAAAGATAGGGGTGCTATACGAGCATGCCCTTGACGGAAACCTACGCCTCCGCAAAACAGGAGATCGAGGTTGTAGTGGGCGGAGAGGGCGAGCCTCTAGAGGGAAAAACAACGTTTCGATGATGGTCAAGCTTAATTTTTTTGAGCAATTGTTATGATATGGCAGAGGTGGAGGCGCGGAGTACTGGTTCTCGATCAGCCATTGTTGTGGTGGTTATTGGAAGAGTAGTAGGGGAAGGAAGAATTTAATAGGGCTGGAAGAGGCAGAATGAATTTTTACGGTTGAAATTGTCCAGATCAGCAAGTGCAAGAGACTTTCTACACTCACACTATTATCTTCACACCGTTCAACTTTTTTTGCCAAATCAGCACAAGACTACGTGCATTGGAACTGAAATTTAGCATTTAGTGCATCAATTGATTACATGGCACACTTTACTTTCACTAGGCATGGTAGCATTGCGGTTGCTCTTAGACATCACCTTTTACTTTACAAAAAAATCTATTTGTACACACTTTATGTACATGCTCGCTTTTGTCTATGCACACACAAAAATGTACACGGGACATGTACAACTTTGGCATGTACACCAAACATTTTTGGTTCAAAATAACCTTATAAAATTTCAACCATATTTGATGTATACACCCTTGTACACACCCTTGTACACACCTTATACACACCATGTTTGTGAAGCTTTTTTTTTTGTCTGTGAATCCGATTCACAGACAATATTTTGTTTGTGCATAACATTGTCTGTGAATCGATGTTCACAGACAAAAAAAAAGTTTTCACAGACATAAGTGTGTACAAAAGTGTACAAACATCATTTTTTTTGAAATTTCAAAAACATCACTATTATAGGTAGGATGTTTCACTTGCACTGAAATAGATGATATTGCTATTTGGTTATGAGTAGACATTGACAATTCTAGTAATCATATCGCATTACAACGTTGGTATTACAAATAATCCTTCAATAGGGAAAATGACACAAGAAAGAGACTCGTAATGACTTGAAATGACCCGTAATTATTAAGGTTATGGGACATGAACGTTGTGGTTGTGGAGATTGTCAAACCTGATTATGTATGACTAATCCATGACTAATGAATAATGACAGCTACATCTTGGGGTTTGGCTTAAATTCAAAGTTTGACGAACCAAATGTACCCAACCTTTGAACAACATTTATTGCTTATAAACGATCAATTCATGATATACAAGTAATACAACAAAAATTAAAGAAATACAAAGAACCAAAATTTTATAATACAAGAAGTTTGAAAATATAACAAGATAGTGTGTCGCACTTCACTTCCCCAGCAGATGACGGGTGCGTTGATTGGCGCCTTTTACTCGAGAATTCAATTCATCCACGTCTGTTTCTAGGTGGTCTAGAGCGTTGTTTTGCCTGGATTAATAATGCAAATCAAGATTGAAGCTTCCTCTTATTTTGATGACGAAAAAACTAGGGGGAGCAACTTTGTTGCTTATAAAGATCAGAAATTATCCAAAGGAGTAAAAATAATGTAAAGAATAGTCTAGTGCACATTAGTGTCTCCGCAAGGTGAGGACCGAGAAGGCGAGAAAGGATCGCATCACAAGAGTTGGTGTATAAGGAGCACGTAGGAGCACGTACAAGTGACTGCTCCCACGATTTGAACCCCTGATCTCTCGGCCACAAAGCAACACCGTAGCCGATGTGCCAACGCAATTATGGTTATGATTGGAAAATGTCGCGGAATATGACATCAATGCTGTTATATTAATATTTGGTAATGTCAAAATATGATAGTATGATTGTAGGAGTGAAGAACGGAGTGACTGACCTGTCAAGTTCACTGCCCATATCAGTAGCCATTCCCTTTAGTTCACCCAATATACCACTAAGCTCAGAGAGCGCATCATCTTGTTTTGCCTTCTCCATCTCAACTTTCTGTAACGTGTTTGTTGGTTCACAAGGAGGTGTTGTGGGTGCTGATTTCCCCTTCGCGTTCAAACCCAACTTCTCCCTTTGTTCTTTCCTAGTTTGCTTTGCTTTGTAGTTGTCGTCTGAAAAGCCAAGATAATAAAAAACAATTACTACAAAATGCAAAACACCTTCTTAAGAATTAGCGGAAAGTATGGGGAAAGAACAATGGTTCCAACTTTTTAGTCATTTTACTTATGTATTCCTACTATACAAAGAGTAAAAATTCTTAATATATGTATATAAACTTCAATAATATTAACCATATACGATAGTATAATTTTCTTAGATTTTCAGAACAGAACCGAACATAAGAAAATCACATTTCTTTGCATCTCCACCTTTCCAAGTACTTTTGAAATTCAAACATATCCTAAGAGATTGGGATACAAGAAAGTGTAAAAACCTTTTGAGGTCAAGGGCCCTGTGATATCCTTAGTCTTCTTTGGCTTCCATGGCTTAGAGAACATTCCACCAAGACTATTCAATAACTTCTCCCCCTGCAGTATACACCTTTGTCCACCATTAAAATGCCATTTAAGTTAAGTTGAAAACAAACGAGTTCTCTAAGAGCACTAGGAGGTAGATTAGGCATCTAGGTCTAGCACCATATAGGAAGTTTCATATGATAATTGCCCTTCTGATAAGCACTTATTGTAATGTGAGCAGTTTCACTCCCCACCATCCAAATTAACATCAACGCTCAAGAAACTGAGTGACTCAACTACTGTTAAAGATTTGCTTTTGGATCAGTTGAACAAGGACTTATGGCTTCATGGTACAAAATCATTTCTATTTGAATATGGCAACAATATGTAAGTGGCAGAGTATGAGTCTAACCTCAAAAACTAGCAGTAAGAACAATGAATTCATCTCTTATACTCCGTATACGTTAGGAATGGATGAATACATTCCTAACTTGGGATAGTTTAAAAGATAACACAACCCATCCCCACGTATACGTGTGGATGCAAAACCAATTTGCAACATGGGATATAATGTGCTCATACAAACCAAATGCATCAGCCAGATACAACGAAAAGATCAATTATAAAAACAAGTATGCTCATCATCAAGTCATATCTAATAAATTCACTAAAAAGAAAAAATGAAAAACAGGAATAGGCGAACCTTGCTCAAATCACGGTCCATCTCAACAGCCATCTCATGAGTCCTATGAATCTGCTCCCCCTGCTGATGCAACATCTCAAGGGTCCTAGCCCCATCCTGTCTAATATCCTCTGCGATCTTGAGGCAGTTGCTAACGGATTTGGTGGTCTCCTCAGCCTGATTCACCGCATAGTTTTCCAGCTCTTGCACAGTCATGCTGTCCAGTGCTGGCTCCGAAGATGTTCTCCTGCCAGCTGTAATTGTAGAAGCATTGCTATTTGGCTTGGCTTCAGAATGCAAAGGGCTTGCATTCGCAGATGCCGGGGGCTTTTTTCCAAAGCCAAACATTGAACCCCAACTACTACTATCTATCAAGAACAATTATCCTTCCTGAAAACGAAAGGTAAATCATTCTTTTTTACAAGTTTAAGTCTAAGAAGCCAAATATCATATATGACATTTTCAAAAGCTAGACAACAAGATGAAGATAAACCTTTTGTATAAAGTGTATAATATAAATATGAGTAGTTGTCTGACATGGTATTAACGAGATAATTCCCTAAGTAGGAGTAAAACATGTTCAAAATGCAAGATTGGGACTGCAGTGTTTAATAGGGTAAAAAGACCTGAGTTGACAAAACTAACTAATTTCTTTAGTGTTGATTATCAAAATAGGACTAAAAGTCACTCGTTTTGCACAAATAGGACCAAAAAGTAAACTATGCTTTCATACGACTAATTGTGTGTGTCTTGGACAGATATACCCTTATAGCTATTGAAATGTTTTAATTCATAATAAAATAATAAAAAATAATAAAAATCGTAAATAATACTAAAAAATTAATAAAAATAATACTCCCTCCGTCCCGAATTGAATTGCAAACTTTGACCGGCACAAGGATTAAGAAATGACAATAAATGATGCTTGCTTTTTACACTTTTGTCCATCTTTCCAAAAGTAGATACCTTTAAGTTAATGGGAAAAAAGTAAAAGTAAGGGTAAATTTGTCACTTTATTCTTATTTACATACCTAAAATAGAAAATGTAAAACCATTTTGGGAAAACCAAAAAAGGAAATTTTTCAAATCAAATTGGGACCGAGGGAGTAATTTATTTTTTTTTTCATAAACAAAATTAAAAAAAAATAAAAAAATTTAAAACTCAAAAGAAAAATCTCCGCCGCCTCTGCCGCAGAAGCAGCACCACCTCCGGTCACCAGGGGAAAAATGCCAAATTCATTACGAATGCCATATTTATGGCAGAAAACAATGAAAATGTTGGTATTCTCAAAGAGAAATATGACATTTTTTGGCATTTTCGGAAAAAAATGACAGTTTTTAGGAAAAATTGCATTTTTTTCACCGGCCGGAGGTGGTGGTGCAGGGAGGTAGTACGGGCGGTGAGAAAGGCATCCATATTTTTTTAATTTCTTTTATGGAGTTTTACTATTTTTTATTAATTTTTTTAAAAACAAATAATAAACTTTTTTTTTGAAATTTTTTCGAATTTATTATGAATCAAACATTTAATTATGGCTTTTGACTATTTTAAATTCATATTTAAAGGAAGGGTAAGAATGGAATAAAAAAATAGGTATGTTTCCCATAGACTAATATGGTCATATTTTGATTATAAAAAAAACATAGCAAGTTCTATTTTAAGTTTTTGTCATATTTTTTGTCCTATTTGGAGTAATTTCTAATTTCTTTATTAACAATTAATTTTATAAAACTAAATAACACCACAGATTTCAGCAGATCAACACACGGTGGTGCAATAGAGTGATAGACTGCTATGCTACCACTGTCATCTCCGGCACACCGTCGCCTGATCTGCCGCCACCGCCGACCCCTTCATCTGCCGCCGCCGCAGACCCCCTCATCTGCCGCCACTAGCGACCTCCGGCAAGTCCTCAAGCTTCATCTTCCACAGCAGCAGTCGACCGTCCACTGTCCACTGTTTCAACCTTTGCATCTTTTCCAGATCGTCTACAAGAGGCCATGTGCAGAGATAATCAGAAATCGTGGTGAGACTTGCCCAGCACCACCGCCTCAATGCCTAGTGCAAATGGCATTGGCAGCGGCGCACGCCGGCACCACCGCTGCTCTTACACGCTCTCCAAAGTCCGCATATTGCCATAAATTTATTTACATTACTATTTATTTACACATTAATAACTAAAATAAAAATTGTTTAACAGAATGTGAACTTTTAAGTGTAGTAACATTAGTCATAGTAACTTATATTCAATTTTTACATTTAAGTGGCATGACATAATAATATAATAACATGTAGTCATATTTTGAGTAATATTTTAGAAAAAAAAACTGTTATTATGATTCTTTTCAATGTTGTTAAGTCTCTTACTACAAATATTTTTATTATGCAACTAATTTTCAGCCTTTGTAGCATATATGAGTGTTTCACTATATCTATTATTTATAAACTTTAAATAATTACTTTGTAGGGAAATTCAAAATATGATATTTTTGTATGATATTATGACACATCACATTTATATAATTACTGATACGAAAATTAAATTAAAGAGTAAAAACTATGAATGCCTTTCCACGCCTAATCCCTGCCTAAGACCGCCCATGTTCCAAAGGCTTAAGGCTTGGACGTGCCGCCTCGACACGCCTTACGCCTTTTTGAACATTGCTATTGATGTCCTATTGCCATGTTTAATAATGTCATTTTAATACTCCCTCCATCCCAATTTGTTTTGCAAAAATTTTTTTTGGCCGTCCCAAAATATTTTTACACTTTTCATTTTAAGTAAAGGGAAAGGAATAAAATGACACATATGCCCTTGGACTTTATTTACCCATGTACAAAGATATTAATTCCCAACTACCCATGTACGTCTTCCTCATGCCCAATACTGTTCGAGCTTCTCTTTCTTCCCCTAAAAATTCCAGTTTAAGATTTGAGTGAGCTTCACATAAACCTTAGTACGGACGGAGTATTTCAATTATCTTCCAGATTTTAAAGAAGATGGGAGGCCCTGGGAATCGGCCCTAGGAGCCAACGGTGAGGCGTGTGAACTACGGAGCTACTGAAGTCCGCTCTGCAATTGCTGGATTGGCCGCCGACGGTGGCACTGTTCTCGGCGAGCGGCGATTCCGGCTAGGGTATTCTCGCCGGATTCCGCATCAAGCTGCTACGACGTCAAGGAGAGGGCCGTATTGGCAAGAGGGCGAAGAAGATGGTTCTACTAATCTGAAGCTAAAATGGGAGAAGAGAAGACGGAATCCCCATGTGAGGAGAAGAGAGCAAAGGGTTGAATTGAAATCGCCATTGTTGTTCGGTTGAAACCAACAAAGATGAGTGAAGAGATTGGGTTTCGGGCTTTCAGCTTCGAAAAACGAAATACTCGTGTAGCAATTGACAATTGTACTTCATGCTTCAGTTTTCACATATCGTTTGAGATTTTTCCTCTTTTGATAAAAAGGGTAAAATGGTAAAGCCAAATTTTATTTCTATACTTCCTTAATCCGTGTGCCGATCAAAATTTGCATTTCAATTCGGGACGGAGGGAATAGTAATATCGCCATCTTTAGTACGTAGTAGTAATAATGTCATTTTAATGAGTGATAATGCCATTTTAGTTAGGCAAGTCAAAAAAATTGGCTCGCAAGGACGTGACCTGGGCCGAAACATTTGGGGGGTCCGGCCCGATCCGTCTTGTAAATGGGACGAGTCCCGCCCAACCCTTTTTGTAAATGGGGTGGGTCCACCCTGACCCACCCACTCAATGGGGCGGCGGGTCCGGGTATTAGTTTTGACCAGTGTCGCCTCAATCCGCCCCGCTCCGCTCAATATATTAGTATACATACTTTTTAAACAAAATCTATAGTAGAAATATACCTATACATATACCGATATACGTGTGTGTATAAATAAATAATAAATTCTTCGGTCTTATAATACTCCCTCCGTCCCATTAGAAGGTTCCCACTTTCCTTTTTTGGGCGCCCCGTTAGAAGGTTCTCATTTCCATTTTAGGAAACAATTAACAATCTTAAGTGACAAATTATCATTAAATATTAAAAATATTACATTTATAACATCACAGTTATCAATACTAACTACATTATAATATATACATATTAAAATTATTTCTCAAAATATACTCGAAGTACTTTATTTAATTATTGCCTAAATAACCGTGCCGTTTTGTTATGGGAACCTTCCAACGGAACGGAGGTAGTATGTATTAATAGAGGGACAATTCATGTCCAACCCGGTTTGACGGGAACCGCCGTCCGGCCAAGGGCATTTCAGGAACTTTCCGGTGGAATTTTTTGATGAAATTTTGAAAGCATATTTTTCATTAAGACTAGTTTACCCATACCAAATTTCAGCTAAAAATACAATCAAGAAAACTGTCAAACTGCGCGGTCTTTTGAGAGCAATTTTGATATATATATATATATATATATATATATATATGTGTGTGTGTGTGTGTGTGTGTGTGTGTGTGTGTGTGTGTGTGTGTGTGTGTGTGTGTGTGTGTGTGTGTGTGTAGAGTCATTCTCCTGTCCAACAGCCTTACGTCCGAACGCCGTCCGAACGCCGCCGTTTGGGGCGCTTCTCGGTGAAAGTTTTTGTTGCAATTTTTTGAGCATGTTCCTCATCAAGTCTAGTTTATTCATACCAAATTTCAGCTTAAAACTCGATCGGGAAGGCAGTCAAATAATTTGTTGAAGTTAACTGTGCAAAATTGTACATAAAAAAACGCAGTCAACTTCAAAAAATGATTTGAATGTCTTCCCGAACGAATTTTAAACTGATTTTTTTTGTGGATAAACTAGACTTGATGAAAACATACCATAAAAAATTCATCAAAAAATTCAACCGGGAACCGCTCCAAACGGCGGTGTTCGGACGGCGTTCAGACCGAGGGCTGCTGGACCTGAAAATTTATATATATATATATATATATAGGGGTGAGATCACATACAAACCATGCTTAACTTACTAACCTACAAACTCAATAATATGCAACACTTTGAACTTGAATATGCAGTACAAATAATGTAAAGATGCACTCTTCGAATTTCAATATGCAATACAAATAATGTAAACATGAAATTGCTATTTCATGGCTTGAATAATATGAAACACTTTGAACTTCAATGTGCAATACAAATAATGCAAAGATGATTTGAATGGGAGGACTAGTTTGTATGTGATCTCACCCCTTCATCTTTACATTATTTTTACTGCATATTGAAGTTCAAAGTTATGCATATTATGGAGTTTGTAGGTTAGTATTTTAAGCATGGTTTGTATTTGATCTCTTTTATATATATATATATATATATATATATATATATATATATATGTGTGTGTGTGTGTGTGTGTGTGTGTGTACATGTATATATGTTTATATATGTGTGTGTGTATATATATATGTGTGTGTGTGTGTGTGTGTGTGTGTGTGTGTATATATATATATATATATATATATATGTATGTACATATACGTTTTGGTTCAAATAAGAACATGATCTTAGGAGAGAAATGAAAATGAATCTAGCCCGTTAGATTTGCTTTAAGTGAAACTCAATGTGTTGCATGAGATGAAACTCTAATGTGCATTAAATGAAATTGAAATGTGCAGCACAAATGGTACGATACAGTGACATTATGTGAAGCTGAATTGTGCATTAGGTGAAATTGAAATGTGCATTAGGTGAAACTGAAATGTGCTGAAATAAAAGGTACGATGTGATGTTATTTTTGTACCTTTTATTTCGCACATTTCAGTTTCACCTAATGCACACTTGAGTTTAAATTTTTATTCTGCACATTTCAATATCATCTGATGCACATTTCAGTTTCACCAAATGCACAATCCAGATCCACACAATACAATCCAACGGTCCAGATTCGTTCTCATTTCTCTCCTCATTTCTCTCCTGGGAGTCCGTTCTTATCGGAACTGCTCCCTGTACATATATATATGTATATATATGTGTATATATATATATTTATATAGGGGATGGTTCAAATAAAAAGAGGTCTTAACGTGCAAAGTGCAAAGTTTGCACTTTTTCATATTTCGCTTACACTTTTTCATATATATATATATATATATATATATATATATATATATATATATATATATATATATATATATATATAGGTTTTGGTTCAAATAAGAACATGATCTTATGAGAGAAATGAGAACGAATCTGGACCGTTAGATTTGCTTTAAGTGAAATTCAATGTGCATTAGATGAAACTGTAATTTGCATTAGGTGAAATTGAAATGTGCAACACAAAGCGTATGGTACAATGTCATTAAGTGAAGTTGAATTGTGCATTAGGTGAAATTGAAATGTGCACTAGGTGAAACTGAAATGTGCAGAATAAAAGGTAAAATGTGATGTTATTTTTGTACATTTTATTTTGCACATTTCAGTTTCACCAAATGCACAATTGAGTTTAAATTTTTATTCTGCACATTTCAGTTTCATCAAATGCACATTTCCGTTCCACATAATACAATCCAACGGTCCAGATTCGTTCTTATTTCTCTCCTGGGAATCCGTTCTTACCGGAACCGCTCCCTATATATATATATATGTATGTATGTATGTATGTATGTATGTTAAATGTATATATAAAGAGCGCGGTCTTTTTCAATTACACGTTTGACTATCTTTCCGATCGAATTTATAGCTGAAATTTTGTATGGATAGACTAGACTTAATGAAGAACATGCTCAAAAAATGCATCAATAAATTTCACCGCGGAATACCCTCGGACGGACGGCGGTTCCTGTCAGGCCGGCTGGACATAGAGCCGTCAAAATGGGCCGAAACCCGCGGGCTGACCCGTTTAAACCCATTTATTGGTGGGTTAGGGTTGAAAATTTCCAACCCATTTAGTTCGCGGGTTTCACGGGTCAACCCACGCGGGTTGTGGATTTAAGTGGGTTGGCCCACCGGGTTGCGGGTTGGCCTGCGGGCCAATATACAAAAATATAGTTTTAAATTTTATTATCTTAAAAATTATCCTTTTACTACCAATATTATTATAATTACAAATAAAAAATTACAACCATGGCAAAACAATATTTATTTCAATAATAATTAATAAATATTCAAATAAAATGTTGAAACATACATTTTATGTGAAGTTCGATACAATATTTAACAATTAGTAGTCATTATTTACAACTAATTAATCAAAAGGTTTATGTGGATCTTTATTTTTATACAATGAGTATTTTTGTCGCATACTCTCTTATAGTTTTCAAATTCTCGTATAACTAGTACTTCCTCTGGTTCTTATTTAAGTTCCCAGTTTGACTTCACACATATTAAGAAAATGGATTTGACTTTACTGTGGAGTGCACTGTTTGACACTGTTTGGCACTGTTTGGCACTGTTTGGCACTGTTTTGTTTCCTAAAATGGAAGTGTAAACTTAAATAAGGGACATCCCATAAAGGAAAATGGGAACTTTAATAAGAACCGAGGGAGTATTTAATATTTTTTAATTAAACTTAACAAGTACTGAATTTTTAGTATTTTTGATTTTTTATATTTCCTTTGTTACTACTTACTAATATAAATTTATACTTCCGCGTGATTATTTTTAATTTTTTTTTTGTTATATTTTTTTTACATATTGGCCCGTGGGCCAACCCGTTTAACCCACGGGTTAGGTGGGTTGGGTTAGGTTGTAGAAATTTTGGCACGTCATTAAACGGGTTGGCCCGACCCAACTCACATAGACCATAACCCGTCACGGGTCGGGTCGGGTTGGCCCGTTTGACAGCTCTAGCTGGACAGGAACGAGACTCTGTATTAATATTTATATTTTAATGAGATGAGCAGAAAGTTATCAATATCGTTTTTATATATAGCAATTTATATATATTCAATTACTAATATACTAGCTAATAAGATTACGACGGGGCAGGGCAGACCCGCCCCGCATGGGACGGGTCATGGGTCTATAATTTTGGACCCGTGCGGGTCACGGGGCAGGGCGGATCCACCCAGTAAAGTCACGGGGAGGATTCGGGTCCTTCGGTACCCGCCCCGTCCCAACGCAACCCATTTCCATGCCTAATTTTAGTAGTAATATTGTCATGGGAGGGAAATGGGGTAAAAAAATCAGTACCTATGCATCTCTCATATTCAAAATTAGTGCAAACAGGCATTAGTTTTCAAAATAATATTCTCAAATTGAATAACATGATACAGAGAAAAATCAAAATTAAATTTTGAACTAACAAGAAATCAACCAAAAATAGTCAAATCGACCACAAAAAGAATCTCCATTATAATTACAATTGAAAACAAAAATATCTGCAACCCTTATAAAATTGATGAAAATCAATTAAAAAATCAATTCAAAATCGAAATGAAGCAAATACATAAAAAATGAATAATACGCAAGAAAGATGGAGGAGAAGAGGAGGAGAAGGAGAAGGAGAAGAAAGAAGATTGCAATTTACCTACGACATCCCTGCCGCCCACCGCCCGCTCGCCAACTGCCGGAAGAGAAAACTCCCCTTCTATACTTCTACCGTCTGTCTCAAACGGGAGTAATTAAGATTGTCAGAGAAATCGAAATCAGGTTACTATAGAACGGAGGAGGAGGATGTGAGAGTATGGTGGAATTGCGGGAAGAAATAATTGCGAGAGAATAGAAGAAGAGAATAAACGAGAGAGAAGAGGGGGAAAAAAAAGTGGAGGAAGATAAAAGGGTACCGGCAGAGAAAAATAAGGGAAGGCCAGAATATGAATGCTCAATTTTATGGTATTAAAAAACATACAACTCATGTGAGAAATAAAAAACATATACTTGTTCTGAAATGAAGAGGATGAAGACTAAATTTAAGAGATAGATATATTAATAAAAGCTCTGAATATATTCTTCTTAATCTCTGAATATTTTCTGAATTTCTAAGTTACATTTACAAAGGATTGATCACCCTATTTATACTGGTTGGCCAGGAGATGAATCATCAAAGAATGATTCTACAAAATCTGCTGGCAACATTAAACTTAACCATCTGTCTATTACAAGGATTGGAATTGGATTAGTGTCCTGATGACAAGGTTGAACAATTCACACTTGTTATTCTCAGGAATTTACAACACTCCCCCTTGAATGTTCATCCTTGAATAGGTATTGATTATATTAAAATTTATTTATAAAAATAATTAAAGTTAAGGGGTAAGATTTGTAACTTCAATGTCATTGTATTTGGATGTACCGTCTCGTTAAAAACCTTATCAGGAAAAACCCAATGGGATAAAAACCTGATGAAGGAAAAAAGAGTGCAGTGCATTCAAATACTCCCCCTGAATTTAGCATAAATTATGAAGACGTCACATGCCGATTTTCTGTACAAATTCTATGAACTTCTTCGGGGGTAAAGATTTGGTGAAGAGATCGGCCGGATTTTCACTGGATCTGATTTGTTGAATGTTGATCATCCGTTCTTTCTCCAGATCGTGAGTAGAGAAGAATTTTGGTGATATGTGTTTTGTTCTGTCGCCTTTGATGTAGCCTTCTTTAATCTGAGCTATGCACGCAGTGTTGTCTTCGTAGATCACAGTGGGTTGAATAGTAATAGGCTTCATACCGCATTCATTTTGGATGTGTTGAATCATAGATCACAACCATACACATTCTCTTCCGGTTTCATATAGTGCAATTAACTCAGAATGATTTGATGATGTGGTTGTCAATGTCTGCTTCATAGATCTCCATGAGATTGCGGTGTTACCATAAGTAAATACGTACCCGGTTTGTGATTTCGCCTTTTGAGGATCTGATAAGTATCCAGCGTCTCCATATCCGATTAAAGCAGCTTTTTCATCTTCGTGGTAGAATAAGCCAAGATCAACTGTACCACGTAGATAACAGAATATGTGCTTGATCCCGTTCCAATGACGTCTTGTTGGGCATGAACTGTACCTAGCTAATAAATTTACGGAGAATGCAATATTTGGTCTAGTATTATTAGCTAAATACATTAAAGCTCCAATAGCACTCAGATATGGTACTTCGGGACCAAGTATTTCTTCGTCATCTTCTCGGGGACGGAATGGATCATCGTGTATGTTGAGAGATCGAATCACCATTGGTAAAGTCAAAGGATGAGCTTTGTCCATATAGAATCTCTTCAAAACTTTCTCGGTGTAATTGGATTGATGGATGAAAATTCCATTCTTCAAATGCTCAATTTGAAGTCCGAGACAAAATTTGGTTCTCCCTAGATCTTTCATTTCAAATTCTTTCATAAGATATTTTGCAGTATTTTCAATCTCATCGGAAGTTCCAATAATATTTAAGTCATCAACATATACTGCAATTATGGCGAATCCCGAATTTAATCGCCGGATGAAAACACATGGACTAATTGGATCATTCTTGTATCCTTCTTTGAGAAGATATTCACTGAGACGATTATGCCACATTCGTCCAGATTGTTTTAGTCCGTACAATGACTTTTGTAGTTTAATGGAAAACATTTCTCGTGGTTTCGAGTTGTAAGTTTCAGGCATTTTAAACCCTCCGGGAACTTTCATATAAATGTCTGTATCGAGTGAACCGTATAAATATGCAGGCACTACATCCATTAGGCGCATTTGCAGCCTTTCAAAAACAGACATGTCAATGAGAAACCTTAATGTAGTTGCAACAACTACTGGAGAATAGGTTTCTTCATAATCAATTCCCGGCATTTGAGAAAACCCTTGGGCAACAAGTCGGGCTTTATATCTTACAATTTCATTTTTCTCATTGCGTTTACGCACAAATACCCATTTAAAGCCCACCGGTTTTACGCCTTTTGGCGTAGGGACTATCGGTCCAAAAACATCACGTTTTTCAAGTGATTTTAATTCAGCCTGAATAGCTTCATTCCATTTTGTCCAATCGTGTCGTTTCCGACATTCTTCAATAGATGTTGGCTCATTGTCATTGTTTTCATTCATAACATTTGTGGCAACGACATAGACAAATATCTCATTAATATCAATATCTTTTCGATTCCATTGTATTCCAGTAGAAACGTAATTTATTGAAATTTCATAATTATCAACGTTTCTATCATTATCTGGAATATCTTCCTCGTTTAAGGAATTGGATCATCATTTGAGATGTTTGTTTTGTCAATATCATTTTCTATGCTAGTATTTTCAAATTGTTCATGTTCTTGTTCAGAAGGATGAACATCTTTGGCATCACAGATCAATCCCTGCCTTTTAGTTTTTCTTGGTTTTATATCTTTAGATCCAAGTGGCCTGCCACGCTTTTTGCGTATAGAAGAATCATTTGCAAGAGATTTTTCAGAATTCTCTGCTGGGATTTCGATTCTGGCAGGGGCATTCATGGCAGGAATATGTGACTTTGTCATTGTCTTTGTGTCTTTGAATGCATCAGGCAACTGATTTGCAACATTTTGTAAATGGATTATCTTTTGCACCTCTTGCTCACATATATTTGATCTGAAATCAAGGTGTGATAATCCTGTTACATTCCATGTTATTTCTTTCGTACTTGGGTCCGATTTATTAGTTTCTCCCCCTAAGGTTGGGAATACTGTCTCATTGAAATGACAGTCAGCGAATCGTGCGGTGAATAAGTCACCAGTCATCGGTTCAAGATATTTGATTATTGAGGGAGATTCAAATCCAACATAAATTCCCAACCTTCTTTGAGGACCCATTTTTGTACGATGAGGTGGAGCAATTGGAACATAAACAACACAACCAAATATTTTTATGTGTGCTAAGTTTGTCTCTTGTCCAGTAACTAATTGCATTGGAGAATATTCATGATATGCAGTCGGTCTAAGCCGAATTAAATTTGATGCATGTAAAATAGCATGTCCCCAAGCTGATGAAGGTAAATTACACTTCATTAATAATGGTCTGGCGATTAATTGTAATCGTTTAATCAATGATTCAGCAAGACCATTTTGTGTATGGACATGAGCAACAGGGTGCTCCACATCAATCCCAATCGACATACAATAGTCGTTAAATGATTGAGATGTAAATTCTCCTGCATTGTCAAGTCGGATTCTCTTTATAGAATGATCCGGAAAATGAGCTCTTAATCGTATGATTTGAGCAAGGAGTTTAGCAAATGCTAGATTTCTAGTCGATAACAGACTGACATGTGACCAACGTGTTGAAGCATCAATCAACACCATAAAATATCGAAATGGTCCACATGGTGGGGCTATCGGCCCACAAATATCTCCTTGAATCCTTTCTAAAAATGCAGGTGATTCAGTTGCAATTTTGTTCATAGAGGGCCTGATGACCATTTTGCCAAGAAGAACAGGCCTTACAAGGAAAATCCCTTGATATTGGAACCCTTATATTCTTTAATGAGTGTCCAAGCGAAGTCTTAATGATTTTATGTATCATTACATGGCCTGGGTGACCTAAACGGTCATGCCACAACATGAATGTTTTCTGATCATCTAACTTTGTGTTAGAAACCGAATTTATTTCAAATGGACTAATATATGTGAAATATAGTCCTGAGGAATATGCTGGCATTTTTTCACAAATATATTTAGTGCCAGATTTAGTTGTTGTAAGACAAATATATTCCTTTTGGTTTTCATTCATGGTTTCTATGTGATAACCATTTTGACGCATATCTTTAAAGCTTAATAAATTCCTCTGCGATTTGCTGAAGTATAAAGCGTCATTTATAATTATTTTGGTCCCGTTAGGGAGCATCACATATGCTTTCCCAGAGCCTTCAATGAGCTTCGCAACACCTGATATGGTATTGACTTTAGCCTCAACTAAAGTCATTTGAGAGAAATATATTTTATTTCTCAAAATGGTGTGCGTTGTGGCGCTGTCTATCAGACATAGCTCTTTATCATTTGAGTGATCCATATCTTCAAAATGTGTAAATAAACATAAGCTTGATCACAAATTGTGCATATAATTTAACATAAAGTACATATATTACACACATTTATTTAAAAACAAAAGAAAAATGGAAGAAAGAAAAAATACATAAAACTAATATGTTACAACATAAGGATCGGAGTCTAATATTTTATTTTGTGACATTTTGGTTTATTCAAAAGCATCGTCCATAATGGCATCATCCGCGAAAAAGTCGGACACATCAAATTTTGGCAGAGGTGGAGTCGTGTCGTTGACATAATTAGCTTCCATATTTTTGACGTTGTTCAAATTCATGGAAGCTTGAAATAATTCCACCAGATGCTTTGCAGTGCGGCATTTGTTAGCCCAATGCCCCGTCATGCCACATTTATAACAAGTCGTCTTTACCGAGGTTTTTGGAGGGCAATTTATTTGATGGGCCTTTTGTTTGCCCTTGCCCTTATAATTTGGTCTATTGACCTGTTTATATTCTCGGTGTGACTTGTTTTTATGACCATTAAAATGCCCACGTTTAAAATGCCTTCTACTGCCACTGTATGTTGCATTTGATTCAGTGACTAAATTATGGCCAGTTGGACCATAAATCGAAGGACTAGAACCAGTGTGTCTCAGATTATGATTTTTCATCAAAAGGTCATTATTTTGCTCAGCTACCAATAATACTGATATTAAGTCGGAGTATTTTTTAAAACCCTTTTCTCTATATTGCTGTTGGAGCAACATGTTAGAGATATGCATAGTAGAAAAGGTTTTCTCCAACATATCAGCATCAGTGACTTTTTGTCCGCATAACTTTAATTTAGATGTTATTTGGAACATAGCAGAATTATAGTCACTGATTGATTTAAAGTCCTGGAATCTTAGATTGATCCAGTCATACTGAGCCTTAGGCAAAAGGACCTTTTGTTGGTGGCCATACCTCTCCTGTAAATTGTCCCATGATTCTTTTGGGTCATCAACCAAAAGATATTCAGATTTGAGACTTTCATGGAGATGGTGACGGAGAAAAATTATAGCTTTCGCTTTATCCTGGGAAGATGATTGATTAATAGCCTCAATAGTGTCTTCGAGACCATTAGCCTTTAAATGTGCTAGAGCATCAACTTTCCATTCCAGGTATTTTTGACCGGACAAATCAAGAACGTCAAATTCTCTTTTGCTTATGTTTTCCATAATACTACAAAAATTAACAATTAACAATTAACAAGAATGTTTATTAAGAATTTTTCAAGTTCATCATGTGTAATTAAGATTGAGTTCCACTTTATTTTTTAGAAATTCAACCTAACGGTTGAGTTTGTTTTTATACTACCCGTGAGACTGACTATTTATGTGAGGCCAGACAACTTTATGCAGACTGAGTACAACCTACTAGCTATTGCAGGGAGTCTAATCATTTTAATTTCTTTGTTCATTTGTATGCTCGTGACTACCTATACAGCTCACCTTAATATACTTCGTATCAAACTACCATACTAAAAGCTACCGCACTACTGCATAATTTATTACGTAGTATCTCATACTTTATTTCTCTCCTCTAATTTAGTTTTTGCCCTCTATATTACGCACTTCTTGTTATGTAGCAAGAAAGTTAAAGAGCATCACAAACTTCTTCTTCATCTTCTACGAAAAGAGAGTATCCAGATTGAAGAGAGTTGATATATTTTAAAGGTATGTGCATATATAAGATTATGTTTTCATTTAATATGAAGACGAATGTAAATTTATAGGGTTCATACCTGCAGGAAGATGATCTCTTGAAGAGTTTGAGCTGATTCGTGCTGATAACGTGTTGTGAAATGAAGAGGATGAAGACTAAATTTAAGAGATAGATATATTAATAAAAGCTCTGAATATATTCTTCTTAATCTCTGAATATTTTCTGAATTTCTAAGTTACATTTACAAAGGATTGATCACCCTATTTATACTGGTTGGCCAGGAGATGAATCATCAAAGAATGATTCTACAAAATCTGCTGTCAACATTAAACTTGGCCATCTGTCTATTACAAGGATTGGAATTGGATTAGTGTCCTGATGATAAGTGATGGAGTATATGGGTCTGAGCCCCAGGACCCACATACTCAGAAGGACAGAAAGCACAAGACACTGAGTGGTGCCCTCGTCGGCCAAGGGACCCCCGTCAGCCGGAAAGGTACCAACTCAGAATATGGTCCTGAAGCCAAGGAACCCGGGTGCCCTCGTCGGCCGCGCCCTTGTCGGCCGTGCCCTCGTCGGCCACGAAGACCTCACAGAACCGGATTTTACACTTACTCATTTGTACAGCCCATTAGTGGCTTTGTATTCGGCCCAGTAGCGGTCCAGTTGTAAATGGGCCTCCCAAGCCCAAGGCTTGGGAGCCCAGCCCAAGGCTTGGGAGCCCAACCCGTATTTTCCCTATAAATACTTCCTCTGGAGGTAGTTATCAGGGTTACAAAATCATTCTATTGAAGCATATTATTGCACTTCTCTCTCTAGCTCTCACTTCTCTCTAGATATACTCTATCATTTGGTGCTCTCGTTGAGAGCTAGAACAATCAAGTTAGCACCCTTCGTCGCTACCAAGCACAGCTAACCACTGATCATGGGAAGAACTAAATCAAACCGCAACCTCGTCAGCAAGGCCATCCCTGAGGACCAGGAGGCCAGGGAGCACGAGGAGGATGCTACGGCCGACCAGGTCGGCGGAGGAGACGTCTTCCAGGAGGCCATCAACCTCACGACGGACCTCCACAACCAACTCAACGGCGGAGCCCCTGATGCCCGCATCGGCTTGGACAAGAAACGAGCTGAGAAGACAGACCACGCCCCGGCCCAGCCTATGGCCGCGGCCTCTCCGTCTGTGGATCCACAGGTCCAGGCCGCGCTGTCGGTCATCATCGCCAGCTTGGCCCAGAACCCCACCGTCCTCAGCGCACTCTTGCCAAGGACCGGGGGGAACGTCACTCCACCTCCTCATCCCCAACCGTTGGCCGTCCAAATAGGCAACGATGAGGGCGTGATGGCCCAGGACACGGCGTCGTCCCACTCCCACCCCGCTTCCCCTCTTCGGCCTGGGCAGACCCCAGCGCGTGGAAAAGCCTCTGCCTTCAATAGGCTAGGTGACACGCGCCGTCGTCCGGTTTCGGAGAGGATGACAGGGCGGATTGGTGAGCGTCGGCCTGGCTCGCCAAGGGAAAGCTTGGGGTCTGTGTCCCGGACAGCGGACCAGCCCCGCCCGGACAAGGGCAAGGGGAAGCTGCACGAGGACGACGTGCGCCACCAGATCAATGCGGCCCACGACGAGCGCATGAGAAACCAGCAGGGCGCCGTTGCGGCCGCCAGGGACCCCCGGGACGAGGTCATCGCCCAGCTGGAAAGGAGGCTGGCCCAGATGGAGGCCAGGCAATCGGCCAACACCCCCACGGCTGGCGCCTCCAACGACCCCGGCCTCAACGCTCTCATGAACAAGGTCAGCGCCCTGGAGAGGGAGTTGGTCGAAGGGCGAGGTGACCCCATCATCCAGGTCAGGACCAGGACCCCTTTCACCAACAGGGTGCTCTCGGCCCCCATCCCGGAAAAGTACAGGGGGAACGTTATCAAGTCTTACGATGGCCGATCAGACCCCCAGGAGCACTTCAGCCGCTATCAGAACAACATGCTGATGGTGAACGCGTCAGACGAATACCTCTGCCGTTGGTTACTCTCTACTCTTGAGGGGCCAGCGTACGAGTGGTTCAACGCGCTCCCCGAAGGGAGCATTGACTCATGGCGAGACCTTGCCCAACGCTTCCTCACCCACTTTGCCAGGAGGAAGCGCGCGAAGAAGTATTTCACCCACCTCCTCTCCGTCAAGCAGCAACATGATGAGTCCCTCCGGTCGTTCATTGATCGGTGGACGAGGGAGACCGAAGAAGTCGAGGGGGCCGATGAGCGCACCCTCCTCGTCCTGTACCAGGGAGCCCTCCGCAGCTCCCCGTACGCCAGGAGCCTCATCACCGACCCTCCAAGGTCGTACGCCAAGGCGCTCCAGCGTGGAAGCTTGTACGCTGACGCCGACGAGATCCACAACCACAAGAAAGAGGGGGCCATCCCTCCAAGAAGACAAATCCTTCGCCGGCCCCGGGTCCGTCCCCGGCCGGCCAGGGTGCCCAGGGCCGTCACGGCTCTGGTGGACAAAGTAAGAAAGACCGCCACTGGCGGCCGAGGTTGGAACGGCCGGGAGTTGCCCTCACTCACCCGGTCGGCACCATCCTCGACTATGCCGAGAAGCACGGCCTCATCGAGCAGGCTCCTCGGCCGGCCGAGGAGGTCCTTGCCATCCAGCAGGGCGGCACATACTGCCGGTTCCACAAGAACTCCTCGCACAACACTGACGACTGCATCACATTGAAGAAGGCCATCGAGCGTCTTATTCGTCAGGGGGAACTCTCCCAGTTTGTTAAAGGTGGCCCACGCAAAAATACATGGGTAAACACCGACAAACCAGGGGGCGGACCCTCTACGAAGAAGCGGGAGATTGGCAGGCTCAGCGACGACGAGGACTTCGAAGAGCCCCCGCCAAAGAAGAATCACATTCACCTCATTGTGGGCAGGAATACTGGGGGGACTCCGTCACCCAGAGAAAGAAATGGGCCCAATCCCTCTACATAGGGGAGGTGTCCCACGTTCCCCCCCAGCCGAAGAAGCAGCGAACGGAGGCGATCACCTTCACCGACAAGGATCTGCCTCCGGGTACGGAATCACATAGGGATGCCCTCGTCGTCCGGTGTGAGATCGGTGACACCATCATCCACCGCACTTACATCGATACGGGGAGCTCCGTCAACGTGATGTACCTGGACACCTTCAGGCAGCTGAAGCTGGACAAAGCTCTGCTGAAGCCGATCAAGACACTGTTATCCGGCTTCACCGGGGACTGTATCGACGCCGAGGGCACGATAGTCCTCCCCGTGGAGGTCGGTGACGGCCCCCACCGCGCCAAAATTGACATGGAGTTCATGGTGGTCCACCTCCAGTGCGCCCACAACCTGATCTTAGGGCGGCCAGCACTGGAGGACTTGGAGGCCATCATCTCCATGAAACACTTGTGTCTGAAGTTCCCCACCAATGACGGCATCGGCTACGCCAGAGGAAACCAGAGGATAGAAAGAGCATGCTACCTCAAGCTAACGAGGCCGGCCGAAAGGGAAGGACAGAGGATAGACACCATCACGGCAGCCGTTGCCAACGACGAGGATAGGCCGCACGCTGAACCGGCCGAGGAGGTCGAGGAAGTCCCTCTGGATACCTCCCGACCGGAGCGGGTTCTCAGAATCGGGAAGCAACTCCCGCAGGACCAGCGGAATGCCATCCTCCTCGTCCTTCGGTCGTACGCCGTTATCTTCACGTGGGGCCCGGACGATATGCCAGGCATCAGCCGCCAGGTGATCACTCACCGGCTGACGATGGAGGCATACGTCGACGACATGATCGTCAAGAGCAGGCAGGCCTCCACCCATGCCGACGACCTCCGGGAAATCTTTGAAATCATGAAGGAGTTCAGGCTCCGCCTCAACCCCAAGAAGTGCGCCTTCGGCGTCCAAGGCGGCAAGTTCCTCGGCTACATGGTCAGCCGGAGAGGCATCGAGATAAACCCGGATAAGACACAGGCTATCATCAACATGGAACCGCCCCGCAACGTCAAGGAAGTACAGTGACTGACGGGGCGCCTGGCGGCCCTGAACCGTTTCCTCTCCAGGTCAGCCGAAAGGGCACTCCCCTTCTTCCAGATCATGCGTAAAGCCAACAGCTTCAAGTGGACGACGGAGTGCCAGGAAGCGTTCGAAGAGCTGAAGAGGTACCTATTGTCCCCGCCCGTGCTCTCCAAGCCCAAAGCCGGCGAAACCCTCTTCTTGTACTTAGGGGTGAGCACGTCGGCCATCAGCTCTGTGCTCATCCGTGAGGACGAAGGGGTGCAGAAGGCCATCTTCTACATCCGCAAGACACTCAGGGAGGCCGAACTCAGGTACTCCCCCATTGAGAAGACGGTGCTTGCCATCGTCCATACGGTGAAGAAGCTGGGGCACTACTTCCAGGCCCATGCCGTCCATGTGCTGACCCAGCAGCCCCTCGACGCGCTCATGAGGAGCCCCACTAGCTCCTCAAGGATGGTGAAATGGGCGATCTTCCTCAGTCAATTTCAGATTGAAATCAAGCCAAGGCCATCCATCAAAGGGCGAGCTTTGGCCGACTTCGTCACCGAATGCACGGCAAGGGAGACAGCCGCTACCGCCCCCGGGCCGGAGCCCGATGACACATGGATCCTCTTCACTGACGGCTCGTCGGCCGCGAAATCATGCGGTGGAGGCGGCGTCCTCATATCCCCTGAAGGATTCAGAGCTTACTATGCCATCCGCTTCAACTTCAGAGTATCCAAAAATGAAGCCGAGTATGAGGCCCTCCTCAGCGGCCTCAGACTCGCCGCCGGCCTCAGAGCCCGACACATCAAAATCAAGTGCGACTCCAAGCTGGTAGTGGGCCAGGTTGAGGGTACGTATGAAGCAAAGGAAGGCCGGATGAAGCAGTACAAACAACCAGCGGAGGAGCTGCTGAAGGCGTTCGAAACCCACGAGATCACATAGATCCCAAGGGCCGAGAACGCCGAGGCCGACATCCTCTCCAAACTCAGCTCGGACACCCCGGAGCACATCTCCCAGCTAGCCAAGATCGAGGAGTTGATCATGTCCAGCATCCATGCCAGCCCCGTCTTGTGCGTCCAACAGCGACCGGAGGACTGGATCTCCGACATCATCACCTTCATCACGACGGGGGAGCTGCCCCCGGACGAGGAGAGGGCCAAACTCAGGGCCCCAAGCTACACCATTGAAGATGGCAAACTCTACAAACGATCCTATAATGGCACTCTCCTCCGATGCCTGCACCAGGATGAGGCCGACGTGGCCATGGAAGAAGTTCATTGTGGTGTTTGCTCCTCGCACCAGGGCCCTTTCAGCATGTCCCGGCGTCTCGTCGTCCAGGGCTTCTTCTGACCGACGATGGCGCGAGACTGTGCGGACCTGGCCAGGAAGTGTACCACATGCCAGGTACTCCAGAAGGCCCCTGTCGGCCAGCCGTCAACTACGCCCCCGTCAGCACTGCTATTCCGTTCTCAAGATGGGGGATTGACCTGGTCGGCCCTCTGCCCAGAGCTGCCGGCAACAACCGCTACATCATCGTCGCAGTCGACTACTTCACTAAGTGGGTCGAAGCGGAACCCTTGGCCAGCATCACGGGGGGCAGGTGTCAGAAGTTCGTTCACAAGAACATTCTCACCCGCTTTGGTGTCCCCCAAGAGATCATATCCGACAACGGCACCCAGTTTGAAGCGGCGCCCTTCCAGGAGCTCCTTCAAGAATGGGGGATAAAACACCGTTTCTCCTCCGTTGCCTACCCTCAAGGCAACGGGCAGGTTGAGAACGCCAATAGAACCATCATGGAGGGGCTGAAGAAGAAGCTCCAGGACGCAAGAGGTAGTTGGGTCGACGAGCTCCCCAACATCCTGTGGTGTTATCGGACCACGCCGAGGAGGGCGACAGGTGAAACGCCCTTTGCCCTGTGCTATGGCTTTGAAGCTAAGGCACCCACAGAGGTCACCATTCCCAGCCGACGAGTGGAGCAATATGACCCAGAGGTTAATGAGGAGAACATGAAGATCGACCTCCACCTGGTCGAAGAAAGACGCGAGCAAGCATTCATCCGAGCAGAGAACTACCGGCGTCAAGTAAAATTATACTATGACGCCAAGGTATGCTCGAGGGAATTTCAGGTGGGGGACTACGTCCTCCGCCGAAGGGAAGCAAGCCAGCCGACGGAGGGTGGCAAGCTAGCATTGAAGTACGAAGGGCCCTACATCGTCAGTGCCGTGGTCAAACCCGACACCTACAAGCTTAAACGCCCGAATGGGTCCAATGTACCACGAACGTGGAATGTACACCATCTGGTGAAGTTTTATCAGTAATCCGAAGGAGGTGCAGACGGCGAAGCCCTCACCCCTTAACGGGTTACTGATTGAACGCCACCCTCGGCCTCGAGCCACTTATGAATAAAATCATGTTCCTCCTGATTTTTTCTTTGGAATTCAAAGTAAAGTATTAGCAGGTGCCCTCATCAGCCACCTTAGAGCGAAAGACTCAGGCATGGCCGACGTGGCACCTTGCATTTGCAGCATACGAGCGACAAGCTCAGGCATACTCCATTGTATTTTGTATCAGCGAAGGGCTCAGACCTAGCTGAGAGAGCACATCGTCCTGGCCCCGTAAGCTTAGAGTGAAACGCTCAGGCATGGCCGACGATGTCCATAGGACGAGGGGCCCGCAAACGGCCCACGTCTTGAAACGGGAAGTTCGCCGCGTCGTCCACGCGCCTGATCGCAGGACGACAGGCCTGAAATCATGGCCGAGGTGACAAAATCCCAAAACTCAGGGATGGGCAACGACAGCCGTTGGAAACCAACCAAAAGTCTAGCCCACGTCATAAATAGGCGACGGGACCCCCCCTGAGATCACGGACGTTATAAACGAAGTCCGAACCGGCCGAAGGACGAGCACACCCTTCGGTCGAAGCCTGAAAGAAGGATACTCCCCGAAATAGGGAACGGAAACGAAAAAAAAAAGAAGAGGAAAGGAAAAAGGGAAAATAAAAGAGGGAAGTCGAGGACCGCACGCACTTGCCGGCCTCGAGCAATGAAAAAATAAAATCCCCACAACTCATGCCAAACTTGGCTAAGTACATATCAGTTGAACACAAGTATAGTACCACTAACAGGTGACATGGACGATACGGCCACACGTCCATCACAGACGAGGAAAGCGTCACAGACGAAGCACGTACGTCCAAAATCCTAACCCAATGGGTTGGGTGAAGCAAAAACAGAAAACGTCCGAAAGAAAATGCACCAAGCCGATGAAGGCACGAAGGCAGGCAAACGGGGAAGTCTCCCCCTAACACTTAGCATCAGGATGAAACGTCAGGACGAGGAAGACATTACGTGGGCGGGAACGAGGCCTACATGCTCACATGAAGCGTGGACGAGGCGGCCACCCGCGTCGTCCACAGTTGTGGAGCCCTACAGCACAGACGGTGGGCGTCACGTATCGGCCACACCACCCTAGTTGGCCGCGGAAGACACCACACTAAAGGAGCTACTTGAAGTTGGACACTTAGAAAAATTCTAAGACCAAACAACAAAAGGAATGAGACAATGCCAAGACGCAGCAGACACCCCAGCATGCCCGCTTCGGTCATGACGGAAAGGAAGAACCTAAGTGGATCTAAAACACTTAGAATTTTTTTTAAGAAATCCCAAATGTTGCGACATCGAAGAAACGGCGGACAGGTCGATAAGGCCACCAGACTAAATTGACTACCTTACGGACGTAGCAAACACTCGCGGGTGACCTAAGTTGTTAACATAACACTTAGACAAATTTCAAAATCGAAAAGGCAAAAGGAAACAAGCATAGACATCAACAGCCGAAGAGGCCGGCAGAGCATTCATTCATCAAAATGTTAATTACAAAAGGGGGCGCTACGACCATTACATTCAGTTGGGCAAAAATTGGGATGCTACTAATTACAAATAAAAGATAAGGGAATGGCCGATCACGCCTCCTGGGCGCCTTCATCTGCAACATGCTCAGCATGGGTCTGCTCATCGGCATCCTCGGTTTCCTCCTCGGCCTCAGTGTCCTGACCGACAGCGACAACAGAGCTCGTAGCGTCGTCCAAGAAATCAAACTCATCGTAGTCCGGCTCGCCGAGGCCGGAACTATTGATCGGGGCCTCCCTTTCCGAAGGGGGGAGCTTGGCCTGCTCCTCGGGATCCTTCATCAGCCTGGGAAGCCTCAGGTTCCGCCTCGCCCACCCAGAGGTGTAATTCATCGCCTTAAGGGCACGCGCCAGCCGCCGGCATAGGAGCCTCTGCATCCGTTGTTGGCCCATGTTGTAGTACACGGACATCTCCCTTTGAAAGTACGCATGGCCGGCGGGGGAGTTCATTCCCCAATCCTCGAGCTTGGCGGCCACAACTTCATAGCACCAGGGGAGCCGCTCGTCGGCCTTCCAGCCCTCGGTCAGGAATTTTTTGACGGCCTCATCTGCGGCCTTCACAACAGCAGCCTCGACCTCAATCTTAGCCTTCACGGCCTCATCAGTCCTGCGCCGCTCAACCTCAAGTGCGCTCTGGCTCTCCGCAAGCTTGGCCAGGGCATCGTCCTGGGCTGCAGCAGCCTCATCGGCTCTCTTCTGCAGAGCTTTGGCATCCTCTCGAAGCTGATCCAAGCAGGCCATCGCCTCATCGGCCGAGGCAGCCTTTTGCTCGAACTCCTTCAAGCGAGCAATCTCTCGTTGCTGCCTTTTGTTGCTCTCCATGAGCATAAAGGCACCCTGCAAAGCAAAGGCAAACCAAAACTCAGGCAATGACTTCACACGGACGACAAGGAAAACAACAAATCAAAGGGAAAGGAACTTACTTGGACGATGAGGTCCATCCCGCCGTCATAAATCTTGACTTCCCCGAGCTGATCGAGGTAGACCCGATCCTTGGCCGGCATGGCCTGGGCAAGCACATCATGGACGTCAACACCATCATCGAAGACACCCCCGCCAACGGGGTACTCCACCACTTTCTGGTAAGTGGCAGTGGCAATCTCCTTGCCAGCCCGTTTCGTCCGAGTCTCCTGGAAGAGAGGGAGCGGTTGAGCAATGGCACGGGAAGGAGCAGCGGTAAGATCCACAATGGCGACAGCAGCGCCAGAACCACCATCGTCCACATTTGGGAGGGACAGAACGCCGACCTCATCGGCAAGGGAAGGAGACGGCGCCCTCTTCGTCTTCTTGGCGGGCTTCAGACCAGTCTCGGTCAGCTTTTTCTGGCCGTCAGTGGGAGGCCGTTTCTTCTTTGCCTGGGCAGGCTTCGGGACCACACCAGCAGCAGCCTCGCCTCCCTTGGCCGCGGCACGCCTCGCCGCCTCGGCCGCCTTCGCAGCCAGCTCCTCGCCGCCTTGGCCTTGGCTATGGCCATTATCGAACGGCGATCCATCACAAAGTCTACACAAAGGAAAATAAACAGGTTAGGAAGGTAAAAGAACAAAAACAAAGGAACAAAGCCGGAGGAAGTATTACCATCGGCTTCAGCAGGAATGCCCAAATCCGGGCCGTCGGCCTCCTCAAAGGTAGTGGTCATCCTCGGCCACAGTTGGGCATCGTCCTCCTTGTCACCATACACATATTACCTGAAGAAGCCGAGGGCGGTCATCTTATACTCGGTAATGTAATCTTTCACGCTCCTCGCCCCCCCGTCCAGGAACGCCTCCACCTGAGCGTCCAAGATCGAACTCTTCGGCGGGTCGTGCAGATTGAACCTCCCAGTATGGCCGAGAGAGGGAAATTCAATGACGTTCTCACCAAGGGACACGAAAACAAACTTACTCTTCCAACCATGGATGGACGAAGGCAAATGCGTGAAGCTCCTCTTCTTCGGCAATTGTTGGAGGGTAGCGTAGGCCGCACAGTTCTTGTGGCTTCCTCGGCCAATCTGGTAGAGGTTCATGAAGAGAGCTGTCAGCGGCTTGTAGCCCAACTCCTCATAACGGAGTAAGAATCCCACCATCAACGAGTAGCTGTTCGGGGTCAGCAAGGCCGGAGGAAGGCCCACCATGTCCAGGTATTCCGTGATGAAGGGATGAAGGGGAAATCTCAGCCCCTTGGCGAAGCTCATCGGGTACACTCCGAAGTATCCCGGCGGCGGATTAAGTACATGGTCCGTCAGCCTGGGTGCCCTAACTCTCCCGAACGGCCCCACATACATCTGCGCGACTAGGTAATCGGCCGCGTTGCTCTCCGGCTTGATAAGGTAGATATTCGTGAGATTCTGGTGGGAGTACCCTGGCCCACTCCTCGGCC
Organism: Cuscuta europaea; assembly: GCA_945859875.1. Taxonomy (NCBI): domain Eukaryota; kingdom Viridiplantae; phylum Streptophyta; class Magnoliopsida; order Solanales; family Convolvulaceae; genus Cuscuta; species Cuscuta europaea. Next base: position 10,029,479 of record CAMAPE010000080.1, on the reverse strand, counting down.
TCCTTATCCTCTTCGGCCTCTCTGCTCCCTTCACGGCGGACACCGGCTTCGGGCACGGAATAGCAGTGGAAGTGGACGCCCCGTCCACCACTCGGGACGCACCTGCGTCCTCGCCTTCCGAAGACGAGGCAGACTCCTCGTCCTTACCCTCGTCGTCCTCCGGCTCTCCGGACTTATAGGGGCTCAGATGCTCTATTTCCTCCTCAAACTCCTCAAGCACCTCGTAGTCAAGGGACCTAGTGGAGGGCTGGTCGTCGTAGGGGTAGTACTCCTCGTCCAAACTCTTCATCTAACAACTATTAACGCCCTAAAGGTCTCTACTTTGGATCTAAGTGCGAATCCCCTATTAACACTAGATCAAAGGCCCAGGAAGCAAAGTATACGAATTATGAAAGGAACAGGTGAAGAACTGACCTTCGAATATTTGAAGAAACGGAAGAACACTTGAACAAACACCTCAGAGACTCTCTCTCTAGAAATTTCAGTAGCACTTCGTGGGCACAGATTGCAAATGAGGTTACCGCGTCGGAAGGGAAGGGGTATTTATAGACCTCCTCCCCAACGGTCACTACACGTGGCACCATATCAGTGGCCACCTCAGCGGTCACCTTCCCAGCAGCCAATGAGGTGCCACCCCTTCGGAAATGGGCCGGGCTCGTGAACTAACCTACCGGCAGAGTAAAACCCTACGGATCACACGGACAACGAACGCCCACAACGGCCTATACGCTTGCCGAATTCACAAATGCCAGCAAAGCGCCCGCAACGGCCAAGACACCCAATGCCTCCACAGCGATAAGGAGATGACAACGGCTAGGAACGTCATGAACGCCCGTAACGGCCACAGAACCAAAGGAACAAAGAACCCGCAGCCATCGGCCTTCGTAACGACCCCTGATGATAACTCTTTACAAGCGATCTGCGCACAAGGGTTCTCCCACAGGGTTACCTTGGCCAGAAAATCGCCATAAGGGTTGGATTCAGGGGCACTACGGAGAGGCCGCTTCGGCCAGGGACTCAAGAAACTCCTTCACCCCTCACACTCTTCGGCCTGAAGCAGTGGGGGACTGGGGGACTACATCGGCCTCAACAATACAGACAAAGGAAAAATGCAAAGAACACAAATGTAACCACAAAGCATGGCCACATCGTCCATGTATCACACGGCGCCTCGTCGGCCAAAGGCACATAACACCATCAGCAACGACCAACAGGCCACCTAAGGCAAGGACATTCATCGTCCTCCGCCAACAGTTAATCATAATGGGCTCTTCGGCCAAGAACACGAAAGCCAATCAGCGACGGCCAAAAGGAGTGCGCAAGCACCCTCATCGGCCACCCAAAGGAAAAGACGCCATCGTCCTCGAAGCAAGGTTCAACCTCAACGGCCTCATTGGCCCAAATGTAAATCTCAACCATCAACGTCCAAGAAAGGGAAAACGCGCCTTCAACGGCCACCATCGAAGCAGGACACTCATCGTCCCCAAATGAACACACCAAGGAAACAACGGCCTCCCCGTCCACAGCGAGGAGCAGGTAACGGCCAAGCACAGAACAAGATCACAAAAATGGAAACAACGCCAACGCCGCAACAGCTAACGGCCTGAGAGTGCCCGCATCGGCCAAAAGCACCAAAGCACGGGACTCTACTCTCCTTCACTTCGTCTACGTCTCAGCTTAGAGAGTGGGGGACTCCTGATGGAGTATATGGGTCTGAGCCCCAGGACCCACATACTCAGAAGGACAGAAAGCACAAGACACTAAGTGGTGCCCTCGTCAGCCAAGGGACCCCCGTCGGCCGGAAAGGTACCAACTCAGAATATGGTCCTGAAGCCAAGGAACCCGGGTGCCCTCGTCGGCCGCGCCCTCGTCGGCCACGCCCTCGTCGGCCACGAAGACCTCACAGAACCGGATTTTACACTTACTCATTTGTACAGCCCATTAATGGCTTTGTATTCGGCCCAGTAGCGGTCCAGTTATAAATGGGCCGCCCAAGCCCAAGGCTTGGGAGCCCAGCCCGTATTTTCCCTATAAATACTTCCTCTGGAGGTAGTTATCAGGGTTACAAAATCATTCTATTGAAGCATATTATTGCACTTCTCTCTCTAGCTCTCACTTCTCTCTAGATATACTCTATCAACAAGGTTGAACAATTCACACTTGTTATTCTCAGAAATTTACAACAATACTCCCTTTTTAGATGGATTCCTATGTTTTGATCCTATGTTATTAATAGGGTAACCTATGATTCTAATTTAGATTAAAATTGTGCATAATGTTTACTGCATAGGGACTAAATTTAATAATACCCTAAGGGTGTGTTTGGAGTTGAGTTCTAGAGGGAAGGGGAAGGTTAACAGGGATTGATAACTCTCCTTTTTATGTTTGGGAGTTTAAGAAATTGGAGGTGATGGTTTTGGATGGCTTTTTTAACTCTTCAAAACACTCCAAATGCTTAACTTTTAAGTTCCCCCAATTTAGAGTGTTTTAAAAGATAATTAACAAGATGGTAATTTAAGCTAAATTAAAAATGAATATCAGCTCAATGATTTGAATTCGTCATATCTCGAAGTAATTTTAATTATAATTCATTCAAAAACTCTTTTCTTCCAAATTTATTACTCCCAAATACAAAGAAGGGTTTCCTCACTCTCCCCTCCCTTTCCCCTCCAACAACATACCTCCAAAGTCTTCTCCCTCCTTTCCTCCGAACTCCCAAACATATACCCTAAGGGTGGTTTCGGGAGTAGTTTTTGGAAGGGAGGGGAAGGCATGTGAGGGAAATATGTCCTCCTATGTGTGTTTGAGTTTAAATAATATGAGGGAAAGATTTTGGGAGTGTTATAAAATCCTTCTAAACCCTCCAAAACCTGTGTTTTCTAATTCCCCCGATTTGAGGGGTTTCCAAGGTCTAGGTACGCAAATGAGAGATTTATCCTCTGAAACTAATACCGCTTCCGCATAAAATCTTTATGAGCTGCTACTCGCTTCATTTCTCCACCGTTAAAACCCCTCAAGTCCCCAAACCCTCCTCTTTTTAAATTTGCAACTCCCAAACAAGAGGAGGGGGATCCCTTCCCATCTCCTTCCCCTTCCCTTCTCTCTACTCCCCTTCAAATCCTTCCCCTTCCCTCACCCTCAAACTCCCAAACACATCCTAAGGGTATGTTTGGGAGTTGAGTTTTGGAGGGGAAGGGATGGTTGACAAGGGTTTATAACCCTCCCTTTCATGCTTGGGAGTAAAAAATATGGAGGGGGTGGTTTTGGAGGGCTTTTGTAACCCTCCAAAACCTTTCAAATGCTGAATTTTCAAGTTCTCCCAAATTGGGGGATTTTGAAAGATAACTAATTAAATGACAACTTTAGCTCAATTAGAAATAAATATAAACTCAATTATTTGAATTCGTCATGTATGTGAAGTGATTTTAATTACAATTCATCTGAAACCTTTACCTTTTCAAACTTGTTACTCTCATACAAGAAAAAGGGTTTCCAACTCTTTCCCTCCCATTCCTTCCAATGACTAACCTTCAAAACCTTCCTCTTCCCTTCCCTTCAAACTCTCAAACATACCCTAAGGGTGTGTTTGGGAGTTGGGTTTTGGGGGAGAGAGGAAGTTTGAGGGGGGTTGACCCTTCTTTTCATGTTTGAGAGTTTATAAAATTGGAGGAGATGATTTTGGAGGGCTTTTGTGACCCTCCAAAGCCCTCTAAAAGCTCAATTTTTGAGTTCCCCCAATTTAGAGAGTTTTGAAAGATAATTTACGGAATGGTAATTTATGTTCAATTAAAGATAAATATCAATTCAATTATTTGAATTCGTCATATCTCAAAGTGATTTTAATTATAATTCATTCAAAGACTCTCTTCTTCCAAATTTATTACTCTCAAATACAAAGAAGGGTTTCTTCACCTCTGCTCCCTCCCCCTTTCAACAACATACCTCCAAAGCCTTCCCATTCCATTCCCTCCAAACTCTCAAACATACCGTAAAAGTTATGGTTGTAATACCCTAATTCCTGACATGGAACTTCTAATATACATACACTTGTAATTTTTTGTTTGAAATTGTCCTTGATCCATGTAGATAAATTGTTGATGACTAATTTGCCTGGACAAGTGTTATAATGTAAGAAATACTCACCCCGTCCCAAATTGTTTTGCAAAGTCAACATTTTCTGGTCAATGTTCCCTATTGATAATTAATTCAATTTTTAATAATTAAAATTTGTATATTCAAAAACTATATTAAAATCTCTTCACAGTTGTAAAATTCAAATTAGAATATAATTAAAATTTGACATCCTAATTAAGCGAATAAAATAAACTGATTGATAAAAAAAATCAAAATTGCAAATCAATTTGGGACGGAGGTAGTATAAACTTGAATCGTAAATAACATTACAAGGAATACAAGGACATACAAGTATGGATGATGTTGATGGTATTGGTCCACCTCACTCGGGCCACCTCTATGTCTTTGGTCCACCTCATTTATTATGTTGGTCTCCTATTAATTGTTCTGGCCCAACTGGGCTGGCAACCTGACCAAGCCCATTCCCCTTCCCTTGTTTTATTCCCAGCCCATGCCCATGTGGCCCTCTCTAATATTGTCTGGTTCTTTCTCAAATCTCCTATTTGACTCCTCCCCTTCTTCCCTCTTCCGATGAAGCAATCGGTTGGTTTCCCTAGATCTAGAGTGAGAGAGATACAGTTCCCTGAGAGAATTAGCTCCGGCTATACTCTGTTGATACATTGGGGTTCCCTTGGGGGTCTTCACTCTAGTCTGGTAGTGTGGTGGGTTGGTTTCTTCTCCGGTGGGTCTTCTGGGCTGGGGTCTGGGTTCTGGTTGTGAGGGCTTGTTGGCTGTCACCCTTCGTCTTCCCTGGTTGTAACTCTGGTGGTGAGTGTGAGCAAGCCCTTGGGCTTTGTGGTGATTGAGGTCTGAGCCGGTCCGGATTTCTAACAGTGGTATCAGAGCCTGGACGCTGCTGCCTCTCGCTGACGCCGAAAGCTCGCCGGACAACTCCCACACTGGAAACAACTGGAGCTCCATTGAAGTTGGTAAGTCGGGTTGTCTTTGCTGGAAACCCACTCAGGTATAACACTAAAACCCTAACCTTTGGGCTGCCGGAGTGCCACCGGCTTCTGTGATGCATGGGTAGTTCTGAAAACCTAGGTTGAGGAACTGCCGGTTAGAAACCCTAGCTTTTCCGTTTGCATGTGCAGATTCTGTCTAGACAGATCTGTAGAAACCCTAGGTTTGTTGAACTAGTGCATGAGTGGTCCAATCTGTGTCGAACTTGGCCACTGGTTATATGTGAACTTGTTTTGCTAAATTCATTCTCTGTGTGATTACCTCTGAACCTGTCTCTGTATTGCTGTAGCTTGCCTTATTTCTGTTGTATTATTTGTGTTATTTCTCTACTCAGTCAGTCTGTCAATTTCCTATGCTTGGTGTTTAGTTCTGGTAATAGTGTGGCTTTCTAACCCCTAGTTGGCTAGGGCACCTGAGGTTAAGGCTAAGTGATTCCCTGCCAGCCACTTCAGTGGCCTCGGAACTGCGTGGTCACTTAGTCCGCAGCCCAAACCACTAGGGTTAGCCTTTATATTACCTGTATCTCAGCAGCTTTGTATTGACTGTTATCATGGCTTCAAACCAGTATGGTATGATGCCTTTTAATGGTAAGACTGATTTTGATATTTGGAAACAGAAAATAAAATGTGTGTTAATTCAACAGAAAGTATATAGAGCTGTTACTGGACAATACTTAGAAACTGAGGATAAACCTAAACTAGTTGAAATGAATGAAATAACCTGCTCAACCATATATTTAAACTTGTCTGACTCTGTCCTTAGAAAGGTTGGAGTCATTGAGTCTGCTAAAGACCTCTGGGATAAACTTGAGTCTCTATATACTGATACTTCCCTTCCTGGCAAACTGTTTTTGTTGGAAAAGTTTTTTAGGTTCAGACTTGACCTAACAAAAGATATTGATGAAAACCTAGATGTGTTTAATAAACTAATCCAAAACATTAAGCAGACTGGGGATAAACATATAGATGACTACACTGCCATAGTCTTACTGAATGCTATACCTGATTCCTATAATGATGTTAAGTCAGCCATTAAGTATGGGAGGGATGACATAACCCTAGATATTGTTATTAATGGCCTGAGAAGTAAAGAACTTGACTTAAAACATTCTAGGAACCATCATAGGGAATCTGGGGAAGCTTTGTTTGTTAGGGGAAGGTCTAAAAGCAGGTCTAGACACCCTAAAAAGGACAATCAGGATAAGAATGATAGACAACCTAGTAAGAAGAGGTTTAAGTCTAGGAAAAGATTCTGCTATAACTGTGGTAACCCAGGACACTTCATAAAAGATTGCACCCAACCTAAGAGAAATGACCAGGCTAATGTTGTGACTAGTAAACCTGTAGAGGAAGAAGTCTTTATGGTCTGTGATCAAGCCAATTCTGTGCTTAGTAGTCTGACTGAACCTGAATGGTTAATTGACTCTGGGTGTACCTACCATATGACCCCTTTTAGGAATCTGTTTTCCTCCTATAACTTATGTGAAACTGGTTTTGTTTCCCTAGCTGATAGTAAAAGGTGTAAGGTCCTTGGTATTGGTGACATCTGTCTAAAATTTGAAAATGGAATTGTTTTTCAAATTAAAAATGTCAGGCATGTACCTGATCTAAGGCATAACCTATTTTCAGTCTCTGCTTTTGAAGAATGTGGTCTTGAGGGTAAATGGGGTAATGGGTGTATGAAAATTCTGAAAAACTCCCTTGTTTTGTTTAAAGCTTTGAAACAAAATAACCTTTATGTTGTGCATGCCAAACCTTTTTCTGAAAATGCTAATGCTGTACTTAGTGACAAGTCTGTGCTTTGGCACCAAAGACTAGGTCACATGAGTAATAGAGGATTAAACATTTTGAAACAAAATGGGTGTTTTGGTAATGACTTGGTGTCACCTATACCTTTCTGTGAAGGTTGTGTCTTAGGTAAACAACATAGGGTTCAGTTTCCTGTTTCTAGCTATCCTAGTGAGCCTAAGTTCAAAGATGTCCTTGACTACATACATGCAGATGTATGGGGTCCTTCCAGTGTCCCTACCCATGGGGGTAGGAGGTATTTTCTGTCCATAATTGATGACTTTTCTAGAAAAGTCTGGGTCTGTTTGTTAGAACATAAATCTGATGTGTATGTTAGGTTTAAAGAATGGAAAATTATGGTAGAAAATCAAACTGGATGTAAGGTTAAAACCCTTAGAACTGAGCATGGATTAGAATTCTGCAATAAGGATATGGATAGGTTGTGTATTGAGAGTGGGATTAGGAGACACAAAATTGTGCCTTATACTCCCCAACAAAATGGCTTGGCTGAGAGAATGAATAGGACCCTCCTAGACAAGGTTAGGAGTATGCTTGCCACTTCTGGCCTCCCCAAGAAGTTTTGGGGAGAAGCTGTCAACACTGCCACCTACTTGATAAATAGATCTCCTTCTGTACCCTTAGATGGTAAATGCCCTGAGGCTGTCTTCTCTAAGAAACCCATTGACCTGTCACACCTAAAGGTGTTTGGGTGTGCTGCCTATGTACACCAACAGACTGATAAGCTGGACCCTAGGTCTAAGAAATGCATTTTCTTAGGATATCCTGAAGGTGTTAAAGGGTATAGGATCTGGGATAGAAACCAGAGTGGTTTTAAGGTCATTATAAGCAGGAATGTTGTGTTCAATGAAAGTGATTTTCCCTGCTTAGTTAAACAAGTGACTGACCCTCAAACTGTGCATGATGGCACCTCTCTCAGTGAGGTGGAGCCTATCCAGACCGCTGTTGCCCCTCCGTTAAATGAGTTTGTTACTCCTGACTTGACCAACACTATGCATGACACCCACTCCACCTCCAGTGAGGTGGAGCAGCCCAGTGGATCTAATAATGATGATGAAAATTTGCATGATGTGATTGTTCAATCTGATTTTGCTGATAATGAAGAACTTGGTGAAATCCATGTTGAGAATGAAAGTCTAGATGATTATGTGTTAGCCAGAGATAGGACTAGAAGAAACATAAAGAAGATTTTCGATAGCATGACTGACTATGCTTTTCACCTCTATGATACTTCTTTATTTGCTTTCTCTGTTTTTGAAACTCTTGAGTTGAATGAGCCTAAAACCTACCAGGAAGCCCTTGCCTCTAGAGAATCTAAAAATTGGCTAAGTGCTATGCAAAGTGAAATAGATTCTCTTAAGTTGAATAAAACCTGGACCCTAGTTCCTAGGACTCCTAAGTGTTCTGTTGTTGAGTGAAAATGGCTTTTCAAAGTTAAAGAAGAACCTAATGACATTAGGTTTAAAGCTAGGTTAGTGGGTAAAGGTTTCACTCAAAAGGAAGGGGTAGACTATGCTGAAATTTTTTCTCCCGTAGTAAAATTCACCACAATTAGGATGATGCTTGCCCTTGTTGCCCATAATGACTGGGAGATGAAGCAGATGGATGTTACCACTGCTTTCCTGCATGCTGAAATAGATAAACTGATTTTCATGACCCAACCTGAGGGTTTTGTTGATCCTAAGTACCCTAGACATGTCTGTCTACTTAGGAAGGCCCTCTATGGTCTGAAACAGTCTCCCAGACAATGGAATATCAAGTTTGACCAGTGTATGTCTTCCCTGAGTTTTAAAAGGTCTGATTCTGACCCTTGTTTGTATTTTAAGAATACTGCCTCTGTACCTGTTTTCTTGTTGATCTATGTTGATGACATGCTTATCATTAGCCCCTCTGTGAATGCTATTAAGATTGTTCAAAAGTGCCTTTGTGAAAACTTTGCTATGAAAGACCTTGGAGATGCTAAGAGAATCCTAGGGATTAATATACTTAGGGATAGGAGTAGGTGTACCCTTACCCTGAACCAAACCTCCTATCTAGAAAAGGTCTTGAAAAAGTTCAATATTGACTCTGCCCAACCTGTGAATGTTCCTCTAGCACCCCATTTTGTGCTAAGCAAGGACCAGTCCCCAAGGACTGCTCCTGAGATAGATAGGATGAAGGTTGTACCCTATTCCAGTGCTATAGAGTCAGTCATGTATCTCATGGTAAGCACAAGGCCTGATATAGCTTATGATGTTAGCTGCTTAAGTAGATATATGGCAAACCCTGGTATGTCTCACTGGACTGCCCTTAAATGGCTCCTTAGATACCTTAGGGGTACATCTTCTCATGGTCTTGTGTTTTCTAAAACTGAAACTGACATTTTACTTACTGGCTATGTTGACTCCAATTATGCAAATGATAGGGACAATAGAAAGTCTACTACTTCCTACATTTTAACTCTTTGTGGTTCCTGCATAAGTTGGAAATCTCAACTACAACCTATTGTTGAACTGTCCACTACTGAATCTGAATACGTGGCAGCCACTGAGGCCTTTAAAGAGGCTATTCAGCTTAAACGAATGCTAACTGAAATTGGTTTTCTTAAGCAGGTTGTGACAGTCTACTCTGATAGCCAGTCTGTTATCCAATTGTGCAAAAATCCTGTATTCCATGACAGGACAAAGCACATTGATGTCAGGTTTCATTTTATAAGAAATATTGTGGATGCAGGTTGGATAAAGATGTCCAAGATACCTTCTGAATTTAATCCTGCTGATATGGGGACTAAATATCTCACTTTTGAAAAACTGTTGCCTTGTAAACGTATTCTTAATTTAGATTGTGGCTAGATAAGAACTGAAAAACAAGAAAAACCGGTGATGATGATTCTCCCTTTCACGTTGTGCTCTACACCACCAGGGGGACCAATAAGGTGGAGATTGTTGATGGTATTGGTCCACCTCACCCGGGCCACCTCTATGTCTTTGGTCCACCTCATTTATTATGCTGGTCTCCTATTAATTGTTCTGGCCCAACTGGGCTGGCAACCCGACCAAGCCCATTCCCCTTCCCTTGTTTTATTCCCAGCCCATGTCCGTGTGGCCCTCTCTTATATTGTCTGGTTCTTTCTCGAATCTCCTATTTGACTCCCCCCTTCTTCCCTCTTCCGATGAAGCAATCGGTTGGTTTCCCTAGACCTAGAGTGAGAGAGATATAGTTCCCTGAGAGTATTAGCTCCGGCTATACTCCGGTGATACGTTGGGGTTCCCTTGGGGGTCTTCACTCTAGTCTGGTAGTGTGGTGGGTTGGTTTCTTCTCCGGTGGGTCTTCTGGGCTAGGGTCTGGGTTCTGGTTGTGAGGGCTTGTTGGCTGTCGCCCTTCGTCTTCCCTGGTTGTAACTCTGGTGGTGAGTGTGAGCAGGCCCTTGGGCTTTGTGGTGATTGAGGTCTGAGCCGGTCCGGATTTCTAACAGATGAATTAATGAGGAATTAATGTTTCGATCCGAGATTCCGTCACAAAATAGCAATAAAAAACTGTCTTTATGTAAAGGTGAAAGAAAAGAAAGTGAAACATTAAGAAGAATGGATGTGAGAAATCTGTTACCGCAAAACCGCAAACAAATGAGGGAATTTTTATTTTGTGAAAGATAACGTGTGTGGAATAGTTCGTGGCGTTTCTCTTCATTTTTCTAGATGGAAGAACACATTGAAGGTGTAGCGAAACTCTGGGAAAATACGTTGCCGTTCGTAACTGCCTTATGAAACCCCTATACAATTGAAAGGGGATGTTTGGATGTAATTCTTAAAACTGCTTCTGCTCCTTCAGGGAGCAGAAGCAGAAGTTGGAGTGTTTGGGTGAAAATGCAGAAGTGATTCTGGTGCTCTAATTTACTCCTAGAATCAGTTTTTTAGAAGCTGAAGCTGAATCAGTTTAAAAAAAGAAGTTGGAGTGTTTGGGTACCAGCTTCTGAAAACTGATTCTGATTCTGCTTCTGCTTTAAAAAAAGAGCAGAAGCAGAATCAGTTCCAAACACCCCCAAAATATCCTTCTTCTCAGAATCTCAGTATTACTAGATTCCCTCAAAACAAATAACCCCATTTTCAATTTTAATGCAGCAGAATTACTACGGACCTAATACTAACCAGCCTTTCGCTGCGAGCAATTTTTTTCTAGGGTTGCCGACTCCAGCGACGCCTAGCTTTTTGTCCGATGGTGCTTCACTCAGGCGAGTACGATGCCGAGAAGGTCTTTGTTATTGGCTGCACAAGGAGATCACATGGAAAATTTTGGTAGGGAAGAGTCAATGAATATCTTATCGTGGAATTGTACAGGACTGTACAAGAAGATGGCGATTGGGGCAGAGGAAGAAGAACTAGATCTAGATGAAGTTGATGTTGAGGGTGTGGCGGATGAGCAGCGGGCGCGTCCCCCTCCTGAGCCGCCGGCATGGAGTGGAAGCAAGTATAGGGTTTGGAAGAAGATGGATGAACTCTATTTTAATTGCGTTTTATTCAGTTTGTGTTTTTCTGTCGAATTGCATGTTGTTTTGGACGTGTTCTTTTTTCCTAGCAGAGAAATTCTTAAATTTAGGTTAGGTGATGAGAAGTCTGGTTTGCCGGTCATTGACTCAGTTATGCCCATTACAGGATCAGTGTGTCACGCCCCGGACCTACCCGAACACATCAACAACCCGTCGTACAATACGAATAGTCAACCGCAGTCCAACTCATCCATACTATACAAGGCGTCTTGAATACCATTCACACATATTACATCCATAAACAAACATTTACATTTAAAACAGCGGAAGCATTAATACAAGTGTTCAAGCCACACTTGGTAACTTAGGCATACAAGCTCCCAAATAATTGTTCAAAAATAATATCCATGAGCATTTATATAATTGTTTTAAAAATAGAATGGAAGAAGCATGAACCACGTCTTCAATTCCTTCCTAGATCTTCCTGAAACAACGGGTGATGGTAGCAACCTTCAAGTTCTACTTGTAACTGTGTGGTGGCCTCCCCCGTGAAGGGGAGGTCAGTACTTTGAAGCATGTTAAAAGTACAATGACAACTACACTGAATATAATCAATGTTTCAATTTCTAAGACCCTCAAATTAGGGTGATATCATAATGTAAATAATAATTTATATTTTCCCCTTATTATCTTCATAATAAGTTAATTCATTAATTTTTCGGCACACGACCTTTTCTTCTTTTCCATTTCATTCATCGTTTCCACGACACAACCCGTAGGTCTCATTGTTTCTACGGGACTTGCTACCGCTGTTTGAGGCCTCATAAGGTCATCGGTTCAGATTCCAACATCCCGCCGCTCGACTCATACCCATCATCCCGTATGAAGGTAAGGCCCTTTGGGGTCCTATCTTATGTGTTATCGTTGTCGGAGCCTAGTTAGGTCTCTGATTCGGATTCCACCCTTACACGTGATCACGCTGCAAGTCCATATTATCCAACCACGCTCTCTAGAGTCGGGAAGGGCCATGGTCCTTACTTAACACAATAATTCAACCGGCTATCCTCAAGGACTACCGAACACAGCCGTAGGCCAATCCTATATCTAGGATCAATTTTATTATTCACTTTATCTTGGGCATCCCTTAAGGCCTACCTCTACTGCAACTTAGAGTTCATACATGTCCACCTTAAAGTATCTCTTAAGACTACTTAAGGCATAATATTTCACAGTCCAACCTTATGACCAATTCTAGCATTATCACTCATTTAATTCCCGACTACTATTCCAATACTAGTCGAATGAATCTTAGAACAGTCGAGTCCTCCATTCATAGTCATATGGCCAATTCAAACTGATTTTCCAAATCAAAAATATAATTTAGTCAATATCCAAAATACCACTTTTCACATACATGCATATAATCATTATATGAAGTAAAAGTATATTTTATAAAAAAGCCTTATAGTTATCCAACTATCATGTCATTATTCCTACAACACATAAACATACATACTTTATTTCAAATATGTATATCATGCACCCTTCCTTTATAGACCATAGTCTTCTCATTTTAGGCATTATTACTCATTAATAATCCATACAAAACATGTTTAATTACCTTAGGTAATCTTATGAAATCAACTCACTAATTATAAGCGATATAGTTAGCCATCCTCACCTTGAATGAGCTTTAAGAAGTTCTACCCTTTCTCGGTTGAACTCCGGCAAAACTGCGGTGAACTCTGGCGAAGCTTCGGCGACGACTAGGACACCTCAGTCAAGCTCCTCAATCCCTCACACCTTTCCTGTCCTTTTCCTTCTTTAAGCTTCTCCTTTGGACCACCTTGGTTTGAGCTTGTTTATGAATGATAAGAATCGAGTGTTGGAGAGTTTCTCTCTGGATGATGGCTTGGTCGAAAATGGTGAGAGCGAGTGTGATTGAGAATGTCTTTTTGGCATCTCTAAATAATACATAAAAGGGGTCCTACCTCATTTAATGCTTTTCCCCTCCATTCATTTGATTTCTTGCATCCCGTGACTTGTGTGGCTCATCCTTGCTAAATGCAAGACTAAAAACGTGGGTTGGCCCCCACCCATGTGGGAGGCCTTCCCAATATGTCCCAAAGAGTATACTTGGTCCCGAAAGTTATATTTTTGGACAATTTTAATTATATTTTATTTTATCGGGTCAACATAGCACTTGGGTCGCCCAAACATTTTTACCAACTCGGTTGGCATATTATTTGGGTTTCTATAATTATTACTGTGGGGTAAATTGCCCAAATAGGAACGGCCCATTAACCCCTGAGGATCATCGGACGAACGTCCTAAGAGCCCCAACAGTCAGGGGACAAAGGTAGTGACGATGTTCGTCTCCTGCACCAAAATGGTAGTAAGCGGTGACGACGTACGTCGCGCCCTACTTCTGGGGACGTACGTGTCCAATCAACCCAGCAAGGCCAAATTGCAAGACAAATTTCTCCAAGGGCTTGGGCAGCTGGAGACGCCTTCCTCTTACTTCTGGGGATGTACGTCTCCAACAGGCCATCAAAGCCCATTGCAAGACGAACGTCTTCAAGGACTGGAGAGGCTTCCCCCTGCTTCAGGGGATGTACGTCTCTAACCGGCCACAAGGCCCCATTGCGAGACGAACGTCTTCAAGGACGGGGATGCTTCCCCCTGCTTCAGGGGACGTACGTCTCCAACTGGCCATAAGGCCCAATTGCAAGACGTACGTATGGAACCTTGGCCTTGGGAGCAAACAGTACACATGAGACAAGATTAAGGGAACGATCGTTCCCCACTATGCGCGAAAATTTAAAGACATACTGCATTTTAAATTCAAGTACATCTGGGTGCGGTGTCACAAGTTCACCCCCCTTAACGGGAATTTCATCTCTAAAATTCACAATGCTTATTCAAACAGAAATGCATATTGTTCCTTCATTAAGGCTTCCGTTTCCCAAGTTTCTTCTTCAACTCGGTCACTTTTCTAAAGGATTTTAACCATTGGAACCTTCTTGCTCCTCAGCTTCTTTACTTGTCTGTCAAGTACCTTCACCGGTTGCACAACATAGTTCAAGTCTTCCCGTATTTCCACGGGTCGTTTCTCTAACACATGAGATGGATCCGACATATACTTCTTAAGCATAGACATGTGGAACACATTGTGTATCTTCTCCAACTCTGGAGTCAACTGTAATCGGTATGCTTTGGCCCCAATCCTCTCAAGAATTACAAATGGCCCAATGTAACGTGGGTTAAGTTTCCCTCGGCTTTGAAATCGGATGATTCCTTTCCAAGGTGAAACCTTCAAGAATACCTCATCTCCAGCCTTAAACTCTAAGGCTCTTTGGCACTTATCGACATAGCTCTTCTGTCTATCCTGGGCCGTCTTAAGTCTCTCACGAATCATCTTCACCTTTGATGTGGTGATCTCCACCAATTCAGTACTCTCAAGTTTGGCCATGCCCACCTCATCCCAGCACAAAGGTGTACGACATCTCCTCCCATACAATGCCTCGCATTGAGGCATGCCAATACTTGCCTGATAACTGTTGTTATAGGCAAACTCCACAAGTGCCAAATGGTTGTCCCAACTTCCTTGGAACTCCAAAACACAAGCTCTCAGAATGTCTTCTAAAATCTGAATAACCCTCTTGGACTGTCCGTCCGTCTGCGGATGAAAAGCAGTGCTAAACTTCAACTTTGTTCCCATAGATTCTTGGAACTTCGGCCAAAATCGTGATGTGAATCACGGATCTCTATCGGATACAATGGTTATAGGAACCCCATGTAGCCTCACGATCTCATCCACATACAATTTGGCTAGCCTCTCCAGTGCATAAGTGGTGCTTATAGGTAGGAAATGTGCACTCTTCGTGAACCTATCAACCACAACCCATACGACGTCATAGTTCTTAACCGTCCGTGGAAGTCCCACCACAAAATCCATAGTCACGTGCTCCCATTTCCATTCAGGAATGGAGAGTGGCTGCAATAATCCAGCTGGATGCTGATGTACTGCCTTAACTTGTTGACAAGTAAGGCATCAACTGATGTACTCGGCTATTTCTCTCTTCATGTCAGACCACCAGTAACTTTCCTTTAGACCACGGTACATTTTCGTACCTCCCGGGTGCATAGCATACGCCGATGAATGAGCCTCCTCTAAAATGAAATTTCGGAGCTCATTATCCGATGGTACACACACACTCGGTCACGAAATAATAAGAGACCATCATCTCTCTTCCTGAAATCCTCAACCGGTCCTGCTAGCATCGTCTCTCTCTCTCTCTCTCTCTCTCTCTCTTCAACAAGGCACCATCGCTGGATACCTTCAATTTGGCTCTCAGTGCCCTCAAACTGGTCAGCAATGCCTCAGACGAACTCTTTCAGCTCAAGGCATCCGCTACCACGTTGGTTTTACCGGGTGGTACTCAATAACTAGATGGTAGTCCTTTATTAACTCCATCCATCGTCTCTGTCTCATGTTCAACTCTTTCTGAGTGAACACGTACTTCAAACTCTTGTGGTCAGTGTATATGTGACATGTCTCCCCGTAGAGATAATGTATCCAAATCTTCAGTGCAAATACCACTGCCCCCAACTCTAGATCATGAGTAGGATAATTTACCGCATGCTTCTTCAACTGTCGTGAAGCTTAGTGTAATACTTGAGATTTAATTTAAATGGATTAATAGTACTACTCATACCAACAAGATGCATCTCGTTTTAAGGGAGCTCATCACCCAAGAACTCCAAAGTTAAGCGTGCTTGCACGGGAGTAGTCTTGGGATGGGTGACCCCCTGGGAAGTTTCTCAGGGTGCGCATGAGTGAGGACAAATTGCGCGGAAAAGGCTAGTGGCGGTTTGTGAGGACAGTACTAGAGGTCTAGAGTAACTACCTCGGGGCCTGTGGGGCCGGGGTGTTACAAATGGTATCAGAGCAACCCTGCGACAGTGTGCTGATCCGTTGGATATCGGGCGGGCACTTAGCAGGTGTGGAGTAACTGCATCGGGTCCTGGGGGCCGGGGTGTTACACATAGGCAATCACTCTCCCATCCTGCATCAACACACATCCAAGCCCTTTTTCCGTACCCCACACCTCGGTCAATCTCTTCTTTAGTTCTAGGAACCCCTTCTCACACCAGTCATCCCATATGAACTTAGCTCCTTTTTCCGTACCCCATACCTTGTTTGGGTAATGCAAATATCGGTGCCTCGGTCAATCTCTTCTTTAGTTCTAGGAACCCCTTCTCACACCGGTCATCCCATATGAACTTAGCTCCTTTTCGAGTGAGCTTTGTCAACGGTGATGCAAAAACTGAGAATTTCTCCACGAACTTCCTATAGTATCCTGCCAATCCAAGGAAACTGTGAATTTCCTTCATGTTCTTTGGCCTCTCCCATTCAGTAATGGACTCAATCTTCTTGTTGTCAACTGCAATTCCCGATCCCGAAACTACATGCCCAAGAAAGCCAATCTCCCTTAGCCAAAATTCACACTTGGAAAATTTAGCATAGAGATGCTTCTCCCGTAATGTCTCAAGAACAAATATTAAGTGCTCCTCATGCTCTTCTTCACTCTTGGAGTAAACCAAGATGTTATCTATGAACACAATCACAAACTAATCTAAGTATTTGTGAAATACCTGGTTCATCAAGTCCATGAATGCCGCCGGGGCATTTGTTAGCCCAAACGACATGACTAAGAACTCGAAATGACCATACCTTGTGCGGAAAGCACTCTTGGGTATGTCATCCTCCTTTATCTTCAATTGATGGTACCCCGACCTCAAGTCAATCTTCGAAAACACTGTTGCTCCTCGGAGCTGATCAAACAAGTCATCAATCCTAGGTAAAGGATACCTATTTTTTTATTGTGACCTTGTTTAGTTGACGATAGTCAATACACATTTGAAGCGTCCCATCTTTCTTTTTCACAAATAGAACCAGTACTCCCCACTGGCTCGGCCTAATAAAACTAATATCCAATAGCTCTTACAATTGGGTTTTCAACGCGTTAAGTTCTGTGGGTGCCATTCGTTATGGCGGTATTGTGACACTCCGAAATTTTTTAAATAAAACAAATCATTATTATTAGTCAGATAAAATGTCACGAAAGGGACATTTTAATAATTAAGTGAATCAAATAAAATTTTAACGTCAATGACATTTTTAATCAGATAAAAATATTTCAATAATAAAAGTGACATTTTTATTATGTTGACCGGATAAGACCTTGACTTAAATAACAAAATTATACTTTTTATACAGATGACATGAATAATGAAAGTGACATTTTAGTTCAAAGGTACGAACTAATAAAATATGTACAAGAATGTATTAAATACTACCACACAAAAATAACCATGATAAAAGACTTGACCTTTCAAACATAATATACATATACTTATATATACGCATAATAATAGTAATAATAATACTCCATATTATGAGCTAGTCTCTCATATGAAGTGTAAATTAAGCCACATATGTATAATATAAGGAGTTGAAGTGAAGGATTGGGTTCTTCTTAACTATTCATCTTATCAGCTCGTACAAGGAGTAGTGATACATGCATGTTACAATGCATAGCCACGAGACCAAGCATCAATGTGTAGCAAACCCACATGCATATGTCAAAGATGAAGCCAAAAATACTCGATCATTCTGGCAAGCTAAAACCTCCTTCTATGGGTATAAATAAAGGCATTGGAATGGGTTCTCTTCACACCAAGCTATTAGCTATAGAAGAAGTATATAAGTACTCACCGTCGACGTCGCCAAATTTGCATCTATAAATATTTACGTGTAAAAATCGGTATAAACGAGAGAGGACGGTTCAGAGAGGTTTAAGAATACTTCCCAATAAATTCCAGACCGATTCGTAGTCACTGGAGCTTCTTAGACGTCGCCGGAGCTGCAAGCCTTGGAAACGGGTCTTCAGAAAAGACACGATTTGGCCATAGTTAGGGGTGGCAGAGCTTCTCCTCGATGTCAGGATCATTTTGCAACTTGAATCGTCGAAATCCGTTACCTGTAAGTCAAGTTATAGCTCGCCGAAGTTTTCTAATTTCCGGCGAAGTCGCCGGAATCACGACCTGGAAAAGATGACCCAGTTGTCTGGGTCAGAACTTTTGGGCCGGGTCAGTTTAATGGGCCAGTTCGGCCCAGTTTCGATAAAAAATAAAAATAAAATAGTAAATCAAATAAATAAAATCTGAAAAAATATAAATTAAATACCTAGTATAAATATACATATTTGGACCAATCAGAATTGAAAGATGATATTTTTAGCTATTTTTAATTGTAATTGGGCCAAGTTGTACACATTTAGCAAAATATTAACTAAATAACGAAAATAATTATGAAAAAAATATTGGAGTAAACTAGATTAAATATATGAATAACTAGGACATTTGGGACCATTTATAATAAATAAAATATATGATTAGTATATTTAATTGTAATTAAAGCAGTTAATAGATATATGAAATTAAATGAATAAATAAGGGAAATAATTCTAAAATAAATATATGGACAACCTAAGTCAAATATAGACCCAAAATATAGTTATGAACGGTTATAAATTTATAAAATCGATTCTTAAGCTATTTAATTTAATTGGACCATATAAAACTAGTTAAGTAATTAGATAAGGAAATTTTGATATTAATGGTGAAATAAATAAATCACTAAGATTGAAAATAATATTCTGGACTAAAAATGATGTTTGGAATAAAATAAGGAAAAGAAAATAAAGTTGGTTTAGCTAGCATAAATGAATGACTATATTTGGACTTAATAAATAAATTATTGAATTAGTGGACTAATTAAATTAGTTTGATTAAATTAATAATTATTATGCTTGATTACTATTGATTCGAATTTCATATAAGTTGTTAAACTATTTGAACTTATAAAAAATTAGTTGATTAATATAAATAAATAATAAATAAATTAATTAAGTAATGGGTGCTTAATAATTTAGTTAATTGACTTTATTGGACTAGTTTTACTAAATCAATTAGTTTAATGGATAAATTAGTTAAATTATGGACTTGGTAATATTGTCGGACTTTATAGTAAAAATAGAATTTGGTTATTGGCCTTAATTGAATTGGATTAATGTATTTAGCTATATTGATATAATTAAACTTATTTAGTTGATGAAGTTAGTTCAATTAAATTAGTTAATCAAATAAAAAATGTGGAGGGTTGGATTAGTTAATGTAATTAGGTTAGTTAGTATAAATAAACTATTGAGCTAATTAAAGTTGTTTTTGAGATTAGATTATCATTAATGATTATTATTTTGAATTATTGCTTACGCTAAATTATTATTAAAAGATTTATTAAATAAACTATATAAGTTATGAAAACTGAATTTCGGACTGAAATTGATTATTTAATTCGAAATACAAAAATTATTATGTAATTAATTTAATTAGACTAGTTAACTAATCAACCAAATAAATTAAAGTAAATTATGGAGGGGATTAGTATGGTCAAAGAAAATAATAAGGTTGGACTGAAAATTAACATTTTAAATAAGGTTTATGAATCTAACCTAATAATTAAAAGTGGGATAGATAGGAAATAACAAAAATAATAGAATAGTTATTGAGTTTGAATTTTGATATATAATAGAAGGAGAATTCAAGTGAAGACCAAGTTAGAGATTTTATTAAGAGGATTAGGAGCATCAGAACTTAAAGTAAATTTCTCTGTCAATCCAAAATTGTTTCCTCATATTATATGCTTATTATGCATTATGTGATTAAGTGTGAATTTTGAATTATGTGTATGTGATTTTGAGGAGATATTAGATCTATGGTATTTCAGAAGTGCAAACTAAGTACTTTTGGGTATTAAATATTTTTAAATACTTTTGAGACTATTTAGAGGGATTGAGAAATATTTTTGGAAGTATATCTAAAGTCAAGATAAAATTTACGTTTTCATAAGAGGTGAGCACCCGAGAGAAATCTGTGGTGTCGGTTTTCCACATCCGGATAAATGTGGAGGATGCTACAACTAAGAAGTACAATTTGACTTTGAAGTGACATTTGGATCTATGATCCCTTTTAAGAAGAAGTTGTAGGGCTTGGAATTTTAAGAATTTTAAAGGTGGGGTAGTTGGTAGACTGAGTCCCGGCTACTCGTTACGACTTACTACTCGGAGGGCTTGGAATCCCTTTTAGGGGGTGTGCACACTTAAGGTAGTCGTTTCGTTTCCATTAGCAGTTGTGGTACCGGCAAAAGTCCTAGGGTGGCCGTACATAATAACGTAGCCACCAGGCTCAACCAGAGTGTTGAGCACCGCCCTTCTAAATTTCTAGGAAGATAGAGAAGAAGTGAATTTTGAGAAATTCTAAGAGAAGAGTTACTATAGTATTTTCGAAGAAGTGATTTTGAGAAAAAAAATCAAAGTGAAAAAAAAATTGGTGGAGTGTGTCATTTTTATAGTATTATATATAAAAAAAATATTTTTTGCCAAACCTGATTATTTTACGGGGTTGGGTAGTACTTACTTAGCTCTAAAGCTAATTTTTGTTTTCTTTTATTTGTTTTGTTTTATGCACTTTATTTGTGCAGGTAATGATGACTATGTTGACTGATGATTGCACGCGTCCGAGAGCGGTTAAGAGATGCCTTAGTAAAACCTAGACATGAATGAACATTTTAGTTATGTTGAACATTTGTTTCTTCATATTACAATTAATTATGACTATGTTGTTTTAATTGCCTGTGCATCCGGTTAAGAGATGACCGGATGTGGAGGTAACACCCGTTTCCCTATTTAAATGATTTCCGCTGCAAGATTTTTATCAATTTCGAGTAAATAAAGCAAGTTTAGTATCAATAAATTATTATTTCAAGTATTATTTTTGGACGGGAAATTGGGGGTGTTACAAATTGGTATCAGAGACCTTAAGTTTTCCAAAGGGATTAGGACACGAGGTAATAGGTCGTAGGGAGAAATTCTGTCACAAAGACGACAACAGTCTAAGCTGGTTGGTGCATAATTGAGCCTTTGCGCTCGTCCAACTAACTGAGAATTTCTCCTTGTGCTGAAACTTCGTTGTTCAAAATCTTTGACGAAAACTATGGTTTTGAAGTGGGGATTTTCAAAATGTTTTTCGTAAAAACTAGGAGAATGAACATACTAGGAAAAAGGGCCTTTCTAGGAACACGGCGAGGAGGAGAAACCTTTGCGATATTATTGACTTATGAAATGCATGAGATTCGTGCCTATGTGAAGTATGTGATACACTGTATGTGCTATCTGTTATAAGAATTTGAAGTTAGTAAAGAATTTGTATGATGTAGAAGTCTTATGTATGCCTTAGTACTTAGTATTGGTTTTCTTTAATAAGAATCATGCCGCCAAGAAGAAACCCCCTTACAACCCCAACCATTGAGGAGTTGGCCTAAACTATTCAACAAATGGCACGACATATCGGAGCGGCTCAACCCCAGAACAATGGGATTGACTACGCTACAAGGGTAGCCGGGTGTAACCCCCCGAAATATCTGGGCGAGGAGGACCACCTTATCCTGGAGGACTGGGTTCGTACCTTTGACAAACTCTTTGACTCCCTCAACTGCCCGTGGGAGCAACGAGTAAATATTGCGGTGTATTACCTACACCAAGAAGCTGACCACTGGTGGGCCGCCAATGGACCAACACTTCTCGAACAACCGGGCTTTTGCTGGGAGGACTTCAAAGTAGCACTACGTGACCGCTTCTACCCCGATCACGTGAAAGAGGCAAATTATGATGAATTCGTTAATTTCAAGCAAGGTGACTTGACTATTCAGGAGTACCACACGAAGTTCGTCCAATTGGCTCGTTTCGCCAAAGACCCGGTGTCAACCGAGGGCATATGACACGCAGATTTGTTAACGGGCTTAACTACGGTGCCCAAGAGTTTGTGACTGTAGCAGAGCCACGAAATCTGAACGAGGCATATAGGAATGCTGGTAAGTACTACATGGTACACCAGAAGGAGAGGGAGGCACATAAGAGGGATCGAAAGAATGCTGAGGTGGAGCAGCAGCACAAGAAGGCCAGAACTGACCGCCCTGAGCCCCGACAAAATAATCAAGGCGGGAGAATATTCCAAGGCCAGGATCAGGGGAGAAACCAGCCTAACCAGACATGGTATTACAAGTGCAAACTCTGCCCGAACAACCACCCTGGAGCAGATTGTGCAGATAATCCGGTGAAGTGCTACAACTGCAACCTCATGGGGCATAGGGCATATGAGTGCCGGAAGGAGAAGAGGCCCCAAACCCAGGGCCAAAACCAAAGGGTGCACAATGAGGGGAATGGCCAAGCCGGGGGTGGGGGTAATCACGTTAACAGTAACCGTGGTAACCCCGGCAACCGTCTAGCGGAAGGCAACCGTAACCAGGGCCAGGGAGGGCAGAACAATAACCAAGGCCGAATCTATGTCATGAACCAAGCTCAGGAAAATGCCAACGACGTGGTGTCAGGTACATTCCTTGTAAATTCCACACCTGCTCATGTACTGTTTGATTCAGGTGCATCCCACAGTTTTATATCCTCCAAACTTGTGGAAAAGTTAAAGTTAGAACCTACCGCTACACTCAATCTTAATGTAAAAACAACATCTAATAAAGTTGTAGCTTGCGGGAGTGTTTTCTCCAATGTTTCTATAGTCATATCTGATATCGAACTACCCGGAGATCTAATCCAATTTGACTTGGAGGATATCGACGTGGTGTTGGGAATGGACTGGCTAGGAAAATATAAGGCGATGATTCTTTGTGATGAACAAAAGGTGGTCTTGAGAGGACCCCACAAGAAGCGTGTATCCTACATAATGGTTACATCTCAGCCAGGCGTGAAGCTGGCAACCATGCAACAAGTCAAACGATACGTCCGGAAGGGCTATGAAGTTTACTTATGCATGATCCAAGACTTAACATTGGAAGAGCCGACCATTGACCAAATCCATGTGGTCAATGAATTTCCGGATGTATTTCCGGAAGAAATTCCAGGGATGCCGCCGGAGAGGGAAGTCGAGTTTTCAATTGATCTGGTGTCGGGAACCGCACCCATTTCGAAGGCACCATACCGAATGGCACCAAAAGAAATGCAAGAGCTGAAGGAACAACTCGAAGAACTGTTGGAGAAGGGATACATCACACCAAGTGTCTCACCTTGGGGCACTCCGGTCTTGTTTGTAAAGAAGAAGGATGGGAGCTTGAGACTATGCATCGATTATAGGGAGTTGAACAAAGCAACCGTCAAAAACAAATATATGTTGCCTCGCATTGATGACCTCTTTGATCAACTGAAGGGGGCTAGCACGTTCTCCAAAGTTGATCTGAGATCTGGGTACCATCAAGTGAGGATTGCTGAGAAAGACACTTCGAAGACGGCTTTTCGAACGAGGTACGAACACTATGAGTTCACTGTGATGCCGTTCGGCCTAACAAATGCGCCTGCGGTATTTATGGACCTCATAAACCATGTGTTCTGACCCTACCTCGACTTGTTTACTATTGTATTCATCGACGACATCCTGGTGTACTCTAAGACACCAAAAGAGCACGAAGAACATTTGAGGACAACACTTCAAACTTTGAGAGAGAATCAGCTCTATGCCAAGCTCTCAAAGTGTGAATTCTGGAAGGACTGGGTAGAATTCTTGGGCCACATCATCACTCAAGAAGGTGTATCCGTTGATCCATCAAAGATCAAAGCAGTGATAGACTGGCCGACACCTACAACCGTGACGGAGGTCCAGAGCTTTCTAGGCTTGGCAGGCTATGATCGCATATTCGTGAAGGATTTCTCAAAGATAGCAAAACTTTTGACTAACCTCACGAAGAAGACCACGAAATTCATATGGGGTGAGGAATGAAAGAAGGCTTTCCAGGAGCTTAAGAAAAGATTAACAACCGCACCTATCTTAACCCTACCATCCAGTACTGAGGGGTTCGAGGTTTACACCGATGCTTGCCTAAAAGGGTTGGGTTGTGTATTGATGCAAAATGGCAAAGTGGTGGCCTATGCATCAAGACAACTGAAGACCCATGAGGTCAACTACCCGACCCATGACTTGGAACTGGCAGCGGTTATCTTCGCTTTAAAACTATGGAGGCACTATCTATATGGGGTACAATGTAAAATTTACATCGATCACAAGAGCCTAAAGTACATCTTCACCCAAAAGGAGCGTAACATGAGACAAAGACGTTGGCTAGAACTCGTCAAGGACTACGACTTGGAGATTCAGTACCATGAAGGGAAAGCAAACGTAGTTGTCGATGCGTTAAGCCGAAAATCAACCCACTGCTACAGAGCAACATGGATACTACCTGATGAGCTGTATCGGGACTTCCCAAAACTAGACATGGAGGTACGGGATTTCAGAGAAGTAGATCGGGAAACGCAGTTACTCACCATAACCGTTACCCCATCTATTTTCGATGAAATTAGAGCAGGGCAGCCTGGAGATATAAAGTTAGACAGAATCCGAGCAGGTATGACGAATGGCGTAAACGGACCATTTGAACTGCACGAAGATGGTAGCATTCGACACAAAGGAAGGTGGTGTATCCCGATGAAATGTGAAGAGATTAAGAAGAAAATCATGGAGGAGGGGCACAACACGCCTTACTCGGTACACCCTGGAGGCGACAAACTCTACAAAGATCTCAAAAAGAATTTTTGGTGGCCGAAGATGAAGAAAGAGGTAGCTGAATTCGCAGCTCGATGCTTGAACTGCCAGAAGGTGAAAGACGAACGTTGCAAGCCCAAGGGACTCGTGCAACCTTTGGAGGTGCCAAAATGGAAATGGGATTCTATATCCATGGACTTTGTTGGGGGCTTACCCCTAACGAAGTCTGTAAAAGACAAAGTTTGGGTTATAGTTGATCGGTTAACAAAGATCGCTCGCTTTATCCCGATGAACGAGACCTGAAGCATGGAGAAGTTAGCTCAAGCTTACATCAAACATGTAGTTAAATACCATGGAGTTCCACGAGATATTGTTTCTGACCGTGATTCTAGATTCATATCTCAATTCTGAAAGGAATTGCAAGCTGCTATGGGGACGAAACTAAAGCTGAGTACAGCTTTTCACCCAACCACAGATGGACAAACTGAGCGAACAATCCAAACACTCGAGGACATGCTGAGAGCATGTATGCTAGATCTACAAGGGTCATGGGACGAACACCTAGACTTAATAGAATTTTCGTACAACAATAGCTATCACGCGAGTATCAAGATGGCCCCATATTAAGCTTTATACGGTCAAAAGTGTAGAAGTCCACTATGCTGGAGCGACTTGACAGACAAGGTGGTGCTAGGACCAGAGTACCTACATGACACCATAGAGAAGGTGAAACTGGTTCAAGCCAAGATGAAAGCTGCACAAGATCGTCAGAAGTCTTATGCAGATTTGGGGAGGAAACTAGCTGAGTTCGAAGTGGGAGAAAAAGTCCTACTCAAAATCTCCCCGACGAAGGGAGTAATGAGATTCGGAAGGAAAGGAA
Source organism: Cuscuta europaea (assembly GCA_945859875.1). Taxonomy (NCBI): domain Eukaryota; kingdom Viridiplantae; phylum Streptophyta; class Magnoliopsida; order Solanales; family Convolvulaceae; genus Cuscuta; species Cuscuta europaea. Next base: position 10,003,567 of record CAMAPE010000080.1, on the reverse strand, counting down.
AGCTAAGCTCGAGGTTCACCGGCCCGTATGATATCCTCGAGCGAGTGTGAAGATTGACATACCATTTAGCTTTACCCATGGAGTTGGCTAAGGTAAGACACACCTTAATCCTCTCGATGGTAAGTATAATAGTGTTGGTCCCGGATAGGGTAAAAGTCTAGGGGGGGGGGGGGGGGTGAATAGACTTTTAAATCTTTTTCGACTTTTGAAAGTTTTCCCTCTAAGAGAGTTAATCTATAAACTTTTGAGAGATTTATAGATGCACAACGGAAGTCTTTACCCTTTATGTAATGAGTGTTTATCCACTTTCTAACTTGGAGAGTGTTTGGCTTAGAATGCTAGCAGTTGGCTTAGCAGGTGGCTAAGAGCAGGGAACTGCTGAGGCAACTGATCAAGAAATGCAGAGTGTATGATGAAGGTAGGGATAGTTGTTTGATGAGTATGGTGAGGCCTTTTGGTAAGTATGCTTAAATGAAGGGAGACTAGCTTTTTGCTGAAGCAGTGGACTCGGCAGTTGGATGAATATGAGGGAACTGATGAGGCACCTGCTTGGATCAAAAGCTTATTGGGTTAAGCAAACTTCTTGATGAGGTAGTGACAATCTGGTGATGTTTGAGATGTTGACACGAAACAAGTATATACGAGCAGAGGGCTCAGCAGTTGGGTGGACTCCAGGGAACTGCTGAGGCACCTGCTGTACTTAGAAGGTGAATTTCAGAGAACTCAAAGAGTGATCCTTTTAAGTGGTGTTGGTGCACGTTGAAGGTGTGAATCTGGTCTCAAAGAAAGTGAGTAATTGAGCAGTAGGATAAGCAGTTAGGTCAATTAAGACAATTGCTTAGGATGTTGCCGGCAAACTACAATCTTTATGTGAGAAGTGTTGGGTGTGTGCTTTGTTGATTGAAGTGAATTCAACACACGATATATCCTGGTTCAGAGGTGGTGTAATCCTCCTACGTCCAGTCCCACCCTCTTTCAGATGGATTTCACTAAAGTATTAAGCCCAATACACTTAGTGCCAATCTAGCCTTTACAACACTTAGGCCTAGTTTGAAGGTTTTTCACGATGAGTATAGCACCACTCAAAGTTACTCAGTCCTTAGACTTTTCTCTAATGAACCAGTGGGGATCAAAAGGTACTCTATCTATCTACTTACACTGTAGGATCCGAACAACTGTTCTCCTAAGTGTTTACAACAGTATGTGATTTGTTACAAGAAAGTTCTAACCTCCAACTAGGAACTAAACTTCTATGATTTAGCAATGAAAAGCTTTGTAAACTGGAATTTTAGTGAAGCATGAGTCCAAGCAGAGAGTAAAGTTTAGAATAGCACTTTCTCTTTTGCTAGATATCTCGTGAATAATCGTGATAGAAATTATCTATTTGGATGCTCAAAAGCTTGGTTAGAAACTTTCGTTTCAGTCTATATTTATAGGCATCTCCTTTGAATTAATCTCATCCGTTGGTTAGGATGGATTCATCTTTGACGTTGAAATTCTGACAAGGACAAATTGTACATTCGTCTTCTTGTGCTGGATCTTTAATTCGGGCTGATGTATTTGTCTTGAATAATTCACCCGCTGAAGTTTCTCTTCAAGAAACAGTTTCATGTGTGCGTCCCATGCCGCGGCCCCCAGTACTTGATTCGGTATTAAATATCTGTCAAGTTTTGTCTTCAATCATCCATTTGATATTACGAGCTTCGTGACATATGAGTAATTTTTGAGTCAAATAGTATTTGCCGGTAGGATTCAAATATCCTATTAAGGTAAAGAAATTTTACCTTATTGCATTTTTATTTTTCCGGTGATATTTCTTAGACTCAAAAACTGTACATTTAATTTGTCACGTTAATACTAGAATAAATTGAGATACAATGTACATGTGCTAAGTATAGTGGCATCATCAAAATCTTATCAAAATTGGGTACTAACAATTTCCCCCTTTTTGATGATGCCAAAACTATACAACATAAGTAACAAACATTTTTATTAATTTTCTTTGAAGTTTTGTACATTGTTCTAATTTCTAGAGTACAATAGTTTATAGTCAGTTTCGGACTATAAGATCTAGCCTACTCTTGCTTGTCTTCTTCTTGTTTCTTCTTGGCTTCTTCCTTGGCTTTGGCCTCTTCTGCTTTTCTTCTTCTGATTTCAGCTTCTTCTTTGTAGAGTTGATTCTTCCTTTTTGTTTCTGCTCCTTTCTGTGCTGCTAATGATCTTTTGGAGGAGGGACCTGCTTGTGTTGACTTTTCCCCCTTTTTGGCAGCAGCAGGGGTCTTAATGTTTTGAAGGAGATCTTGTAGTTCAGGGTCCAAAGCAACTTGTTAGTCCCTGTTTCTGTAACAGCAATGAATAATCGATCTAACAAGGAAGATTAAACGTAAAGATGAACACAGAATGAATCACCGTAAAACCTTCTTTGATAAACCGTGGACACGTACAACAGAATGATATGCGTAAGGCTATGAATAATAAGTACGACGTTCCACCTATTCCTAAACCTCGCCTCCCTTTTTATAGGCGAGGTTTAGGTTAGGCGTACCAGGCTTTTAGCCTGTTTTTATGGGCCTAACACTTGGCCTGATTTCTATCTAATTCATGCACTAATTAAATACAAGGATTAAATATAAAGCTAATCTATGACCAACTTGATTCACAATTAAATATCTCCAACAATCTCCCCCTTTGTGATCAAGTGCCATTCTCTTATTGCTTCTGAGACTTGAAGTAGTGCTTCCTCATACCAAGTGCATGTTCATACTGCCTCAGCACATTTCTCTTTTCGAGGCGATCGTCAATGGCCTTTAAAATTGTCTCTACAGTAGAGTGTTCCTTTTGAACATAAGACGATGCCTCTTGAAGATTTTCCTCTAGCTTTGCCTTCATCTTTAGAATCTGCTCTTTGATTATCTTCAGTGTTCCGTCACAGTACTTCTCAATTTCACTGACTACCATCAAACGTTTTTCGTTCTTGTGGTTCAGATAGGTGACTGCTGGCGGTGTGAAGAAGATGTGGTAGGCTGGGAAATCTTCATGTTCTGGACCATACAATCTTGGCTTTGTCAGATTTGTCTTCTTCAGATTGCACTCAATAGCCATCTGTAGGTCATGTGAAGAGTGTACTCGGATTTGTCTAAGCATGAATCTCTTGATAGCTGCGAGGCCTTCGCTGTATATTATGCTCTGCCTGACTGGAAGGTATCTGTAGGCCATGAACATTTGGTAGATGTCATCCGGTTTCAGCATGATGAAGTCGTTCTCTTGACAAGTAAATTCGCTCCCATCGGTGCGTTGAAGTCTGTAAGTGTAGAATGTTACTCCATGATAGTCTTCAGCCTTCACTTGCAGAATTTGATGAATCGGGAGAATATTCAACTTCAGATCTTGTTCCATCAGTTCTCTCTGTGTACCGGTTGACCTTTGTAGCAACATATGCAGATGACCTCCAGCCTGCTTTCCTTTTAAGTGAGTAAGGCCTCTTAGCTTCAGTTCATTCAGTGGCTTGATTCTGTCTGGTCTACGCCAGATATGCTCTCTGATTTCTTCTTGGAAGGGGGCTTTGATGCGAACATTATCCCAGGGTTTCTCTGTCTTGGGAAGTCTTCCCGCTGTTTGTCTTACAACCGATTCAAGAGTCTTCTGGGATTCTTTGTAATTCTCCCCTTCCTTGCGTTCATCGTCCTCGAGCCTTATAATATCTTCAGAGCATTTGTTGATTAGCTCTCGTAGCCACCAGTTTCTTTGCATGTCCTCTTGTTCGGCTTCTACCCGAAGATCATCCCATTCTGTCCATTTTCTTGGCCATTTGTCATATATCACCGCCTCTTCCAGTGCATCATGGATGTCTTTGCCTGGGGAAATATATGGAATTCTTTGTTCAGGCGGTGATTGTTCCTGTGTAGCACTACCGGGTTCACTAGGATTGCCCGTTGACATCAGCTTAGAACTGGGTTCCAACTGATGGCCTGATGGAGAAGATGTACCAGTGGTAACATCATCAGGACTTCCATCCCCTCCTCGGTTGGTATCTCTGGGAGATACGCCTCGGGATGTTATTTCTAGCTCGACCATGCTAGATAGTTTGGCTGTGGATGGTGGCTGATGGTTTGTTGAGGTTTCATGTTGAATTGGTTGTGGAGTTTGGCTTGGGAGAGCAGTTTGCTCAAGTGACTGAGGTCGCTTGTTCTCCCCCTCATGAGGATCCGAATCATCGGGGTCCTCGTGGGAACGTTTGCGACCACGAAGACTCTCCTTGCAAGTGCTCTTGGTTTCGGGTGTAGAAAGAAGGGCTTCAAGTATGGCTTGCTGATGAAGAGTGAGGTTGTCTTCTGGGGTATTTAAGAGGTTGTTCAGCAAAGCCGAAGCTAGTGTGTCAAAGGATAGTGAGGAGAGATCGATGGAGGGTGTGGTCGGGTGTGGGGAGAATACTGGTTCTGTATCCTGGGTTCCCCGAGAAATAGAGGGAATGGGAATTTGGTTTATGGATTGGTGGGATAGAGGGGTGGAGGATATGGGTTGTGTATGGGAGATGAACTGTTCAGGGGAAGGTTGGGGTGGTGTTTGTTCAGACCGAACCGCTTGGGTGGTCCTAAATTCCTGTGCTAGAGCGGTCATTGCATCTTGCACCCATGGCTTAATGGTGGAATCCAGGAAGCGATTCAGTATAACGTTTACGTCTTCAAAGGTAGGGTGACCAGTTACGGGGGTTGTAACTGTTGACACAGCATCAGTGAAGATTGCTGATGTGTGGCCTGCATGTAATGATGGAATCATTATGGGCGTAGCAGGGCTTCCATCCGTCATAGCTTGCGCTCTGGTTGTTGCGTTCAGGGTGAGTGCACCTGTATGTGAAGTGAATAGTGTAGGTGTCCTAGAAAATGAAGAAAATGTGGGGAATGTGACACCTAGACTCGATGTGTGAGAAGAAGGGGTTTTGACCTCGGGAGATAGGTCAATTGTATGCTCAACTGATTCAGAAGGAACCAGCGAGGGGGTTGAGTCCCGTTCTTTTGAAACAATAGCCTTTTGAGAGGCTATCGAGTGGCTGGGAGAGGGCTGTGCATGCGCAGTTGAGCCAGATGCTGCGACTTCTACTCGGGAACCGAAAAGATCGGCTCCTGTGCTTAGGGATTCGGCTCGACTTATCTGTATAAAGGAGTCGCAGCCCGCGAAGATGTGCTCGTCTGCCTTATCAAACAGGCTCTTTTTGGCTCAGGGCTGGGGCTTGGCCTTGGCAGCCTTGTCATTCTTGATCTTTGCCCTGGTCTCTCGGATGACGACTTCTTCCGAGTTGATTGATGCCTTAATGGAATGATCTGCCTCGTCGTAATCATCCTTGGAGAAATTAGTCTCGCTCGGATCAGCTCTTGGTTTAGCCTTTTCTTTTATAGTGAAGACTTGAGGTCTGCCAGCTATGATTGGTGCTGCGTCTTCAGCAGTAATTCTTCTCTTCTTCGGAGATTCGACGGGCAACTTCCCTTTTCTGATCAGGGCATATGTGAGCTCCACATCATCACTATCGTTGTCATCATCGTCATCATCCGAGCCAGATTCTCCGCTCTCCGTGCCCACGCTCTCGGAAGCCTCGTCGTCAGTGTTTGTTTGGGCTTCACTTGACGATTCATTGGTCGTTTCCTCAACGTCTTTTTCGGTGCCCTCAGCCGCCTGACTCGTCTCAAGAGAGTCGTCAGACTTTCCTTCATTGGGCAAACCGGCCACTGGTTTCTGTGGCTTTTGGGCTCTCTTAGGACCCTTACTCACACTCGGCTTTGTCCCTTGGGTAGGTCCAGCTGGGTTTTGCTGAACCATAGGGACGGTCTTCTCTGTGGCTTCCTTGTACTGCTGAACAGCTGGATTTTAAGGCCTTACAAGGTTGAGCAGAAACCCAGGGATCCGCAGACCGTAGGTCGGGTTCTTGTCCGCTTTAAAGTATTGCAGCTTTGGTGCTGTGAAGTGAGGATCTGTACTGCGTCTTGGTATGGAGGCGTGCTCTGCCATGCAGTCGTTGATGATCAGTCCAAGCCACCTTGCATATGGGATGGTACCTGGCCTATTCTTTTCTTTGGCCTTGACCAGGTCCATTAGCTCTGAGAAGAAGAGCTGTGCCATGTCGTAGTTCTTGTTGAAGGCGATGCCATGGAAGATAAGCAGGATCTGCTTGTTGCACTTGTCGAATCCGGCATGCTTCGGCGACAGGCACTTATTCACTAGCCCGAAGAGATTCTTCCACGGGTGACGGAGATATGCACCGTTGAAGTTTGACAGTTGTGGCAGTAGTGATGTGTAGCCAAGGGATGCCACGTCTTTGAGTAGATCTTGGATGGATGGCAGTGCATCGTACTCATCATGGATTGGCAGCGATAGAGTAGCCCGTAGAGTAGATGGTGTAAGGATCACCCGCATGCCGTTTAGCTTAGTCTTGATTTTGGAGCGATCCTTCACTGATTCAGTATGCATGTGCCCCCAGAACTGTTGTAGGTATATCTCTGGCACCGGTTTTGAGTTGTGAAGTGCAGGCCAGAGATAGTGACCCTTCATGATGGCTGGAACGATCGGGTTCTGGCATTTGAAGACTGCAAGGTCTAGCTGGAAGTTATTGTCCAGCACCTTGATCCATTTTTCTTGAGAGTAGATGGCATCATCAATCTGTGCTTTTGTGTTTCCTGCCATTTTAAACTGTAGAAGCATGGGGTCAGCACATGAAGTTCAACTGTTTGATTTGATTTTGAAAGAATTTGATTTGCAGTTTTCAGTTTATGCAGGTGGAATTTTGAAAAAAAATTGTCCAAGTTCAAATCTCGAGATCTGAATCTCGAGATCAAGATGTCGAGATGCAGATCTCGAGATCTTGATTTCGAGATTAAAATCTTGAGATCAAGATGTCGAGATGCAGATCTCGAGATCTTGATTTCGAGATTCAAATCTCGAGATCAAGATGTCAGGATGCAGATCTCGAGATCTTGATTTCGAGATTCAAATCTCGAGATCAAGATGTCGAGATGCAGATCTCGAGATCTTGATTTCGAGATTCAAATCTCGAGATCAAGATGTCGAGATGCCCATCTCGAGATCTTGATTTCGAGAAGATGAATCGACGATCTCGAGATCTTGAAAACCAACATCTCGAAATCGTGATTTCGAAGCGAAGAATCCACCTGCAAAGACAACGATATAACAAACAATAATAGGCGATTTCGACCTAAAGTTTAACAAAAACCTTTTTATGTTGATTTTGAGAACAAAACTATTGAGATGCCAATCTCGAGATCATTTGTTTTCGAACGCAGTTGAAGATATTGATTTCGAATTCGAGTGATGAGAAGATTTTTCGTTTGAGGCGTCGTTATTGAACTCGAAATCGATGGAAATCTACCTTAGTGATTGCGAAAGTAAATCGGAGAAGGAGAAGTTTTTCGAAAACACGTTTTTGAGAAGAAGAAGAACAGTCGGAGAGCTCTGCCTTTGCGAAAAGTTTAGAATAGAAAGGGAAGGGCTTTTTCGAGGTTTATATACGCGAGAGAAAAAAAAATATGGACCTCCTCCGTATGTGTTGAGCCCGAATGATTGGGCTGGCACACAATGCCCTTTTAACAGATTTTCGATGTCCAAACAGTAAAAAAAATAGAGAGCTCCCCCTTAATCAGTGAAAAATAGCTCCCCCTCAAACAGTGAAAATTTTCTCCCCCTAAAAAAATGCAATGAAAAATATGTACAAATGCAACGCACACACACTATTTTTTGTTCTTTTTGATTTTTTCACACATACTCAACACATGCAACACACGCACACTCTTTTTTGTTATTTTTGATTTTTCACACACACGCAACACATGCAACACACACACACTATTTTTTGTTATTTTTCTGGTTTTCTCCCCCTCAACACATGCTACGCACACACACTATTTACAAGTCCCCCACACACACACACACTTTTCAGATCAGTGGAGACAAAAGTTAAACGGGCTCGAGGTTCAACATGCCCAACTTGGAGACCAGGAACTGGGATCTTTTTTCATCCAATGCCTTAGTGAACAAGTCAGCCAGTTGAAGCTCTGAGTTTACAAAATACATGTCAATGTCTCCTTTCTCCACGTGATCCTTGATGAAATGATAGCGCAGGTCGATGTGTTTGGTGCGGGAGTGATGAACCGGGTTGCTGGTGATGGCGATGGCGCTCTGTGAGTCACTGTAGATCGGGATATGGCGGAGAGTGTAACCGTAGTCCTTTAGCTGGGTCTTCATCCATAATATTTGTGAACAACAGCTAGCAGCCGCGACGTATTCTGCCTCGGCCGTAGATGTTGACACACATTTCTGTTTCTTGGAAGACCAGCAGACTAACTTATCTCCCAAGAATTGGACGGCTCCCGATGTGCTTTTGCGGTCCATCCGGCAACCAGCAAAGTCAGCATCCGAGTATCCGACTAGGTCAAAACCTGAGTGCTTGGGATACCAAAGGCCTAGATTCACAGTGCCTTTGAGGTATCTCAGAATTCTTCGAACAGTGGTCAGATGGGATTCCTTCGGATTTGCCTGAAAGCGTGCACATAAGTATGTGGAGAAGACAATGTCAGGCCTGCTTGACGTGAGATATAGCAAAGATCCAATGATGGCCCTGTAGTTTGTAGCATCAATTGGCTTCCCGGAGGGGTCTGAGTCCAGTTTGTTGTTTGGGGACATGGGGGTCGTCATGGAAGATTTGCCATCAATGTTGAATCTCTTAAGCATTTCCAGAATATACTTGGATTGATTGATGAAAATGTCGTCAGAGAGTTGTCTTACTTGCAGGCCTAGGAAGAAATTCAGTTCGCCCAACATGCTCATCTCGAACTTGGTTTTCATCAGTTTCTCAAAGTGTTTGCACAGGCGTGGATTTGAGGAGGCGAAGATAATGTCATCAACATAGATCTGAATCAGGATGATGTCAGACTTCTGTCGTTTGATGAAAAGTGTGGTATTAATCTTCCCTTTTGAGAAACCTGAGTCAACCAGAAATTCTGTTAATGCATCGTACCAACCTCTTGGTGCCTGTTTCAACCCATACAGAGCTTTCTTTAGCTTGTACACATGGTCGGGATATCTGGGATCTACAAATCCTTCGGGCTGAGCGACATAGACTTCTTCTTCCAAGACTCCATTTAGAAAGGCAGTCTTGACGTCCATTTGAAAGACGGTAAAGTTCTTGTGGGCCGCGTACGCAAGAAAAAGGCGGATTGCTTCAATTCTTGCTACGGGTGCAAATGTTTCATCATAGTCTATGCCCTCTTGCTGATTGTATCCTTTAGCGACCAGTCGTGCCTTGTTCCGTATCACTATGCCTTCTTCGTCCTTCTTGTTCTTGAACACCCATTTAGTGCCAATGATGGTTTTCTGAGGGGGTTTAGGCACGAGTGTCCACACGTCTAGTCTGTCAAACTGATTGAGCTCATCTTGCATGGCAATCACCCAATCTGGATCAGCGAGTGCCTCTGAGACTTTGGACGGTTCATTCTTGCTTAGAAAGCATGCATAGTGACATTCATTTGTTGTTGTTGATCTTGTTCGCACACCTTGACTTGGATCACCTATTATCTGTGCGACAGGATGTGCTCTCGTCCACTTCCTCTCATGAGCTAGAGGAGTTGGAGTAATTATTGGTTGATCTGAGTCCTGATATGAGGTTGAAGGCTCTGTGGCAGCTGTGGTGTGAAGTGGAGATGATTCCGGACTTATAGCAAAGCCGTGATCATCCACACCTGTGGGATTGGGTTGAGGGGTTGAGGGTGTGGATGGTACATCATCTGGTCCTGTTAGGAGCGGAATCTCTGCTGTTGGAGTTGATGTTGACTCTGGAGTGTATGCAGGAGGTGGAGGTTGTGAGTTCTCGTAAAAGTTTCTGAAGAGAGAGTCGAGAATCACATCGTCGTGTTCGGTGTTTGGTTCAGCTTTATCAGAAGCTACTTGTACAGAAGTGGATGGATCGGTCTGGAGATGTTCAATAGCAAAGTCTGCCATTTCATAGAATGTAACATTTACACTCTCGATAACAGTCCACTTGTCTCTGAGATAGACTCTGTAAGCTTTGGATTGCAGTGAGTAGCCAATGAACACGCCTTCCCTGGCTTTGGGATCCAGCTTACTTCTCTCTGTCCGATCATTGAGTATGAAGCACTTGCAGCCAAAAACCTTGAGGAAAGAAATATCAGGAGTTTTGTTGAATAGGATCTCATATGGAGTCTTGTCGAAGCACTTGTGGATGAAAGTTCTGTTCTGAGTGAAGCACGCAGTATTGATTGCCTCTGCCCACATGAAGTGAGGCAGTCTTGATTGAATTAACACGGTGCGTGCTGCTTTAACAAGGGTTCTGTTCTTTCTCTCAACAACTCCGTTCTGCTGGGGAGTTTTGGCTGCTGCAAATTGCTGAGTGATACCGAGTGATTCATAGAACTCAGTGAGAGTCTGATTTTTGAACTCGGTACCATTGTCAGTTCTAACAATTCAAACACTGTGCTGTAGCAGTTTCTGGATCGTTCTGATAAAGGTCTTAATGTTTTCCGCAGCTTCGTCTTTTGAACGGAGAAATTTTGTCCATGTATACCTAGAGAAGTCATCAACGATCACCAGAGTGTATTTGCGACCGTTGATGCTTTGTACTCTCATAGGTCCACACAGATCCATGTGTATTAGCTGCAACTGATGAGTAGATGAAGGTTCGGTCTTTGACTTGTGGGAGCTTCGCGTCATTTTGCCCATTTTGCAGGCACTACAATGATTTTCAGCGGAAGACTTTAGCAGAGGAAGCCCCTTGACAAGTTTCTTGGAGGACAAAGTTGATAGATGTTTGAAGTTCAGATGGGAGAGACGTCTGTGCCATAGGTTGTTCTGTTCAGTTGAAGCTTTGGACAGCAGACAGATGGAAGTGGTGGATTGGACGCTTTTCAGATCAATAGTGTACGGATTTGATGTTCTGTAACACGTTAATAATGTATTCCCTGTGCTGTCGAGAACACAACATTGTTTTGCAAAGAACCTCACTTCCATCCCGCTGTCACAGAATTGTCCAATACTCAGTAAGTTGTGTTTGAGCCCTTTGACGAATGAAACATCTTTTATTGTGACACTGGCACAGACGACGTCCCCATACCCAAGAATAGGAGATGAGGCGTCATTCCCGAATCTGACATTTGCTCCGTAGCAGTTGGTGTAGTTTCTCAAAAGGTGCTTTATTCCGGTCATGTGGGTTGAGCATCTTGAGTCTAAGTGCCACACATGACCGTCCTGCAAAACAATCAAATAGGTTTAGGTACCCAACTTGGAGTGGGTCCTTCCTTATTATCAAGAAACACCTTTTTAAATCTTGCTTTGAGTAGTGATCCAAGGTCAGCTGCTCTTTCAACAAAAGATCTATCTTTGGTGAGCTTTCCAATAGCCAGATCTGCTTTTGCAGTGTGTCTGGTTTTTGGAGTCCACCTAGCAGTTTCCATTTTGGTGGGTCTGATGTTGTGAACCCACCTTTCCATTTTAGTCCTGGTGGGTCTAAATTTGGGGACCCACCTTTCAGTTTCAGTTTGGATGGGTCTTCTTTTGGGGACCCACCTATCTGTTTCAGTTTTGGTAGGTCTCATCTTGGGGACCCACCTATCTGTTTCAGTTTTGGTAGGTCTTATCTTGGGGACCCACCTCTCTGTTTCAGTTTTGGTAGGTCTCATCTTGGGGACCCACCTCTCAGTTTTAGATTTAGGAGGAGAGTAGACAAGTGCTTTGTGATTGAACGGTTGTTTCTTAAGTTTGGTTTTGAATATCTCCTCCTTAGAAAGCCGATTAAGATGTTTCCTAGAATGAACTCTAAGGGCATACTTCATATCAGGAATACAAAACGTTCCCTTAGTAGTTCCTTTCTTGGTATCTTTTTCAGGTTTGAGCTTTCTGGAAGGCTTAGATTTAACAACATTCACATCACATTCATAATTATGGGGATCTGGAACAGAATAACCATAAGCATCACTTGTATTATAAATAGAACGTTGTCTAGAAAATGTCTCAGAAATATTCAGCTTGGGACTCAAGACTGAACTACTAGAAGTTTGCTTTGTAGAGACAGAATTACAATTAACTTTGGAGGAAAAAATAGAACTAGATCTAGGGCTGGCACTTTTCTCAACAACTTTCTTTTTGCCATCTGCGATTTCCTTCCTCTTTTTCCTCCACTCATTCTTCTCTTCTCCTTCCTTATTCACTTCATTCCCTGTAAACAAAGGAGAAAAGAGATGAGTGGACGAACCTTTAAAAGCATTGTTTTTCTCATGTGAGGTGTGTGAGCTGTCAGGCTTGGTCGTAGAAGGGTCTGTTTTAGCATGAAACTGCTCACTCAAATCATTAAATTTTTGAAGAAGTTCCTGCCAGTTGCGCTCAAAACCTTTCTTTTCAGTTTCGAATCTCTCTCTCTCGTTATCAAGAGTTTTCTGTAGGTTTTTGAGCTTTTGGGCCATGGGAAATATACACGGTTCCTCACCAGTTTTAGCAATACATACTCTTGGGGGAGGGTCTAGAGGGTGTCCTATGTGAGGAATATCTTTAGCATAAGGGTCAAGGCATTCACTAAAGCAGGAAGTAGGTTTTTCTTCTGAAAGTTGTTTTTCATTTACAGAGGGATAATCACAAGAAATCGCAGGTTTTGGTTTCTTTCTCTTTTCTTCTTCTGCTTCAGCATAGTCTTCATCACTTCGAAAATACATTTTCTCGCCAAACCCTAGTCCCATGTAATCTTTGTTATAGGTTTGAAGACAGTTAATTTTCTTAAGATTACGTGGGTTGGTTATGCCCAGTCCTGTTTTAGCATTGTAGAATCGGTCATCCTTTTGTTTTAGCATTGTCCTTTTCAAGTAAGGACTGCATTTGATTATTTAAAGAAGTATGTGAGGTACTTACAGAGCTTGTTGAGCACTTGCTTTCGGGGATCGCAGCATCACCCTTTATTTCATCTCCCTCCACACTTGCCATAAGGGCATAGTTGTCTTCCTCTTCCTCCTCCTCAGAAGAATCTTCTGCCCAGTTCTCATTCTCAGCAATCATGGCAGAGGTTTCTTCTTCTTTCTGCACCATCAGCATTTTCTGCTTATTCCACAGCATCTTCTGCTTGTAGAAGTTAGCATCTTTCTTCTTTGGGAGGCGGCAGTCTTTGATCACATGTCCAGGCTTGCCGCAATTATAGCATTTAGGAGCTTCTTCTGCTGATGATGCCTTCCTAGAAGATCCTTGATCATGGTTCTTCTGCTTGTAGTTTGAGGAGGAAGTTCTCAGCCTGTTGGAGGAGCTGTTCTTCTTAGCAAATCTCTTGGCAAGCAGTTCCATCTTTTTCTGTAAGTCTGCTAGCTCAGCCTCTAGATCAGATTTGTCATCGTCACTCTCATCATCATCTGATTCAACCACCACCTTCTTCTTTTTCTTCTTTAGTGAAGTGGTTGTCCTTCTTGGCTGAGCCTCCATTACAAGAGCTAAGGGGTTTGTGGTGTGATGATCCTCAGCACAGGCAACCTCGTTGACGAATTGCTTCAGATGTTCATAGAGTGTGCAGAGGTCAATTTCGTCCAAATCTATCCGAGATCTGACATCCTTCACTGTCTTTTCCCATGCAGGATGCAGGCTGGATAAAAATCTAATATTCAGTTCTAGATTGGACCTGAATACTTTGATCTTTCTGAGTTCATTTACCAGTTGAACAAGTCTGTTGTAAGTCTCATTCAATGGTTCTCCTGGACTTGCTTTGAAGGAGTCATAAGCGATGAGAATCGTAGTCTTCTTTGTTTTGAGGCTGATGCTTGTGCCTTGTAGCAACTTCTCTGTTTCATCCCACATTTCCTTAGCTGTCTGCATGCTATCAATGAGAACATAAACTTCATTTGGTATTGCTTGAAGGAGGTACGTTTTGGCCATAAGGTCACCACGAAGTCTGAGCTTGTCAGTTTCTGTGTATTCAGACGGCACTTTTCTCCTTATTTCTGGAAAAATAGGAGGATTATTTTCTGGATCTCCACCAACTGAAATCAAGAGTTCAGCTGGTCCTTCAAGCAAAGATTCGAGCATCGCAGAAGAGTTCTCTTTGTGTTCGAGGAAATTTAGAAATCTGTTCCTCCACATTTGATATTCTCCCTTCCTGAGGCTAGGAGGGGTACTGCTGTTCCCTTGTGCATTGTATTCTGAACCCATTGCTGTTCTAAACTGACCGTTCGAGAAAATTGATCAAAAGATTTTCAGAGGCAGAAAGTCGAAAAATCAGATGTCGAGATCTGAATATCGAAATCTAAGATTTCGATAAAGGAGGCCCGGTATCGAGATTTGGGCTCGAGATTAAGGATCTCGAGATTAGGGATCTCGAGATTTCAAATTTCGAGAAGCTGATCTCGAGATTTGAAATGTCGAGAAGTTAATCCCTCGAAATCTTAATCTGAGAAATCAAGATCTCGAAATCCTAGATGTCGAAATCCTCAATGTCGAAATCCTGCAACCTGTAAAAATCAGATAAACAAAATCTGAAGGTAGTTTCCTGTAGAGTAGAATGTCGAGATCTTCGTGTAAAGTTTTCAGCTCGAAAAACGTAGCAGAACCTGTGAAAAAGCAGGATGTCGACAACCCCTGCTCGAGATATCTCGAAATCTGAATTTGCGTAAAACACAATCTGAAGTATACCCTTTGATCGCTTTGAAAAGGCGATTCCAAAGGTGTAACTTTTACAATTTTTGAACAAGAAACAAAATTACAGAGCAAAAAATCGACAGAAGGAACTACATTAATAAAAACAGAGTATTCTGCAGGAGTTCTTCTGATCGGTTCTTCTGATCGGAACTACAATTAATAACTACACAAATACAAAGATAACTAACTAGATTGAACACCATAAAATATTCCCAACAATCTCCCCCTTGGTGTTCAATCGTGTTGAATCAGCATTGCAGCGCAGATATCTTTGTCTTTGTTGTTATTGAGCTTCCTTTGTCTTTGAACTTGACTTCTGAGGAAGGCTATCTGAAGAAATCCTTGCAATCTCCCCTTTGATGTCTTCTTGACAATTTGATCTTTGATGCCGGGGGTTGAGGGACCTTCAGTATCTTGCATGTAGTCCTTGCCTTCCAGAAGTTGCTCTTGATCAGCTTGGATGAAATCCGGTGACGCCTCTAGAATGAATATTCTTTGGAGAATAGGAGACGCCCATGCAATTCATCTTCAGGACACGAGTATTTGACCTCTGTCTCCTCCACAATGTAGTCTTTTTGACTATTTGGAATGAATGCATTTGAGGAGAACTTGTTGGTGGCACAGCGGAACATAATGATTGTTGATTTGTGAGTGCAGCTGACCATTTGATTTGAGTTGTAGAGATAGCAGAGAAGGTGTTGATTTTTGTGATGGAGGAGTGAAGTGTCCCAGAATGATTTGTTCAGTGTTAACAGCATGTGGACCACTCTCCCCCTCATGACGATCCGATGAATCGGGACGTCATGCTTTTATTCTTTTATTCTGCGGAAATAAAATCAGGAAAAAACAAGCAGAATCTAAAGAAGATAACGTAGCCCCCCGGGGTCGTGAAGACGCCCGTTATCATCACTATAGAGATAAACTCTTTAGCAATGGCCTGAAAATGTTGGTGATTCTTATGTTGCAACAGCAGGACTTCCTTCCAATTATTGGTCTACATCTGTAATAGATGAGCCCTATGGAAGTTCTCGCGGGTCATGAAGACCTGCAACTGACTCTAAAAGTGCGTTTGTGTCCTAGAAAATTTCAAAACTCTTGGGAGTGAGTAACTAGACACGACGTGATCAATGAAAGTTCAGTGGCATGGGGCTGAGGCCACTGTAGTCAGTATTACTTGCCTCGGAAGGAGACAGTAATGAGAGATGCTGTTCCCTGTGAACTATGATTAAACACCTGTCTGTTGGGAGACAAGTGAGTGGTCTAGGGTAGGGTTGTGCATGCGCCGTTTGGACAAAATGCAGCGACTTCTACCCGGGATCTGAATAAATTCAGTCCTGAACCTATGGGGATAGTCCAGAGTATTTTAGTGGCTAGGAGCAAATGTTCAATTCATAGCAGGCAATTGAGGTAGCAGACTCATCATTGATAATTGTTTTTCTTCTCACTTGAGCCTTCTGCTTCCTAATGCTCATAATGTTCACTCACTCACTCGCTCACTCACGCACTTACGCTCGGCTTTGTCCCTTGGGTAGGCTTAGTTGGGTTTACTAAGCCATAGGAACATGTTCTCTCATTACTTTCTTCATTTTCTCTCTGTGTTCCCCCTCAACTGGAGCACTCGGTATGCTTTGTCATTGTTAGGCACCGGGAAAGATAACATTGAACACTCCCCTTAAAATGTTGCAAGGTTTGATTGCTCACAGCTTGTCATACCCGCCATGTGTGTGGAGCAATCTGAACAAGTACCACACATGACGGTTTCCCTGAGCTCACCATGTAGAATTTCAGCATATTTATGATCACACAATGTTGATGAGTCAGGGGAGGCTTCAGCAGTTGATTGTTGATTGTTGTAAGATGACCGTTGACGCGAGGTTGATTGAATTATCTACGATTTTCAGACCTTTACATTGAAGTTTAGAAAAGCTTTGACCTCAGGGTTGACAATGAAAGAATTTGAACAGATTTGTCTAAGTTCTGACCTGGACATCGGTGATTTACAATGTTTGTCGGAAAACTAACGTTTTGACCCTCAAAGACTGCGAGTGAGGGCGCGTGAGAATGGGTTCTGGGGCGTATCCCTTGAATTAATGTATATCTTTTCGTTAGCTTTCTAACAAAAAAAAGGTTTGCTCAAATCGGATCACCGAGTCAAAAGTTATGGCCAAACCAGTGCGGTGTCGCAGAAAATCTCTAATTTTGAGTTTTTGAGGAATTTCTTCGAAGTTGAGATTCTCGATGATGAATGTCGAGAGCAGGTGGATTTTAAACAAAATTCTAAGGCAATACTTCGAAATCCTAATCTCGAGGTTTAAATCTCGAGATTACAATCTCGAGGTTGCCTCGAAGAATAATGGCGAAATCCACCTGCAAAACAAACCTCAGAATATCGAAACCTTCAAAATTTCAAAATGTTTGAACATCGAAAACTTTGGAGTTTCGAAAACCTCATAATCTCGAAAACTTGCTGTTTGAAAAACATCAGAACATCGAAAACTCCTGAAACATTTATAAGCAGGGAATCATTCAGAGATCCTTATAATGTAAAGCTTCGATGAACTGCAAAGGATGTCAAGATTCGAATTATGAGTTCCAAGAAACTGCAAACTTTGAAAGATTCAAAACATCGAGAAATTTTGAAAATCTCGAAATCTTCAGAATGTCGAGATCCAACACATCGAGATCCCAAATGTCGAAATCCCAAAACTCGAAATTCCTAAACTCAAAATTCCAAATCTCGAGATTACAAATCTCGAGATCTTGATTTCGAGATTCAAATCTCGAGATCATGATTTCGAGATTTAAATCTCGAGATCTTGATTTCGAAATTCAAATCTCGAGATCTTGATTTCGAGATTCAAATCTCGAGATCAAGATGTCGAGATGCAAATCTCGAGATCAAGATTTCGAGATTCAAATCTCGAGATCAAGATGTCGAGATGCAAATCTCGAGATCAAGATGTCGAGATGCAAATCTCGAGATCTCAAAAGTCGAGAAGAAGAAATCGAGTCCCTAAATGTCGAGATCCTGCAAAACGAAAACATTGATTTTTGAAAATCTGAAACCTGTTCTGAATAGCCCTGAAAGTCGAGATTCTTCTGTATCAGTTTCAAGCCAAAAACGTTTCTGCAGCAGTGAAAAATAAGGATTTCGAGATCTCAATGTAGAGATCTTTGAAATATAAAAATTGCAGAAAACGAAAAAAGAGGTATGCTGCTGGATCGATTTTGAATGGCGAGTCCAACAGTATGATTTTTACAAAATTTCGTTCACAAACGAGATTACAGGAGCAAATCTCTACATATAGAAAAACTGAAGAAAAAACAGAGCAGTTCTTCGTTAAATCCGAAAATCGCAGACAGATCCAACCTGTTTCACGCCTCGGCTCTGATACCAAATGTTAGTTCCTGTTTCTGTAACAGCAATGAATAATCGATCTAACAAGGAAGATTAAACGTAAAGATGAACACAGAATGAATCACCGTAAAACCTTCTTTGATAAACCGTGGACACGTACAACAGAATGATATGCGTAAGGCTATGAATAATAAGTACGACGTTCCACCTATTCCTAAACCTCGGCTCCCTTTTTATAGGCGAGGTTTAGGTTAGGCGTACCAGGCTTTTAGCCTGTTTATATGGGCCTAACACTTGGCCTGATTTCTATCTAATTCATGCACTAATTAAATACAAGGATTAAATATAAAGCTAATCTATGACCAACTTGATTCACAATTAAATATCTCCAACACAACTTCCTGTTGATGTGTTCGCCTTGGGTATAGGTCGTTGACCTCGATGGATAGTCCTATTACAGTGTTGCGGAGTTCCTCTAAGTCAATCTTGACTTATTCTTTGACCTCCTTGTCCAATTTGACCAGCTTCTCATCCGTTTCTTGCTGGCGTTGGCCGAGTTTTCGTAGTTCATCTCCTGCCTGTGCAAGGCATCCTGAGTGGCCTTGTGTAAGTTTGTGAGGTGCTTAGCAACATCTGCTCTTGTTTTGGCAATGGATTCTGAGTGCTCCACTTGCTTTGTTGTCAGTTTTTGTGAAAGATGAAGCATGGCTGGAAGCTCCTTGGTCCGCATGGTTTGGATGAACTCCTCATGCTCTTGGATTGCTTTAAAGGCCTGCTCAAGATTAGGAGGAAAAGAGATGGTAGGAAGTACCTGGGCAGAGGGCTCTGCTGCTTGGGAGGCCACTGCTAGCTCTTTTTTCCCTTAGCTTCTTCAGTGAATCTACAATTTGATTTTCCAGCTCTTCATCCCTGGCTTTCAAAGCTTCAAGTTCGTTGCGAATCGCCTCCATCTGAGCTGGTTGGTTTGAGAGTTGGACGTTGAGCTGAGCTTTCTGCTCTGAGTTGAATACTTGTTGTATCATCAAATTGCTCTTTAGATGGCAGTGTACTTCAGCGAACCTCATTTCTAGCAGCTCATCAAAATGCTTCTTCATTTTGATCAGTCTCTTGTGTAGGCGCACCTCAGCATTGCTTATGAATTTTGTGGTTGCTCTTCTTTCGTTGATGAAGACCTCTGCTAGTGTTGGAGTGTCTTCTTCATCCTCATGCTGAATTTGGTTTTTAATTTCGTTTGATGTGGCAGGCTGCTCAGGTGCTGTATCTTGGTGGGGTTCAAGTTGAGATCTATCATAGCAGTCCCCTGCTGGATAGTAGCAACCAACAGCTTCTGGGGTGCCTTAGAGGATTCCCCAGCTCCTTTAGTTTCCATCCTTGATTTCTCAAGGGTTTGTCTGAGTTCTTTATAACTAGAAGAGGAGGAGTGAACGATTTGCTTACCTCTTGATCTTGGTGGTCCCTTGGGTGCGTTGTAGGCATTATCTTCATCATCATCATCCAGATCATCATCGTCTGAGTCTTCGATTGCATCTTTGGTTGTGAGGTTGTTTTTATTTACGGCGTACACTTGGTTGATTGTGTGAAGTCTTGTAGCCTCAGCCATGTCATCAGTTCCAAGCCACTCCACAACGAAGTCTTCTTCCTCTATGAAATGGGAGAAGGTGTCTGCTTGAAGAAGGATCCTAAATAGCTTCCAGGATCGCCATGCTTTGACCCTTTCAAAATCTGCATCCAATTTCTCTAAGGGAGTCATTTTGGGTGAATCCACTGCTGGTGAAGGAGGAGTCTGCTCTGGCTCAGGGGCAGCCACCTGCTCGCTTATTTGAGCGGTCTTCTCAGTTTGTAGGTGAGCCACCTGCTCTAGTAAGAGAGCCACCTTCTCTTCTTGTTGAGTTATTCTTGGAATATGTATGGAGAGGGGGAGAGCAGAGCTGTTGCTTCCATTTGAGGAACCGACAGAGGCCTCTGCTTCCTCTTGAATTATGGCTAAGGGGGAGGCGACTGCTTCCTTATGTATAATGGTGAGAGGAGAGGCCTCTGCTTCTTCGGGATGGAATGATGAGGCTGCCTCTTCTAGTTCTGCTTGGAGATTCCTTGTTGCTGTTCTTGACCTCTTTGATTTGGCTTCTTGACACCCAGAGCGTGGTCTTTTAGCTAGCTTTGTTTTGATCCTCGTGAATTCCATTTGGAGGGGTTGATGAGAGTGAAGAGTGGGGTCTTCCATTTGAATCACAGGGGCTCTTGCCTTTGAGGTTTGATGGAGGAATTTCCTCCAGATTGTTTCTTCTTTGACCTTCCCTATGATGCCCTTCCTTTTGAGAATTTCCCCAATCAGGAACCCATACCCTAGCAATGGTAGGGTACCATCTTCCTTTCTATCCTTGTGAGATTTGTTGACATATCTCACAAGTTCTTTGAAAACGTACCTGGACCAGTTGTGTGGAGTCCCGGAGATGATCGCGGCCATTGCGGGTGCCCTTTGTGCATTCATTTCATCCAATGAAGTTGTTCGGTTGTCAATGCATTTGTAAATGATGTCCATGATAAGTCCATACTCTGTGACCATCAGTTTCTTCTTGACCTTGAGAGTGTTGAGGTTTTGAGCTTCTGGGAGGAACACTATTTCCTTGAAGCCTTCTTTGTCGATTATGAGGTCCGGTACATCTGGGGCTTCATCTCCAGGAAGAGATAGCAGTTCCCTGATATCTTCCTCTTTGATCTCCACTTCGAATCCAAACACAATGGATTTTAGTGTCTTGGGTGTGGAATTGATGTAGAATTCTGCTACTATTTCGGGATAGTAGCAGGTGTACTGGTACGTAGCCAATTTCATAAGCCCCGTTGTATCTAGCTTCCTTAGGAGCTCCTTCATGAGATCATCGTTCTTTGCTTTTTCAATTATTTTTGGGGTGTTTAGTATTGAACCGGTGAAAATAGACTTGGCAATTTGTACGAGGGTGGCCATTTGTTCTGGGTGGTGAGTTGGAAAGGAGTATTTGAGTAAAAGTGGTGAACGCCTTTTAGAGTGATTTGAGAGCTTTAGAATAAGGTAGAAAGAGTAAGAGAAAGATTTCAATGTGAAAAGTGAGAGTGGATTGTTCGGAGGACGTATTTATAGGTTATCGGGAACTAGCCGTTGGAATATAGCCGTTGGAGAATACGGCTGGCCTTTCAGCATTAAGTGTGTTCACACTGGTAGTAGGGGGCTCATTTCTGAGTAGATTTTTGATGATTTCTGAGAACAATAGGTACTTTTCTGGAATCCTTGATATGAGGTGATCAAGATGATATAAGCCCTGAGCTGAGATTCCTTGTACATTTGTCAGAAATTGAGCCAACTGCTGGCCTGAAATAGTGCCCTGCTTCAGAGGCAGTCACCTGCTGGCAGTTACCTGTGCGGAATCTTGAACCAGTGTCTTTACCTCCGTTTGCCTTCCTTTTCTTTGTAGTTCTTTTTCTCCTTCTTTTTTTTTTTGAGAAAATGTGCATTTTCTATTTTACAAGTAGCAGTGGGCTAGTAACCAGTCGCCTGCTGAGCCCACTGCTTGCTAGGATTCAGTCATCTGCTGAGCCAAGTTTGTGACTTTTGACTCCTTTTGATCTTGATATCCTGATAGTAACTTATTTGGACATTGATGCTTCATTCATTTGATGTTTTGAGTAGTTTACCTTTAGCACGTGCCTACTCTTGAGTACTTCACAGAAATTCCCCCTCAGCAGGTGGCTAGGAATTCCCCCTTGATTATGGAGTTATGTTCCTCCTGAATGGGTGTAGGGCTATTCCTTCACTTGATCTAGATCATCTAGCATTACAAGCTCCTGTCTTAGTTCATTGAATCTGGCTTCATTCAATGGCTTGGTGAATATGTCAGCCAACTGCTTCTCAGTGGGAATGTACTCTAGCTTGATGGTCTTCTTTTCAACATGCTCTCGGATAAAGTGATGCCTGATCTCAATGTGTTTGGTTCTTGAGTGAAATACTTGATTATGAGTGATAGCTATAGCACTTGTATTATCACACAAAATGTTGATTTCCTTTGTTTCTTCTCCATAATCCTTCAATTGCTGTTTCATCCATAGGATTTGAGCACAACAACTGCCTGCAACTATGTATTCAGCTTCAGCAGTGCTAGTAGCAATTGAATTTTGTTTCTTGCTGAACCAAGAGACAAGTCTTCCACCAATTAATTGACAGGTACCTGATGTTGTTGGAGATATTTTAATTGTGAATCAAGTTTGTCATAAATTAGCTTTATTATTACTCCTTGTATTAATTAAGTGCATGTATTAAATAGAATGTGGGCCAAGTGTTAGGCCCATATAAACAGGCTAAAAGCCTTTCACGCCTAACCTAAACCTCGCCTATAAAAAGGGAGCCGAGGGTTTAGGATTAGGTTAACGTCGTACTTATTCACTATAGCCTTACGCGCATATCTTTCTGTGTACGAGTTCACGGTCTATCAAAGAGGGTTTTACATTGATTCAATCAGTGTTCATCTTTACGTTTAATCTTCTTTGTTAGATTGTTATTCATTGTTGTTACAGAAACAAGGACTATAAATTGGTATCAGAGCCGAGGCGTGAAACAGGTTGGATCTGTCTGCGATTTTTTGGATCTAACGAAGAACTGCTCTGCTTTTCTTCTGTTTTTCTAATATGTAGAGATTTGCTCCTGTAATCTTGTTTGTGAACGAAATTTTGTAAAAATCATACTGTTGGACTCGTTCAAAACCGATCCAGCTACATACCTCTTTTTTTGTTTTCTGCAATTTTTATATTTCGAAGATCTCTACATTGAGATCTCGAAATCCTTATTTTCCACTGCTGCAGAAACGTTTTTGGCTTGAAACTGATACAGGAGAATCTTGACTTTCAGGGCTATTCAGAACAAGTTTCAGATTTTCAAAAATCAATGTTTTCGTTTTGCAGGATCTCGACATTTAGGGACTCGATTTCCTCTTCTCGCCTTTTGAGATCTCGAGATTTGAATCTCGACATCTTGATCTCGAGATTTGCATCTCGACATCTTGATCTCGAGATTTGCATCTCGACATCTTGATCTCAAAATTTGCATCTCGACATCTTGATCTCGAGATTTGAATCTCGAAATCTTGATCTGGAGATTTGCATCTCGACATCTTGATCTCGAGATTTGAATCTCGACATCAAGATCTCGAGATTTGAATCTCGAAATCATGATCTCGAGATTTGAATCTTGAAATCAAGATCTCGAGATTTGAATCTCGAAATCAAGATCTCGAGATTTGTAATCTCGAGTTTTGGAATTTCGAGTTTAGGAATTTCGAGTTTTGGGATTTCTACATTTGGGATCTCGATGTTTTGGATCTCGACATTCTGAAGATTTCGAGATTTTCAAAATTTCTCGATGTTTTGAATCTTTCAAAGTTTGCAGTTTCTTGGAACTCATAATTCGAATCTTGACATCCTTTGTAGTTCATCGAAGCTTTACATTATAGGATCTCTGAATGATTCCCTGCTTATAAATGTTTCAGGAGTTTTCGATGTTCTGATGTTTTTCAAACAGCAAGTTTTCGAGATTATGAGGTTTTCGAAACTCCAAAGTTTTCGATGTTCAAACATTTTGAAATTCTGCAGATTTCGATATTCTGAGGTTTGTTTTGCAGGTGGATTTCGCCATTATTCTTTGAGGCAACCTCGAGATTGTAATCTCGAGATTTAAACCTCGAGATTAGGATTTCGAAGTATTGCCTTAGAATTTTGTTTAAAATCCACCCGCTCTCGATATTCATCATCGAGAACCTCAACTTCGAAGAAATTCCTCAAAAACTCAAAATTAGAGATTTTCTGCGACACCGCACTGTTTTGGCCATAACTTTTGACTCGGTGATCCGATTTGAGCAAACTTTTTTTTGTTGGAAAGCTAACGAGAAGATCTACATTAATTCTCGGGATATGCCCCAGAACCCTTTCTCACGCGCCCTCACTCTCAGTCTTTGAGGGTCAAAACGTTAGTTTTCCGACAAACATTGTAAATCACCGATGTCCAGGTCAAAACTTAGGCAAATCTGTTCAAATTCTTTCAATGTCAACCCTGAGGTCAAAGCTTTTCTAAACTTCAATGCAAAGGTCTGAAAATCGTAGATAATTCAATCAACCTCACGTCAACGGTCATCTAACAACAATCAACAATCAACTGCTGAAGCCTCCCCTGACTCATCAACATTATGTGATCATCAATATGCTGAAATTCTACATGGTGAGCTAAGGGAAACCGTCATGTGTGGTACTTGTTCAGATTGCTCCACACACATGGCGGGGATGACAAGATGTGAGCAATCAAACCTTGCACATTCTGAGGGGGAGTTTCAGTTTTCTTCTCCTGGCGCCTTACACCGACAAAGCAAGGAATCTCTCAACGGATGCAACATTCTAGGGGGAGTGTTCAAAGTAATCCTCCCCGGTGCCTAACAATGACAAAGCATACCGAGTGCTCCAGTTGAGGGGGAGTACAGAGAGAAAATGAAGAAAGTAATGAGAGAACATGTCCCTATGGCTTAGTAAACCCAACTAAGCCTACCCAAGGGACAAAGCCGAGCGTAAGTGCGTGAGTGAGCGAGTGAGTGAGTGAACATTATGAGCATTAGGCAGCAGAAGGCTCAAGTGAGAAGAAAAACAATTATCAATGATTAGTCTGCTACCTCAATTGCCTACTATGAATTGAACATTTGCTCCTAGCCACTAAAATACTCTGGACTATCCCCATAGGTTCAGGACTGAATTTATTCAGATCCCGAGTAGAAGTCGCTGCATTTTGTCCAAACGGCGCATGCACAACCCTACCCTAGACCACTCACTTGTCTCCCAACAGACAAGTGTTTAATCATAGTTCACGGGGAACCGCATCTCTCAATACTGTCTCCTTCCGAGGCAAGTAATACTGACTAAAGTGGCCTCAGCCCCATGCCACTGAACTTTCATTGATCACGTCGTGTCTAGTTACCTCACTCCCAAATGTTTTGAATTTTCTAGGACACCGACGCACTTTTTGAGTCAGTTTCAGGTTTTCAAAGACCCGCGAGAACTTCCATAGGTCTCATCTATTGCAGATGTAGACTAATGATTGGAAGGAAGTCCTGTTGTTGCAACATAAGAATCACCAACATTTTCAGGCCATTGCTTTAGAGTTTATCTCTATAGTGATGAAAACGGGTGTCTACACGACCCCGGGGGGCTTTTATCATTTACATTTCTGTTTTTTTCCTGTTTTGTTTCGCAGAATAAAAGAATAAAGGCATGACGTCCCGAGTCATCGGATCGTCATGAGGGGGAGAGTGGTCCACATGCTGTTAACTGTCAAAAAATCATTCTGGGACACTTCTCTCCTCCAACACTCTCTCTACTATCTCCGCAACTCAAATGGTTAGCTACGCTCAAAATTCAACCATCATTATGTTCCGCTGTGCCACCGACAAGTTCTCCTCAAATGCATTCATTCCAAACAGTCAAAAAGACTACATTGTTGAGGGGACAAAGGTCAGATACTCAATCTGTTGACGATGAATTCCATGGGCGTCCCCTATTCTCCAAAGAACGTTCATTCTAGAGGCGTCACCGGACTTCATCCAAGCTGATCAAGAGCAACTTCTGGAAGGCAAGGACTACATGCAAGATACTGAAGGTCCCTCAACCCCCGGCATCAAAGATCAAATTGTCAAGAAGACATCAAAGGGGAGATTGCAAGGATTTCTTCATGAAGCCTTCTCCAGAAGTCAAGTTCAAATGAAAAGGAAGCTGAATAACAACAAAGACAAAGATATCTGCGCTGCAATGCTGATTCAACACGATTGATCACCAAGGGGGAGATTGTTGGGAATATTTTATGGTGTTCAATCTAGTTAGTCATCTTTGTATTTGTTTAGTTATTAATTAAACGTGTAATACGGGCCACAAATGTGTATCAGCCCGTGGGCTTCCTTGTAACCCGTAAGTTAGCTAACTTCTCCTATAAAAGGAGGTTAACTTACGGGAACCCAAAACCATCGATAGAGGCTTAGAGTTCAGAGGCGTAAAGATAGAGAGAGATTAGGGTTGCCTCTTCTCCCCTTCTCCAGGGAGAGCAGCGGCCGGTTTTCATACGGTATACCAGATTCGCGTTTAATCTTCGACATATCTTTCTATCTGCTTCTTTATCACTGCTTATGGTTGAATGATTGTTAGTATTTAGGTATTTAGGGATTAACAGATGTACTTTTTCTATCAATTTTGCACCCGGCAAAGTCAGAGTCTGAATATCCATAAAGGTCAAAACCTCCATTTGTTGGGTACCATAATCCAGAGTTAGGATTGCCTTTCAGATACCTCAGTATCTTCTTTGCAGCTAGGAGATGGCTTTCTTTGGGCTTTGATTGAAACCTTGCACATACACCAACTGAGTAGGATATGTCTGGCCTACTAGTGGTGAGATATAACAAGGAGCCAATTAACCCTCTATAAAGTGTAGGATCAACATCTTTGCCATCTTCATCCTGACTTAAACCTTGGGATGTATTCATGGGAATTTTCATAGTGGACTTGTTCTCAACTTTGAACTTTTTCATGAGATCTCTTGTGTACTTAGCTTGGTTGATAAAGATGCCATTTGGAGTCTGCTTTACTTGTAATCCTAGAAAATAATTCAACTCTCCCATCATGCTCATTTCAAATTTACTTTGCATGAGAGTTGAAAATTTCTCACATAATGCTTGATTTGAACTTCCAAAGATTATGTCATCAACATAGATTTGAACAAGCAATATGTGGGGACCTTCTTCAGTTTTGAATAAAGTCTTGTCTACTTTGCCTTTAGTGAATCCATTCTTCACTAAATATTCAGAGAGAGTGTCATACCATGCTCTTGGGGCTTGCTTGAGTCCATAAAGGGCCTTATGCAATTTGTAGACTTGATCTTTCTCTCTATTGATTTCAAAACCAGGAGGTTGCTCCACATAGACCTCCTCTTCTAGTAGACCATTTAGGAAGGCATTTTTCACATCCATTTGATAGACTGTGAATTGCTTATGAGCAGCATAAGCCAAGAAGATCCTTATAGCTTCCAATCTGGCAACAGGAGCAAAGGTTTCATCAAAATATATACCTTCTTCCTGGCAGTAGCCTTTGGCTACCAATCTTGCCTTATTCTTGACTATGGTGCCTTCCTCATCCATTTTGTTCCTGAATACCCATTTAGTTCCTATCACATGTTGATGATAAGGTCTGGGTACAAGCTCCCATACATTGTTTCTCTCAAACTGATTGAGTTCCTCTTGCATGGCTTGTATCCAGTCTGAGTCGAGTAGGGCTTCTTCAACTTTCTTGGGTTCAATTTGAGAGATGAAGCATGAGAATAGTGCTTCTCTCTGAATTGTTGATCTGGTACGAACCCCTGTATTGATATTTCCAATGATTTGGTGAGGAGGATGTTTGCTCAACCATCTAACATCAGATGTGGTTGTTTTGGATTGAATTTGTTGTTCATCATCCTCCTCTTCTTCCTCTTCACTATCATCTGGTAGAATAGGAAGATTGGGAATGTCATGAGTGCTTGGAAGGTTGTCTTTTGGTGAGTCACCTGCTGGCAGTGGGCTGTCAGTTGAGTCAATTGCTGGCAGTGGGGCCTTTTGAGTCAACTGCCTTTCCATCCTTTTTATCACTATTATTTGGAAGGCAGCTTGGAGCCTTTCCAGTGTCCCTTGATTTTGATGACTCACCTTCATCTTTTATTTGAGCAGTGGGGTGGTTTTCAAATACCACATGGATTGATTCTTCTACCACCAAAGTTCTTTTGTTAAGAATCCGGAATGCCTTGCTAGTTGTTGAGTAGCCCAGGAAGATCCCTTCATCAGATTTGGGATCAAATGGCTTGAGATAGTCTTTTCTATTGTTTAGGATACAACATTTGGATCCAAATGCATGGAAATGACTGACATTAGGCTTCCTTTCTTTCCATAGCTCATATGGTGTCTTTTTGTGAGTCTTATGAATAAGACTTCTATTTTGAGTGTAGAAAACAGTGTTGATTGCTTCTGCCCAAAATCTTTTGGGTAATCCAGCTGCTTCTAAGATTGTCCTTCCTGCTTCCTTGAGAGTTCGGTTCCTTCTTTCAGCAACACCATTTTGTTGAGGTGTTCTTGCTGCTGAGGTTTGATGATGGATTCCATTCTCTTCACAGTACTGAATTATGATGGAGTTGAGAAATTCAGTACCTCTATCTGACCTGATCTTCTGGATTGAGAGACTTTTCTCATTTTGAATTAGCCTCATCAATTCAGGCAGTTTATTCTCTGTTTCATTCTTCTTCTTTAAGAATATGGTCCAAGTGTATCTAGAATAATCATCAACTACAACCAGGGTGTACCTTCTACCACTTAAGCTTGTTGGTTCAACTGGTCCAAACAAGTCAAGGTGTAGCAGGCTTAAGGGCCTAGTTGATGATTCCACTTCTTTTGATTTGAATGATACATTGGTTTGTTTCCCTTTTTGACAGGCATCACAGAGGTGGTCCTTTTTGAAGTTGATTTCAGGGAGTCCCTTCACCAAACCTTTTCTGGACAGTTTGTTGATTGTTTTGAAGTTTAGATGGCTTAATTTGTTGTGCCATTCCAAACTTAAGTTTGAATCTACCTTTGTCACTAAGTCTTCTTCCTCCAATCAACAATGTACATGTCCTTCTTCCTTCTACCAGTGAGCACAATTTTGTCATTTTTGACATCTCTAATCAAGCAGATGTCTTTGGAGAATGTAACATTAAAGCCATTGTCACAGAGCTGACTTGTGCTTATGAGATTGAACTTTAAACCTTTAACATATGATATGTTTTGGATTGTAAGTCCATTAATTGATAAGTCTCCAGCTCCTTTGGTTTCTCCTTGTTTTTCCACATTCCCAAATGTTACTTTGGGTCCTTCCCTTGCTGTATAGTTTGACAGGAGCCGCTTGCTGCCCGTCATGTGCCTGGAGCAGCCTGAATCTATGAACCATGTTTGTGTTTCAGCTGCTCCAGCACCTTCCTGTATAAATTAATGTTGAGCAGTAGCCCACAAGTTAGTGGGCGACTTCCCTTGTACAAGTTTAGGCATCCATGCCCATCTAGAACCATTGAGTTCTAAGCAGATTGGTCTATAGCCATTTGAGGTGTTGTAATCAAAAGGAATGGCTATATACTTGTTAATCCTTTTCCTCCTTGAGGTGGGAAGTGCATTATTTATTTGAGGAGTCTGCTTGGTATTTTGGCTGTGGTTGGTCTTATTGATTGGTTGCCAACAGGTTCTTTGGTTTAGCTAGTGAGGAGGTGTTGATTTATACAGGTGTTTGGATTTTGATTTGGGAGCAGGTTGGTTCCTTCTTTTGGGAACATTTGGGGAATGATTTTTTTTGTAGGTTAGCTTTCTTGTGTGTGATTTGTGGCTTGTAGATGTGCGGTATTGAGTGAGTCTAGTGGGGGATGAGTAACCAAGACCTCTTCTCTTCCTATTTAGAGTAACTTCAGCAGTTAGGTGAGAGGTTTTACTATTTGTGCTGGAGTTTCTCAGCTCTTTGTTCTCTTTTTCTAAGATGTCATTTTTGCTTAAGGCATCTAGTAATTTAGAATGAATGGCCTTAATGTCTTGTTTCAGTCTATCATTTTCAGCATTCAAGAGAACATGGTGATTTTGGACTTTTTGAAACTCTTGTAATAAAGATTCCAAAGTTATATTGTTAGGTCCAGAATCATTAGAGCTATAGGAAGAGCAGGATGTTACCTCAACATCACTGTAGTGGTTTTTGGCCATCAAGCATCTTGGAGAGCAGCTTTCATTATTTTCATTTGAGCTGGTGGAAGGTTCACTGATCCACTTGCTTCTCTCTGCAGTGAGCCAACTGCTGCCTTCTTCAGTCACCTGCCAGGATCCCAGGCATAGAAGTGATTCCTCTGAGCTTTCAGATGAAGAGCTTTCATCACTTGAGCTGCTTTCATCTTCAGATTGGGGTTCCTCCTTTTTCTTTTCACTTACAAAGGCTTGTCTCATGCCTTTGAGGTCCTTCTTGTAACCAGCTTTGGGAGCAGTCCCCTGCTGCCCTTGATATTTCTGGACTAAGGGCAGAGGGCATTCATTTTTGTAATGTCCTGGTTGTCTACAGTTGTAGCACAAGATAGTCTCCTCGCTGGTTTGAGGTCTCCCTTGTCTCCTGGATGGCAGATTGTATGGTCTTTTTGGAGCAGTTCCCTCCTTCTTCATGAACCTTTTAAACTTCCTTACAAACATAGCAAACTGCTCGTCAGTAAGGAGGTTGTTGAGGGATTTCTCACTGGATCTTGAAGGACCAGGCTCAGACACTAGAGCTAGTGTCTTGGATTCATCTTCCTTTTCTTCTTTTATTTCCTTCATCTCAAATTCATAGGCTTTGTGATCACTGAAGAGCTTATCAGTTGATAAGGTTCTTAGATCTCTGCTATCTCTCATAGCAGTCACCTTCATGTCCATTTAGAGGGCAGGCCTCTCAAGACTTTAAGGGAAATCTCTTTTTGAGGTAGATCTTTCCCTAGGTCTGAGACCTCTGCTGTGATCTTTAGGAACCTGGATTCCATCTCATGGATAGATTCATTTTGCAGCATTTTGAAGTCCTCAAATTTCTTGAGGGCCATGGTTAGTTTATTGTCCTTCTCCTGTTCATCACCAGCTCCAATTTTTGTGAGCTCATCCCAAACGTCCTTTGCAGTTTCACACTTCCTAATCCTGGGAAATATGGATTCATCAACAGATTTGAAGAGAATATCCTTGGCAATGTTATCAAGGTTATTTCTCTTTCTGTCCTGAGTTGTCCATTCTAGTTTGGGCTTAGGAATGTACACATCCTCCTGGTCATCAATTTTAGATGTGTTGACCTTCGTTATCCTGATAGGTCCAGTAGTAATCACTTCCAGCATCTCATCATGTAAGGCACTGAGATGTGCCTTCATCCTGATTCTCCAATCATCAAATTTGTTTAAGTTGAATAGGAGGTTCTTGGTTAGTTGGCTGTCCATTGTTTAGAAAGTGTTTGGGAGGAGAAGTGGCTTTGGATCTTTAGTTCAAAATAGTCAATAAATGACTCTAGGAACACTCCGCTCTCATACCACTTGTTGGTCCCGGATAGGGTAAAAGTCTAGAGGGGGGTGAATAGACTTTTAAATCTTTTTCGACTTTTGAAAGTTTTCCCTCTAAGAGAGTTAATCTATAAACTTTTGAGAGATTTATAGATGCACAGCGGAAGTCTTTACCCTTTATGTAATGAGTGTTTAGCCACTTTCTAACTTGGAGAGTGTTTGGCTTAGAATGCTAGCAGTTGGCTTAGCAGGTGGCTAAGAGCAGGGAACTGCTGATGCAACTGATCAGGAAATGCATAGTGTATGATGAAGGTAGGGATAGTTGTTTGATGAGTATGGTGAGGCCTTTTGGTAAGTATGCTTAAATGAAGGGAGACTAGCTTTTTGCTGAAGCAGTGGACTCGACAGTTGGATGAATATGAGGGAACTGCTGAGGCACCTGCTTGGATCAAAAGCTTATTGGGTTAAGCAAACTTCTTGATGAGGTAGTGACAATCTGGTGATGTTTGAGATGTTGACACGAAACAAGTATATATGAGCAGAGGGCTCAGCAGTTGGGTGGACTCCAGGGAACTGCTGAGGCACCTGCTGTACTTAGAAGGTGAATTTCAGAGAATTGAAAGAGTGATCCTTTTAAGTGGTGTTGGTGCACGTTGAAGGTGTGAATCTGGTCTCAAAGAAAGTGAGTAATTGAGCAGTAGGATAAGCAGTTAGGTCAATTAAGACAACTGCTTAGGATGCTGCCGGCAAACTACAATCTTTATGTGAGAAGTGTTGGGTGTGTGCTTTGTTGACTGAATAATTCAACACACGATATATCCTGGTTCAGAGGTGGTGTAATCCTCCTACGTCCAGTCCCACCCTCTTTCAGATGGATTTCACTAAAGTATTAAGCCCAATACACTTAGTGTCAATCTAGCCTTTACAACACTTAGGCCTAGATTGAAGGTTTTTCACGATGAGTATAGCACCACTCAAAGTTACTCAGTCCTTAGACTTTTCTCTAATGAACCAGTGGGGATCAAAAGGTACTCTATCTATCTACTTACACTGTAGGATCCGAACAACTGTTCTCCTAAGTGTTTACAACAGTATGTGATTTGTTACAAGAAAGTTCTAACCTCCAACTAGGAACTAAACATCTATGATTTAGCAATGAAAAGCTTTGTAAACTGGAAGTTTAGTTATAACACCCCGGGGGCCCCACACGGACCCGAGGTAGTTACTCCAGACCTCTAGTACTGTCCCCACAAACCACCACGAGCCTTTATCGCGCACTTTGTCCTCACTCATGCGCGCCCTGAGAAACTTCCCAGGGGGTCACCCATCCCAAGACTACTCCCGTGCAAGCACGCTTAACTTTGGAGTTCTTGGGTGATGAGCTCCCTTAAAAGGAGATGCACCTCTGTTGGTATGAGTAGTACTATTAATCCTCTTATATTAATCTCGGGTATTACAATCACCCCCACTTAGGATCGCAACGTCCTCGTTGCGCCCTTAACAATCTCAATCAAACCCCAGAATCTTGCCCCGCTAAATGCCCGCCCGATATCTAACGGGTCAGTACACTGTCGCAGGGTTGCTCTGATACCATTTGTAACACCCCGGCCTCGTAGGACCCGAGGTAGCTACTCCAGACCTCTAGTACTGTCCCCACAAACCACCACGAGCCTTTATCGCGCACTTTGTCCTCACTCATGCGCGCCTTGAGAAACTTCCCAGGGGGTCACCCATCCCAAGACTACTCCCGTGCAAGCACGCTTAACTTTGGAGTTCTTGGGTGATGAGCTCCCTTAAAAGGAGATGCACCTCTGTTGGTATGAGTAGTACTATTAATCCTCTTATATTAATCTCGGGTATTACATTAGTGAAGCATGAGTCCAAGCAGAGAGTAAAGTTTAGAATAACACTTTCTCTTTTGCTAGATATCTCGTGAATAATCGTGATAGAAATTCTCTCTTTGGATGCTCAAAAGCTTGGTTAGAAACTTTCGTTTCAGCCTATATTTATAGGCATCTCCTTTGAATTAATCTCATCCGTTGGTTAGGATGGATTCATCTTTGACGTTGTGTTGAAGATCATTTAATTGTGAATCAACTTTGTCACATATCTTGTAAGAGATTAGCTTTATTATTATTCCTTGTATTAAATATGTGTATTTATTAGACTTAATATGGGCCAAGTGTTAGGCCCATACAAAAGGCTAAAAGCCTTATACGCATACCTGAACCTCGCCTATAAAAGGGAGCCGAGGATTCAGGTCTAGGTTAACTTTCGTACTTATTCCAAATAACCTTAGCGCAAATACTTCTCTGTACGAGTTCACGGTATATCAAGGAAGGTTTACGATCCATCTATGTTCATCTTTACGGTTTATCTTCTTCTTATTATACTGTTATTCATTGTTGTAATACAAAACAGGGACTAACAAATGGTATCAGAGCTCGAAGACTTCCCAGCATACCACATCTTCTTCACACCGCCAGCAGTCACATACCTCAACCACAAGAATGAAAAACGCCTGATGGTGGTTAGCGAAGTTGAGAAATACTGTGATGGAATGCTGAAGATCATCAAAGAACAGCTGCTAAAGATGATGGAATAGGTAGAGCAAAATCTTGAGGAGGCATCGTCATACATTCAAAAGGAACACTCAACAGTGGAGACCATTCTAAAAGCCATCGACGATCGCCTAGACAAGAGAAACATGCTAAGGCAATATGAGCACGCACTGAATATGAGGAAGCACTATTTCAAATCACAGAAGCAATAACAAGGTGGCACTTGATCACAAAGGGGGAGATTGTTGAAGATCATTTAATTGTGAATCAAGTTTGTCACCTATCTTGTAATAGATTAGCTTTATTATTATTCCTTGTATTAAATATGTGTATTTATTAGACTTAATATGGGCCAAGTGTTAGGCCCATACAAAAGGCTAAAAGCCTTATACGCATACCTGAACCTCGCCTATAAAAGGGAGCCGAGGATTCAGGCCTAGGTTAACTTTCGTACTTATTCCAAATAGCCTTAGCGCAAATACTTCTTTGTACGAGTTCACGGTATATCAAGGAAGGTTTACGATCCATCTGTGTTCATCTTTACGGTTTATCTTCTTCTTGTTATACTGTTATTCATTGCTGTAATAGAAAACATGGACTAACAAAAAGAAGATAAATCGTAAAGATGAACACAGATGGATCCTAAACCTTCCTTGATATACCGTGACCTTGGATCACAGCTAAAAGCAAGAATTAAAAAGGTGTTTTTTGTTAATAAGGAAGGACCCACTCCAAGATGGGTACCTAAACCTGTTTAATTGTTTTGCAGGACGGTCATGTGTGGCACTTAGATTCAGGATGCTCAACCCACATGACCGGAATAAAACATCTGTTGAGCAACTACACCAACTGTTACGGAGGCAATGTCAGATTTGGGAATGACGCCTCTTCTCCTATTCTTGGTTATGGGGACGTCATCTGTGCCAGTGTCACTATCAAAGATGTTTCTTTTGTCAAAGGGCTCAAACACAATTTACTGAGCATAGGGCAATTCTGTGACAGCGGGATGGAAGTGAGGTTCTTTGCAAGACAATGCTGTGTTCTAGACAGCATGGGGAATACATTATTAACGTGTTACAGAACTTCAAATCTGTACACTATTGATCTGAAAAGCGTACAATCCACCACTTCCATCTGTCTGCTGTCCAAAGCTTCTACAGAATAGAACAACCTTTGGCACAGACGTATTTCCCATCTGAACTTCAAGCATCTATCAATCCTGTCCTCCAAGAAACTTGTGAAGGGGCTTCCTCTGTTAAAGTCTTCCGCTGAGAATCATTGTAGTGCCTGCAAAATGGGCAAAATGACGTGAAGCTCCCACAAGTCAAAAACAGTACCATCATCTACTCACCAGCTGCAGTTAATTCACATGGATCTGTGTTGACCTATGAGAGTCCAAAGCATCAATGGTCGCAAATACACTCTGGTGATTATTGATGACTTCTCTAGTTACACATGGACAAAATTTCTCCGCTCAAAGGACGAGGCTGCAGAAAACATTATGACCTTTATCAGAACCATCCAGAAACTGCTACAGCACAGCGTTCGAATAGTAAGAACTGACAATGGTACCGAGTTCAAAAATCACTCTCACTGATTTCTATGAATCTCTCGATATCACTCAGTAATTTGCAGCAGCTAAAACTCCCCAACAGAACGGAGTTGTTGAGAGAAAGAACAGGACTCTTGTTGAAGCAGCACACACCATGTTAATCCAATCCAGACTGCCTCACTTCATGTGGGCAAAGGCAATCAATACTGCGTGCTTCACCTAGAACAGAACATCCATCCATAAACGCTTCGACAAGACTCCGTATGAAATTCTCTTCAACAGAACTCCCGACATCTCCGTTTTCAAGATATTTGGCTGCAAGTGCTTCATACTGAATGATCGGACAGAAAGAAGTAAGCTGGACCCCAAAGCCAGAGAAGGCGTGTTTATCGGCTACTCACTGCAGTCCAAAGCTTACAGAGTCTATCTAAGAGACAAGCGCACTGTCATCGAGAGTGTAAATGTTACATTCTATGAAATGGCAGACTTCGCAATCGAACATCTACAGGCTGATCCATGACATGCTGAACCAGTGGTTTCTGATAAAGCTGATCCGAACTTAGAACACGAAGATGTGATTCTTAATTCTCTTTTCAGAAACTTCTACGAGAATTCACAATCTTCATCTCCTCCTCCATGCACACCAGCTTCAACATCAACTCCAATAGCAGAGATTCCGCTCCTCACAGGTCCAGGTGCTGTACCATCCACGCCTTCAACCCCTCAATCCAATCACAGAGGAGTGGATGATCATGGCTTTGCTACAAGTCCAGAATCATCTCCACTGCACACCACAGCTGCTCCAGAGCCCTCAAACACCTATCAGGACTCGGATCAACCAGTCATTACTCCAACTCCTCTGGCTCATGAGAGGAAATGGACAAAAGCACATCCCGTTAGTCAAATAATAGGTGATCCGAGTCAAGGTGTGCGCACAAGATCTGCCACGTTGAATGAATGCCACTTCGCCTGTTTCCTAAGCCAGTCAGAACCATCAAAGGTCTCCGATGCACTACTTGATCCAGATTGGGTGATTGCGATGCAAGATGAACTCAATCAATTTGACAGACTGGATGTATGGTCACTAGTACCCAAGCCTCAGAAAAAGACTATCATTGGCACGAAGTGGATATTCAAAAATAAAAGGGATGAAGAAGGGACAGTTGTAAGAAACATGGCAAGGCTGGTCGCAAAGGGATATAATCAACAGGAAGGCATAGACTATGATGAAACGTTTGCGCCCGTAGCTAGAATTGAAGTTATCCGCCTCTTTCTTGCGTACGCGGCGCACAAAAATTTCACCGTCTTTCAGATGGACGTGAAAACAGCTTTTCTAAATGGGACTTTAGAAGAAGAAGTCTATGTTGCTCAACCTGAAGGATTTGTAGATCCAAAATTCCCAGATCATGTATACAAGCTCAAGAAAGCTCTCTATGGGCTGAAACAGGCACCCAGAGCTTGGTACGATGCCTTGACTGAATTTCTGATTGATTCAGGTTTCTCCAAAGGAAAGATTGATACTACTCTGTTTATCAAGCGACAGAAATCTGACACCATTCTGATTCAGATCTAAGTCAATGAAATCATCTTTGCCTCTTCCAATCCGCGCCTATGCCAACATTTTGAGAAACTAATGAAAACAAAGTTCGAGATGAGCATGATGGGTGAACTTAACTTCTTCTTAGGCCTGCAAGTAAGACAACTCTCTGATGGCATTTTCATCAACCAGTCAAAATATATTCTGGAAATGCTAAAGAGATTCAACATTGAAGGCAAATCTTCCATGACGAACCCTATGTCCCCAAACAATAAACTGGACTCAGAGCCCTCCGGGAAGCCAGATGATGCTACAAATTATAGGGCCATCATTGGATCTTCGCTGTATCTCACGTCAAGCAGGCCTGACATTGTCTTCTCCACATGCTTATGTGCTCGATTTCAAGCCAATCCAAAGGAATCCCATTTGACCGTTGTACGACGAATTTTAAGATACCTTAAAGGCACTGTGAATCTAGGCCTTTGGTATCCCAAGCATTCAGGCTTTGACCTAGTCGGATACTCGGACGCTGATTTTGCAGGTTGCCGGATGGACCGCAAAAGTACATCGGGAGCCGTCCAATTCTTGGGCGAGAAGTTAGTCTGCTGGTCTTCCAAAAAGCAGAACTGTGTGTCAACATCTACAGCTGAGGCCGAATACGTCGCGGCTGCTAGTTGTTGTTCACAAATATTATGGATGAAGACTCAGCTCAAAGACTACGGTTACACATTCCGCCATATCCCGATCTACAGTGACTCTCAAAGCGCCATCGCCATCACCAGCAATCCTGTTCACCACTCCCGCACCAAACACATTGATCTGCGCTATCATTTCATCAAGGATCACGTGGAGAAAGAAGACATTGATATGTAATTTGTAAGCTCAGAGCTTCAACTGGCTGACTTGTTTACTAAGGCATTGGATGAAAAAAGATTCCAGTTCATATTCTCCAAGTTGGGCATGTTGAACCTCGAGCCTGTTTAAAATTCGTCTCCACTGGTCTGAAAAGTGTGTGTGTGTGGGACTTGCAAAAATAACGTGTGTGGGTGTGATCTGTAAATAGTGTGAGTATGTTGCATGTGTTGAGGGGGAGAAAATATGAAAAAGAACAAAAAATAGTGTGTGTGTGTGTTGCATGTGTTGAGGGGGAGAAAATCTGAAAAAGAACAAAAAATAGTATGTGTGCGTTGCATGTGTTGAGGGGGAGAAATTCTGAAAAAGAACAAAAATAGTGTGTGTGCATTGCATCTGTACATATTGTTTGGTGCATTCTGTTTGGGGGAGAAAAGGAACAAATTTTTCACTGTTTGAGCGGGAGCTCTAATTTTTACTGATATTGGGCCTCAAAAATCTTTTTAAATAGGCAGTTTGTGCTAGCCCATTCATTCGGGCTCAACTTTTACGGAACAGGCCCAACCCATATTTCTCGCGTATTTAAGGGCCTGAGAATTCAATCGCCTCTCATCGTTCTCTTTAGCTCCCTCGGAATACTTTTCGCAAACCAGAGCTCCGAAATCTTTCGTCTTCCTCCCGTTTTCTCTCCATCTTCCCGTTTCTGTCTTCTAAGGTAGTTTAACGGAGATCTCATCTTCTCGCCTCTCATCTCAATCACCATCGCCATCCGCTTTGTCTCAAACAAAAACCTTTTTTTTTAAAAACGTTCGTAAAATCTCAAAATCAAGCACAAAGGTTTTTCTTCGTTCGTTTCAAGGTCGAAATCCATATTGAACATCGTTTTTTTCGTATCTATTGTTTATGTTTTTGCAGGTGGAATCGTCTTTTCGAGATTTATGATCTCGAGCTTCAGTTCTCCAGATCTCGAGTTCGTCGATTCGTCTTCGAGAGAGATCTCGAGATTTGAATCTCGAAATCTTGATCTCGAGATTTGAATCTCGAAATCTTGATCTCGAGATTTGAATCTCGAAATCTTGATCTCGAGATTTGAATCCCGAAATCTTGATCTCGAGATTTGAATCTCGAAATCTTGATCTCGAGATCTGGATCTCGAGATTTGGATCTCGAGATTTTGACTTCTTTTCAAAAGGCCCACCTGCACCCATTGTCTGATATTTGCAAACACCAAAACTCTTTCAATCTAATCTCAGAGCAATCAACCAATGAATTAATATGCTGACCCCCTGCTTTTACAGTTCATAATGGCAGGAACACCTCAAATCCAGAATGACGACGCCATCTACCCTAAGGGCAAGTGGATCAAGGTGCTGGATAACAACTTCCAGCTAGACCTCACCGTCTTCAAATGCCAGAACCCGATCATTCTGGCCATAATGAAAGGTCACTATCTCTGGGCTGCACTCCACAACGCCAAACCAGTGCCAGAGATATACCTACAACAATTTTGGGGCCACATGCATACAGAATCAGCAAAGGATCGCTCCAAAATCAAGACAAAACTGAATGGTATGCGCGTAATCCTGATGCCATCTACACTGCGATCTACAGATCTACACTAGCGCTACCAGTCCACGACACGTATGATGCGCTGCCATCCATTCCTGATCTCCTCAAAGATGTGGCAGCTCTCGGCTACACTTCACTTCTACCGCAGCTGTCAAACTTCAATGGAGCCTATCTCCATCACCCGTGGAAGAGCCTGTTCGGGTTGGTGAATAAATTCCTGTCACCAAAGCATGCCGGGTTTGACAAGTGCAACAAGCAGATTCTACTCATCTTTCACGGCATTGCATACAACAAGAAATATGACATGGCATAGTGTAACACCCCGGCCTCGCAGGACCCGAGGTAGCTACTCTAGATCAATAGTACTGTCCTCACAAACCACCACGAGCCTTTAACGCGCACTTTGTCCTCACTCATGCGCGCCCTGAGACACTTCCCAGGGGGTCACCCATCCCAAGACTACTCTCGTGCAAGCACGCTTAACTTTGGAGTTCTTGGGTGATGAGCTCTCTTAAAAGGAGATGCACCTCTGTTGGTATGAGTAGTACTATTAATCCGTTTAAATTAAATCTCAAGTATTACAATCACCTCCCCTTAGGAACGCAACGTCCTCGTTGCGCCCAAACACCAATCTCAATCATATCCCAGAATCTTTTCAACTACTAAGTGCCCGCACGATATCCAACGGATCAGCACACCGTCGCAGGGTTGCTCTGATACCATTTGTAACACCCCGGCCTCGCAGGACCCGAGGTAGCTACTCTAGACCAATAGTACTGTCCTCACAAACCACCACGAGCCTTTAACGCGCACTTTGTCCTCACTCATGCGCGCCCTAAGACACTTCCCAGGGGGTCACCCATCCCAAGACTACTCTCGTGCAAGCACGCTTAACTTTGGAGTTCTTGGGTGATGAGCTCCCTTAAAAGGAGATGCACCTCTGTTGGTATGAGTAGTACTATTAATCCGTTTAAATTAAATCTCAAGTATTACACATAGCTCTTCTTCTCAGAGCTAATGGACCTCGTGAAAGCGAAGGAGAAAAACAGGCCAGGTACCATCCCATACGCAAGGTGGCTGGGGCTGATCATCCATGAC
Organism: Cuscuta europaea; assembly: GCA_945859875.1. Classification (NCBI taxonomy): domain Eukaryota; kingdom Viridiplantae; phylum Streptophyta; class Magnoliopsida; order Solanales; family Convolvulaceae; genus Cuscuta; species Cuscuta europaea. The sequence goes on along the minus strand of CAMAPE010000080.1, from coordinate 9,963,283 downwards.
TGCATGGCAGAGCACACCTCCATTCCTAGACGCAGTGCTGATCCACACTTCACAGCCCCAAAGCTGCAGTATTTCAAAGCAGACAAAAATCCTTTCACCGGTCTGCGGATTCCTAGGTTCCTGCTCCAACTCGCCAATCCATCCAATCCGGCAGTCCAACAGTACCGCGAGAGCATTGAGAGAACTGTCCCTATGGTTCAGCAAAACCCAGCTGGACCTACCCCGGGGACAAAGCCGAGTGCAAGTAAGGGTCCTAAGCAAGCCCAGAAGCCACAGAAACCAGTGGCCGGTTTGCCCCATGAAGGAAAGTCTGGCGACTCTCTCGAAACAAGTCAGACGGCTGAGGGCACCGAAATAGACGCTGAGGAATCTGCTGATGAATCGTCCAGTGATGCCCAAACTAACACTGACGATGAGGCATCCGAGAGCGTGGGTACTGATGGCGAGGAGTCTGACTCTGATGGTGGTGATGATGACAGCGACGACGTTGAGCACACCTATGCTCTAATCAGAAAAGGAAAGTTGCCTGTCAAATCTCCAAAGAAGATAACTGCTGAACACGCAGCACCAATAATCGCAGGCAGACCCAAGGTCTTCACCATCAAGGAGCTGCAAAAATCCCAAAGCGTTCACAGAGAAACAAACAGCTCCAAGGCTGATTATGATGAAGCAGCCCATGCCATCAAGAACTCTAAAGATGCAATTATTCGAGAGAAACGGGCTAAGATCAAGAATGACAAATCTACTAAGTCAAAGCCTCAGCCTCGCGTCAGAAAGAGCCTCATAGATAAGGCTGACGAGTACATATTCGCCGACTGTGATCTGTTTATCCAGATAAGCCGAGCCGAATCCCGCAAAACAGGAGCCGATCTTTTCGGTTCCCGAGTAGAAGTCGCAGCATCTGGCTCAACTGCGCATGCACAACCCTCACCCAGCCACTCGATAGCTTCCCAACAGGCTATCGTTTCAAAAGCACATGACTCACCCCCCTCGCTGGTTCCTTCCGAATCAGTTGAGCGTACTATTGACCAATCGCCCGAGGTCAAAACTCCTCCTTCGAAGACATCGAGTCTAGGTGTCACATTTCCAACATTTTCTTCATTTTCTAGGACACCTACACTATTCACAGCACATACAGGTGCACACACCCTGAATGCAACGACCAGAGCGCAAGCTATGACGGCTGGAAGTCCTGCTATGCTTTCAATGATTCCATCATTGCACGCAGGCCACACATCAGCTATCTTCACTGATGATGTGACAAGAGTTACAACCCCCGTAACTGGACACCCCACCTTTGAAGATGTCAACGTTCTACTAAATCGCTTCCTGGATTCCACCATCAAACCATGGGTGCAAGAAGCAATGACCGCTCTTGCACAGGAATTTAGGACCACCCAAGCGGTTCAGTCTGAACAACCCACACCCCATCCTACACCCGAACCCTTCATCTCCCATACCCAACCAATATCTTCCACCGCCCTCTCTCACCACTCAATCAACCAAATACCCATTCCTTCACCTTCTCGGGGAACCCAAGATACAGAACCAATATTCTCCCCACGCCCGACCACACCTTCCATCGATCTCTCCTCGCTACCTTTCGAAACCTTGGCATCGGCTTTACTGGACCATCTCCTCAACATCCCAGAAGCCAACCTCACCCTCCACCAGCAAGCCATCCTCGAAGCCCTCCTCTCTTCCCCTTAAACCAAAAGCAAATGCAAGGACAGTCCTCGTGGTCGCAAACGTTCCCATGAGGACCCCGACGTTTCGGATCCTCATGAGGGGGAGAACAAGCGGCCACGAACACTTAAGCAAACTGCTTTAGCCAGCCACACTACACAGCCCGTTCAACCAGAAACCTCTACCAACCAACAACCACCACCCGCAACCAAACTCTCTAGCCTGGTCGAGCTAGATGAAACATCCCGAGGCATATCTCCTAGAGATACCAACCGAGGAGGGGATGGAAGTCCTGATGATGCTACCACTGGTACATCTTTTACGTCAGGCCATCAGTTAGAACCTCGTTCAAAGCTGATGACAACGGGAAATCCCAGTGACCCCGGTGTTCCAGTTAACAGGTCTCCGTCTCCACAAGATCAACCAGCCACTACCATTCTGTCGTCAGATGAAATGCATGATCAACTAGAAAAATTCATCATTCACGACAAATGGCCCAGACAGTGGACGGAGATGGATCAAATCATGCAGGATGAAGAATGTGAAGATATGCAAAGGAACTGGTTCCTACGAGAACTCATTAACAAATGTGCAGAAGATATAATCAGGCTCGAGGACGATGAACGAAAGGAAGGGGAGAACTACAAGGAAACTCAGAAAGAACTTGAATCTGTCATCAGACCATCGGCGGGACGACTTCCCAAGACAGAGAAACGTTGGGACAATGTACGCATCAAAGCCCCCTTCCAAGAGGAAATCAGAGAGCGTATATGGCGTAGACTAGACAAACTCAAACCTTTGAATGAACTAAAGCTGCGAGGCCTCACCCATCTCAAAGGAAAGCAGGCAAGAGGTCATCTACATATGATGTTGCAACGGTCAACCGGGACTCAAAGAGAGCTGATGGAACAGGATTTGAAATCCAACATTCTCCCAATTCATCAAATCCTACAGGTTAAGGCCGAGGATTATCATGGAGTGAGATTCTACTCTTACAAGCTTCAACGCACCGATGGGAGTAAATTTACATGCCAGGAAAATGATTTCATCATGCTCAAACCAGACGACATCTATCAAATGTTTATGGCATATCGATACCTTCTACTCAGACAAAGCAAAACATACAGCGAAGGCCTCGCAGCAATCAAGAGGTTCATGCTCAGACAAATCAGAGTGCACTCATCTCACGACCTACAGATGGCTATCAAGTGCAACTTGACAAAAACAAATCTTACAAAGCCAAGACTGTATGGTCCAGAGATCGAAGACTTCCCAGCATACCACATCTTCTTCACACCGCCAGCAGTCACATACCTCAACCACAAGAATGAAAAACGCCTGATGGTGGTTAGTGAAGTTGAGAAATACTGTGATAGAACGTTGAAGATCATCAAAGAACAGCTGCTAAAGATGATGGAACAACTAGAGCAAAATCTTGAGGAGGCATCGTCATACATTCAAAAGGAACACTCAACAGTGGAGACCATTCTAAAAGCCATCGACGATCGCCTAGACAAGAGAAACATGCTAAGGCAATATGAGCACACACTGAATATGAGGAAGCATTATTTCAAATCACAGAAGCAATAACAAGGTGACACTTGATCACAAAGGGGGAGATTGTTGAAGATCATTTAATTGTGAATCAAGTTTGTCACCTATCTTGTAATAGATTAGCTTTATTATTATTCCTTGTATTAAATATGTGTATTTATTAGACTTAATATGGGCCAAGTGTTAGGCCCATACAAAAGGCTAAAAGCCTTATACGCATACCTGAACCTCGCCTATAAAAGGGAGCCGAGGATTCAGGTCTAGGTTAACTTTCGTACTTATTCCAAATAGCCTTAGCGCAAATACTTCTCTGTACGAGTTCACGGTATATCAAGGAAGGTTTACGATCCATCTGTGTTCATCTTTACGGTTTATCTTCTTCTTGTTATACTGTTATTCATTGATGTAATAGAAAACAGGGACTAACACGTTGAAATTCTGATAAGGACAAATTGTACATTCGTCTTCTTGTGCTGGAGCTTTAATTCGTGCTAATGTATTTGTCTTGAATAATTCACCCGCTGAAGTTTCTCTTCAAGAAACAGTTTCATGTGTGCGTCCCATGTCGCGGCCCCCAGTACTTGATTCGGTATTAAATACCGGTCAAGTTTTGTCTTCAATCATCCATTTGATATTACGAGCTTTGTGACATATGAGTAATTTTTGAGTCAAATAGTATTTGCCGGTAGGATTCAAATATCCTATTAAGGTAAAGAAATTTTACCTTATTGTATTTTTATTTTTCCGGTGATATTTCTTAGACTCAAAAACTGTACATTTAATTTGTCACGTTAATACTAGAATAAAATGAGATACAATGTAGACGTGCTAAGTATAGTGGCATCATCAAAATCTTATCGAAATTGGGTACTAACAAATAGTGAGTGCCTCTCAAATACTAACGTGGGATATACTTAGGTACACAACATTTTCCATATCTCACAATCGAAGAAGTATGTTCGCGACGAATCACATATCCTTAACCCCGAGGTACAAATTGTAACCTTACAATATTCAAAAATCAAATCTGACATGTCTAACCTCAACTCAATTAGGTAATCGAGTTGGACGAAACATTGACTTATGAGGAAAGTCCTATCCAGATCCTTGACACCAAAACACGTGAGACTAGGAAGAAGATTATTAAGATGGTTAAAGTATTATGGTCCAACCATCTGGCCGAAAACGCCACTTGGGAGACCGAAGATGACATGCGAAAATGATATCCGGAGTTATTTGGCTAAGGTAATATTTTAGTTACGGGGACGTAACCTTGCTTTTAGAAGAGTAGAATGTAATACCTCTTAAATTAGAAGATATTTATTAACTTATGCTTCGGGACGAAGCATCTTTTAAGGAGAGTGAAATGTGACACTCCTATGTTTAATAAAAAGAATTTGTTATAAACTAACATGTGACACCTCCTAATTGTATGGTAAATATTTTATGAGCTTATGCTTCGGGACAAAGCATCTTTTAAGGAGGGTAGGTTGTGACACTCCGAAATTTTTTAAATAAAACAAATCATTATTATTAGTCAAATAAAATGTCACGAAAGGGACATTTTAATAATTAAGTGAATCAAATAAAACTTTAACGTCAATGACATTTTTAATCAGATAAAAATGTTTCAATAATAAAAGTGACATTTTTATTATGTTGACCGGATAAGACCTTGACTTAAATAACAAAATTATACTTTTTATACAGATGACATGAATAATGAAAGTGACATTTTAGTTCAAAGGTACAAACTAATAATATATGTACAAGAATGTATTAAATACTACCACACAAAAATAACCATGATAAAAGACTTGACCTTTCAAACATAATATACATATACTTATATATACGCATAATAATAATAATAATAATAATAATACTCCATATTATGAGCTAGTCTCTTATATGAAGTGTAAATTAAGCCACATATGTATAATATAAGGAGTTGAAGTGAAGGATTGGGTTCTTCATAACTATTCATCTTATCGGCTCGTACAAGGAGTAGTGATACATGCATGTTACAATGCATACCCGCGAGACCAAGCATCAATGTGTAGCAAACCCACATGCATATGTCAAAGATGAAGCCAAAAATACTCGATCATTCTGGAAAGCTAAAACCTCCTTCTATGGGTATAAATAAAGGCTATACCCAAGCTATTAGCTATATACTAAGTACAGTGGCGGAACCAGCTTCGTGATCTTGGAAGGGCACATTACCTCAGAAGGCTCGACTCTTTACTACCTTTAGAAATCTGTGTACAAAATCGATTCATATGAATTCCTTGTCAAACTTGAGCCTGACAATCCACAACCACAAAAAATAACAAGCTCAGTACATGGATATAGCCCAAAATACACAATAGCAAAGCCGCTACGCCAGTCACCTCAAAACAATAATGCTCTCGATCAGGGGCGGAGGCAGAGCACTAGGTCGGGCTGGTCCGGTACAAAGAATATTTTTAGAAATTAAGCAATTTTTAAAATTTGAGGTGGGCCATGGCCTAAGTTGGCCCACCCCTAGCTCCGCCCATGCTCTCGATCAGTCGCTAGACCTAGTGGTCGCCAGCGTTATTCACTTATTCTGGCCTAATTCCGGTGAATTCCAAAGAAACCCTCTCAATGTAATCAACCCTCCAAGCTTCAACGTTAGTAGTCGACCTCATAAATATATTACTCCCTTTGTTTTGTTAAAATTTTCTTACATTTTCTTTTCAGGCTGCCTCATTAACATTGATCAATATCAAATTTGATTGTGGTTCTAAATTATTTTTACATTCAAAAGTTGATTGTCGACCACCCTGTATAATATATATGTATCTCCATCATTCTCCTGTTCAGCAGCCCCCTGTAAATTCGATCACGAAGGCAGTCAAACAATTTGTTGAAGTTAACTGCGCCAAATTATACATAGAAAAACGCAGTTAACTTCAAAACATTATTTTACTGCCTTCCCGATCGAATTTTAAGTTTAAATTTGGTATGGATAAACTAGACTTGATGAGGAATATGCTCAAAAAATTTCATCAAAAAATTCCAACGGGAACCACCCCAAACAGCCAGTGGCGGACCCATAAAATCGGAGTCATGGGGTCCCTACTTTAATGTAACTCTAACCAATATTTCACAATAATTCAACCGGCTATCCTCAAGGACTATCGAACACACCCGTAGGCCAATCCTATAGCTAGGATCAATTTTATTATTCACTTTATCTTAGGCATCCCTTAAGGCTTACCCCTAGTGCAACTTAGAGTTCATACATGTCCACCTTAAAGTATCTCTTAAGACTACTTAAGGCATAATAATTCACAATCCAACCTTAGGACCAAATCTAGCATAATCACTCATTTAATTCCCGACTAGTATTCCAATACTAGTCGAATGAATCTTAGAACCATCAAGTCCTCCATTCATAGTCATATGACCAATTCAAACTGATTTTCCAAATCAAATATATAATTTAGTCAATATCCAAAATATCACTTTTCACATACATATAATCCTTATATGAAGTAAAAGTATATTTTATCAACAAGCCTTATAGTTATCCAACTATCATGTCATTATTCTTACAACACATAAACATACATACTCCCTCCAGTCTTTAATTAACTTTACACTTTCCTTTTTGGGTCGTCCCATATTAAACTTTACACTTCCTTATTTGCCTTATTTGGCAAACAAATCTACACCAAACAGTGTCAAACACTATCAAACAGTGCCAAACAGTGTACTCTACAGTAAAGTCAAATTTATTTCCTTAATATGTGTGAAGTTAAATTGTAAAGTTTAATAAGGACCGGAGGGAGTACTTTATTCCAAATATGTATATCATGCTCCCTTCCTTTATAGACCATAGTCTTCTCATTTTAGGCATTATTACTCATTAATAATCCATACAAAATATGTTTAATTACCTTAGGTAATCTTATGAAATCAACTCACTAATTATAAGCGATATAGTCAGTCATCCTCACCTCAAATGAGCTTTAAGAAGTTCTACCCTTTCTCGGTTGAACTCCGGCGAAACTCCGGCGAACTCCGGCGACGACTAGGACACCTCAGTCAAACTCCTTAATCCCTCACACCTTTCCTATCATTTTCCTTCTTTAAGCTTCTCCTTTGGACCACCTTGGTTTGAGCTTGTTTATGAATGATAAGAATCGAGTGTTGGAGAGTTTTTCTCTAGATGATGGCTTGGTCGAAAATGGTGAGAGTGGGTGTCATTGAGAATGCCTTTTTGGCATCTCTCAATAATACATAAAAGGGGTCCTACCTCATTTAATGTTTCGCCCCTCCATTCATTGGATTTCTTGCATCCCGTGACTTGTGTGCTCATCCTTGCTAAATGCTAGAGTAAAAGCGTGGGTTGGCCCCCACTCATGTGGGAATCCTTTCCAATATGTCCCAAAGTGTATACTTGGTCCCGAAAGTTATATTTTTCGGACAGTTTTAATTATATTTTATTTTATCGGGTCAACATAACACTTGGGTCGCACAAACATTTTTACCAAATCGGTTGGCATATTATTTGGGCTTCTATAATGATTACTATTGGGTAAATGGCCCAAATAGGAACGGTCCATTAACCCCTGAGGATCATCGGACGAACGTCCTAAGAGCCCCAACAGTCAGGGGACAAATACCCTCAGAGTGGTCAAAGGCAGTGACGACGTTCGTCTCCTGCACCAAAATGGCAGTAAGCGGTGACGACGTACGTCGCGCCCTACTTCTGGGGACTCTCCAATCAAGCCAGCAAAGCCAAATTGCAAGACGAACGTCTCCAAGGGCTTGGGAAGCTAGAGACGCCTTCCCCTTACTTCTGGGGACGTACGTCTCCAACAGGCGAGCAAGGCCCATTGTAAGACAAACGTCTTCAAGGACTGGAGATGCTTCCCCCTGCTTCAGGGGACGTACATCTCCAACCGGCCACAAGGCCCCATTGCGAGACGAACGTCTTCAAGGACGGGGATGCTTCCCCCTGCTTCAAGGGACGTACGTCTCCAACCGATCACAAGGCCCAATTGAAAGATGTACGTATGGAACCTTGGCCTTGGGAGCAAGCAGTACACAGGAGACAATATCGTCCCCCACACAGGAGACAATATCGTCCCCCACGATGCGCGAAAATTCAAAGACATATTGCATTTTAAATTCAAGTACATCTGAATGCGGTGTCACACAGTGAATGTTATTGCTTCTACAGAGGTGATAGATTCTCAGTCTGGTTCGAGGGTTGACGACAGACATAAGACTTTTTATCGTTTTGTTTACTCCTTTTTCCTTGATTGTATTATCAGCCATGTGACGAACGTTATTTTGATTTATTGTATTAGTTGGATTTGATGATCAAAAAAAAATTAATGCAGCAGAAAATGCTAAAAAGTCATCATTTGGCATTGAAGGATGATACAGATACGAGGTATATTTATAAGTATTACTCAATCCGTTCCACTAACAGTGATATAAGAGGGAGTGACACACATATCAATAAAGTATATTTATGTAGTTGATATTGAATTGATAATGTATAATAAAATAAAAATGATTTAGAACCATACAAATTTTCCTAAATATGGTATAGGACAATCTTAGTGGACGGATCGAAAAAGAAAGATGAGACAATCTTAACGGGAGGGAAGGAGTAAAAGTTATGAGGATGTTTTTGTAAAGATTAAAATTATGGGATGCATTTATAAATATATTGAAAATCACAAGAGTTTTTTTGAAAATATATATTTCGTACTCCGTATATTATGAAGACAACAATAACTAAAATGTAAGATCGGTCACCCATTAAAATGTAGACATCAAATTGTCACGTTAGTCGGACGGAGATCATGGAAAATTTGCTCGTTTCCTAAAAAAAAGTGCGTTTACCTTAGAGTATGGTGAAAACCAGATCAGGGGTCTAGCATTTGGGCTATCATTTTTAACTCTTTAAGCTCTCAAAAGAGCTTCATATTTAGGAATTCAATGTACTCTGTGAAGCATATTTATAGTGCGAACACTAACGTTATTGTGTGTAAAGGCAATAGGTCCTTCTGGGACCCCAATTGGAGTTTGTTTGGACTGTTGAAGCCTACAATGATCTGCATTTACATGCTAGGGACCTTCCCCAAGATGTTAAAAACTCCCTTACCAGTCTTGCCCCCACTTTTGATGATCACAAACGAGACACTATCCTTTGAAATTGCAACGACAAGTCGACAATGGTACTTTTACCTTTAAATCGGCCTATGATGTGATTAAGAAGAAACTTGGCAACAATAACTATCACCCTTATTTGGAAAAAAATGATTCCTAAAAAGTTTTCGTTTTTCCTTTGGCGCATTATAAACAACTTTGTGGTTTTCTCTGATTCTCTTAAAAAAGAATGAGTTTTAATGGTTCCTTCAAATGTCCTCATTGCAACCATCTACCATGACTATTTAGATTACTATTTAGATTACTATTTTCTTTGCAAAATTCCTAACCATCGGTTGAATGGTAGTGATAGAGTATATCTAGAGAGAAGTGAGAGCTAGAGAGAGAAGTGCAATAATATGCTTCAATAGAATGATTTTGTAACCCTGATAACTACCTCCAGAGGAAGTATTTATAGGGAAAATACGGGCTGGGCTCCCAAGCCTTGGGCTTGGGAGGCCCATTTACAACTGGACCGCTACTGGGCCGAATACAAAGCCACTAATGGGTTGTACAAATAAGTAAGTGTAAAATCCAGTTCTGTGAGGTCTTCGTGGCCGACGAGGGCGTGGCCGACGAGGGCACGGCCGACGAGGGCACGGCCGACGAGGGCACCCGGGTTCCTTGGCTTCAGGACCATATTCTGAGTTGGTACCTTTCCGGCCGACGAGGGCACCACTCAGTGTCTTGTGCTTTCTGTTCTTCTGAGTATGTGGGTCCTGGGGCTCAGATCCATATACTCCCATCAGGAGTCCCCCACTCTCTAAGTTGAGACGTAGACGAAGTGAAGGAGAGTAGATTCCCGTGCTTTGGTGCTTTTGGCCGATGCGGGCACTCCCAGGCCGTTAGCTGTTGCGGCGTTGGCGCTGTTTCCATTTTGGTGATCTTGTTCTGTGCTTGGCCGTTACCTGCTCCTCGCTGTGGACGGGGAGGCCGTTGTTTCCTTGGTGTGTTCGTTTGGGGACGATGAGTGTCCTGCTTCGATGGTGGCCGTTGAAGGCGCGTTTTCCCTTTCTTGGACGTTGATGGTTGAGATTTACATTTGGGCTGATGAGGCCGTTGAGGTTGAACCTTGCTTCGAGGACGATGGGCGTCCTTTCCTTTGGGTGGCCGATGAGGGTGCTTGCGCACTCCTTTTGGCCGTCGCTGATTGGCTTTCGTGTTCTTGGCCGAAGAGCCCATTATGATTAACTGTTGGCGGAGGACGATGAATGTCCTTGCCTTAGGTGGTCTGTTGGCCGTTGCTGATGATATTATGTGCCTTTGGCCGACGAGGCGCCGTGTTGTCCAAAGTTTCTGGCCGGAGATGGAGTCACGAAAACCTTGGCGCCGTTGTGATACATGGACGATGTGGCCATGCTTTGTGGTTACATTTGTGTTCTTTGCATTTTTCCTTTGTCTGTATTGTTGAGGCCGATGTAGTCCCCCAGTCCCCCACTGCTTCAGGCCGAAGAGTGTGAGGGGTGAAGGAGTTGCTTGAGTCCCTGGCCGAAGCGGCCTCTCCGTAGTGCCCCTGAATCCAACCCTTATGGCGATTTTCTGGCCAAGGTAACCCTGTGGGAGAACCCTTGTGCGCAGATCGCTTGTAAAGAGTTATCATCAGGGGTCGTTACGAAGGCCGATGCGGGCGCTTTGCTGGCATTGTGAAGCCGGCAAGCGTATAGGCCGTTGTCATCTTCTTATCGCTGTGGAGGCATTGGGTGCCTTGGCCGTTGCAGGCGCTTTGTTGGCATTGTGAAGCCGGCAAGCGTATATGCCGTTGTGGGCGTTCGTTGTCCGTGTGATCCGTAGGGTTTTACTCCGCCGGTAGGTTAGTTCACGAGCCCGGCCCATTTCCGAAGGGGTGGCACCTCATTGGCTGTTGGGAAGGTGACCGCTGAGGTGGCCACTGATATGGTGCCACGTGTAGTGACCGTTGGAGAGGAGGTCTATAAATACCCCTCCCCTTCCGACGCGGTAACCTCATTTGCAATCTGTGCCCACGAAGTGCTGCTGAAATTTCTAGAGAGAGAGTCTTTGAGGTGTTTGTTCAAGTGTTCTTCCGTTTCTTCAAATATTCGAAGGTCAGTTCTTCACATGTTCCTTTCATATTTCATATACTTTGCTTCATGGGCCTTTGATCTAGTGTTAATAGGGGATTCGCACTTAGATCCAAAGTAGAGACCTTTAGGGCGTTAATAGTTGTAAGATGAAGAGTTTGGACGAGGAGTACTACCCCTACGACGACCAGCCCTCCACTGGGTCCCTTGACCACGAGGTGCTTGAGGAGTTTGAGGAGGAAATAGAGCATCTGAGCCCCTATAAGTCCGGAGAGTCGGAGGACGACGAGGGTAAGGACGAGGAGTCTGCCTCGTCTTCGAAAGGCGAGGACGCAGGTGCGTCCCGAGTGGTGGGCGGGGCGTCCACTTCCACTGCTATTCCGTGCCTGAAGCCGGTGTCCGCCGTGAAGGGAGCAGAGAGGCCGAAGAGGATAAGGAGGCCGAAGAGTGGGCCAGGGTACTCCTACCTGGATCTCACGAATATCTACCTTATCAAGCCGGAGAGAAACGCGGCCGATTACTTAGTCGCGCAGATGTATGTGGGGCCGTTCGGGAGAGTTAGGGCACCCAGGCCGACGGACCATGTACTTAATCCGCCGCCGGGATACTTCGGAGTGTACCTAATGAGCTTCGCCAAGGGGCTGAGATTTCCCCTTCATCCCTTCATCGCGGAGTACTTGGACATGGTGGGACTTCCTCCGGCCTTGCTGACCCCGAACAGCTACTCGTTGATGGTGGGATTCTTGCTCCGCTGTGAAGAGTTGGGCTACGAGCCGACGACAGCTCTCTTCATGAACCTCTATCAGATCGGCCGAGGAAGCCACAAGAACTGTGCGGCCTACGCTACCCTCCAACAATTGCCGAAGAAGAGGAGCTTCACGCACTTGCCTTCGTCCATCCATGGTTGGAAGAGTAAGTTTGTTTTCGTGTCCCTTGGTGAGAACGACACTTAATTTCCCTCTCTCGGCCATACTGGAAGGTTCAATCTGCACGACCCGCCGAAGAGTTCGATCTAGGACACTCAGGTGGAGGCGTTCCTGGACGGGGGGCCAAGGAGCGTGAAAGATTACATTACCGAGTATAAGATGACCGCCCTCGGCTTCTTCAGGTATTATGTGTATGGTGACAAGGAGGACGATGCCCAACTGTGGCCGAGGATGATCGCTACCTTTGAGGAGGCCGACAGCCCGGATTTGGGCAGTCCTGCTGAAGCCGATGGTAATACTTCCTCCGGCTTTCTTCCTTTGTTTTTGTTCCTTTACCTTGCTAACCTGTTTATTTTCCTTTGTGTAGACTTTGTGATGGATCGCCGTTCGATAATGGCCATAGCCAAGGCCAAGGCGGCCGAGGAGCTGGCTGCGAAGGCGGCCGAGGCGGCGAGGCGTGCCGCGGCCGAGGGAGGAGAGGCTGCTGCTGGTGTGGTCCCGAAGCCTGCCCAGCCAAAGAAGAAACGGCCTCCCACTGACGGCCAGAAAAAGCTGACCGAGACTGGTCTGAAGCCCGCCAAGAAGACGAAGAGGGCGCCGTCTCCTTCCCTTGCCGATGAGGTCGGCGTTCTAACCGTCCCAAATGTGGACGATGGTGGTTCTGGCGCTGCTGTCGCCATTGTGGATCTTACCGCTGCTCCTTCCAGCGCCGTTGCTCAACCGCTCCCTCTCGTCTAGGAGACTCGGACGAAACGGGCTGGCAAGGAGATTGCCACTGCCACTTACCAGAAAGTGGTGGAGTACCCCGTTGGCGGGGGTGTCTTCGATGATGGCGTTGACGGCCATGATGTGCTTGCCCAGGCCATGCCGGCCAAGGATCGGGTCTACCTCGACAAGCTCGGGGATGTCAAGATCTATGACGGCGGGATGGACCTCATCGTCCAAGTAAGTTCCTTTCCCTTTGATTTGTTGTTTTCCTTGTTGTCTGTGTGAAGTCATTGCCTGAGTTTTGGTTTGCCTTTGTTTTGCAGGGTGCCTTTATGCTCATGGAGAGCAACAAAAGGCAGCAACGGGAGATTGCTCGCCTGAAGGAGTTCGAGCAAAAGGCTGCCTCGGCCGATGAGGCGATGACCTGCTTGGATCGGCTTCGAGAGGATGCCAAAGCTCTGCAGAAGAGAGCCGATGAGGCTGCTGCAGCCAAGGACGATGCCCTGGCCAAGCTTGCGGAGAGCCAGGGGGCACTTGAGGTTGAGCGGCGCAGGACTGATGAGGCCGTGAAGGCTAAGATTGAGGCCGAGGCTGCTGCTGTGAAGGCCGCTGATGAGGCTGTCCAAAAATTCCTGACCGAGGGATGGAAGGCCGACGAGCGGCTCCCCTGGTGCTATGAAGTTGTGGCCGCCAAGCTCGAGGATTGGGGAATGAACTCCCCCGCCAGCCAGGAGTACTTTCAAAGGGAGATGTCCGTGTACTACAACATGGGCTAACAACGGATGCAGAGGCTCTTATGCCGGCGGCTGGCGCGTGCCCTTAAGGCGATGAACTACACCTCTGGGTGGGCGAGGCGGAACCTGAGGCTTCCCAGGCTGATGAAGGATCCCGAGGAGCAGGCCAAGCTCCCCCCTTCGGAAAGGGAGGCCCCGATCGATAGTTCCGGCCTCGGCGAGCCGAACTACGATGAGTTTGATTTCTTGGACGACACTACGAGCTCTGCAGTCGCTGTCGGTCAGGACACTGAGGCCGAGGAGGAAACCGAGGATGCCGATGAGCAGACCCATGCTGAGCATGTTGCAGATGAAGGCGCCCAGGAGGCGTGATCGGCCATTCCTTTATCTTTTATTTGTAATTAGTAGCATCCCAATTTTTGCCCAACTGAATGTAATGGCCGTAGCGGCCCCTTTTGTAATTAACATTTTGATGAATGAATGCTCTGCCGGCCTCTTCGGCTGTTGATGTCTATGCTTGTTTCCTTTGCCTTTTCGATTTTGAATTTTGTCTAAGTGTTAAGTTTACAACTTAGGTCACCCGCGAGTGTTTGCTACATCCGTAAGGTAGTCAATTTAGTCTGGTGGCCTTATCGGCCTGTCCGCCATTTCTTCGCTGTCGCAACACTTGGGATTTCTTCAAAAAAATTCTAAGTGTTTGAGATCCACTTAGGTGCTTCCCTTCCGTCATGACCGAAGCAGGCATGCTGGGGTGTCCGCTGCGTCTTGGCATTGTCTCATTCCTTTTGTTGTTTGGTCTTAGAATTTTTCTAAGTGTCCAACTTCAAGAAGCCCCTTTAGTGTGGTGTCTTCCGCGGCCAGCTAGAATGGTGTGGCCGATACGTGACGCCCACCGTCTGTGCTGTAGGGCTCCACAACTGTGGACGACGCGGGTGGCCGCCTCGTCCACGCTTCCTGTGAACATGTAGGCCTCGTTCCTGCCCACGTAGTGCCTTCCTCATCCTGACGTTTCACCCTGATGCTAAGTGTTAGGGGGAGACTTCCCCGTTTGCATGCCTTCGTGCCTTCATCGGCTTGGTGCATTTTCTTTCGGACGTTTTCCGTTTTTGCTTCACCCAACCCATTGGGTTAGGATTTTGGACGTACGTGCTTCGTCTGTGACGCTTTCCTCGTCTATGATGGACGTGTGGCCGTATCGTCCTTGTCACCTGTTAGTGGTACTACACTTGTGTTCAACTGATATGTACTTAGCTGAGTTTGGCATGAGTTGGGGATTTTATTTTTTCATTGCTCGAGGCCGGCAAGTGCGCGCGGTCCTCGGCTTCCCTCTTTTATTTTCCCTTTTTCCTTTCCTATTTTTTTTTCCATTTCCGTTCCCTATTTCGGGGAGTATCCTTCTTTCAGGCTTCGGCCGAAGGGTGTGCTCGTCCTTCGGCCGGTTCGGACTTCGTTTATAACGTCCGTGATCTCAGGGGGATCCTTTCGCCTATTTATGACGCTGGCTAGACTTTTGGTTGGTTTCCAATGGCTGCCGTTGCCCAACCCTGAGTGGGGGGATTCTGCCACCTCGGCCATGATTTCAGGCCTGTCGTCCTGCGATCTGGCGCGTGGACGACGCGGTGATCTTCCCATTTCAAGACGCGGGCCGTTTGCGGGCCAATAGTCCTGGGGACATCGTCGGCCATACCTGAGCGTTTCACTCTAGGCTTACGGGGCCAGGACGATGTGCTCTCTCAGCTAGGCATGAGCCCTTCGCTGATACAAAATACAATGGAGTATGCCTGAGCTTGTCGCTCGTAGGCTGCAAATGCAAGGTGCCACGTCGGCCATGCCTGAGTCTTTCGCTCTAAGGTGGCGGATGAGGGCACCTGCTAATATTTTACTTTAAATTCCAAAGAAAAAATCAAGAGGAACATGATTTTATTCATAAGTGGCTCGAGGCCGAGGGTGGCGTTCAATCAGAAACCCGTTAAGGGGTGAGGGCTTCGCCGTCTGCACCTCCTTCGGATTACTGATAAAACTTCACCAGATGGTGTACATTCCACGTTCGTGGTACATTGGACCCATTCGGGCGTTTAAGCTTGTAGGTGCCGGGTTTGACCACGGCACTGACGATGTAGGGCCCTTCGTACTTCAATGCTAGCTTGCCACCCTCTGTCGGCTGGCTTGCTTCCCTTCGGCGGAGGACGTAGTCCCCCACCTGAAATTCCCTCGAGCGTACCTTGGCGTCATAGTATGATTTTACTTGACGCCGGTAGTTCTCTGCTCGGATGAATGCTTGCTCGCGTATTTCTTCGACCAGGTGGAGGTCGATCTTCATGTTTTCCTCATTGACCCCTGGGTCATACTGCTCCACTCGTCGGCTGGGAATGGTGACCTCTGTGGGTGCCTTAGCTTCAAAGCCATAGCACAGGGCAAAAGGTGTTTCACCCGTCGCCCTCCTTGGCGTGGTACGATAGCACCACAGGATGTTGGGGAGCTCGTCGACCCAACTCCCTCCTGCGTCCTGTAGGTTCTTCTTCAGCCCTTCCATGATGGTTCTATTGGCGTTCTCAACCTGCCCGTTGCCTTGAGGGTAGGCAACGGAGGAGAAACGGTGTTTTATCCCCCATTCTCGAAAGAGCTCTTGGAAGGGCGTCGCTTCAAACTGGGTGCCGTTGTCGGATATGATCTCTTGGGGGACACCGAAGCGGGTGAGAATGTTCTTGTGCACGAACTTCTGACATCTGGCCCCCGTGATGCTGGCCAGGGGTTCCGCTTCGACCCACTTAGTGAAGTAGTCGACTGCAACGATGATGTAGCGGTTGTTGCCGGCCGCTCTGGGCAGGGGGCCGACCAGGTCAATCCCCCACCTTGAGAACGGAATAGCAGTGCTGACGGGGGCGTAGTTGACGGCTGGCCGACCAGGGGCCTTCTGGAGTACCTGGCACGTGGTACACTTCCTGGCCAGGTCCGCACAGTCTCGCGCCATCGTCGGCCGGAAGAAGCCCTGGACGACGAGACGCCGGGACATGCTGAAAGGGCCCTGGTGCGAGGAGCAAACACCACAATGAACTTCTTCCATGGCCACGTCGGCCTCATCCTGGTGCAGGCATCGAAGGAGAGTGCCATTATAGGATCGTTTGTAGAGTTTGCCATCTTCAATGATGTAGCTTGGGGCCCTGAGTTTGGCGAGTTTGGCCCTCTCCTCGTCCGGGGGCAGCTCCCCCGTCGTGATGAAGGTGATGATGTCGGAGATCCAGTCCTCCGGTCGCTGTTGGACGCACAAGACGGGGCTGGCATGGATGCTGGACATGCTCAACTCCTCGATCTTGGCTAGCTGGGAGATGTGCTCCGGGGTGTCCGAGCTGAGTTTGGACTGCTTCGAACGCCTTCAGCAGCTCCTCCGCTGCTTGTTTGTACTGCTTCATCCGGCCTTCCTTTGCTTCGTACGTACCCTCAACCTGGCCCACTACCAGCTTGGAGTCGCACCTGATTTTGATGTGTCGGGCTCTGAGGCCGGCGGCGAGTCTGAGGCCGCTGAGGAGGGCCTCATACTCGGCTTCATTGTTGGATACCCTGAAGTTGAAGCGGATGGCATAGTAAGCTCTGAATCCTTCAGGGGATATGAGGACGACGACGCCACCACATGATTTCGCGGCCGACGAGCCGTCAGTGAAGAGGATCCATGTGTCATCGGGCTCTGGCCCGGGGGCGGTAGCGGCTGTCTCCCTTGCCGTGCATTCGGTGACGAAGTCGGCCAAAGCTTTCCCTTTGATGGACGGCCTTGGCTTTATTTCAATCTGAAATTGACTGAGGAAGATCGACCATTTCACCATCCTTGAGGAGCTAGTGGGGCTCCTCATGAGCGCGCCGAGGGGCTGCTGGGTCAGCACATGGACGGCATGGGTCTGGAAGTAGTGCCCCAGCTTCTTCACCGTATGGACGATGGCAAGCACCGTCTTCTCAATGGGGGAGTACCTGAGTTCGGCCTCCCTAAGTGTCTTGCTGATGTAGAAGATGGCCTTCTGCACCCCTTCGTCCTCACGGATGAACACGGAGCTGATGGCCGACGTGCTCACCCCTAAGTACAAGAAGAGGGTTTTGCCGGCTTTAGGGTTGGAGAGCACGGGCGGGGACGATAGGTACCTCTTCAGCTCTTCGAACGCTTCCTGGCACTCCGTCGTCCACTTGAAGCTATTGGCTTTACGCATGATCTGGAAGAAGGGGAGTGCCCTTTCGGCTGACTTGGAGAGGAAACGGTTCAGGGCCGCCAGGCACCCCGTCAGTCGCTGTACTTCCTTGACGTTGCGGGGCGGCTCCATGTTGATGATAACCTGTGTCTTCTCCGGGTTTATCTCGATGCCTCTCCGGGTGACCATGTAGCCGAGGAACTTGCCGCCTTGGACGCAGAAGGCGCACTTCTTGGGGTTGAGGCGGAGCCTGAACTCCTTCATGATTTCAAAGATTTCCCGGAGGTCGTCGGCATGGGTGGAGGCCTGCCTGCTCTTGACGATCATGTCGTCGACGTATGCCTCCATCGTCCGGCCGAGGACTGCTCTGAAGATCTTGGCCACCATCCTAGTATAGGTGGCGCCGGAGTTTTTGAGTCCCAAGGCCATGACGAGGTAACAAAAGATTCCCTTTGGGGTCATGAATGCCGTCTTCTCAGCGTCATCTTCATGCATGGAGATTTGGTGATACCCTCTGAAAGCGTCAAGGAACGACATCAACTCGCACCCCGCCGTCTCGTCCACCAGCTGATCAATGTTGGGGAGAGGGAACGGGTCCATGGGGCACGCCTTGTTCAGGTCAGTGTAATCAACACACATTCTGAATGTTGGCGGTTTTTGGGCGAGGACGACGTTGGCCAGCCACGTCGGGTACTTCACCTCTTTGATGTGGTTGATGGAGAGGAGCATGGCGACCTCCCCTTTGACGAAGTCCCGCCTATCGGCGGATAAGTAGCTCCGCTTCTGCTTGACAGGTGCGGAGGCCGGATCGACGGTCAGCCGGTGAGTGATCACCTGGCGGCTGATGCCTGGCATGTCGTCTGGGCCCCATGCGAAGACAACGGCGTATGACCGTAGGACGAGGAGAATGGCGTCCCGCTGGTCCTGTGGGAGCTGCTTCCCGATTCTGAGGACCCGCTCCGGCCAGGAGGTATTCAGAGGGACTTCCTCGACCTCCTCGGCCGGTTCAGCATGCGGCCTCTCCTCGTCCTTGGCAACGGCTGCCGTGATGGTGTCTATCCTCTGTCCTTCCCTTTCGGGCGGCCTTGTTAGCTTGAGGTAGCATGCTCTGGCTATGCTCTGGTTTCCTCTGGCGTAGCCGATGCCGTCATTGGTGGGGAACTTCAGACACAAGTGCTTCATGGAGATGATGGCCTCCAAGTCCGCCAGTGCTGGCCGCCCTAAGATCAGGTTGTGGGCGCACTGGAGGTGGACCACCATGAACTCCATGTCAATTTTGGCGCGGTGGGGGCCGTCACCGACCTCCACGGGGAGGACTATCGTGCCCTCGGCGTCGATAGAGTCCCCGGTGAAGCCGGATAACGGTGTCTTGATCGGCTTCAGCAGAGCTTTGTCCATCTTCAGCTGCCTGAAGGTGTCCAGGTACATCACGTTGACGGAGCTCCCCGTATCGATGTAAGTGCGGTGGATGATGGTGTCACCGATCTCACACCGGATGACGAGGGCATCCCTGTGTGATTCCGTACCCGGAGGCAGATCCTTGTCGGTGAAGGTGATCGCCTCCGTTCGCTGCTTCTTCGGCTAAGGGGAACGTGGGACACCTCCCCTATGTAGAGGGACTGGGCCCATTTCTTCCTCTGGGTGGCGGAGTCCCCCCCAGTGTTCCCACCCACAATGAGGTGAATGTGGTTCTTCTTTGACGGGGCCCTTCGAAGTCCTCGTCGTCGCTGAGCCTACCGATCTCCCGCTTCTTCGCAGAGGGTTCGCCCCCTGGTTTGCCGGTGTTTACCCATGTATTTTTGCGTGGGCCACCTTTAACAAACTGGGAGAGTCCCCCCTGACGAATAAGGCGCTCGATGGCTTTCTTCAGCGTGATGCGGTCGTCGGTGTTGTGCGAGGAGTTCTTGTGAAACCGGCAGTATGTGCCGCCCTGCTGGATGGCGAGGACCTCCTCGGCCGGCCGAGGAGCCTGCTCGATAAGGCCATGCTTCTCGGCATAGTCGAGGATGGTGCCGACCGGGTGAGTGAGGGCAACCCCCGGCCGTTCCAACCTTGGCCGCCAGTGGCGATCTTTCTTACTTTGTCCACCAGAGCCGTGACGGCCCTGGGCACCCTGGCCGGCCGGGGACGGACCCGGGGCCGGCGAAGGATTTGTCTTCTTGGAGGGATGGCCTCCCTCTTTCTTGTGGTTCTGGAGCTCGTCGGCGTCGGCGTACAAGCTTCCGCGCTGGAGCGCCTTGGC
This sequence comes from Cuscuta europaea, assembly GCA_945859875.1. Classification (NCBI taxonomy): domain Eukaryota; kingdom Viridiplantae; phylum Streptophyta; class Magnoliopsida; order Solanales; family Convolvulaceae; genus Cuscuta; species Cuscuta europaea. The sequence continues at coordinate 9,943,027 of CAMAPE010000080.1, read as the reverse complement.
GTACGACCTTGGAGGGTCGGTGATTAGGCTCCTGGCGTATGGGGAGCTACGGAGGGCTCCCTGGTACAGGACGAGGAGGGTGCGCTCATCGGCCCCCTCGACTTCTTCGGTCTCCCTCGTCCACCGATCAATGAACGACCGGAGGGACTCATCATGCTGCTGTTTGACGGAGAGGAGGTGGGTGAAATACTTCTTCGCGCGCTTCCTCCCGGCAAAGTGGGTAAGGAAGCGTTGAGCAAGGTCCTGCCATGAGTCAATACTCCCTTCGGGGAGCGCTGTAACACCCCGGCCCCGTAGGCCCTGAGGTAGTTACTTCTGACCTCTAGTACTGTCCTCACAAACCGCCACTAGCCTTTTCCGCACACTTTGTCCTCACTCGTGCGCGCCCTGAGAAACTTCCCAGGGGGTCACCCATCCCAAGACTACTCCCGTGCAAGCACGCTTAACTTTAGAGTTCTTGGCTAATGAGCTCCCTTAAAAGGAGATGCACCTTGTTGGTATGAGTAGTACTATTAATCCTCTTAAATTAATCTCGGGTATTACAATCACCCCCACTTAGGATCGCAACGTCCTCGTTGCGCCCTTAACACTCTCAATCAAACCCCAGAATCTTGCCCCGCTAAGTGCCTGCCCGATATCTAACGGGTCAACACACTGTCGCAGGGTTGCTCTGATACCATTTGTAACACCCCGGCCCCGTAGGCCCTGAGGTAGTTACTTCTGACCTCTGATAGCGGCTGAAGTGCTCCTGGGGGTCTGATCGGCCATCGTAAGACTTGATGGCGTTCCCCCTGTACTTTTCCGGGATGGGGGCCGAGAGCACCCTGTTGGTGAAAGGGGTCCTGGTCCTGACCTGGATGATGGGGTCACCTCGCCCTTCGGCCAACTCCCTCTCCAGGGCGCTGACCTTGTGCATGAGAGCGTTGAGGCCGGGGTCGTTGGAGGCGCCAGCCGTGGGGGTCTTGGCCGACTGCCTGGCCTCCATCTGAGCCAGCCTCCTTTCCAGCTGGGCAATGACCTCGTCCCGGGGGTCCCTGGCGGCCGCAGCGGCGCCCTGCTGGTTCCTCATGCGCTCGTCGTGGGCCGCATTGATCTGGTGACGCACGTCGTCCTCGTGCAGCTTCCCCTTGCCCTTGTCCGGGCGGGGCTGGTCCGCTGTCCGGGACACAGACCCCAAGCTTTCCCTTGGCGAGCCAGGCCGACGCTCACCAATCCGCCCTGCCATCCTCTCCAAAACCGGACGACGACGCGTGTCACCTAGCCTATTGAAGGCAGAGGCTTTTCCACGCGCTGGGGTCTGCCCAGGCCGAAGAGGGGAAGCGGGGTGGGAGTGGGACGACGCCGTGTCCTGGGCCATCACACCCTCATCGTTGCCTATCTGGACGGCCAACGGTTGGGGCTGAGGAGGTGGAGTGACGTTCCCCCCCGGTCCTTGGCAAGAGAGCACTGAGGACGGTGGGGTTCTGGGCCAAGCTGGCGATGATGACCGACAGCGCGGCCTGGACCTATGGATCCACAGACGGAGAGGCCGCGGCCATAGGCTGGGCCGGGGCGTGGTCTGTCTTCTCAGCTCGTTTCTTGTCCAAGCCGATGCGGGCATCAGGGGCTCCGCCGTTGAGTTGGTTGCGGAGGTCCGTCGTGAGGTTGATGGCCTCTTGGAAGACGTCCCCTCCGCCGACCTGGTCGGCCGTAGCATCCTCCTCGTGCTCCCTGGTCTCCTGGTCCTCAGGGATGGCCTTGCTGACGAGGTTGCGGTTTGACTTAGTTCTTCCCATGATCAGTGGTTAGCCGTGCTTGGTAGCGACGAAGGGTGCTAACTTGATTGTTCTACCTCTCAATGAAAGCACCAAATGATAGAGTATATCTAGAGAGAAGTGAGAGCTAGAGAGAGAAGTGCAATAATATGCTTCAATAGAATGATTTTGTAACCCTGATAACTACCTCTAGAGGAAGTATTTATAGGCAAAATACGGGCTGGGCTCCCAAGCCTTGGGCTTGGGAGGCCCATTTACAACTGGACCGCTACTGGGCCGAATACAAAGCCACTAATGGGTTGTACAAATGAGTAAGTGTAAAATCCGGTTCTGCGAGGTCTTCGTGGCCGACGGGGGCGTGGCCGACGAGGGCACGGCCGACGAGGGCACGGCCGACGAGGGCACGGCCGACGAGGGCACGGCCGACGAGGGCACCCGGGTTCCTTGGCTTCAGGACCATATTCTGAGTTGGTACCTTTCCGGCCGACGGGGGTCCCTTGGCCGACGAGGGCACCACTCAGTGTCTTGTGCTTTCTGTTCTTCTGAGTATGTGGGTCCTGGGGCTCAGACCCATATACTCCATCTGGTAGCCTCAAGGACAACAATTCTATATGGGCAAAACACAAGTCTTTTCTTTGTTATGTGATCATTCTCTAATATCTTTGTATACAACATCCCAAGGGATCTTAACACCTACCCCTTCTCTTTTACCCCCAAAAATCCCCTATTACTCCTTTTGTTCTACCACTTGGAAACAACCCCCTATAACCAACTTACTCTCAACGTTGCTCACTCCTAAAATGGTTTTACCAACACTATTGGGTTCATTGTTCGGATCCATTGTTGTTCTTTATGGTCCATCATCTTTAATAAATAAACCGGTAAGGTGTTTTTTACCCCTTAGTCCCTTACCCCATCTGAGGATGGTTTACTACAGGATTAAAAAAATTCAAAATATCTCTTCTATCCTGATAGAGCGGGCGGACAAGGGAAGGAGTGAAATTATAAAGAAGATTGGAAGAAAAATACAAGGAAGATAAATATAAACAAGAAAAAACTTCTTTATAAGGGCCTAAGTGGTAAGGGGAATTTAAGTAAAAGAAAATTAATAAACTCAGCGGGATGAAGGAAAAAAAATGATGAATGCACCACACAGTAAATTGATGACTATGAGAAAAATAGTCAATTCTAATATGGTGGACAAGGGAATAAGGTCAAAATTAGAAAGAAAAATAAAAGAAAACATGAAAAAACAAAAATAAAATAAACAAAAAACCAACGCGTGCAACAAATTATAGAGACTTCATTACCAAAAAAACTCTTTCTATGGGACAAACAAATGAAAACATAAAAAGAGAAAAGTTATAAAAAATAAGAACACAAAAAGAAAAGAAAACCAATAGATATTCGTGCCAACCAATAGAGCAAAAACCAAAGGGGAGTCTATAATGTTTTCAGTATGTACCCCCCCCCCCCCCCCCCCCCCCACACACACATATGATAAATGTTTGGGATAATTCCCTAAATAGAGTCTAAGTGGTCAAAGGAATTTGTGACTATTCATTTCTCTCTCCTCTGTACAAATATCAATTACATGATTTTTAGTTTTGTAATTTCCCACTTAACATAGAGTTTACAAAGTTGTGTGGACGGAGGTAATAATTAATAAATAAATACTTGGGAATCTCAAAGAAATAAGCTGTGAATTTGTCTATATACAAAGAAAACTCAGCAATTAGTTGAAATTGTTAGGAACTAACACAGTGAAATGACCAACTTCTATTCGAGATGAGCACAAGAATTTTTGTAGGAATTAAGCTGTTGATTACTTGATTGTCTAAACAAGAAGATAAACCAGCAGCTAGGAGATGAAGGCAATGAACTTTTCTGAGCAGCTTTAATAGAGAAACGAAAGAATTATGGGGTAAATTAAGCTATGAATTGTCTATACAACAAAAAAACAGTGACTAGGACATAATGTTATTATCTGCAGATAAAGAAAATGGATGAAACTCATCAAACTGTGACCAAAACCAAATGAGGCATTTTCTTGGGGTTTAGAAGTATGCAAAATTTTGGGAATTTTTAAATCACCAAAATCAATTCAATTCTGTTATTAGAAATCTACCAAGAAATCAACTGCTCATCTTCATCATCCTCGACCGGAGCAGGAAGATTAAGATCAAGCAAATCAGGAGCTTCTTCTACTTCTTCTGGCCTGGAAGCAGAAGCTGAAGTTTGGTTTGAACCATTCATAACATGAGAAGAACCGCCAATGAAATGAGACCTTTTATGACCACCTAAAGCTTGTCCAGACTTGAACACCCTATGACAGAATGGGCATTCATGACCTTTCCCTTTCTTGAATTTAATACCATTCTTCTCTATTGATGAATAACCCTTAACAGCATTTCCTCTCTTTCCACCACCAGCCAAACACTCCCTAGCCTCATCATCCCCCTCTAAGCTATTTTCGCCCGTTCCATAGCCTGACTCCCTATCGGCATATGTTTTCTTGTGGCAAGGTCTGTGTCCACCTAAAGCCTGATAAGAGCCAAAACTCTTCTTGCAATTCAAACACTCATACTTCTTATTATTAGCACCTGAAGAGACTATCTTACCCTTCTTATAAGCTCCCCTAGTCTCTATTTCAGGATCATAAGAAGTGTCATTATTTGCTCTCTTCTGCTTCCCATACTTCCTTGATGTGAATACAGAATCGTCATAATAATACCCTTTTATCCTGTTAACAGAAATGTCTGATTCGTCCTTGTTTTCACCCAGAAAGTACCCTGAATCGGAACTATGGGATTCAAATTCAACCATATTATCATTGTTGGATTTCAGTTTCTTCCTATCTTCTTCAATTTTCTTGGGATTAATAAAGACAGAATCTTTCTTACAACTCTTCATGTCAATGGATGATGATTTAGTTGTCTCCAAGACAACAGAGTTATTATCTGAAAACTCCACAATTGAAGAATTATTAACAACAAGAGAACCAGCATTCCAGTTCCCAGAATCCTTTGACAACATCATCAAACACCTGGCTATTTCTTCTTGTTCTTGAGAATCAATCTCAGAAACTGATGATGAACCGCCAACACTATTAGTGTTGTTATTATTATATTTGATAACAATTTTCTTGTACTTACTGAGATTTGCTGACCTGTCACTCAAGGGGATCTGTTCTTCCTCATCCACAGCCTCATCTGAATCGGAATCACTTTCGATTTCAGACCAAGACTTATCATCATCATCTTTATTAACACCACCACCACCTTTGTCTTTGTCAGAATGACAAGCCATGTGACCACACAAGGCCTTAAGCGATTGGAAGACCTTCCCACATTGCTTGCAGGCATTTTCTTGTGATTGTGAAAGGGTGGGGGTGGGGGTGGGGGTGGAGCCCACAACAGCCCTCCAAGTCTTCTTGGGATTCTCTCTAAGCCCAAACCTTGATGATTGTTGGTGATGAAGTTTCTTGTTCTCCTCCACAACAAAATCAGCTGAATTCGGAGCCACGTGAGACCTCATGTGTCCTCCCAATGACTTCCCACAAGGGTACCTCTTGTTACACTGCTTGCACACAAACTTCAAGTCTTGATGATTATGATCTTCCATCCTGAAAAAATTCCCAGGCATACCCTGAATTCAAACTGGTGAGAATATAATATTAGCAAAAGAATAAAAATAAACATTTGGAGTTTGAGAAAAAGCTCGAATCTTGAGAACAGTGAAAGGTCTATTGATCTAGTAAAGACACTTACAGAAGAAGCCCAGATCAGACTTGAGCTCAAATCTGGATTCCACACAGATCACTGGCCAGATTTGGGAGCATTCTTGAAATCAAAGCAAAAGATCAGACCCGCTTTTTTCTCCTTCAAAAAAACTGCCAAGAATTTCAAGAATCCAACATAGTAAAAAAGATAACCCAAGAAAAAGTGATCAAAATGGAGTATTGCAAGCAAAAAACAAAGGCACTTTCTAGGTTTATTTCCTCTCTACTGACTCCGTCTCACATCATACTTCTTGTTTGGGGAGTTACAGTTGGAGGAGAATTCCATGCAGGGAAGCAAATAAGAAGAGATGCTGGGCAACACGTGTCATCTGGAGAGGATCATTCGTTATTCATAATCAGACGGCCAAGATCTGCTAACGCTTTGGCCAGATTGAGTTTTGTTAATATGAAAAAACGAAAAAATAAGGATATTGCTTCGTCCGAATTTGGTACAGCGTCCATAGTCCATATGAAAAATGGAAAAAATATAAAGAAAAAGTATAAAAGAGATGCCAAAGTTTCTCATTTGTCTCTGTTCAATTGGTTAGTCACACCCATCAGAGGTCCGAATCTTCAGCCGTTATTGCTCTCTTAACTTCCCAACAAAAAAGCTAAAAAAGAAACCAAACAAAAGTCAATTTTATTTGTTTGGTAGGATGTAAATGACAGAAGTAGTTATATGTTGCAACCTGCCCTCTAAACAGACTTACAGTCAATCACTCTCACAAATTAATATGACTCGCTATCCTAAAATGAGCAAATGAGACAATGATGATTAAAGTATGTCTCTCATCACCCAATCTGAATATAAGAGTCTTACAACAATAAAAGTAATCAATACGAAAATAAACAGTCTGATCATGAAAAATAAATAGCAAGCAAACAGTAAAATTAAAAGGTTGCTTCCAAACTCTAGATTCTCCTGCACTCCATGGTGGTGATTCAGGAGGGAGACGATCCAACAGTACTGTAGTTGCTTCCTCGTCTTGCCTCTTGTTCATCATATTTTTACCAAGCCTCCTCTGTCACCACCTATCACGACTGACTTCGAATCCATATTTGTTCTAGCCTCTATCTCTACGCTTCGTCCACGACCTTTGGCTGCTGAAGACCAAACATCTGTCTCTCGTACGTCCCTGCACAACCTTCAGACGCTCGAGACCAAACATCCTCTTCCCTCAGCTAAATCTCACCAAAGCAAAAAAAGAAAAATGACCACACAACTGATGACGGAAGAAGAAACCATGTACGCTTAAGCCCGCCTATGGGCTGTGGCGGCCGCTCCTCATTACAAACGATAGCGGAGGAAAAACCCTAGTAGCGGAAACCCACCCTAGAGAGAGAAACTCTCGTTTTTAGAGAGAGTTTGCTCCTCGTTAATTATTTAAGACTTGGAATCTCACTTTCAAATAAAATTTTATTCTATCCCTTTTTGTTTATTTTATATACCTTAGAGAATCTTCAATGCAACAATATGTATGGCACGGCACACATGTAGCATGAGAGAGAAACATATAAAAATAACTTAATGATATTTTTCTGTCTTCCACGATTTTACGTAATTGGATAACATTATCTAGACAATATCTACATCTATACACTTTTTTTGACATTATGAAGAAAAAAACCTACCAAAAACATAGAAGACCATTCAAATAAAGATAGAGTTATTTTGTTTACTAAAATTCCTTATTTTTTTTTTTTTGGGGGGGGGGGGGGGGGGGCTAATACTCCGTATTTGTTTGTCTATCTTTTTCACGTCACATGTGCACCGTGCACATTGTAACATTGAAGATAGTCTTACATTTTCTGTTATAGTGCACAACAAAGAATATGTGACTCAAATTATTTCTTATTCTTTATATTTTTAAATTCTTTATAATTATTTATAAATTATTTATAAAATTTTAAAGATAACTACAAAAATATAGCTCCATAATTTTGATTTATAAATGGTTCCATTGGAGTACGAGCTCTTTTCTTCTAGCAACGATGTTGACTCCTTTCCAGTGGCGTAGCTAGGGAGCCAACCCTGGGCTCGGCTCAGCCCAAATTTGAAAAATTTCTGTATTTTTAATGTAAAGAATTCTGTGTATAAATTTTTCAAAAAAAAAAATCTTTGTGCAGGTCTAGTTCGGCCCAGTGCCTTGGCTTTGACCCTGCTCCCTTCCCATAGGATTTGAGGTTGCAGCTCCCGCCTTTATCCAAAAAAAAATGAGGTTGCAACTCCGGGAAAAAAAAGGAAGCTCGTGCTCAATGGGGAATCACTCCTCGTAGTTAGGCGTCCTATCATGGGCTTGTAGGCTTGGTGCCTGTTCGGTAAAAAAGGAGGAGTAATTCTATTCTCAACCCCCAAATCATTATTGGCAGCCACATAATTAAAATAAAAATAAATAAAAATAAATAAAAACAACTCAAATATCCAAATTACCCCTGTTAAATTAAAAGGGAATAACAGCTGTTAGGATCGTATCCGTCTCCGGCTCAGGTCTCCAACCACTCTTGACTAAACTCACACACACCCTCTAGGGCTAAGCCACAACACCTCCCATGTTTACTCACTCTTCTTCACTCCACAAAGGAACTCTCACACAAGGAAAGGAAGAAGGAAGACACTGCTCTCTGGAAGAGGAATTCACGCAGGCTTAATTTGCAGAGAAGAACCAAGGGTCGCAGATATAGTAGGCTGACTGCCTACAAGACACTCACGGGTAAACTGAAGGACAGTCACGGGTAGCAAGACAACAATAGAGCACTGCAGCGGACAACACACAAAGGGACTCACATATTGTAAGTCAACAGGCACCAATGAGTGATTTCAACTAAGGGAATCAAAGTGGGAGTAAACATGGGGTGCAAGCCTTAATAATAAAGTGGAAGGGAGGTCTTGGTAGGACCAATACCTCCAACATTCTCCACCTTATTGGTCCTAGGTGGTGTAGAGTAGCAAAACAGGTTGTGAGGAGACTCATCATCGCCAGGTCACCCGGAATATCAACAGATAAAATGAGCAAACATTTTATTAGGCAACCCACAGTTATCCACAATCAAAGTTTAACACGCATTTACAGGACAAGTGTTTCTCAGCAGAAAGACACTTGGTACCCATATTCGCGGGATTAAACTCGGACGGGATCTTGCACAGCTTGACTCCACCTGCATCAACGATATCACGTATGAAATGGAACCTAACATCAATATGCTTAGTTCTATCATGAAATACAGGATTTTTGCAAAGTTGGATAGCCGATTGGCTATCCGAGAAAATGGTAACTCCCATTTTGAGAAACCCAATTTCGGAGACAAGGCGTTTGAGCCAGATGGCTTCCTTAAACGCTTCTGTGGCTGCAACATACTCGGACTCAGTGGTAGAAAGGGCCACAATAGGCTGTAGTTGAGACTTCCAACTAATGCAAGAGCCACACAAAGTAAAAACATAAGAAGTGGTCGACTTCCTGTTATCTCTATCATTTGCATAGTTAGAATCAACATAACCAATCAATTCAACACCACTAGCACATTTAGAGAAAATTAATCCATGCTTCACAGTAGAAATCAGATATCTAAGCTACCACTTAAGAGCATTCCAATGGGGCAAACCAGGGTTGGACATATATTTACTCAAGCAACTAACCGCATATGCAATATCAGGTCTAGTGCTAACCATGAGATACATCACCGACCCTATTGCACAGAATAAGGCACAGATTTCATTTTCTCAATTTCAGGAGCAGTCTTGGGAGACTGGTCCTTACTTAACACAAAGTGAGATGCCAAAGGGACATTAACAGGAGAAGCAGATAACATATTGAATTTACTCAAAACTTTTTCTATGTAAGAAATCTGATTCAAAGTAAGAGTACGCTTACTCCTATCCCTAACAATGTTTATGCCTAGGATCCTCTTGGCATCACCAAGGTCTTTCATGGCAAAATTCGCACAAAGACATTTTTGCACATCTTTGATAGCATTCAGAGAAGGACTAATTATCAGCATGTCATCCACATAGAGTAACAAAAATACAGGCACGGAAGAAGTATTTTTGAAATACAGACAATGATCACAAACAGATTTTTGGAACTTCAAAGATATCATGCATTTATCAAATTTGATGTTCCATTGCGTAGGGGATTGCTTCAGGCCATACAATGCCTTCCTAAGCAAACAGACATGCTCACTTCTCTTGGGATCCACAAAGCCCTCAGGCTGGGTCATATAAACTGTTTTGTCCAATTCACCATGCAAAAAAGCAGTAGTTACATCCATTTGTTTCATTTCCCAGTCATGGTGAGCAACTAAAGCAAGCATCATACGAATAGTGGTGAATTTAACAACAGGAGCAAAGATTTCTGCATAATCTACCCCCTCTTTTTGAGTAAACCCCTTCGCAACCAACCTAGCCTTAAACCTAACATCACTAGGTTCTTCCTTAACCTTAAACAACCACTTACACTCAACTACCGAACAGTTGGGGGGTCTAGGTACAAGGGTCCAAGTCTGGTTCACTCTCAAAGAGTCCATCTCACTTTTCATGGCACTAATCCATTTCTGAGACTCTTTGGAACCTAAGGCTTCACGGTAGGTCTTGGGTTCATTCAGCTCTAGGGATTCAAACACATAAAATGTAAACATAGAAGTATCATGCACAATGAAAGCATAATCAGGCATACTATCAGCAGTTCTCCTAATAGCCCTTTTATCCCTATCTCTAGCAAGTTAATAATCATGCAAATTATCACTACTAGGCTCCACATGCAACTCATGCAAATTATTGTTGTCATGAAAATCAGATTCAGCACCCATATCCACTCCCTAAACCTCACAAACACATCAGATTTGTGTTCTAAAAGGCAAACCCACACCTTCCTAGAGAAATCATCAATAATAGAAAGGAAATATTTCCTACCCCCGTGGGTAGGAACATTGGCAGGACCCCAAACATCGGCATGAACATATTCAAGCACAGACGAACACTTAGACAAATTAGGCTAAGAGGATGGAGGGAAGCTGACCCTATGCTGCTTGCCTAACACACAAGATTCACAGAAAGGCACAGAAGTCACAGAGTCCTTACCAAAATAACCAGCCCTACGCATGACATCTAAACCCTTATTGCTCATATGTCCTAGCCTATTATGCCACAAAGAGGTCTTATCAGAACATACAACATTCACAGACTCAGTAAAAGGTTTAGCATGACACACATAAAGGTTATTCACCTTCTCAACTTTAAACAACACAAGAGAAGTTTTCAAGATATTCATGCAACCATTCCCCCATTTTCCCTGTAAACCACTACTCTCCAAAGCAGCAACAGATAACAAGTTATGACACAAATCAGGGACATGCCTCACATTCTTAATGGTAAACACAGAGCCACAAGAAAACTTCCGACATATATCACCCACACCAAGCACATTCCATCTCTTATTATCAGCTAAGGAAACATAGCCACTATCACATAATTCATATGTAGAAAACAAATCTCTAAAGGGGGGCATGTGATAGGTACAACTAGAGTCAATCAACCATTCATGCTTAGACAGGGAATTACGCACAGAATTAACATGGTCACAAACCATCAAAATATCACCAAGGTCACATTTATCAATAGCTACACTAGCATGCTCGGTCTTCTTAGGGTTAGGGCAATCCTTAATGAAATGGTCAGCGTTACCACAATTGTAACACACTCTCTTCCTAGATTTGCTCCTCTTTCTCCCAGGCTGACTAGTGTTCTTACTTTGACTATTTTGCTTAGAGTTCTTAGACCTACCCTTAGATCTACCTCTAACAAACATAGCCTCACCGGAGTCCTTGGACTGACTAGCACTACCCCTAGCATGCTTCGGGTCTAATTCCTTACTCCTTAACCCATTAACAACAATGTCTAACAAAATCTCATCCCTACCATACTTAATAGCGGACTTAACATCATTATAAGAGTCGGGAATGGCATTAAGTAATACTTTGGGAGTATAATCGTCTATGTGTTTATCACCTGCCTGTTTGATATTCTGTATCAGTTTATTAAACACATCCAGGTTCTCATCTATATCCTTAGTCAGGTCAAGCCTAAACCTAAAGAATTTCTCAAGTAAAAACAACTTCCCGGGCAAAGAGGTATCAGTATAGAGACTATCCAATTTCTCCCACAATTCCTTACCGGACTCAAGAATACCCACTTTCCTAAGCACAGAATCAGACAGATTCAAGTAAATAGTAGAACAAGCAGTTTCATTCATTTCAATTTCCTTAGCCTTATCTTCTGATTCAAGGAAAATACCAGTGACAGCTCTGAAAACTTTTTGTTGTATTAAAACACACTAAATTTTCTATTTCCAAATATCAAAATCTGTTTTTCTATTAAATGGAAGCATACCATACTGATTATCAGCCATGGTATCAAACACAAAACAACACAAAGCTAAATAGACAAATTTGACAGAAAATAATCCAACCCGGGCTATAAAGTATACACTTTAATAACCCAGCATGCAACAAATAGCAAATATGGACAGTTTGGCACATAAAACAACTCCAGACAGCAGTTAACATTAATTAATTCTACCCCTAACACCCAATAAACCACCCCTACGCACAGGAATTGAAATTAACAACAGGAGTAAAGATTTCCGCATAATCTACCCCCTCTTTTTGAGTAAACCCCTTCGCAACCAACCTAGCCTTAAACCTAACATCACTAGGTTCTTCCTTAACCTTAAACAACCACTTACACTCAACTACCGAACAGTTGGGGGGTCTAGGTACAAGGGTCCAAGTCTGGTTCACTCTCAAAGAGTCCATCTCACTTTTCATGGCACTAATCCATTTCTGAGACTCTTTGGAACCTAAGGCTTCACGGTAGGTCTTGGGTTCATTCAGCTCTAGGGATTCAAACACATAAAATGCAAACATAGAAGTATCATGCACAATGAAAGCATAATCAGGCATACTATCAGCAGTTCTCCTAATAGCCCTTCTACCCCTATCTCTAGCAAGTTGATAATCATGCAAATTATCACTACTAGGCTCCACATGCAACTCATGCAAATTATTGTTGTCATGAAAATCAGATTCAGCACCCATATCATGCAAATCATGCTCAGTATCATGCAAATGCTCCATCTCACTCGAGGTGGTGGGACTATCATGCTCAGAGGAATCAGAATCATGCATAACAATATCATCAGTAATAACAGGATCCACAGATAAAGGACTAGCAGCAAGAGGGACAGACTCCACCTCATTAGGAGTACTATCAGACCTAGACTCAGGATTAGAAGCAGACTTGGTCAAGCAAGGAAAATTAGTTTCATTAAACACCACATTTCTGCTAAGGACCACCTTAAAGCCTACCTGGTTCCTATCCCATAACTTGTAACCCTTTACCCCCTCTGGATAACCTAGGAAGACACATTTCTTAGACCTAGGATCCAACTTGTCACCATGTTGATGTGCATACGCTGCACAACCAAACACCCGAAGGTTAGACAAATCAAGAGGCTTACCGGTAAAGACGGCTTCAGGACACTTACCACCAAGAGGGACAGACGGGGACCTATTAACCAAATAGGCAGCAGTAGTAACTGCTTCACCCCAGAATTTCTTAGGCAAACCAGAGGTAGCTAACATGCTTCTAACCTTATCCAACAGAGACCTATTCATTCTCTCTGCTATCCCATTCTGTTGGGGAGTATAAGGCACAATTTTGTGCCTTTTTATCCCACAATCCACACACAGCTTATCCATCTCCTTATTACAGAACTCTAACCCGTTATCGGTCCTAAGGGTTTTAACCTTCCTGCCAGTTTGGTTTTCAACTAGGGTTTTCCACTCCCTAAACCTCACAAACACATCAGACTTGTGTTCTAAAAGGCAAACCCACACCTTCCTAAACAATCTGCCACAAAGGAGAGGGTTTAGCAAACGCACCTGGGGGGTTGGCGGTCGGGATACTATCTATCGGCGGCCCGCGGGGAGGGGGAATGAATTAAATCCGGAGGCACCCGGTGCACCTAGGGTGTTTATCGCCAATTTACCTTAGCGAAACCCTAGGAGAGGGTTTCGACCTTACCTACCCAATTTAAAAATTGGGATTTTTCTGACTGTTGACTGACTGTTGACCGGCGTTGACCGGCGGTTGACGGTGGTCCAGCTGCTCCAGCAACTCCAGCAGCCCAGCAGGTCAGTCCAGGTCCAGTAGCTTGGCAGCCCAAATCCAGCAGGTCAGCAGCCCAGCTCCAAATCAGCAACTCAGTAGCGCTCAGGCCCAAGTCCAGTAGCCCAAGGTCCAGCAAGCTCCTTCAGCTCCAGAAGCAGTCCACCAGGCCCAAAAAACAGCCCAGCAGCTCCAGCACCAAGTCCAAGCCTCTGTGTTCCTTATACGCGAGAAAACAGTGTCACGCCCAAGCTTCGTCACTCTGCCTTCTGCGACCGGAGCGACGAACGAGCTCCAAGCTTCTGCGAACGGCGAACACTCAGACGGAGAAGGCTCCAGAAACGACGGCTCCAGCGGACTTTTCCGTCGATGAATCCGGTCTGTGTCCTCCGGAAATCCACGATGGGCACTCGAGCAGAGAGCTACGAACGAGATTACGAACTTCAGTAAGAAATCGATTTCAAGCTCCAATCGGCGAACATCGGATGGCGGCGGTTGGTGGTGGCGGGCGGCGGCGGACGGCAATTCCGGGCTCTGATACCACTGTTAGGATCGTATCCGTCTCCGGCTCAGGTCTCCAACCACTCTAGACTAAACTCACACACACCCTCTAGGGCTAAGCCACAACACCTCCCATGTTTACTCACTCTTCTTCACTCCACAAAGGAACTCTCACACAAGGAAAGGAAGAAGGAAGACACTGCTCTCTGGAAGAGGAATTCACGCAGGCTTAATTCGCAGAGAAGAACAAAGGGTCGCAGATATAGTAGGTTGACTGCCTACAAGACACTCACGGGTAAACTGAAGGACAGTCACGGGTAGCAAGACAACAATAGAGCATTGCAGCGGACAACACACAAAGGGGCTCACATATTGTAAGTCAACATGCACCAATGAGTGATTTCAACTAAGGGAATCAAAGTGGGAGTAAACATGAGGTGCAAGCCTTAATAATAAAGTGGAAGGGAGGCCTTGGTAGGACCAATACCTCCAACAACAGCCAAAGCTCCAGAGTCCTGATGAGGAGAAGCTCGTCTCCACTTCCGCAGCCCCACCTCACATCTGCTTCCCTGAGCATCTTTTAGTGTTAGTTGAATGAATGTGTAATCTTACATTTTGTGAATTGCTTTAATTCGTACATTAGTTAGATTAGGCCTGAAGACATATTAAGACATAAATAGAATATCAACTACTCCGTAATTCTAAAGTACTGTGTGTAATCGATCACACATGGTCCTTATATACTACCTCCGTTCCACTATGATTGTCCCATTTTACCTTATCGGTCCGTCTCACTAAGATTGTCTCATACCAAATTTGGTAAAGTTTGTGTGGCTCTAAATCATTCTTCTTTTATTCTTACTTTATCAATCACATAAATCACTTTTTATTAATTTGTGTGTCACTCCTTCTTGTCTCGTTGTTAACGGGACGGAGGGACTATATGCAAAGCGAGAATGGCGGATCCTTCCTA
This sequence comes from Cuscuta europaea, assembly GCA_945859875.1. Lineage (NCBI taxonomy): Eukaryota > Viridiplantae > Streptophyta > Magnoliopsida > Solanales > Convolvulaceae > Cuscuta > Cuscuta europaea. The sequence goes on along the minus strand of CAMAPE010000080.1, from coordinate 9,927,857 downwards.
TTTATTTAATTACAAGAAGCTCAAATAAATCTTAAAGGTCCATTTGGAAATTGGACTTATCATACGGAGGGAGTATCCCTAAACTCTTTACTGTGCTCCTTAGGCATTGAGTGAGCCAGAAAGGTTTGTAGCTCCAATGTCATATAATCTTGAAACATTGTCGCCGGAAATCTATGGAGCCTCTTCCTCCGGAATAAATCGAGCACGAGAAAGTATAAACCGGTTCGACGGCAAGTACTACACCAACGGGTGAAGTGGGAGAAATAATAACAAGGGTACTTTAGATATTTGAATTTATCCTTAACTACTCCGTTTTTTTTATCATCAAACGGTTTTCCATTAAAATAGAGCAAACACGTAACACCAAATTCAGAGAGATATTATAGATCCGATCGTAAGCCCTAGGAATAGATTTAGAATGAGTCACTCATACAAAGCAACATGACTTGCTAGACACAAAACGGGCAAGAAGCCTAAAACGACCGAAAATGAAACATTGCCTATCAAGAGTTCATCAAAAATCAAACTACTCCGACCACACCCGGTCGAACTGAAACAAAAATAAGTACTGCGAAGGGAAAAACAATACGAAAATAAAAACTTTCCCCAAATTACTTCCTCGCAGGGAGGTGGTTCCGGAGGGAGGGCGAGCTGTTGTAGTATGATAGAAGAGAATTTCAACCTCCAAAAAATTCATCTGAGAACCTACCATGCCAATCACCAGAATGGTCACCTTCCCATTGCTCGCCAGTTCTTCTTCTTCCGCACCAATTGCCATCTTTTTGTATTGATCACCAGTATTCTCCATAAATCTCTATGCCTTACCAAGCCGACTAAAGGCTTCGAGGCCGCTGCTGCACAGACCAATCCGTCAGCTTCGCTGTTTCGTTAAACCTGTTGAATGCCTCCCGAAGCTCTGGTACTCAAATCTTCCTCAACGGATCTCACCCCGCAATGATCTCTGTAACCTCCTGACCGATCAACTCTGTCCACCCTCTAGACTGATCAATAATAACAAATTGGCCGGCCGAAACCGAACCCCGCTCCTCGGCTAAGCCAATAGTGGATACTCCGAGGCTAAATATTGCCTTGCGGCAACCCTAGAAGAAAAGTGTAGCGGCTGTAGGATAGAGTTACTTGGCCAACCTTAAATATCTCCTTTTTAATAGGATCAACAACAACTTAAATTCTATTCTATAAATTGGATGCTATTACTGGAGTTTGAGAATATACCAACTTAATTATTTTTATGGAAAAATTGATTGTAATAATCTCAACTATTGGCGGTCCGCTTATAATAATCCCAACTATCGATTATCTCAGAATAATCCCAACTTTAGTGACCTTCCGCCAATAATGGTTCATGACCAGATATGACCTACTATAACAAGTGAATTTTAAATAGAAAATAAAGCGTAAAAATTAAAAGTTGAATTATTTATAGGGATTACTTGTTATATCTATTCTCATCCACTTTAGAAACTATATGAATTTATTTATAGCCGGTCATGTCGGACCATTATTGGCGGAAGGTCACTAAAGTTGGGATTATTCTGAGATAATCGATAGGTTGGATTATTATAAGCGGACCGCCAATAGTTGGGATTATTACAATCAATTTTTCCTATTTTTATTTATATAAGTGGATGTGAATAACAATTTGGTGGCGGTAAATAGAATTACCCAAAAAGGAGGCTTATGCTTTTATAAAAGCCCGCTTACATATTCAACTATTGTTGGGTTAATGGCCTGGTAAGGGCCGGCCCATCAACCCTTAAAGGTCACCCACGAACATCTTACTAACAGTCCAAGAAGGAGGCCCAAAGCCAAGGGGCCAGAAGATGTACGTATTCCATCACCAGCCAGTACCAAGGCCCAAGGGTCGGGTGACGTACGTATCCCATCACCAGCCAGTACCAGGGCCCAAGGGCCAGGGGACGTACGTGTTCCACCATCAGCGGACATCCAGGCCCAGGGTCCCTACAAGGTATACGGGGACAAACGTCCTCACCCCGAGATAGGGTACCAGGGGCTGCTCAAGAATAGATCAAGGATGGCTCAGGCGCATGGGGACGAACGTTCCATTGATAGGAGGTTGTCATTCCAGCAGGAGATAGGAGCCAAGACTTTGGGGACAAACGTCCCCACCCAGTGGCGGAAAACCAAGATTCTAGCGGGAAGCGCGTTTAATGCAGAAGATTTGGTGGTTGAGATCATGTCGCCCATAGCCTGCCACGTCAACCTGTCCAACCACCCATTGGCGGTATAAATAGTAGCATTTTATTCACTGTAAAGGGTTCCCATTTTAGTACTCTAACGCTCTAGCAATAGAATCAGTTCGTAGCACAGCATTGTACGTTCGGTCATTCGTTCTGTAACAATCTTCAGTGAGTAAAGATAGTTTACCAAGCTCATTTCCTGCTTATTTCTCCATTTACTTGCTCATCACCCATTCGAGACCCCCAGGTTACGTATTGGGCTTGTGGGTTGAGGGAATAAACCTCAACATTGGCGTCGTCTGTGGGAAACTAGATCAAAAAGTTCTTTCAAACCAAGCTCTCCACTAAATATCACTCCAAGAATAATAAAAAAACAAGTAAAATGGCAGCTAACAACGCAGGAAACTCTCAAGACCTCTCTTTGCGACTGGCTCATAGCAGGAGAAGCCGCAACCAGGCGGCAGGAGCCCAGTCCAGCAGTCTCTGGTCCCGTGGGGATTTCGGGGTGCTCATTGACTTGATTCCCCAAGAGGTCCGATGGGACTCGAATGCCCTGAGGGAAATAGCAGACACCATCTGCCGCTTTGGGGACGAACGGGAGGCAGAACGCGTGCATTCCGCCAACTCAGGATGAACACCGCTCTCTCCTCTTCATTCAATGTAGACGCTCGGCGAGTGGACTGGCGAGAACAATGATTCCCGTCAATCGGTCCATACCCGGATCGTCAGGAACGTCCATTCTCTGGACATGGGGGGCAACCGGGGAACCCAGTTCGGCGGAGGAACAGAGCGACGCACAAACCGGGATCACACCTCGGTGATGCCTCATAATGATCAAGCTGCAAGGGAGCACACTCCCCTAATGGATGGCATGATGCAGGAGGCCCTCATCGTCCATGGACAACACAACTTCGGGATCATGCCAGGGGGAAATGCTTTGGCAGTAATGAACCCAGCACCCATTGTTCCCGATCCATGGGATGCCATGCTCATGGAGATGCAGAGGCAGATTAATGAACTGAACCGACGAACGGAGGCCAGCCCGGCTCAGCCCAGGGTTGTTCTGTCTTCCCCTTTCTCTACCAGGATAATGGCAATGAAAATTCCAAGGGACGTCCGGCCTCCCGAGGGTCTGACTTACAACGGGGCCGGGGACCCCAAGGCTCATTTGCTCACCTTCCAGGGAACCCTTTCTATGCTGGGAGCTTTAGATGAAGCCATCTGTAGGTTATTTTTCAGCACACTCAGAGGACCAGCACAGGAATGGTTCGGGCAACTCAGGCCCGGATCCATTGACAATTTCGAACAGCTTTCCCGGCAGTTCATGGCGCAGTTCGCCTGCAGCACCACACCCAAGAAGCACTTTAGCTGGCTGACGAACATCCACCAAGTGAACGGGGAATCCCTGTCCACCTTCCTCATCAGGTGGAGGGACGAAACCTTTAAGGTCAAAGACCTTCCGGAGAGCACCAACATCACCCTCTTCACCAACGCACTGGCAACTAGGGATCTCTACCTGGACCTGAAGAGAAACCCCGGGGATAATTATGTAAAAGTACTTGCCAGGGCACAAAAATTCGTTGCGATCGAGGAGGAGATTTCCCAGCGAGATGAGGTGGCAACCCCCCGACACAGAAAATATCGAATTGACTGGGTTTCGGGCCGGCAGGGGCTCCAACACCCAAGAAGAAGAAGACGATCGACGGTTATGTCCCTTGGGCCGCACAGGAACGCTCTGGGGACGAACATCGCATAGAAGCCGATCATGCTCCCTTGGCGTACCCCATCAGCCAGATTTTGGGGGCTATCAAAGATAAAGGACTGCTCAAGGAGCCAATACCCACCAAGGGGCAGACAATGGGCGCCGGGACATGGAGGCCTACTGCGAATATCATCGCAAGCCAGGGCACCGTACTGATGACTGCCAGTCTGAAGTACGCCATCCAGAAGCTCATCGAGAGGGGGTACCTCGGGGAGTTCTTTGCGGGGGCAACATCCCTAGGTCAATCACAGCATCATAGGAGACCTTACAGCTGGCGTCGGGACGACCGGCGTGAGGCTGAAGCCAAAGACGTGGACTTCCTCCACATCGATAAACGACCTGAAGCATCTCTCGGGCCGGTCGGCTCCAAAAAGAAAATGGAGATCAAAATGATTTTCGGGGGAGTGGAGACAGGGGATACCCTAGCAGAAAGGAAGAAATTTGAAAAGGCCCTCCGAATCAACTCCATCTCCGCACCTCCCGCCAAAAAGCATAAGGCCGAACCCATTCTGTTTGGGCCGACATATTTACCACCATCACTAGGGCCCCACAGGGACGAGCTGGTAGTCAGCATGGATATCCGGGAATGGATAATCCGACGAGTCCTGGTCGACACCGGCAGTAGTGTCAATGTCCTGTACTGGGACGTTTTTGAAAAGATGCATCTGAGCAGGGCCGATCTGAGCCCCCTGCGGACTCCCTCGGTCTGTTTCACCGGTCGCATTGACGTCGAAGGAACAATTGTCCTTCCGGTGGAGATTGGGGACTGCGAGCACCGGGCGGCGATCCCCATCACGTTTGTAGTGGTAAGGCTGAAATGTGCCCACAACGCCATTTTGGAAAGTCTGGGGTTGGAAGACCTGGAAGCCATTTGCTCCGTCCGGCACTCCTGCATGAAGATCCCCACAGAGATGGGGGTGGGAGTGGCCCGTACGGATCCAGATACGGCAAGATCCTGCTACAAAGTGGCCATGAAGAAGATGAAACGGCCCGGCGGGAGGAGGCCGTATCCCGACCGGAACCGGCAACGTTATGAGAAAAGGTGGAGCTGGATGATCCTTCCGACCGGAAGGTATCTATTGGGGCTGGTTTGGAGCCGGAGATCCGAGAGGGTGTGATCTTGGTCCTCCGGAAGTTCAAAAACCTATTTGCAAGGGGGCCGGAGGATATGCCAGGGATTGACCCCGAGATTATTTTCCATAGACTGGCCATTCGGCCAGATGCCAGACCAGTACAGCAAAAGAAAAGATACATGGCGGTCGAACGGAGGGATTTCATCAAGGCGGAGGTCACTACCCTGCTTAGCATACACCACATTCGGCCTGTTATGCACGTGGAGTGGCTGTCCAATGTCGTCCTCGCACCCAAGGGGCCCACCTGGCGGATGTGCGTCGACTATTCTGATCTCAACAAAGCTTGCCAATGGATCCATATCCAGTGCCGAGGATCAATCTTCTGGTGGATTAAGCCGCGAGGTGTGAGCTGCTCAGCTTTATGGATGCTTTCAGGGGGTATCACCAAGTATTCATGCACCCGGACGATGCTGAGAAAAGCGCCTTTGTCACATCAGACGGGGTATACTGTTATATAGTCATGACGTTCGGTCTGAGGAACGCAATGGCAACTTTCCAGAGGATGATCGGGATATTGTTCAAGGAAGTCCTCAGGAAGATCATGGTGGCTTACGTGGACGATATCCTGATGAAGAGCAAAAAGAAGGAGGACCACGTCCGGGATATGGAAAGGGTCTTCACCAACATGGAAGGAGCAAACATGAGGTTGAACCCGAAGAAGTGCGCCTTTGCCGTGCAGGGGGGAAATTCCTTGGCTACATGATGAGTGAGCGTGGAATCGAACCTAACTCGGAGAAGGTAAAAGCCATTTTTGACATGGAGGCACCCAAGAATTTGAAGGATGTACAGAGACTTACTGGGCGTCTGGCAGCCCTGAACAGGTTCATGTCGAAACTGGCAGATCAGGCCATCCCCTTTTTCCAGATCATGAAGAAGGCGAGCCCCTTTAAGTGGACCTTGGAATACCAGGCGGAATTTGAAGATTTCAAGATGTACATGTCCTCGCCGCTCATCCTCACAAAGGCGGACCCCGGGGAACAGTTGTACATGTATTTCGTTGTGGCCGACCTGACGGTAAGTTCTGTTCTGTTAAAAGAGGAGGATGGCATCCAACGGCCAATATATTTTGTGAGCAAGGCGCTGAACGGCCCCGAGACCAGATACACATTGATGGAAAAGACGATCCTAGCCTTGATCGCATCAATTAAGCGTTTGGCACCATACTTCCAGGCACACCCAGTGACGGTGTTCACCACTCAACCCTTGGCCACCATCCTCAGGAATCCAATGGCGAGTGGGAGAATTACCAAGTGGTCCCTGATGATCGGACAGTATAATGTGGAGTTCAAGTTGAGGCCGACGATCAAGGGGTAGGTTTTGGCAGACTTCATTACCGAATGTACGGCACGCACAGCGGACGTGAAAACTGATAACAATGATTTTGACAATTGGTGGGAGATGTACACCGACAGGGCGGCAAGTGCAAAAGGATGTGGGGGGTGCAGTCATCACTTTCCCCGAGGGTTTCAAAGCTTCTCCTTAAAGTTTGACTTTAAGGTCACCAACAACGAGGCTGAGTACGAGGCGCTTATCGTAGGGCTGAAATATGCAAAGGTCCTCGGCGCAGCTCGTCTGAAAGTACAGATGGATAGCCAGTTGGTGGTGACGCAGATGAATGGTACGGCAGAGATCTGGGAGGAGCGGATGAAGGCTTATAAAGAACTGGCAGAGCAGCAGACTGCGCAATTTGAGCAGGTGGTCATCGACCTGGTACCTCGGGTAGAAAATGCCGAAGCTGATATCCTATCCAAATTAGGCAACTCTATATCCGAGGATCAGGTGACGCTCGTCCCCAGGCACATCGGGGTTTTTGCCAAGAAGGAAGTGCTCCTCCAACCAGCGATGGAGACCATCCAGGTACATGTTATTTCTTATGCAGATCCTGGCTGGGTGAAGGAGGTAGCCGATTATCTTAAAGATGAGACTCTCCCTCTTGATAAAGACAGGCGAACCTCAGGAAGGGCCCCATGGATACGAAGACGAGCTGCGAGTTTTGAACTTATTAATGGAGAATTGTATAAGAAGACATTTGGTGGCCCCTATCTTAGGTTCTTACCGCCGGACCTAGCTGCAGTAGTCATGGAAGAGATCCACGAAGGCATCTGTTGTAGCCACCAAGGACCCCGGACGCTGGCAAGAAAGATCATCCTGCAGGGGTACTACTGGCCGACCATCCTGCGAGATTGCTTCAGCAATACCCAGAAATGCGCAGTGTGCCAGCAGTACGCACCCATGCCTGGAAGAACAGCTAGCTTCTATACCCCAATAACTGTCGCTTTACCCTTTGCAAGGTGGGGATAGACTTGCTAGGGCCCTTACCCAGGACAACCGGTGGCGAAAAGTTCATTATTGTGGCTATTGATTACTTCACCAAATGGGTAGAAGCCGAGCCACTGAAGAATATCACAGAGTTCCAGTGCCAGCGTTTTATCTGGCAGAACGTTCTATGCCGTTTTGACATCCCGGAACAGATTATCACTGATAACGGCCGACAGTTCGTCGGTAAGGGTTTCGAAGCATATCTAGCCAGGTGGGGCATCAGACACTCTAGGGCTTCAGTAGCATAACCACAGGAGAACGGCCAGGTAGAGAACATGAATCAGACCATTATGGACGGTATCAAGAAGAAACTAGAAGATTAATCCTCAACCTAGCCGGAGCAGCTGAATTACGTTTTGTGGACGTACAGAACAACTCTCAGGACAGCAACCGGAGAAACTGCTTTCGCCCTGGCCTACGGATTTCAGGCCAAAGTCCCCACCGAGGTGCTCGTGCCCACACACCGGACGTTGCATTTCAACCCGGAACAGAATGAGGAAAATCTAAGGGTCGAGCTGCACTTCATCGAAGAAAGGAGGGACCTAGACGCACGACGCATGGAGGAGTACCACCGGGCAACCGAAAAGTATTTCAACAAGGAAGTTACGGTCAGGGAGATCAAGGTCAGGGATCTGGTACTACGGAAGCGAGAAAAGAGAAAATCGCTGGAGGGTGCCAAGATGGCCAAGAACTGGGAAGGGCCGTACCGAGTCTACGAAAGACGGGCGGCAGCAGGGACGTTCCTCTTGCAGACTTTGGAGGGACGCCCTGCCGGTATGTGGAACGTAGAACACCTAAAGAGATTTTACCAGTAAAACCTCCCAAAAAAGGGTGGGAGAGGAAGAGAAGAGGAAGAGAAGTCCAAGTTGTACAATGTAATAATGATAAGGAATTAATAAGAATAAGCGGGCTTGGACATTAGCCGAAAAAGTCTCATGGTTTTCCCTTTTCAGGTTTCCACGATAAAATCATTATGTATATTTTGTATCTTTAGTACATTACGAGCCGTTCCTCGCCGACTACGTTGGCTACGCTCGGCTCAGGATCCAAAGGACCAGGCTAAATGAGCGGGTACGACGAGGAGCGGGTGATGGAGCAAAGAGATTAAAGAATCCAAAGAAGGATCAAATAAAAGAATCCAGAGAAGGATCACACAAGGAGAGAAGGTTGTTCCTCACCGACTACGTTGGCTATGCTCGGCTCAGGATCTAAAGGACCGGACTAAATGAGCGGGTACGACGAGGACCGGGTGATGGAACGAAGAGATAAAAGAATCCAAAGAAGGATCAAATAAAAGAATCCAGAGAAGGATCACACAAGGAGAGAAGGTCGTTCCTCAACAACTACGTTGGCTACATTCGGCTCAGGATCCAAAGGATCGGGCTAAATGAGCGGGTACGACGAGGAGCGGGAGATGAAACGAAGAGATAAAAGAATTCAAAGAAGGATCAAATAAAAGAATCCAGAGAAGGATCACACAAGGACAGAAGGTCGTTCCTCACTGACTACGTTGGCTACGCTCGGCTCAGGATCCAAAGGATCGGGCTAAACGAGCAGGTACGACGAGGTGCGGTGATGGAACGAAGAGATAAAAGAATCCAAAGAAGGATCAAATAAAGGAATCCAAAGAAGGATCACACAAGGAAGGAGAGAAATCCCCAAAGGCGAACAAGCAGTTCCTCACCAAAGAGCTGAGGATGTACCCAAGCTCAGGACCCCAAGGGCCGGGCTGAAAGGCGGGTACGACGAACGGGTGATGAGACGAACAAATGAAGAATCCAAAGACGGATCAAATACAAGAATCCAAAGAAGGTCCACAAAAGGAGAGAGAAAAGAGAAAGGAAGAGGACGAAAGCAGGAAGCAAAAAGAAGACGTTCATAAGCAATAAGGTCCACAACTTCAACATAGGCCTTGGATTTTTGGAACTCGATGGATCCAGCATTCTTGATCTTGGAAACATCGGCCTCAAAAACAGGAACGGCCCCCTCCGCGCTAACCTGACGAAGTTGCAAATCGGTCTTCTCCACGGCGGCCATCTTGGAACGAAGCACTTGTAGCTCCTCAGCTTGCAACCTGACCATCTCCCGAAGAGAGGCACCCTCCTTGGAAAGCAAAAAGGTGGTGTCCAACTCCTGCTGCATCTTGGCCAGACGCTCCTTGGCTTTCTGAACGAGGGCCTCAGTGTCACAACGCAACTTGGCAGAAGAACGGTGTTGCGCCTCATCGGCAAACCGCGCCTTACTGAAATAGATGGTAGCCTTGTTGAGAGTGTTAAGGCCGCATTCATGGAGGTCCACCGGGTTCTCGTGAGCAGCAAAATCACGGGGGACCCTCAACCCTAGGGAGCACCAAATGGAAGAGGCCGTCTGACCAAACAGCTTTCTCGACTCCGCACGGGGACCCAGCCCGGAGAATTCGATGATGTCAGAGGAAGAGCCCTCAGAACCTAGCGGCGGGGGAGGGGGGGGACACACGTCACCTTAGCCGCCGGGGTAGAGGAACGTCTCTTGGTAGGGGAAGCGGCTTCATCATCCGACCCATCAAGGACCACCACAGCCTTGGAAGACCCCTCCTCACGACGAGGCCTTTTGGGAAGCAGTTCGTCCCCAACAGGGCCTTCGATTTTGAGCCACTTCAGACCCGGATCGTCACCCACAATCTGTTTCCCCTTACCCACATCAACCTGATCAGAGATAGGAGGGATGCCGCCGCGAGGAGCCATGGCGGGAGACTTGGGAAAAAGGCCTGCACAAAGAAATCACAAGGGTCAGGGCCAGAACAAAAAAAAAATCACCGAAGGGCCAAAACTCGGGCTATGATGCAGACGTACCTATGCCAGCCTTGTTCAGGTTGGTATCATTCACAAGCAGCTGCAAGTTTTGAACCCCTAGGCCGGCAATCCGAATGGTCTATTCTAGCTCGGCAGAGCTCAGGGTCGGAGGCTCGAACTTGACCGGATAGGCGTTCCACCGGTCAGAGAAGGGAATGGGAGTGCCGACCTCGGCGAAGAAGAATCTTTCCTCCTAGCCGTTCGGGTTTGGGGGGTTGTTGACAAAAAGGACCCTCCATGGGCGGGCCACAAGATTGAGGTAGCTTGTCTGACCACCGGGGGAGAGTTGGAAGAAGTGCAGGAACAACTTCAAGGAAGGATCCACCCCCGCATCGTGGCATCGGATAATAAAACCGGCTATGATCCGATGGGAGTTTGGGACGAGCTGCATCGGAGCGATGCCCAGGCCCCTAAAAAGGGAGACATGGAAAGGCAGCAGCGGGAAGAGGAAGCCTGTGGACACAGAGTCCAGGTGGACAACCACATGGCTAGGCAAATGCCGCATGGGATGACGAATGGACCGTGCGTCCCAGCCTCGTGGGGGGGAGAACAGCCGAGGAATCGAATTCCTTTCACAAGAAAGCAGACGTTGGCGCTGACGCCGAACGAGGTGGAAGTTCAGAGAATAATGGGGAGGCTGGGGGGCATCCCCCGCCTATAGACCGAAAGGTCGTCTCCAGAGTTACAACCATCATCAGGTGGCCCCTCAGGACGGCCACGGTGAGATGGTCTGGGCACAATAGAAGCCATGCAAAGAACGGAGGAAAGAACAAGAAACTTACAAAAGAACTAAGAAATTTGGAGAGAGAAAGCAATCCAGCAGAATAACACTTAAGGAAGGAGGCACAATGGTACAACCCCATTTGAGGCCCTTCACGCCCAAATAGTACCCTTTCGCAAAGCTATCCTCCGCAAACTCAAGCATCCAGTTAGAGCCGAGCGAAGTCTTCTCCAGAAGCCCCACCCCATGCTTCAGACGCTCCTTGGACGGTACGGTTTGCAGCTCAGCCTCAAAGACCTCCCCCACAGCCCCCGGCAGTATTCATGAGCGGCCTTAAAGAAGTGGGGCAATTTCTTGAATTCGTCAATGTCCAGGCCACTGTAGTCAGTATTACTTGCCTCGGAAGGAGACAATAATGAGAGATGCGGTTCCCCGTGAACTATGATTAAACACCTGTCTGTTGGGAGACAAGTGAGTGGTCTAGGGTAGGGTTGTGCATGCGCCGTTTGGACAAAATGCAGCGACTTCTACCCGGGATCTGAATAAATTCAGTCCTGAACCTATGGGGACAGTCCAGAGCATTTTAGTGGCTAGGAGCAAATGTTCAATTCATAGCAGGCAATTGAGGTAGCAGACTCATCATTGATAATTGTTTTTCTTCTCACTTGAGCCTTCTGCTTCCTAATGCTCATAATGTTCACTCACTCGCTCACTCACGCACTTACGCTCGGCTTTGTCCCTTGGGTAGGCTTAGTTGGGTTTACTAAGCCATAGGGACATGTTCTCTCATTACTTTCTCATTTTCTCTCTGTACTCCCCCTCAACTGGAGCACTCGGTCTGCTTTGTCATTGTTAGGCACCGGGGAGGATAACATTGAATACTCCCCCTAAAATGTTGCATCCTTTGAGAGATTCCTTGCTTTGTCGGTGTAAGGCGCCAGGAGGAGAAAACTGAAACTCCCCCTTAGAATGTGCAAGGTTTGATTGCTCACAGCTTGTCATACCCGCCATGTGTGTGGAGCAATCTGAACAAGTACCACACATGATGGTTTCCCTGAGCTCACCATGTAGAATTTCAGCAAATTGATGATCACATAATGTTGACGAGTCAGGGGAGGCTCCAGCAGTTGATTGTTGATTGTTGTAAGATGACCGTTGACGCGAGGTTGATTGAATTATCTACGATTTTCAGACCTTTACATTGAAGTTTAGAAAAGCTTTGACCTCAAGGTGGACTTTGAAAGAATTTGAACAGATTTGCCTAAGTTTTGACCTGGACATCGGTGATTTACAATGTTTGTAGGAAAACTAACGTTTTGACCCTCAAAGACTGCGAGTTAGGGCGCGTGAGAACGGGCAATCTCGAGAACCATTATGGCCAAAACAGTGCGGTGTCGCAGAAAATCTCTAATTTTGAGTTTTTGAGGAATTTCTTCGAAGTTGAGGTTCTCGATGATGAATATCGAGAGCAGGTGGATTTTAAACAAAATTCTAAGGCAATACTTCGAAATCCTAATCTCGAGGTTTAAATCTCGAGATTACAATCTCGAGGTTGCCTCGAAGAATAATGGCGAAATCCACCTGCAAAACAAACCTCAGAATATCGAAATCTGCAGAATTTCAAAATGTTTGAACATCAAAAACTTTGGAGTTTCGAAAACCTCATAATCTCGAAAACTTGATGTTTGAAAAACATCAGAACATCGAAAACTCCTGAAACATTTATAAGCAGGGAATCATTCAGAGATCCTTATAATCTAAAGCTTCGATGAACTGCAAAGGATGTCAAGATTCGAATTATGAGTTCCAAGAAACTGCAAACTTTGAAAGATTCAAAAACATCGAGAAATTTTGAAAATCTCGAAATCTTCAGAATGTCGAGACCCAAAACATCGAGATCCCAAATGTCGAAATCCCAAAACTCGAAATTCCTAAACTCGAAATTCCAAAACTCGAGATTGTCAAAACTCGAGATTACAAATCTCGAGATCTTGATTTCGAGATTCAAATCTCGAGATCTTGATTTCGAGATTCAAATCTCGAGATCTTGATTTCGAGATTCAAATCTCGAGATCTTGATTTCGAGATTCAAATCTCGAGATCTTGATTTCGAGATTCAAATCTCGAGATCTTGATTTCGAGATTCAAATCTCGAGATCAAGATTTCGAGATTCAAATCTCGAGATCAAGATGTCGAATTTCAAATCTCGAGATCAAGATTTCGAGATTCAAATCTCGAGATCAAGATGTCGAGATCCAAATCTCGAGATCTCAAAAGTCGAGAAGAAGTCGAGAAGAGGAAATCGAGTCCCTAAATGTCGAGATCCTGCAAAATGAAAACATCGATTTTTGAAAATCTGAAACCTGTTCTGAAAAGCCCTGAAGGTCGAGATTCTCCTGTATCAGTTTCAAGCCAAAAACGTTTCTGCAGCAGTGAAAAATAAGGATTTCGAGATCTCAAAGTAGAGATCTTCGAAATATAAAAATTGCTGAAAACGAAAAAAGAGGTATGATGCTGGATCGGTTTCGAAAGGCGAGTCCAACAGTATGATTTTTACAAAAATTCGTTCACAAACAAGATTACAGGAGCAAATCTCTACATATAGAAAAACAGAAGAAAAAAACAGAGCAGTTCTTCGTTAGATCCAAAAAATCGCAGATAGATCCAACCTATTTCACGCCTCGGCTCTGATACCAAATGATAATCCCATAATTTAACAAACAACAATCATAACAGATGATAAAGAAGCAGATAGGAAGAAATCGACAAGATAAGAACCGAATCTGGTATACCGTATGAATCTGCCGCTACTCTCCCTGGAGAAGGAGAGCAGCGGCAACCCTAATTTCTCTCTATCTCGCCTCTGCGTCTCTAAGCCTCTATCGATCGTTAGGGTTCCCGTAAGTTAGCCTCCTTTTATAGGAGAAGTTAGCTAACTTACGGGTTACAAGGAAGCCCACGGGCTGATACACATTTGTGGCCCGTATTACACGTTTAATTAATAACTACACAAATACAAAGATAACTAACTAGATTGAACACCATAAAATATTCTCAACAAGCATCTTGCCCCCGAGCAGCCTCGACCCATAGCAGGTGCAACCCAGCCTGCAAATGAGAGGGATGGAGTTAAAAGGGACGAACGGCACACAAAAAAGAAGAAGAAAGTGGGAAGGAGCAACGCCATACCTCAAAAGTCAGCAGCAGAGCTAGACTAATAGCCTCACCAGAGGAGCAGGCTGGTACTTCCGCCCTAGCTTGAAGGGCCATATCCCTCCAAACTTCTGGAACCGGATGACCCGGGGAGGGTGTTACGGCGCAAGGGGCCTTGGGGACGGAAGGCTCAACATGTTGCCGCTTCGTTTTCTTGCCCTTATCTTTCACCCCACCTACAGGGGGGCAACACCGAGCGGATCCACATCCAAAGCCAGGCCAACCTCGACATTTTTAGCCACAGACGCCTGCCCGGTTACTGCAGCGATGAGATGCTGCTCGACGGCCTCAACACGCATGTCGGCCTGAGAGGCGGCGGAAGAGTTAGCCTCAGAGGACTGGGCGGCCCCTCGGGCTTTTGCCTGCGTAGCTCGGATCTTGGCGGGCCTGGCCTCATGGCGGTCCAGCATAATTTGGCTCTGCATCTGTTCTGGAGTAGCGGGAAGACCTGGAACAAGGAATAAGAAACAAGTGTTAGAACCGGATGGTGCAAATCTCGAAGGCACTCACCTCAGGGACTGGACCGCCCCAGCCCACAAGATGAACAAGTATGAATGTTAATCCAAGAACCACGGGCGGTACCTATCTCTGCATCAGAACCTGGAGGATCAAGAATTCTTTCAACTTCTTCATGTCGTCCTGCTTCAACTACTCGACGGCATCATTTAACTTCGGGGACAGTTCCGACTGTTTTGTCTTCGGAGGATACCCATTCCACCGTGTGGAGAGCCGCTCGTCCGCGTAACGGGGAAAGAAGAAGCGGTTCTTCCAGTCGTGGATAGAGGTCGGGGCCCCCTCAAATAGCTTTAGGTGGGGATGCGCGGCCACGCTCAGGAACCCATCAGAATTTTGGGGAACGACCTGTAAGAAGTGGTGGAAAAGGTCCAAGCTTGGGGCAAATCCCTCCGATCGGCAACGGATGATGAAAGCTGAAATGAGCCGATAAGAATTCGGCATGAATTGGGGTGGGACAATGCCGTATCAACGAAAGAAGTCAAGGTAAAACTAGTGAAGGGGGAAGCGCAGTCCGGCCTTGATGGAATCCATATGCACCATGATCATCCCCGGATGTCTCATGAACAGATTATCGGCACCCCTCAGGCTATAGACGAACGGCGGGGGGAGTAGGGTTTGCAGTTCTTTCAGTGCCCTGCGCGAGAAGGACTGCTCGATCCCAGAAACATTGTGGATCTGCACAATATGGCAGAAGGTGTCCACCGGGATGCCAAGATAAAAAAACACGCAGATCGTCCCCTTCGATCGCTTCGTCACCGAAGTCATAGTCAACAGGGCGGTCGTCCTCGACATTTGCTCGGGCCTCCGCCACCCGAACACCCCCAGGGGCAATCTCCACAACAACTTCTGTAATCGCACCTCCAGGGACAGCCGCATCCTCCATAACTTTCCCCACCACATCAGAAGTGCCAGAATGGCCGGAAGTACCCACCTCCCCTGAGGAACGAGAACGGGAGCCCGAACCAGAAGACGAGCCGGTAGAAGAGCCCGACCCGGAACTCGACCCGGAGGATATTTCCATAGAACAGACCATAGCAAGGACGAAATAAGGAGGGAAGAAGATTGGGCTTAATTACCTGGGGAACTTCAAAAGAACGGAGCGAGGAGCCGGAGAGTACTTGCAGAAAAGCTTGAGGACAATAGCGGGCAAAGCAGGAAGGTAAAAACCCTAATCCACACGGGAGGTCCAGTATATAGGAGGATACGCCTCTCCATTAACCAATCCACAGATGACATGTGGCGAGGAGCGCACCCAGAGACACTTGTCACGTGGAGATGGACATGCGCGAAATGATTACTTTCACATCAGAAGTTGAACCAGCCGCATAACTGCCGCCTAGAGCCCCATGAATGGCAGCCAGAGAAGCAACTGTCACATCAAAAGTGAGAATGACAGTCCTGGGCAGTACGGCGGAAACAAATTACTTCTTTATGTCCCGCGCACGCTCGGAACATCAGAAGTGGGGGACTTGTGTTGGGTTAATGGCCCGGTAAGGGCCGGCCCATCAACCCTTAAAGGTCACCCACGAACATCGTACTAACGACCCAAGAAGGAGGCCCAAAGCCAAGGGGCCAGGAGACGTACGTATTCCATCACCAGCCAGTACCAAGGCCCAGGGGTCGGGGGACGTACGTATCCCATCACCAGCCAGTACCAGGGCCCAAGGGCCAGGGGACGTACGTGTTCCACCATCAGCGGACATCCAGGCCCAGGGTCCCTATAAGGTATACGGGGACGAACGTCCTCACCCTGCGATAGGGTACCAGGGGCTGCTCAAGGATAGATCAAGGATGGCTCAGGCACATGGGGACGAACGTTCCATTGACAGGAGGTTGCCATTCCAGCAGGAGATAGGAGCCAAGCCTTTGGGGACGAACGTCCCCACCCAGTGGCGGGAAACCAAGATTCTAGTGGGAAGCGCGTTTAATGCAGAAGATTTGGTGGTTGGGATCATGTCGCCCACAGCCTGCCACATCAACCTGTCCAACCACCCATTGGCGGTATAAATAGTAACATTTATTTCACTGTAAAGGGTTCGCATTTTAGTACTGTAGCGCTGTAGCAATAGAATCAGTTCGTAGCACAGCATTGTACGTTCGGCCATCCGGTCTGTAACAATCTTCAGTGAGTAAAGATAGTTTACCAAGCCCATTTCATGCTTATTTCTCCATTTACTTGCTCATCACCCATTCGAGACCCGAGGTTACGTGTTGGGCCTACGGGTTGAGGGAATAAACCTCAACAACTATAAAAATTAAGTATAAAAAGTATTTATATGGGGTGTGTATTATTACTTCATATTAGAATATACTATCTCCTTTCTTAAATAGTTGCAACATTAGAAATTTTACATTACTCACGTGCTCTAATTTTATTTATGAATGTATTAAAAATTAATTTTTTAAAATAATAATTAAATTATTCTCATTTTAAATTTTCAAAATTTGATTTTTTAAATTTTTATACAATTAGGGTATTATATAAATTAATGATCAAAGTTGTGCATTGACAAACGTGAAAAGGAAGTGTTGCAACTAAAAAAGAATGGAGGAAGTATGTATTATAAATATATACAATGTGTTATTAGGTTATTAAGGTCATCAAGTTGAGGAAATTCTAAAAAGACGGGGGTTTTATGAATGTCATTCCAAAAAATGTGACTTTGCTACCTTGGATGAATTTGGGGTATTCGGAAACCCCAAATCCGAATTGGATGAGGGGTGGTGACTGGGTAGGGAGGAGGAGGGGGAGAGATAGGGGCTAAGGTTAATTTAAAACCTCATTTTTCTATTAAGTGATTTAATTTTTTTATTTGTATTTCAGTTTTTACAAATAAGTCCCATAAAATAAGTCTCACTTTCCTTTTTGGACCGTCCCAAAAAATTGTTCTCATTTCCCTTTTTGGAAAGTTTTGTGTGGCTAACATTCATTTACCTTTTTCTTATTCAACCACAACCATACATTTCCACTTTATTTCCACTTTCTTAAACTCTGATCCAAATTGAAATGAGACTTATTTTATGGGACGGAGGTAGTATCAAAATTCACAACTTTTTATTATCTTTCTAACAACACTAATATTCCACATATAAAGTTTTTTTTAAAAAAAAATTGAAATTTCAATAGTACGAGGTTTTTCAGATTCAATATTTTTCTTAGATAGATCCGAATGATAAAATTAAAACATTTTTTAAAATAATTGAAATATGTAAAAAAGTTATGTGAACAAAGAGATTTTAATTTTAGCACTTGAATCTATTTAAGAAAAAAATTGGGTCTGAAAACTTTCTACTGTTTAAACTTCAAAAAAAACATTATATATGGAATATTGGTGTCATTAGAAAGGTAATAAAAAGTTGTGAATTTTGATATATTTTTTATAAAATTTGGAGTAAGAATTAAAAAGTTACATCTCTTAATAAATAAATAAATGGGATTTTAGATTAGCCAACCCCAACCCCCTCCCAGCGAACCTACCCCTCCCACCCAACCTAATAATTCTAATCGGAAGTCCCATTTCCTAATCCCTCTTTCTTAAAAAAACTTTGCTCACTCCCGTATTTTTGCATTCCATGTTGGGCTTTCCCGTATTCTCACAAATCACCCCATCAAGTTTTCAAGACTTGAATTATATTGTATAAAAGTTCATAAAGCTACAAAACTACCGTATTATTAGGCTTTTTAGTGATTTTTGAGATAAACTTTATAGTTAAAAGGATTTGTCACTTTATTGGACTTGTTCAGTTTTTTTATCCTTAATAGACTCTATAACAGTCGGTAAACAAGCTTCAAGAGAGACTTTCAAGCAGACTAGGCTCAGACTGAAAATAGGCCCTTAACGAGCAACATGCGAACATATTAAAAGAGGTCTCACCAGTTTAAATGTGGTCAGCATCCATCTCTAATTTCACAGTTGATCAAGAAGAAGAATTTTGAATGAATATATTGTGATTGAACATTTTGCTTGGTCTCCATGGGTTGGTTCTTTTGACAAACACGGTGTTCGTGCAACGTTTTGAGAGTCCGAACGAACGACATGAAATGGATCAAATGATTTTGAGTTATGGAGTCCGGATTATTGTTTTTGTTGATTATTTGTGGTTAGTCAATATAATGTATGTTATTTAATTGCGTTTTTTCTTGATAGAGGTCAACAGTTGGTTCAGTATTGCTAAAGTGAGCTTGATTGGTCGTCTCCAACTCAAGTTGCTCTTTTTGTCATCTATGTCTAATTGGTGATTGGTCTTTGGGATGAAAGATGGGATCCTTTCTCCTTTGTTGAAATGAATGAGTGTCTTGTGCATTGGCTTGTGAGATTGAGTTCCCCAAGAGTTAATACCATTGTTTTAAAATGTAAATCAAATTTGTTACATAAAACCCCTCATAATTACACAACCACTCATTGTTGCGTATTCATTGAATGAACTCTCAATGAAACAACAACAAACGAGAAGAGATAGTGCTCACACTTGTGAGAACAAGAGAGAGCAAAAGTGATGGTCTTGTATTGTCACCCGAATAAAATCCACTATTGTGTTAAGCCTTAAAGTGGACCTTGATGTTCCTACATACAAGCGCGTTAGGGTTTGTAGACCATTGTGTTAAACATCTTATTCTTTACATTATCACTCCAAAGCACTGCTAGCAACCACCTAATATAAACTCTTAAACCTCTAATCAAGGTTAAATCCAAAGAATACAACATATAATTTACATATTTCTAGCATCATATCACCTACCACTATTATATCACTAGGTGATATCAACTTCGTCAGGGATTAATTTTGCGCTTCCAAGAACTCACTTCAAATTCGGATTTGCGCTCTAGAGAACCTAATGCCTAGAGAAACACCATTGATCAATAAAATATTGTTAGATTTCCGGTAAGAAACTAATTGTTGGATTGTTGCTTGAGGTGAGGCAAACCATTGATTATGTTGCTCGATCACTCAAGTTAGCCCAGGGAGCTACACGATGATTACAATTTGAGAAAATCCTCTTGGGAAGGATCTTAAGTGTTAATAGTGTTCCCTTACATCACTCACACATGCCAAATAAGTCGACCCATAGCCAAAAAACTAATGACACTAAGGATGAGCAAAAATACTGAAGTGGTATGATACATGTCCCATCTTAATAATACTAAATCAATTGATATATTTAAAAATTGTGTGAGGATGAGACCAACACACTTCTTAAATGTCAAAAACCCTTATGGTATTTCTTCAAATTTCAAGAAGAAATCACCTGTTTTGGAATAATATGGATTTCAGTGATATTATATTTGTATATACCATACCTCATGTCATTGATATTTTTGGTAAGATACAATTTGTAGTTAAACTAAGATTCGTAATATTGCACCATCAATCCTCCACCAAGGAAATGGGAATCAAAATTTATGATTACCAAAAAAGAGTGGAGGAAAAAATTATGCATGGAAGGGTATTTCGAATTCATAACGTGATGTTATTGGTTTTTGGTGTATAACAAAAAGGTTAAAGTGAAAGAAAATCATAATCTAACTTCTTTTGAACCGCTGGCATCCTTTCATAAAATTGGGTTGATGTGGTCCATGACTATTTCCATAATAGATTACCCTC
Source organism: Cuscuta europaea (assembly GCA_945859875.1). Classification (NCBI taxonomy): domain Eukaryota; kingdom Viridiplantae; phylum Streptophyta; class Magnoliopsida; order Solanales; family Convolvulaceae; genus Cuscuta; species Cuscuta europaea. The sequence continues at coordinate 9,907,538 of CAMAPE010000080.1, read as the reverse complement.
ATGAAAGGTATGTTGAAAGAGAATGAAACACTTTCTTATTTTCTTATTATTTTCATCTTGCTTTCAGTCACAAAAGTGCAAGTATAAATTTGATTGAATCTTTTATAGTTTTATGCACAAAAGTGTACGTAAAAGTACCATAAGAAACATTTAGTGATTAATATCTAACGATTTGACTAGTTTATCAAAGCGAAGACTAGTAGGAGGTTTAAGGTACAAATCATTTTTTATAATTTTAAATACTTTGTATTTATTTAAAATAAAACGTTTATGGCTATATGTATGCATTGTTGCGACTGGTTAAATTAAATGAACTAAGATATATAGTACATGAGATGGCTTATATTTTGTTATTATAAGTACATCTAGGGGGATACTTTTGTGATAACATGATGCATTTGGCATAAAAGTAAAAACTTGTTTTCAAGAAACACTTTTTGTGCTTACTTGAAAAAATAGCTAATTGGTGCCTTTTCATAAAAATGTTTGACTATTCAAATGAGAAAGCATTGATGATAAAACTTTTGACTTTAGGAAAACATGTTTCTCTCTTTCTTTACTTTGATTGTTAAAAAACAATGAGTATGGTTCAATTTTGTGTACCATTTGCTACAATCCCTTCTAGACCAATCTTTATTGTGTGTTATGTAAAAGCACCATCAGAATTGAGATATGGATGACACTATGAAAGGGAAAATAAGAGAAGATCTGGTTAAGTTGTTTCTTAAAGTGTCTTTAAAAGACAATTTTATTGTATGAACAATAGGGATGGACCCAGGAATCTAGGTTGGACTGAGATGAAAACTAATTATAGTAGGCTTAAAATTGGCGTGTTAGACTAAATATGAAAAATGAAGAAATTTACACTAAAAAATTGGAGGACATTAAGTTACCCGGAGTTTGAGCCTATCATAACCTATACATAGGTCTTCCCTTCGGGTGAACAAACTTTATATTGAAAGTCATTGTTTATGATGGGGAAGTTCATTCTCACTTATTACTTCTGGGGTGAAGTTTAAGATGGTTCGAATCACCAATCAGATGCTTCCATATTGATTAAATACCCCTAGTTTTAAAGTTGAGAATATAGTCAATATTACAAAAAAAAAACCCTAATTTACCATTGGGCTCTTAGGTTAACCGCAACCCAACCCGTCAATAAATCTGATAGATTATATATCTAGAGAGAAGTGAGAGGTAGAGAGAGAAGTGAAATAATTTCCTTGCAATAAATGATTTGTCAACCCCTACAACTACTCCAAGAGGAAGTATTTATAGGGAAAGTTCGGGTTGGGCTCCCAAGCCTTGGGCTTGGGAGGCCCATTTACAACAGGGCCTCTAATGGGCCAAATACAAAGTGTACCAAAATGACTAAGTATAAAATCCTGTTCTAGAGGCTATCTATGGACGATGAGGGCATGGCCGATGAGGGCATGGCCGATGAGGGCATGGCCGACGAAGACCCGGCCGACGAGGTCACCCGGCTCTCCTGGCTTCTGGATCATATTCTGAGTAGACTTCTTTCTGGCCGATGAAGGTCATCCGGCCGATGGGGGTCCCACCGGGTGATCGTGGCACCTTATGTTCTTCTGAGTATGTAGGTCCTCGGGCCTAGACCCATATACTCCATCAGGAGTCCCCCACTCTCTAAGGTGAGACGTTGACGAAGTGAAGGAGTGTAGATTTCTGTCCTTTTTTGTTTGGCCGTTGTGTGCTCCTTGATGTTGACGGAGAGGGCCCTAGTCATGCGGATGATGCGGGTTTCCTGTTTAAGGACGACGAGTGCCCTTGCTTGGTGGAGACGATGAGCGTCCTCTGTCATGAGTGGATGATGAAGACAATGCTTCCTTATTCCTGACCGTTGATTGTTGAATTTCGTGCTTTGGGCCGAGGAGGACATTGTGGTTATCTCTTGTTTGAGGACGATGGGTGTCCTTTTGTTTCCGGGTGGCCAGTGAGGATGCTGTTTGCTTTCCTTGGCCATCGTTGGTTGCATTCTGTGCTTTTGGCCGAGGAGTGGTGGTATCCGTAGCTTGGTGTCCATGTTTTTTAGGACGATAGCAGCACTGATCCGGAAGGAGTAGTGTGTATCCTGGTCTCATGGACGATGGTGATCTGAGGACGTTGAGTTCCTGTTTTAATTCCTGGCCGAGAGTGGAGTATGTGGTCTCAAAGCCGTTGAGTGCCCTATGATCTCAGGTGTTGCATCTTTGGAGGGAATTCTTTCTTTGCTGACTTTGTTGCGGCCAACGGTGCACCACAAGTTTATGGACGTTGTGGTGCATATATGATCTGATGTTGTAGTTGTGCACTTAGTATATTTTTGGATTTCTTTGATTTTGTCCTCTTGATTTACAGAGGCCGGTATAGTTCCCCAGTCCCCCACTGCTTCAGGCCGAAGAGTGATTGAGGGATGAAGGAGTAAAGAATAACCCTAGGCCGAAGCAGGTTTTTTGTATTCCCCTGAGTCCAATTCCTTGGCGATTTCCTGACCAAGCTAACCCTGTGGGAGAACCCTTGGACGCAGGTCGCTTGCAAGAAATTATCATTAGGATTTTATACAAGGCCGGTGGCAGCGGGGTTGCTTGTTGCTTTGCTGTGGTGGCCGTTGAAGAGGCCATGCTATTGGTATTGTGTTTGGGCCGGTATGGTCACACCTTGTGGTGTGATCTACCCTTTTGAAGTCATCTTTGCATTGAGGCTGATATAGGCGTGCTTTCTTAGTGTGGCCGTTGAGTGGTTGGCCGTTATGGACGCTGGTTACTGTCACGTTGGTGATCGGCTAGTATTGATGGAAGTGGGCCTGGTCCGTTTTTTGAACCGGTGCCAGCCCAATGGGCCAGGGGGTGATGGCCGTTCATGTGGCCAACGGATGTGTGCCACGTGTAGTGACCATTGGGGGGAGGTCTATAAATACCCCCTCCCTCCGAAGAGGCTCCCCATTGCATTCTTGATATAACGAAGTGCTGCCCAATTTTCTAGAGAGAGAGCCTTGTTCATGTGTTCTTCCGTTCTTCAAAACTTCAAAGGTCAGTTCATCGAAATTTTCTCCACTTCCTTGCATATTTTGCTTCTTTTAGACCTTGATCCAGTGTTAGTCATGAAAACACCTCAGATCTGAAGTAGTCCCCCTTAGAACTGTGATATCTGTTATAATGAAGACCTTAAACGAAGAGTACTACCCTTACGACAATGAGGCCTCTGTTAAGTCCCTGGACTACCGGGCGGTGGAAGAGTGCTGTGAGGAAATTGAGGACTTGAGTCCCTTGAAGACGGGGGAGCAAGAGGACGATGAAGGTGTGGGCGAGGAGGCCGCCTCGTCATCTGAGGGGGAAGATGTAGGGGTCTCTCGCGCCATGGACGGTCCGTCTACTTCGACCGCTATTCCTTGCCCGAAGCCGGTTTCTGCCGTCAAGGGAACCGCCCCGAAGAGGAGGCGTCGGACGATAAAAGGCCCAGGTTTCTCCTATCTAGACCTTAGCAACATCTACCTCATCAAGCCGCAGAGTGGTGCGGCTGATTACTTAGTCGCCCAGATGTACGTAGGGCCTTTTGGTAGGGTTAGGGCTCCTAGGCCGACGGACCACGTTCTTAACCCTCCACCGGGGTATTTTGGGGTGTACCCGATGAGTTTTGCGAAAGGACTTTGCTTCCTGCTTCATCCTTTCATCACGGAGTACTTGGATATGGTGGGGTTTCCCCCGGCCTTGTTGTCCCCGAATAGTTATTCCCTGATCGTCGGGTTTCTCCTTCGCTGTGCTGAGTTGAACTACAAGCCGATGACGGCTCTGTTCATGAACCTATACCAGATAGGCCGAGGCAGCCATCAGAACTGTGCCGGCTACGCCAACCTTCAACAGCTACCGAAGAAGAAGAGCTTTACTGACCTTCCTTCGTCTATCCATGGTTGGAAAAGCAAGTTCGTTTTTGTGTCGTTGGGTGATGGGGGCACTGAGTTTCCTTCCGTCGGCCACAGTGGTAGATTCACCCTCCATGATGTGCCGAGGAGTACCATCTTGGACGCTCAAGTGGCTGCATTTTTGGAAGGGGGCCGAGGAGCGTAAAAGATTACATTACGGAGTATAAGATGACCGCCATCGGCTTCTTCAGGTACTTCGTCTATGGTGACAAGGAGGATGATGTTGAGTTATGGCCGAAGATGACCACTACCTATGAGGAGGCCGATGGTCCGGATTTGGGCTTGCCCGCTGAAGCTGATGGTAATGCCTTCCCCAGCGCCCTTGTTCCCGGTTTGTTTCCTCTTTGCTAACTTTGTTTATTTTTTTGTTGTGCAGACTTTGTAATGGACCGCAGATCCGTCATGAGTAGGGCCAAGGCGAAAGCGGCCGAGCAGCTGGCGGCCAAGGAGGCTGCAAAACGTGTTGCGGCCGAGGGGACCCAACCTGTCGATGTGCCGAAGAAGCCCCCCACCCAGCCGAAGAAGAAACGGCTGGTGGATGACGGCTAAAAGAAGCTCACTGAGGCCGACATTCAACCGTCCAAAAAATCGAAGAAAGATGTTGCCGACTCCGTTGCTGGGCCGATGACTGTCCCTGTTGAGGACGAAGGAGGCTCTGGTGCCGCTGCTGCCATAGTGGACCTTACTTCTGGTCCTTCTTCTGTTGACGTCTCTCAGCCCCTCCCCTTGTCCAAGACCCCCAGAAGAAGCGTTCTGGCAAGGAGTTGGCCACGGGAATGTACAAATTGGAGGTAGAGTACCCTGTGAAGGGGGCGTCTTCAACGATGTCTTCAAATTGGAGGTGGAGTACCCCGTCGAGGACCAGGTTTATCTTGACAAACTTGGTGACGTCAAGATTTACGACGGTGGGATGGACCTTGTCGTCCAAGTGAGTTCTTTTCGCGCACCTTTGTCTTCTTGTGTTTCATTGTATGTGTCGTCGTTGTCTAACCATTTTACGTTTTGCAGGGTGCCTTCATGTTGATGGAGAGAAACAAAAGGCAGCAAGGGGAGATTGTTCGGCTGTGAGAGATTGAGCAGAAAGCTGCCTCGGCCGAGGAAGCCATGAGTTGCCTAGATCGGCTGCAAGCCGATGTGGCGGACCTGCAAAGGAGGGCTGATGAGGCCGGCACGGCCTATCGTCAAGTAGCTGCTGCTAGGGATGACGCCTTGGCCAAGCTAGCCGATGAGAGTGTGGCGCGTGAGGAGGCCGAGAAAGCCAAGTCTGAGACCGAGAAAGCCAAGACTGAGGCCGAGACTGCTGCGGAAAAGGTTGTCGATGTTGCCATTGAAAAGTTCTTGGCCGAGGGCTGGAAGGCCGAGGAATGCCTGCCCTGGTGCTATGAAGTTGTGGTGGCCAAGCTCGAGGCTTGGGGCGAGAACTCTCCTGTCGGCCAAGAGTATTTTGAGAGGGAAATGTCGGTGTACTACGACATGGGCCAGCAGAGGATGCAACGGCTACTCTACCGGAGGCTGCGCCGCGCTTTCAAGAAGCTGAAGGTTACCCGGAAATGGGCCAGGAAGCACCTGAAGCTTCCCAAGAACATGAAGGACCCTGAGGCCGAAGCGAAGCTCCCCCTTCTGAGAGGCAGGCGCCGGTACTCAGCTCCTCCATCGGTGAGTCGGATTGGTCCGACAACGACGCCTTGGCCGACACCGCTGTCTCCGCAATTGCCGAGGCCAGTGCAGATGTGGAGACGGAGGAGGGCACCGAAGCTGCTATTGAGCAAGCCGATGCGGGGCTGGTTGCTGATGAGGTCGCCCCAGAGAATTGATCGGCTAACCTTTCCTTTTTTGTAATTCAGTAGCTTAGGCAGGTGCTGTAGCGCCTTTATTTTGTAATGGCCGTTGTGCCCCCATGTACCTTTTCTTTGATGAACGAAAATATGCTTGTCTCTTTCGGCTTTAGTATTTACTATGTCCTCCTCGTCTTGCCTTTCCTCTTGCTTTTGTTATTCTCACTTCGAAATTTTTCTAAGTGTTTAAGTTGAGACTTGGATAGCCGTTTTCTCTTTGGTTGTTTCCTCTTGTTGTGGCCAAAGCAGGTAACTTAGGTGAGCATGCTTCGTCCATACTGAACACCCCTTGCTTTGAACAGCACGTGGCTAACTGCAAGTGATTGAGTGTCCACTTCGTCTTGGCGTTACCCCTTTCCTTTTATTGTTCACACTTTAGAATTTTTTCTAAGTGTCAAACTATCTAGTTTCTTTTGTTTGGGGGCCTTCGTCGGCCAATACGACCAGTATAGATAGCTTCATATGCCTAGGTGCTTTCCTCGGCATGTATACCTTTCCGGCCTTTGTGTATTCCTCGTTTTGTATCATTCCCCATGCCTTTTTATTTCACTTGCAATTTTTCTAAGTGTCAAACCAGAACTCAGGAACTTGCTTCCTGTAGTTGTGGCCGATGAAGGGTCTTGCCCTTTGCTCGGCTGAGGGGGGAATGTCTTCTTCGTCCTTGTAATGTTTGTTGTCCCACATTTTTGTGAAAATATTTCTAAGTGTTTAGCTTAGAGTATAGTTGCTTTGTTCGGTGTGGACGATAGTGGTTGTTGGCCCCTTGTTCGACCACCAGACCCTTGTCGGCCGCTCTGGGTGCCCCTTAGGAATTTTCCCAAATACTTGGAAATTTTTCTAAGTGTTGGACAGACTTAGGTGGTTGCTTCCTTTAGAAGTGGCTGATGACAGGGTCGGCCTGTGGGTCAGCTGAGTGAGTTTTCCTTGGACCATTTTAGGTGCCTGTCGGCCATCTCGTGCCCTCGTCGGCCACTGAAGTTTATCTTGGAGATTTTGTCCAAGTTTTTTTTTGCATGAAGGCTTTCGTCCATGATGTATAGTATCTGCCTGATGATGGAAGGGCTTGATCTTGGGAAACTTCTGTGTGTATGCTTCGTCCGCCCTATTCCTTTAATGGAAATAGGTGTTTAACTTTGTACGCCTTAGTGTCTCCCTCGACTTGTGTATTTTCTTCTTTCATCCCTCCACACTTAGGAAATATATTAAGTGTTGAGTGGTCGTGTACTTACTTCACCTTGTTGTGGCCGGTGAGGGTGATGACCCTTGTTTTGCCCATCTGGGTGCCACTTGGGATTTTTCCAAGTGCCTCTGTGATGGTTTGCAAGTGCACGCTTCGTCCAGCTTCCCTCTTTTGTTTTTGGGGATATCGCTTTAGGCCGACAAGTGCGCGGTCCTTCGTCTATCGGCCAAGGGGGTCGATAGTCCCTCGGCCGGTAAGGAGTCCTATTGGATCGTCCTGTGATCTTAGGGAGGTCCCGTCGCCTATTTATGACGCGGGCTAAGGCTTTTGGTCGTTTAGCGACGGCCGCCATTCCTCGTCCCTAAGTTGGGGGATTTTTGTCACCTCGGCCATGATTTATGACCTGTCGTCCTGCGATTTCATGAGTGGACGACGCGGTGAGCTTCCCATTTCAAGACGTGGGCCCTTTGCGGGCCCTTCGTCCTGGGGACACCGTCGGCCTTACCTGAGCGTCTCGCTCTAAGGGGCTGAAACGATGTGCTCTGTCGGCCTTTCCTGAGCATTTCGCTCTGAGGGGTCGGTGCAGTATAGTATCACTTCCTTGAACTTTTTTAGAAAAGTAGAATACAAATTTTATTGATAAGTGGCTCGAGGCCGAGGGTGGCATTCGATCAACAACCCGTGGGAAGGTGAGGGCTTTGCCGGCTGCGCCGTCCCCGGATTATTGATAGAATTTCACCAAGTGATGTACATTCCACGTTCGGGGTACATTAGACCCATTAAGGTGTTTTAGTTTGTAGGTGCCAGGCTTGACTACGGCGCTGATGATGTATGTGCCTTCGTACTTGAGTGCCAATTTGCCACCTTCTGTCGGCTTACTCGCCTCCCTTCGGCGAAGGACATAGTCCCCCACTTGGAATTCCCGGGAACGTACCTTGGCGTCATAGTATGATTTCACCCGACGCCGGTAGTTTTCTGCCCGGATGAAGGCTTGCTCTCGTCGTTCTTCGATCAGGTGGAGGTCAACCTTCATGCTTTCCTCGTTGGCCTCGGGCTCATAGTGCTCCACCCATTGGCTTGGTATGGTGACCTCTGTTAGTGCCTTTGCCTCAAAGCCGTAACAAAGGGCAAAGGGTGTTTTGCCCGTCACCCTCCTCGGCGTAGTACGGTAACACCATAGTATATTGGGGAGCTCATCGGCCCAACTGCCTCCTGCGTCCTAGAGCTTTTTCTTCAGGCCCTCCAGAAGGGTCCTGTTGGCGTTCTCAACCTGCCTGTTACCTTGAGGATAGGCAACGGAGGAGAAACGGTGCCTGATTCCCCACTCCTGGAGGAGCTCTTGGAAGGGTGCGGCCTCGAACTGGGTGCCGTTGTCGGATATTATCTCCTGAGGGACGCCGAAGCAGGTAAGGATATTCTTGTGGATGAACCTCTGGCATCTGACCCCTGTAATGTTGGCCAAAGGTTCCGCTTCGACCCACTTGATGAAGTAGTCCACGGTGACGATGATGTAGCGATTGTTGCCGGCGGCCCTGGGCAAGGGGCCGACGAGGTCGATTCCCCATCTTGAGAATGAGATTGCGGTGCTGACCGGGGTGTAGTTGACGGCTGGCCGACCAGGGGCCCTCTGAAGGATATTGGCTCAGAGGCCCAATACCCGAATTAAAGGCCCGGGATATCCGGGCCAAAGCAGCGAGCCCATTACCCTATGGTGAGTAGGCCCAGTGAAGAATCCATACCGAACGAGGTTCGGTCCAAGTAGAGGCCGGCCCAGAAAGCAGAAATACCGAACGGAGTTCGGTATTATACATCATACTTGGACCAATTTGACAGCATCTTCCGCATGGTCCAGCATCCCGATCGAGCAACGGACCACCAGCAAGTGGCCAGGTGCAATTAATGCCACATTGTGACATCAGCAAGTGGAAGCATGGGTGATCAAGTCGGTGGAACAACGGTCAATCAGCATAGAGCAGCCCATGCTCTCCATTAGTATAAATAGAAGGTTTAATATCATTGTAAGGGTTAGCATTTTGATACTCAAGCTCTAGAATAGCATTATTACTCTCGTTTCTTGTATTAAAGCACAGTTCCGACGTACCGATCAGGAAGTTTCCTTGTAATCAAACAGGTTAATTAATACAAGTGGGCTTTTGAGCATTCATTGATTTATCTTTTATGTTATGTTATACACTTTGATTCTGATCCATTCCTGATATATCCAAAGTTCGTGTTGGGCTTTCGGATCTGCGGGACTTAACCTCAACATTGGCGCCGTCTGTGGGAAACTGTTCAAAAAGTTTCAAATCAATTATCCAAAACAACTATTTAAAAAAAAGGTCAGAATCAGTTCTTATCACACAAATGATGGTTCGTGCCGTCACGGAAGGAGTCAAACTCCGAGAAACCAAACCCCTCAGGGACAATCCAGCCGAGGATCATATCCTCATTATGGTGGGGACTTTGTCATTCCTGAAACCCTAAGGAGGAATCCTCAGGCCATGCGAGATATGGCCCAGGTCATGCAGCACATGGCAAACGAGGAAGAAGGAGGGTCCAATTTCACAGGGGAGACTCCCCACACAAAAACAACCACGACATCATCCCACTCACGGGCCCATCGGGATAATCGACGTGGCGCTCAAACAGCAGGGCATCGTATTCCCTGTGACCGGACCCCGATCGGATCACAAGCTAGGGGACCTACTCCTAATGGCCGTCATTTCTAGCACGACGAACGGGATTATACTAGGGCCACACAGAGGCACTGAGATCGGGAGTATGCAGATTTGAGGACTCCACCACCGCCCTCTTTGATGGCCCAGGAGGAAGAAATGGCCGAAATGAGGAGGCAGATGAATGAAATGAGAGATCAGATGAATAGGGCGCCCGTACAACCTGCTCTGATCCAGCTCGGGGTCACTTCCCCTTTCACCCGGGAAATTATGTATGCGGATATCCAGAGGGGTGCCAAACCACTGACCGGTCAGATATATGATGGGGTGGCCGATCCCCAGGTCCATTTGAGGAGTTATCAAGGAGGACTCATCCTACTAGGAGCGCCCGAGGCTGCCATCTGCCGATTGTTCTTCAGTACGCTCAGAGGACCCGCTCAAGAATGGTTTGGGACCCTGCAACCTGGGTCGATCGGAAACTTTGCCGAACTATCAACGTTGTTCTTGGCCCAATTTGCCTCCAGTGCCAACCCAAAGCGGCATTTCAGCTACCTGACTAGCGCAAAAGCAGAACTCCAAGGAGACCCTCAATCAATTCTTGAAAAGATGGAGGGACGAAACTCTGACGGTTGGAAACATGATGGATGACACCGCCATCACCCTATTCACTAACGCTCTCCGAACGGGAGAATTATACAAGGATTTGAAGAAGAATCCGGGTACGGCGTATGCCAAGGTGTTAGACAGAGCCCGCAAGCATGCTGCCCTGGAGGAAGAGATTATGATTAGAGACAAGGTCGTTGCGCCTTCTGCCCCAATCAAGATGGCCGATCGCCTGGGTCCTACCTCAGCGGCCGCTCTCCTTCCTAAGCAAGGGCGGTTTACTCCCCTGGTCCTGTCCGTGGCAACCATTTATCAGAACGAGAAGGACAACATTCCCCTTCCGACTGATTCTTCAAATTATATGGGAGCAGATGAATCTGCTTTTTGTAAATATCATAACAGGAAAGGGCACTACAACATTGCCGGCGGGGTCATCTGGGCAAGTACGTGAGCAAAGACCCGAATGCGGTAGGCACTTTAAAGCCGGTCAGGAGACCCAACAGCTGGCGATGGGATGCCCAACGTGATGCCCAGCCCCAGAATGACGTATATATTCCTCCCAGAGATGAACCAGAGGGTTCGGGAGGCCCCGGAAAGAAACCTCGAATGGAGGTCAAAGTTATATTTGGGGCGGGGAAACAGGGGATTCGAACGCCGAACGGAAAAAGTTCGAGCGAAGTCTTTATGTAGGATCCATCTCCACTCCCTCCCAGAAGAAAGGAAGGACGGACCCAATGAAATTTGGGCCGGATAATTTGCCTAACTCGCCAAGTCCGCACAGGGATGAATTGGTGGTGAGCATGTGCATTGACAATGCTTTGATTCGCCGGGTACTGATCGATACGAGGAGCAGTGTGAACGTATTGTATTCACAATCGTTCGAGAAAATGGGCCTACAGAGAAGTCAACTGACCCACCTAAGAACCCCACTGACAAGCTTCACCGGTAACTGCATTGAGGCTGAGGGGACCGTTCAATTGTTAGTTGAATTTGGGAAGAACGCACAAGGCATCGGTCCGAATGACGTTCGTGGTGGTCGACATAAAATGTGCCCATAACGCCATATTGGGCCGACCAGGATTGGAAGATCTGGAGGCAATAGCCTCTGTCCGCCACTCGTGCATCAAATTCCCCACGGACACTGTGGTTGGGGTGGCCAGAACTGATCCGGCGACAGCACAAACGTGCTACTGAGAGGCCGTGAAGCAGATGAATACCCGTGGGATGCGGGTTAACAGTATTGAGGTGGAGACCCGCCGAACGGAATTCGAGGCGCATCCAGAACCTGCCACTCTCCTCGAGCAAATATACCTGGACTCTCCCCCCAACCGAAAGGTAGCTATCGGGGTGGATCTGGAGGCTGATGTTCAGGATGGCGTGATTGCCGTCCTAAAAACGTTTCAGGTATTATTCGTCCGAGGGCCGGAAGATATGCCGGGCATTGACCCGGAGATAATCTGTCACAAGCTTGCCGTTCGGCCTAACGCAAAACCGGTCCAACAAAAGAAAAGATACCAAGCGACCGAACGGCAGGATTTCACAAAGCAGGAAGTGGCCACCTTGCTGAGAATAAAACACATCCGTCCGGTAATCCATGTCGAATGGCTATCCAATGTGGTCCTAGCCCCAAAACAATCGACTTGGAGGATGTGTGTGGATTACTCGGATCTGAATAAAGCTTGTCTCATTGACCCTTATCTGGTGCCGAGGATCGATCTGTTAGTGGATGAAACGGCCGGGTGTGAATTGTTGAGCTTCATGGATGCATTCCGGGGATATCATCTAACAGCTAACAGAATTTGACCCTGTAATTACGAATTGTTGAAGGGATCAAGACGGCTTGGAGTTTGATGTCAGGGAATCTCACCTCAGCTTTTAACACGCAGAATCATTCCGGATGACCGAATGAGGAACGGGTTAATAGTTTGGAGGGAGTTGAGCCATCAACTCAGCTAACAGAGTTTGACCCTGTAATTACGATCGGACAAAGGGATCAAAACGGCTTGGAGATGGTGTCAAGACTATAAGTATGGACGAACCGAGCGACGTTCGGATAAAGTATGGATTGTCGTCCGGGGAATCGGAACTATGGTTTTGAAAAATCTCGCCTCAGTCATTAACTTGATTTGGAAGTGAGTCGCCCTTTTAGCTATAAGTAAGGAACAACCCGATCTAGTGACCTTGCTTACAGTTTGAAAAGGGTCACCTCAGACCCCTAATATGGATGATACGAACCAGAGAGAATTGTTCGGAATGCATCGGAATTATGGGTTTGGAAGAGAGAGAGTCTCATCTCAGCTTTTAACATATGGAATCATTCCAGATTGCCGAATGACGAACGTGTTAACAGTTTGGAGGGAGCCATCATCTCAGCTAATAGAATTTGACTCGATCAAAATGGCTTGGAGATGGTGTCAGTATAAGTGTTGAGGAGCTGAGCGACGTTCGGTAACATGGATTGTCGTCCGGAGAATCGGAACTTTCAGAGAGCTCAGCTTTTAAAATGTGAAATCATCCTGGATGACCGAATGACGAACGTCTTAACGGTTTGGAGGAAGACATTATTTCAGCTAAAAGAATTTGACCTTGGCCTTACGACCGAACAGAGGGATCAAAACGGCTTGGAAACAATGTCAGAAATATGGAGATAAATGAGCCGAGTGACGTTCGGCAACACAAAAATTATTATGAACGAGAGAAATGACAAAAATCAAAAAATAGAAGAGCAATACTTCAACACGGTTAAAGGAAAGTATCCAGTTTATTCATCGGCACTACTAACTGGAAGATACAAAAGAAAAAGAAGAAAAGGCGAAAAATAAATATACAAGGCTACGCTGCTGGAGGATCGCCGTTCGGGGAAGATAAAGGTTGGGACCTCCCTGCCTGCGCTGCATCATCAGGCACTGCTTCTTTTCTCTTCTCCATAACCTGATCATAGGTATTCCCGAACAGATCATCAAATCCCAACTCATCAAGATCGAATGGCTTAGGGAAATGCTCCAGGATCAGATCAAGGTTCCTATCCAAAAGCATATCCTGACTTTGTTTCACAGTCTTCTCGGTCAGGACATCTAGAAAAGACTTCCCTTCGGGCGTGATATCTAGGAGATCGATGTCTGCCTTAACGGGATCTTCGCTTTCACGTAAAAATTGGCCAAGACGAGGTCCCAAGAATTGCCGAGCCGTATTCTCCAGGGCGACGTTCAGCCCTTTACCCCGTTGGTAGTCAACTATTGCTTGATTGGCAATCTGGGAAGTGTTGGCAGTATAAGGCTCGAGAAGATTGTCACAATTGGCCTTATCAATATTTACCCCGGCAGATTCAGCAGCCCGCACCTTGGCCCGAAGTTCCTTAATTTCCCGATCACGACGTCGGGTCCTCTCTTCCATCGCAGCCAGAGCAGCCTTCGCCTTCTCGCCTTCATTGGCGCGTTCTTGCAGATCTACAGCTAATTTCCGAGCGGCGGAAAGGAGGACCTGGCTATCGTCTCGATCGTTGGCCAGGAGTTTCATTTCCTGTTCGGCCGCCAGGAAAGCCTTGTGATAATATACACCGGCCTGAAGACGAGTGGGAAATGAAGTCAGATGAGATGAATAAATAAAAAGTAGGAAAGTATGAATCAAAATGAAGTGTACCTTGAGTGCCTCTTGATGACCTGCCTCAAGTAGATCAGACCAGTGAGTAAGGTTTGTGAAACTAGGGAAACCTTCAGTGAAGTACTGCACCACATGGATGATGGCATTAGCCCGAACAGGTACCTTCCTTCTGCTCTAGGCCCCATGCTTGAAAACTCAATGAACATCCGATCGTCGGCCGGCACGTCAGAAAGAACTGGAGTTTTCGGTTTGGCAGGCACAGATCTTTTTGGCTCAGCCTCTGGGCCAGTCAGATCCACCACATGATCGACCGGGATGAGTTGGATAGTGTCATCTACCCGACGCTTCTTACGTACCCGTTCGGCATCATTTGAATCGCTGGGCGTCATTTTCTCCTTGCCCTTCCCTGAGGGAGCCGGTGTAGAAGTGGGAGTAGAACGCCGAACGGCGGTAGAAGGAATCACACCTGCAAGAAAGGAAAATAAAATCAGAGTAAAGTGTAAAATTGAGAATGAACGGGTTGAGGCCAAACCAAGCTTATCAATCCCAGCAGCTAGTAACTTGGAGGGAGTTATGAAAGAACGGAGATTTCGTGAACCTCCCAACGCAGAGACTCAGCTTGCGAAAGCAGAACTTCATCAGGTCTAGGCTCGGAATCCCGAACCGGATACGCATTCCACCGATCGGGGAATGGAAGTGATGAACCTACGCGAACGAAGAGGAACCATTCTTCCCAATCAGCTGGCGGTGGAGGGTTGTCAGTAAACAACTGGCGATTCGATCGAGCTACCAGTTTGAGATAACCTGTGGTCCAGTAGGGTTGGTAGAAATAATGGTACAAAAACAGGTCTAGACTAGTAACAATGCCCAGCTCTTGACATCGAAGAATGAAGCTGTTCAGAAGGCGATAGGAACTAGGTATGAACTGGGCCGGTAACACAGCAACCCACTTCAGAAATTCTATCACGAATGGATGCATAGGGAAACGGAATCCGGCCACCAAGGAATCAAAGTGCACTAGAATGAACCCCGGTCAATGCCTCATGGGATGCTTTATAAATCCGGCCTAGAATTCCCTAGGAGGGGGCAAAAGTTGACGGAGTTGCCGTTCGGCATCCTCTTGGAGACATTGTCTCTATTTCCGAATGCGGTGGAAGTTTAGAGAAATACGGCCTGGTCGTTCGGGCATTCCCCTGTTATAAACAGCAAGGTCGTCACCTGATAAACACTCGTCATCTGGGACAGGCTGTTCGGGCTGCTTAACCTTCGAATTAACAGTATCAGGTACTTGGGATGACGAACCCCCAGATTTGTCAGCAGATGCTTTCCCTCTGGAACGGTGAATAAGCGGCATGTCTTCTTCTTCTGAAGAACCGGTGGAAAAGAACATAAAGCACAAGGAGTCTGAGAACTTCTAGAGATAGAAAGCTTAGAGAAAAAACTAAAGGAACAGTAAGAAAAATGAGGGGCAAGCACCTCTCTATAAATAGGGAAAGTGCCGCCCAAAACCCTAATCCATAAACAACACGTGGCATTATGTGGTTATGATTAATCAGGGCGAATTTATGGCTCATTGTTAGGCACGTACCCCGAACGGGCAATGAAGAAACATGGTTGCGAGTACTGTTTAACCAGGCAAGCGAACGTCGAATGGGCATGCACGTTTTGAGGCAATCCTTTCCAACAAGATCGAACGAATATTTATTTCGGGTATGTATATTAACTGGCCGAACAGCGAATAGCAGGCCAAAGGTGGACAAAGGAAGGTTAGAACGGCCAATTTCTTTCACATTGGCCGAACAACGAACGGCCAGCCAAAAGACTAATTACGAAAGGGTGAAACAACCAAATCCTTTAAGATTGATCAAAGGGTGAATAACAAGATAGAGATCGACTACATCCATAAGAAACCTATTATATCTCGAATGGTCACACAAAGGAATGCAACAAGGTCCATGAGAACAGCTAAATACTACGCGACTGGCCGAGTAACGAACAGCGAGCCAAATGACTAAGACCCTTCAAATTAGCCGAATGACGAACGGTCTCCCGGAGAATTAGCAACGATCACACTAAATTACTGGTTATAAAACAGACCGAGTATCGAGCAGAATAATGAGGCATTAAGGAAAAAAAAACATGAAAAAAAACAAAACGACTAAGTCCTACAAAATAGATCGAATTCTGAAAGATATAAAGCAAAGGGTAATATGAAGAAACAGATAATTGAGCAAACATGGGGCAAAAGGTTTATATTCATCGGCTCTACTGGCCGGGAAATACATGCTACTAAAAGAGAAGAAATTACAATGATTAACATAAGATTAATTACTGGCTAGGGGCCGTCTCTTCTCCATCTTCATCTTCGTCTTCATCATCATCAGACGGGGGTTCAGGCTCTCTCCCGGCAGCCCGATCAGCTTCCCGCTGCAGATTTCGCTGGAATTTCTCAAATTGGGCTCGTACAACTTCGTCCTGGGGGAGATCAGAAGCCTGAACCGGCCTCCCAAGTTGATTCTGAAGTTGAGGATGTTGGTCCCGTTTGTAGTGGGAACAGTCTAGAGGGGGGGTGAATAGACTGTTCAGGAAATTAAACTTTTCTCCAAGTCAAGTCTGACTTATCAGAGATGGTCGAAATCTGGTGACAGAGATGGTCAAGTTCTGATGGCAGAACTAGACCAGGCAGCGGATAAGTTTCTGTCCGGGTAGCCTCTAGAAGAAAGCTAAGGCAAAGTGCCTTTCTGATAACTTTGAAGGAAGATCTGCTGGACACAGAGTCCAACCTTAAGAGTTAGTCAGTAGAATCTTAAGTGCAGTAATTAAAAGCTTAAAGTAAATGACACCGGGATTTTATAGTGGTTCAAGGAACAACTTGTTCCTCTAGTCCACTGTTCCACTAAGCTTGCAAAAACAACAGTTTACAACGCCTTAGTCCCTAGAGCTTAAGAAGCACTCCTCGTCTTCTTCAAGTCTAGTTGCCACCCGGGATGCAATCCTGCTTCCTGATGGCTGGTCTCGTTTCACTGAGTCTCTTGAAGTATCTCCACTTCACTTACTCCAGCTAATTTGAGACGTCCCTTCTTTTTCAAGAAGTGTTTGATATAGAATCAGTTTTCTCCAACGTTGCTTCTTCACAAAAGATGAGTATATGAAGCTCTCGAAGTGTTGAAGAACTGAGTAACTTTGCCTTTTGCTAGTTGGATGAAGGATAGGAAAGTTTATCTTCCAACTGTGGCCTTTTCTTGTTAGGAATGGAGTTTGAATCTCAAGAAGGTTGTTTACGCAAATTTATCTTGGCAAAGTTATCTTCTTAGTTCTTCAGAGTGTATCTTGTATACTGGGAGCAGTCTTCCCGTTGGAGTGTAGACTTGACCGTTTGGTCCTCCGACTTGCTATTTTGGGGGCGTAAAGATACTCACATGGTCAATCATCAGCTTTAAATATCTCTTCGTACGTACAGCATTAAATGTGCATTTAATGCGTGTACAGTGCCATGCTTCCGTTGAAAGGTTCGTAACCGTTAGGGGATTTCCCGTTAGTTTAACGACCGTTGGAAGGGCTTCCGGAATCTGATGGTACTTAGCAGAGTCTTAAGAGGTTCTCTGGTCCAATCTCTGAAGTCCGTCTCTGTTGCCAACTCTGGTATCTTTCTGATGACCAGTTTCTGATGGCTTCTCTGGTGAGCAACTCGGGGAGCAACTCTGGTAGAGGCAAGATGGAACTCTGGCAGAGCGACTAAGTTACAACTTACAAAAGAAATTCTAATACACAATTTCTAATGGGGTACTTTCAAATTCTAATAAACCTAGCATCATCAAAATCTAAATACATTTATTCCTTACAATTTCCCCCTTTTTGATGATGCCAAAACCCTTTAACTATTTCCAGAGAAGTGCCTTTCACCATAAAAAAAATTTAAAGTTTAAAACTTTTCATTAAAATCTTGGTGGGCAACTTAGCATAGGAGAATAGTAAGAGTGCGATACAATCAGATAGCAATAATCAAGTATGATAACAGAAAATACACAAGAAATTAAATAAGAACAGATATTTGAATAAGCCACGCAAAAAGAGAGGCAGAGTTGGTATCTTATTAAACTGTTAGAGAAAGTAAAGCATTACAGAGTCAGAGATAGAGAATTTAGAGATCTTCTTCATCTACCTGTGGTCCTGCTCTGTCAATCCTTTCTAGTTCAGCATTTACCTTTGCTCTGATTGAGGCTAGATCCCTCGGATTCTGATAGTCAGCCCAATGGGGTGAAAGTTTGCAATCCAAATAGTTTCTGACAGCTTCTGCAGAATTCTTGCCATTCAGAATCTTCATTCCGTACCACATCTCAGCTTCTTGGATCGAACCACCATGGTTGATCTGGACAAGTCCATCACTGTCCATGAACAGATTCTCTCTTTGAAGAGGAGTCATCAATTTCCTCATCTGTTCAAATTGAACTCTATCTGGCCTTGACAGACCACTCTTCATCCAATCAGTGAATGAAAAGGATGAAGACTTTTTCTTTGAGCTTCTAGGAGGAGGAGGAGGGGGTCTGGTACCTGTAGCAGCTAGCCTTTTCTTTCTAGTTGCATCAAAGTAAGGAGTAGGATCAACAGAGGAGGGTTCTCTGATAGAAAGAGCTCTGGTGCTGGGTCCTTCTTCTTCTCTGGTATCTTCCCCCTTTTTGGCATCACAAATATCACCAAGGAGAAGTTCAATCTTGGAGAACTCAGAGGCTTGAGCATCTCTGATTTCATCAAGGGTTTCTGGCAGAGTTTGAGTGACAGAGGCAAGTCCTTCAATCAGGCTTTGTTGCTTGTCTACTGCAGATTGAAGATCCCTGGTGCTGACCTCTAGGAGCACCATCTTCTGGTACCTTTCTCTGTCAGATTTGAGAAGAGCTAGGCCTTGCTCTTGATGTTCTTTGCAGAGGGAGTGTAAGATGTTGAGTTTCTGGGAGGAACTATCAGCAGATTTCTGAAGATTGTGAACAGATTCTGAGATCCTGTTGATTGTCTGGTTCTGGGCAAGCAGAGCTTGAGAGTGAGAGTGGAGAACAGAGTTGAGTCCACTAACATCTCTGGAGACAGAATCAATCCTCGAGGTAGACGAATGCATGAAGTTGTGCAGATTCTCTGTTAGAGCAGCAACTTTATCTGACAGATGTTGAAATCCTATAGTGATTTGCAGATTGGTATGGGTGAGTTCTTCATGTTGTTTGTCATTTAATTCAATAATCTTGCTCAGATCTTGAACCAGTATTCCACCAAAAGCTTCAGCAGATTTCACAAACTGGGTGAAGGGGATTTGGGATTCTTCAGGTGTAAATCCAGGCGTTTCCAATCCTCTGCCTTTTGGTAATGGAGGTGCTCTGTTGGATGGTGGAGGGGAAGGAACTCTGGGGGGTGTCCTTCTCCTTTTGGAGGTTTCATCAGCAGCAATGGAGGAGGTGAGGAATCCATCATTGTCACTAGATGAGGAGGGAACCCTGAAGATAGGTTTCTTCTTTGGTGTAGATGTTGCAGAGTGATGTGATGATCTCTGAGGTGAGGCAGATTTGGATGTAGGTAAGGGGTTCTGGTGCTGTGGTGAAGAATGAACAGGTGAGGCATTCTGTTGAGGGGGGGATGGTGGAGGTGAGGGTGAACGGTTTCTGAAAGGAACAATTGCTCTGCAGGGAGAAGCAATTTTTTGTTTGAGTGAAGAGGGTCTGGAGTTGGGTTTCTGGTGAGATGGTGTTCTGGTGGAAGGTGAGGTTTTCTGTTCTGGTGAAGGGGTTTTCTGGTGAGGTGGGGATAAAGGTTTAGATGGAGATTTGGAGGGTGAGGGTAGAGTAATAGGAGATTGGGGAGGGGAAGGAGGAGGTGTAGGAATTACCTCAAGAACAATCTCAGAGTACACAGACTCTCTCCACTCCTTGATCAGCTTCTCCATGGTAATAGCAATGTCATTCGCAGTGGATGGTTCTCCTTCCTCAAGAGCACTATGGCGAAATTTGATCATTGATTCTTTTCTCTTCTTCTCCATCAGCCAAGTATCAAATGCTTCCATTTCTTCTTCTTCCAAGGCTCTGACATGCCTTTCTGGAGAAAGGTCAGATGTTGGAGCTTTACCTTGATATCTGTCTTTCTTCTTTTGTAGGACAGAAATCAGAAAGGTAAGATTGAAGCATTTTGACACATCATCTGTGCCTACCCAGTGAAGGACAGCAGCTTCTTCTTCTTCATAGGCATCAAAGTATTGGATGATTTGTTGAAGAGGACCCATTCTCCATCTTCTCCAAGCTAGGACTCTGTCAAACTGCTTTTGCAGAATGATGTTGAAGTCTGTTTCTTGGTCCATCTCTGGTGAGGCTTCACGCTCTGGTGAGAGAGCAGAGTTTGGCAACTCTGGTGCAGATTCTGGGTAAGTCTCTGGTAGAGTGCCAGATTCTGGTGCAAGTTCCCCCTGAACTGCTGAATCCTTGGCAGGTGAGATTACTTTAGTCTTCCTCTTCTTCTGCCTTGGTTGAGTGGTTGAGTTGTCAGAGTCCCCACTCTGCACAACCAGCTTTCTTCTCCTCTTCTGCTTCTGTTTTCTGGCAACAGATTTCCTGGTTGCCTTTGGGGAGGGCACCTCTGGTGCAACCTCTTCTGTTGTTTCCTCCTCTGGTAGTGACAGAATGTCACTTTTCTTCTTCTGTCTGACTTCCCTTACAACCTGTGACTGCTCAGGTTGTTTGGGCTTTTTTGTAACTTTCTTGGCAGGTTTGGCCTTAGCAGCCTGTTCTTCCCTTTTCTTCTCCATCCTTTCCTCTCTCCTAAGTTCAAAAGAGATGGCAATATTGAATTTTGGAGAGGTTGTGAGGAAGATGGTCTTGGAGTGATCAACTGGGATGGGATCCCTGAGTTGAACTCCTTTTGCAGCAAGGATGGCAGAGATGAGAAGGCCATGTCCCATCTTGGTTGAGAAAAGACCTGTTTCAGAGTCTTTCTTTTTGATGAATTCAGTTAGAGAGCCAAAAGTTACCTCGCCCCAATTGATATTCATGCCATGGTGAACTGCAAAGATTGCCTTGGCATTGCTTGTGTTCATCTCATCAGTTGAGGCTGTTTTGCACCACAAGCATCAGTGCAGAATTCTTCAGTAGAAATTTCTTCATGTAGAGTTTGTCCAGTCCGGCAGCCTCCGGACGACAGTATGTCTGAACAAAGCCTTCAGTGGAGACTTCCACTGAGTCAAGAGCAATAAGGTTGTTGGCTTCCCGGTCTTGGGAGTCAAGTTGAACTCCAAAGAATTCATTAAGTGCATCTGCATTCAAGAAGATGCGTTGACCCTGTACGGAGGAGTGAACTCCGGTCCTGGAGATGGTGGCGTTGAGGTAGAACTCAGCCACATCCTTGATGTTGAAGTGCTCATAGGGATGAGCAACAACCTTAGACAGTTGTGAATCAGTCATCCCTTGGATGATCTTGGTCATCCTTTTCTGGTTTTCTGCCAGGAGGGGTAGGGACGACATGTCAACTTTCATGCCGGATACAACGTTGGCGATGAGAGTTTTTGCTTCTTCCTTAGAAATATCGTTGATGCTCAGGAAGTTCATTTTGAGTGACGGTTAAGAAAATTTCTGGGGATTGGAAAGTTTTGGGATCTGAAAGCTTTGAATGCTAGAGCAGTTTAAGAGAGATGAAGTTGCAGTAGGGATTTGGGTCGAAGACGGTGGATATAAAGGAGTTAGGAATAATGGACGTTTGGTATATTGGCAGTTTCGAGGTAGCATTTAAAGAAATGCGGGCGGAAAACGTTTCCGTTAGAAGAGTAACGATCAGGGGTATTTTGGTAAAAGACCGTCTCAATTAATTAGGTCTTGCCCGTACCTCGAAATATTGCTAAGTCCACATCCGTATCTGTTGTCTTTCGGTTGAGGAACTCTGGTCAGAGAAGGGGAGGTTCTCTGATGTGAGATTCTGATGATCAGAGATAGAGGTTCTCTGATCCGAGTTTCTGGTGCAGAAGTAAGCAGTTCTGGTTCAGTGAATCTCTGGTTCATGCATCTCTGGGAAGATCATCCATCATTCCCAATTCTTCCCTTAGCTTGTTAAACCTTGCCTCAGGTAAAGGCTTGGTTAGAATGTCTGCAAGTTGATCTTCTGTAGGTACATGCTCCATACAGATATGCTTCTTTTCAACATGATCTCTGATGAAGTAATGTCTGATCTCAATGTGCTTTGTCCTGGAGTGAAGAACTGGATTCTGATTGATAGCAATGGCACTAGTGTTGTCACACAACAGCTTGATCTCCTTAGCTTGAATTCCATAGTCCTTCAGTTGCTGCTTCATCCAGAGTAGCTGAGCACAGCAACTCCCAGCTGCAATGTACTCAGCCTCAGCTGTACTTGTTGAGATGGAGTTCTGCTTCTTGCTAAACCAGGAAACAAGTCTTCCTCCTAGAAATTGGCAGTGACCAAAGGTGC
The DNA here is from genome assembly GCA_945859875.1 of Cuscuta europaea. Classification (NCBI taxonomy): domain Eukaryota; kingdom Viridiplantae; phylum Streptophyta; class Magnoliopsida; order Solanales; family Convolvulaceae; genus Cuscuta; species Cuscuta europaea. The sequence goes on along the minus strand of CAMAPE010000080.1, from coordinate 9,885,281 downwards.
TCTTTCTGTCTAGTCTGTAACCTGCAAAATCTGAGTCAGAATAACCAATTAGTTCAAAGTTACCTCCCTTTGGGTACCATAGTCCTGCATTTGGATTTCCTTTGATGTATCTGATGATTCTCTTTGCAGCACTTAGATGGCTTTCCTTGGGCTTTGATTGGTATCTGGCACAGATTCCAACAGAGAACGAGATGTCTGGTCTGCTTGCAGTTAGATACAACAGAGATCCTATGATCCCTCTGTATGTTGTTGCATCTACATCCTTTCCTTCATCATCTGGACCAATTCCTTGTGAAGTGTTCATGGGAATCTTCACTGATGATTTGCCTTCCACTCCAAATTTCTTGATTAGATCTCTGGTGTACTTCCCTTGATTGATAAAGATCCCTTCTGGAATTTGTTTGACTTGAAGTCCTAGGAAGTAACTGAGTTCTCCCATCATACTCATTTCAAATTGACTCTGCATTACTTGAGAAAATTTCTTGCACAGTTCTGGATTAGTACTACCAAATATAATATCATCAACATATATTTGTACTAGCAGAATATGATTAGCAACAGAGATTTGAAATAGAGTTTTGTCAACCTTTCCTTTAGTAGACCCATGGTTTACCAGGAAAAGGGACAATGTGTCATACCAGGCTCTGGGAGCTTGCTTAAGATCATAGAGGGCCTTTTTAAGCTTGTAGACATAAGAAGATTGAGTAGGAATGACAAAACCTGGTGGTTGTTCCACATAAACTTCTTCTTCAAGATCTCCATTCAGAAATGCACTCTTGACATCCATCTGGTAGACCTTGATGTTGTTGTAAGCAGCATAGGCTAGGAAGATTCTGATGGCTTCAAGTCTGGCAACTGGTGCAAAAGTCTCATCAAAATCTATTCCTTCTACTTGGCAGTATCCCTTGGCTACCAGCCTAGCTTTATTCCTTACAATGTTGCCGTCTTCATCAGCTTTGTTCTTGAATACCCATTTGGTTACAATGACATTCTGGTGCTTTGGCCTAGGAACAAGTTCCCACACTTTGTTCCTTTCAAACTGAGTGAGCTCTTCTTGCATAGCATTGATCCAGTCTGAGTCTGCAAGAGCTTCCTCCACAGTCATAGGTTCCATTTGAGATATGTAGCAGGTAAGCATTGCTTCTCTCCTTGATGTAGCAGATCTGGTCTGGACTCCACTTCTGATTTGTCCAATTACTTGATTAGGAGGATGATCTCTTAACCAAGTTAGATCCGGTTCAGATAGGGGTTGTCTTGGATTCTCTTGATCTTCTTCTGATTCTTCATCACTCTCTTTGCCTTGTAGAATGGGATTCTGATGGTGCATTGGTATGGCAGAGTTAGTTAGCAATTCTGGTATATCCGTCTCTGGTGGATCCAGTTCTGGAGATTCTTTGAGATTCGCTTTCTCCAAGTTTTCAGTTATGCTCTCAACAGAGTTGAGATCATCAAACTTGACATGAATCGATTCTTCAACAAGTAGAGTTCTTTTGTTGAGTATTCTGTAGGCTTTGCTGGTGCCAGAGTAGCCTAAGAATGTTCCTTCATCAGCTTTTTCTTGAAACACCTTGAGGTGATCCTTCCCATTGTTGAGTATATAGCATTTACATCCAAATGCATGAAAGTAGTTGATGTTGGGTTTTCGTCCTTTCCATAATTCATAAGGAGTTTTCTGATGAGTCTTGTGAATCATGCTCCTGTTCTGGGTGTAGCATGCAGTATTGATTGCTTCAGCCCAGTATCTGTAAGGTAGACCTGATTCAGCAATCATGGTCCTTGCAGCTTCCTTTAATGTTCTATTTCTTCTTTCTGCAACTCCATTTTGTTGAGGGGTTCTGGCTGCAGAGAGTTGATGCATTGTACCATTCTGGTCACAGAATTCCTGTATGACCTTGTTGACGAACTCTGTTCCTCTGTCTGATCTGATGGCTCTGACTTTCTGATTCTGCTCATTCTGAAGTAGCTTTAGCAGAGATGGCTGTTTCTGCAGAGTTTCATTTTTCTTGGTCAGAAAAATAGTCCATGTGAATCTGGAATAGTCATCCACCATGACTAAGGTGTATCTCTTGCCACCAACACTTGGAGTTTCCACTGGTCCAAATAAATCCATGTGGATTAGATTCAGAGGACCAGTAGATAGGTTTCCAGCAATGGGTCTGAATGTGTTCTTCACTTGTTTTCCTTTCTGGCAGGCACTGCACAAGTTCTCCTTTTTGTATACAAGGTTGGGTAGACCTTCAACAATGTGATCCCTTGCCAGTTTGTTGATTGTTTTGAAATTCAAGTGACTCAGTTTCTTGTGCCATTCCCAACTGAGTTTTGAATCTCCTTTGGCTATCAGGCAAATTCCATCCTTTGCAGTTGACCAATCAACCACATAGATGTTTTTCTTCCTTGTTGCTGTTAGACCCACTTCCTTAGTTGTCTCATGCTTGACAGAACATCCTTCCTTGGAGAATTCAACTGTGTAGCCTTTGTCACAGAATTGGCTAGCACTCAGCAAGTTGAATTTCAATCCTTTGACATAAGAGACATCATCAATGATTATCTGGTTCTTTATCAGCTTCCCTCTTCCTTTTGTCTGGCCATCTTTATCATTACCTCCAAAGGTAACTCTGGGCCCTTTGACTTTCTGGAACTCTGTTAGGCAACTCTTGTCACCTGTCATGTGCCTGGAGCATCCACTATCAATGTACCAATCTTGCTCAGAGATGGCTCCAGCACACAGTTCCTACAAAATTAAAAGGAAGATTTAGGTACCCAAGCAATGTTGGGTCCTAGGGGGTTATGCAGTCTTGGCAGTCGGTACCACTTTGGTCTCATCAAGTGAAACCTTGGTGGGTGGTACCCATTGTCCACCTGGTAGTCATAGTAAACGGAAGTGTGATTCACTTTGGGCAGATGCTTGTGAGGATCATGCTTCCGGTTTACATACTTCTGCATAGCCTTTTTAGTTGCGTAGAAGTCCCATATACTATCAAGATCAGAGGAACGATTAACTTTGGGCTTCTTAAGTTGACCAGTCAACCTTTTCTGCCTAAAGTTAACTTTCTCTTGATATCTGCCTTTCTGGTGATCATCTCTGACACGGTTATCATGAGTTTGTCTGTTATGGTTTTGTCTTTGATTTTTTGTATTCTGAAAATCTTTCCTGTTGTTAGGTCTTCTGCCAGGTTCATTAACTTTTAAAATGGGTTTCTGTTGAACCTTTATCTTTTCCTTTTCTGGTCTGACATTCTCATGAATAACTTTGGTGCCAGATACACCATCCTGACAAATGGGGCTAGAAATCAGTGGCACTATGACCTTGTCTGCCTTAGCAACTCTGGTGCTAGGCATTACAGAAGGCTCACCTGATTCTGTTGAGCCATAACCAAGACCAAAACCAGTGCCAATTTGTTGGTCAAGTACAATCTTTTCCATTGAAGACTGGGCCTTCTGGTAAGCTTTGTACTTAATCTCAAGAGGCTCTATCTCTCTTATTCTCTTTAGAAGAGAAACATTTTCAGCTTCCAGCTGATCTCTTTCCTTAATTAGAAGATTGATTTTGATCTCAACCTCCTTTCTTAAGTCAAGGATTTCAACCTTAAGCTTACTGTTTTCTTCTTTAACAGAAGAATAAGTGGTTTGAATGGCTTCAAACTCTTCCCAAAATTCTGACATTGAATCAGAATCAAAGGCTCTGCCTACCGAAGAAAAACTAGAGTTGGAAGTAGAAGATACCTCATCATCAGATTGACCCATAAGGCATAGGTCTTCAGTCTCTGTGTCCAAGCAACAGAATGCTTCATCAGATTCTGATTCCGAGCTAGACTCTGTCTCAGAGAGGGGGTCCTTCTCTGGTTGTTCAGTGATGAGTGCTTTCCTTCTTCGGTGCTCGTATTTCTTTTCTCCTTCCTGGCCTTGCCTTTTGGAGACTATGGGGTGTGGGCAATTGACTTTGAAGTGCCCTGGTTGTCTGCAGTTGTAGCAGAGAAGCTCTCCACTACTTTCTGATGGTTTGGACTTCTGGTGTGGCTTTCTGCTAGTGAGTGGACTTCTGCTATCCTTCGGCTTTAAGAATTTCCTGAACTTCCTAGCAAAAGCCGCCATATACTCGTCAGTTAAAAGAATAGAAGGGTCAAAATTATTTACCTGAGAGGTGCTGGCAGTGAGGGCAGTAGTTGTTCTGTCCTCAACCTCTTCTTTCTCTTCTTCATTCATCTCAAACTCATAAGACTTGAGATCAGAGATGAGTTTCTCAGTGCTGTAGGTTCTGAGGTCCTTGCTGTCTCTCATGGCAGTGACCTTCATCTTCCATGGTGAAGGTAAGCCTCTGAGAACCTTCAAATTGATCTCCTTGGGAGTAAGTTCCTTTCCAAGTTCTGATATCTCAGCAGTGAGGGTGAGCAAGCGTGCATACATCTCAGCTATGCATTCTTTGGGCAGAAGTTTGATATCTTCAAACTTCTTCATGGCAATAGTAAGTTTGTTGTCCTTTTCTTGCTCATCTCCAGCTCCTATCAGGGTAAGAGTATCCCAGATTTCCTTGGCAGATTTGCACTTCTTGATCCTTATGAAGTACTTGTCATCAATGGCTTTGTAGAGGATATCCTTGGCAATGTTGTCAAGGTTGTACTTCCTCCTCTCTTCATTGGACCATTCATGGCGCAGTTTGGTGATCATTTGGGGTTGACCACTACCAGTGATATATTCAGGGTTGACCTTGGTGAACTCTGTGAAAGGTCCTGCATCAAGAACTTCCCACATTTCGTCATGGAGTGCGCAGAGGTGAGCTTTCATGCGGATCCTCCAGTCATCAAACTTTGTTACTGAGAACATAAGATTCTTTGAAAGAGTGTTATCCATAATATGAGATTAAAGAGGCTAAAACAAGTGGATCTCTTGTTTAGTAAGTAACCTAAAAGATTACAAGAACAAGGAGGCTCTGATACCACTTGTTGGTCCCGTTTGTAGTGGGAACAGTCTAGAGGGGGGGGGTGAATAGACTGTTCAGGAAATTAAACTTTTCTCCAAGTCAAGTCTGACTTATCAGAGATGGTCGAAATCTGGTGACAGAGATGGTCAAGTTCTGATGGCAGAACTAGACCAGGCAGCGGATAAGTTTCTGTCCGGGTAGCCTCTAGAAGAAAGCTAAGGCAAAGTGCCTTTCTGATAACTCTGAAGGAAGATCTGCTGGACACAGAGTCCAACCTTAAGAGTTAGTCAGTAGAATCTTAAGTGCAGTAATTAAAAGCTTAAAGTAAATGACACCGGGATTTTATAGTGGTTCAAGGAACAACTTGTTCCTCTAGTCCACTGTTCCACTAAGCTTGCAAAAACAACAGTTTACAACGCCTTAGTCCCTAGAGCTTAAGAAGCACTCCTCGTCTTCTTCAAGTCTAGTTGCCACCCGGGATGCAGTCCTGCTTCCTGATGGCTGGTCTCGTTTCACTGAGTCTCTTGAAGTATCTCCACTTCACTTACTCCAGCTAATTTGAGACGTCCCTTCTTTTTCAAGAAGTGTTTGATATAGAATCAGTTTTCTCCAACGTTGCTTCTTCACAAAAGATGAGTATATGAAGCTCTCGAAGTGTTGAAGAACTGAGTAACTTTGCCTTTTGCTAGTTGGATGAAGGATAGGAAAGTTTATCTTCCAACTGTGGCCTTTTCTTGTTAGGAATGGAGTTTGAATCTCAAGAAGGTTGTTTACGCAAATTTATCTTGGCAAAGTTATCTTCTTAGTTCTTCAGAGTGTATCTTATATACTGGGAGCAGTCTTCCCGTTGGAGTGTTGAAGACAACTTCATTAAATGCATGTACTGTTGACTTGACCGTTTGGTCCTCCGACTTGCTATTTTGGGGGCGTAAAGATACTCGCATGGTCAATCATCAGCTTTAAATATCTCTTCGTACGTACAGCATTAAATGTGCATTTAATGCGTGTACAGTGCCATGCTTCCGTTGAAAGGTTCGTAACCGTTAGGGGATTTCCCGTTAGTTTAACGACCGTTGGAAGGGCTTCCGGAATCTGATGGTACTTAGCAGAGTCTTAAGAGGTTCTCTGGTCCAATCTCTGAAGTCCGTCTCTGTTGCCAACTCTGGTATCTTTCTGATGACCAGTTTCTGATGGCTTCTCTGGTGAGCAACTCTGGGAGCAACTCTGGTAGAGGCAAGATGGAACTCTGGCAGAGCGACTAAGCTACAACTTACAAAAGAAATTCTAATACACAATTTCTAATGGGGTACTTTCAAATTCTAATAAACCTAGCATCATCAAAATCTAAATACATTTATTCCTTACAGAGGAACAAAAGGACGTAGCAGGACCTGGCCGATCTTGGCATAAAGATCTGAAACAATGGAGTCATTCCACTTCTTACTCTCAGGATCCTTATCTAGAAGATCCACCCCCGCCGAGAGCCGATCAGCACCCCTAGGAAAACCCTTCAGGTAAGCACCAAACGCGAACGGGATTTGTTTCCTGGCGTAATCATCCTTGATGGTGGAGAACTCATCAGAGGATTTGAATGATTCCCGGACAGCGGATAGATCCACATTCACCTCATATGGGCCGTCCGGGATGCTAGAGGGCATCTCCTCAAATTTGATCTGCGCGGCCTCGGCAGCGAAGACCTTAGCCTGGGAAGCAGCAAGTTGGACCCTGAGGGTGCCAAGCTCAGTATCCAGCCTCTGCTTTTCCTCCGCAAAGGCTTTCCGTTTGGCCTCCAGAGATGTGATGGCAGGAGTAGCATTTTTCTCAGCAGTGGACTGAGCAACGATCAAATCCCGTTCCTTAGCCAGACGGGCCTCCCGCATTTGCAAGGTATACAATCCCATCTACAAAGCGCCATTCGGAAGTTAGTAAATGATAACAAAGAATAAAAGGAGAACGAAGCACAAAAGATAATATACCTTCAGTGCAGTTAGGGCCAGGCACTCTTCGGATTGTTCGACCGGCAGTTGGGGAAGTGAGAAATTATTAAACCATGAGGATGTTGACCAGATCTGGCTCGCGGAAGAACCAGCTTTCTCTAACACCTCATGAACAGGATCCGACAGAGAGATCCATTAGACCTGACCAGTGATATGGTCGGTATGAATCCCGCCCACACTCGCGGTTGCACCCTGAACAGACTCAAAGTGTTTGGTAAACTGGTGCAGCTGATCAGAACCAAATCGGTCATCAATCAGCATGGTATCATACTGATCCTGACAAGAAAATTGTTGAATAGGCTCCGATTGCTGAACGGCCAGTGCAGGTTCGGGTTGTGGAGTAGTGGTAGTAGTGGGTGAATCAACTTTAAGGTTTTTCTTCATTTTCTTCTTCCTCTTCCTGACCCCGCCAGCAAAAAGCACACGGCTGTCATCCATGGTGGCGTCTGGATTGGGAGCTGAAAAATGACAAAGGAAAATGTTAGTACCGAACGGCCTTATCATGTGAGAAACTAGAAAAAAGAAGAGAACGTTTCTCGCACAGGAAGGACCGCCCGGACCATGTCACTTGATTCTCAAAACAAGTAAACCCAAGAGAACGGGCAGTACCTATCCCGGCTTTAAAAAGCTGATCGGGAGTCATGTAGGTCATGATATCGCAACACTTGTCTTTCTCCACAGCGAGTACATCCTTGTAGATTTCCTCAGTAAGAACTGGGTCGGGAGTCTTGCGAGGGAAGGCGTTCCATTTGCGAGGGATCAGACCGTCCGGGACAGACACAAAGAAGAACCTATCTTTCCATCCCTTGATTGAGGTTGGATTGCCCTTGAATAGATTATGTCCCGTTCGAGCACTAGCGGCTACATACCCATGAGTTTGTTGGGGGGCTACTTTAAAAAATTGATGGAATAAATCTAGGGTCGGCAAGGCATCGACATCTTTGCAATGACAAATAAAGCCCGCCATTGCCCGATAGGAGTTCGGCATGACTTGAGCAGGTACAATTTCGTAAAAATTGAAAAATGAAACAAAAAAGGAGTGTAACGGAAATCTAAGCCCAGCCCTAACTGAATCGAAATGGATTACGACCATCCCGGGGGCGTGACGTAGGGGGTGGAGCCTAGCTCGCAACCGGAAGTCCACTGGGTCTGGGATTAGGGTCGGAATTTCGGCCCTATTGTTGGCAGTCAATTTTTGCCTTCTTGCCCTAATTAAACTTAGGTCGAGCGTATGACGGGGGACATCGTTTGGGCGTCCAGCCGCCATTAAATCCATTTCATCCCCGGATTTCGTGCCATCAGAGTTTTCACCGGAGGAAGATGAACTGCTAGAAAGGTCCTCGGCCTCCGCCCTAGTATTTGTTGTCGTTTCAGTAGAACCACCGGCGAATGGAACTGTAATGACGTCCACAACGGCAGCATCACGGTCATCCCCTTGAGAGGCCATTTCCGAATCAGGGGAATGCGGTTGAGAACTCATCTCGACCAAGCCAGAAATGAGGTAAGAAAGTAGAGGGAGGAAAAGTACCTGAACACGAAAGCTTGAAGAAATTTCAGAGACAGAGCAACAATGCGAAGGAAATTGAAGATTCGAAACCCAGATTTGAGGAGCTAAAGGCTAATTTATAGCCTTAAAACCACCATATCAAGGACCAATCACGAAGCGACACGTCACTAGAACCATTTAAGCTAAACGCGTGTCTAATGAAGAGGCAAACGACAATAATCATGACAATTATGAGGAAAAGCAAACGATAGCCGTCAAATCACAGTATGGGGAACCAACCATTTCTGCATCTCGATCGCCATTCGGCATTCATATTGTGGCAGTGATACTTCCTAATGCACTCACTATCATTCGAGACATCGGAAGTGGGGGACTCGTGTTGGGATATTGGCTCAGAGGCCCAATACCCGAATTAAAGGCCTAGGATATCCGGGCCAAAGCAGCGAGCCCATTACCCTGTGGTAAGTAGGCCCAGTGAAGAATCCATACCGAACGAGGTTCGGTCCAAGTAGAGGCCGGCCCAGAAAGCAGAAATACCGAACGAAGTTCGATATTATACATCATACTTGGACCAATTTGACAGCATCTTCCGCATGGTCCAGCATCCCGATCGAGCAACGGACAACCAGCAAGTGGCCAGGAGCAATTAATGCCAGATTGTGACATCAGCAAGTGGAAGCATGGGTGATCAAGTCGGTGGAACAACGGCCAATCAGCATAGAGCAGCACATGCTCTCCATTAGTATAAATAGAAGTTTTAATATCATTGTAAGGGTTAGCATTTTGATACTCAAGCTCTAGAATAGCATTATTACTTTCGTTTCTTGTATTAAAGCACAGTTCCGATGTACCGATCGGGAAGTTTCCTTGTAATCAAATAGGTTAATTAATACAAGTGGGCTTCTGAGCATTCGTGGATTTATCTTTTATATTTTGTTATACACTTTGATTCTGATCCATTCCTGATATATCCAAATTTCGTGTTGGGCTTTCGGATCTGCGGGACTTAACCTCAACAGTAGGCTTAAAATTGGCGTGTTAGACTAAATATGAAAAATGAAGAAATTTACACTAAAAAATTGGAGGACATTAAGTTACCTGGAGTTTGAGCCTATAATAACCTATACATAGGTCTTCCCTTCGGGTGAACAAACTTTATATTGAAAGTCATTGTTTATGATGGGGAAGTTCATGCTCACTTATTACTTCTGGGGTGAAGTTTAAGATGGTTCGAATCACCAATCAGATGCTTCCATATTGATTAAATACCCCTAGTTTTAAAGTTGAGAATATAGTCAATATTACAAAAAAATACCCCTAATTTACCATTGGGATCTTAGGCTAACCGCAACCCAACCCGTCAATAAATCTGATAGATTATATATCTAGAGAGAAGTGAGAGGTAGAGAGAGAAGTGAAATAATTTCCTTGCAATAAATGATTTGTCAACCCCTACAAGTACTCCAAGAGGAAGTATTTATAGGGAAAGTTCGGGTTGGGCTCCCAAGCCTTGGGCTTGGGAGGCCCATTTACAACAGGGCCTCTAATGGGCCAAATACAAAGTGTACCAAAATGACTAAGTATAAAATCCTGTTCTAGAGGCTATCTATGGCCGATTAGGGCATGGCCGATGAGGGCATGGCCGATGAGGGCATTGTAACACCCCGACCCCGTAGGCCCCGAGGTAGTTACTTCTGACCTCTAGTACTATCCTCACAAACCGCCACTAGCCTTTTCCGCGCACTTTGTCCTCACTCGTGCGCGCCCTGAGAAACTTCCCAGGGGGTCACCCATCCCAAGACTACTCTCATGCAAGCACGCTTAACTTTGAAGTTCTTGGCTAATGAGATCCCTTAAAAGGAGATGCACCTTGTTGGTATGAGTAGTACTATTAATCCGTTTAAATTAAATCTCAAGTATTACAATCACCCCCACTTAGGAACGCAACGTCCTCGTTGCGCCCATAAACCAATCTCAATCATATCCCAGAATCTTTCCCCCTGCTATGTGCCCGCCCGATATCCAACGGATCAACACACTGTCGCAGGGTTGCTCTGATACCATTTGTAACACCCCGGCCCCGTAGGCCCCGAGGTAGTTACTTCTGACCTCTAGTACTATCCTCACAAACCGCCACTAGCCTTTTCCGCGTACTTTGTCCTCACTCGTGCGCGCCCTGAGAAACTTCCCAGGGGGTCACCCATCCCAAGACTACTCTCATGCAAGCACGCTTAACTTTGGAGTTCTTGGCTAATGAGATTTCTTAAAAGGAGATGCACCTTGTTGGTATGAGTAGTACTATTAATCCGTTTAAATTAAATCTCAAGTATTACAGGCATGGCCGACGAAGACCTGGCCGACGAGGTCACCCGGCTCTCCTGGCTTCTGGATCATATTCTGAGTAGACTTCTTTCTGGCCGATGAAGGTCATCCGGCCGATGGGGGTCCCACCGGGTGATCGTGGCACCTTCTGTTCTTCTGAGTATGTAGGTCTCGGGCCTAGACCCATATACTCCATCAGGAGTCCCCCACTCTCTAAGGTGATACGTTGACGAAGTGAAGGAGTGTAGATTTCTGTCCTTTTTTGTTTGGCCGTTGTGTGCTCCTTGATGTTGACGGAGAGGGTCCTAGTCATGCGGATGATGCGGGTTTCCTGTTTAAGGACGACGAGTGCCCTTGCTTGGTGGAGACGATGAGCGCTCTCTGTCATGAGTGGACGATGAAGACAATGCTTCCTTATTCCTGACCGTTGATTGTTGAATTTCGTGCTTTGGGCCGAGGAGGCCATTGTGGTTATCTCTTGTTTGAGGACGATGGGTGTCCTTTTGTTTCCGGGTGGCCGGTGAGGGTGCTGTTTGCTTTCCTTGGCCATCGTTGGTTGCATTCTGTGCTTTTGGCCGAGGAGTGGTGGTATCCGTAGCTTGGTGTCCATGTTTTTTAGGACGATAGCAGCACTGATCCAGAAGGAGTAGTGCGTATCCTGGTCTCATGGACGATGGTGATCTGAGGACGTTGAGTTCCTGTTTTAATTCCTGGCCGAGAGTGGAGTATGTGGTCTCAAAGCCGTTGAGTGCCCTATGATCTCAGGTGTTGCATCTTCGAAGGGAATTATTTCTTTGCTGACTTTGCTGCGGCCAACGGTGCACCACAAGTTTATAGACGTTGTGGTGCATATATGATCTGATGTTGTAGTTGTGCACTTAGTATATTTTTGGATTTCTTTGATTTTGTCCTCTTGATTTACAGAGGCCGGTATAGTTCCCCAGTCCCCCACTGCTACAGGCCGAAGAGTGATTGAGGGATGAAGGAGTAAAGAATAACCCTAGGCCGAAGCAGGTTTTTTGTATTCCCCTGAGTCCAATTCCTTGGCGATTTCCTGACCAAGCTAACCCTGTGGGAGAACCCTTGGACGCAGGTCGCTTGCAAGAAATTATCATTAGGATTTTATACAAGGCCGGTGGCCGCGGGGTTGCTTGTTGCTTTGCTGTTGTGGCCATTGAAGAGGCCATTCTATTGGTATTGTGTTTGGGCCGGTATGGGCACACCTTGTGGTGTGACCTACCCTTTTGAAGTCATCTTTGCGTTGAGGACGATATAGGCAAGCTTTCTTAGTGTGGCCGTTGAGTGGTTGGCCGTTATGGACGCTAATTACTGTCACGTTGGTGATGGGCTGGTACTGATGGAAGTGGGCCTGGTCCGTTTTTGAACCGGTGCCAGCCCAATGGGCCCTAGGGGTGGTGGCCGTTCATGTGGCCAACGGATGTGTGCCACATGTAGTGACCATTGGGGGGAGGTCTATAAATACCCCCTCCCTCTGAAGAGGCTCCTCATTACATTCTTGAGATAACGAAGTGCTGCCCAATTTTCTAAAGAGAGAGCCTTGTTCGTGTGTTCTTCCGTTCTTCAAAACTTCAAAGGTCAGTTCATCGAACTTTTCTCCACTTCCTTGCATATTTGGCTTCTTTAAGACCTTGATCCAGTGTTAGTCACGAAAACACCTCAGATCTGAAGTAGTCCCCCTTTGAACTGTGATATCTGTTATAATGAAGACCTTAGACGAAGACTACTACCCTTACGACGATGAGGCCTCTGTTAAGTCCCTGGACTACCGGGTGGTGGAAGAGTGCTGTGAGGAAATTGAGGACTTGAGTCCCTTGAAGACGGGGGAGCAAGAGGACGATGAATTTGTGGGCGAGGAGGCCGCCTCGTCGTCTGAGGGGGAAGATGTAGGGGTCTCTCGCGCCATGGACGGTGCGTCTACTTCGACCGCCATTCCTTGCCCGAAGTCGGTTTCTGCCGTCAAGGGAACCGCACCGAAGAGGAGGCGTCGGCCGAAGAAAGGCCCAGGTTTCTCCTATCTGGACCTTAGCAACATCTACCTCATCAAGCCACAAAGTGGTGCGGCTGATTACTTAGTCGCCTAGATGTACGTAGGGCCTTTTGGTAGGGTTAGGGCTCCTAGGCCGACGGACCACGTTCTTAACCCTCCACCGGGGTATTTTGGGGTGTACCTGATGAGTTTTGCGAAAGGACTTCGTTTCCTGCTTCATCCTTTCATCACGGAGTACTTGGATATGGTGGAACTTCCCCCGGCCTAGTTGTCCCCGAATAGTTATTCCTTGATCGTCGGGTTTCTCTTTCGCTGTGCTGAGTTGAACTACAAGCCGACGACGGCTCTGTTCATGAACCTATACCGGATAGGCCGAGGCAGCCATCAGAACTGTGCCGGCTACGCCAACCTTCAAGAGCTACCGAAGAAGAGGAGCTTTACTGACCTTCCTTCGCCTATCCATGGTTGGAAAAACAAGTTCGTTTTTGTGTCGTTGGGTGAGGTGGGCACTGAGTTTCCTTCCATCGGTCACAGTGGTAGATTCACCCTCCATGATGTGCCGAGGAGTACCATCTTGGACGCTCTAGTGACTGCATTTTTGGAAGGGGGGCCGAGGAGCGTAAAAGATTACATTACGGAGTATCAGATGACCGCCCTCGGCTTCTTCAGGTACTTCGTCTATGGTGACAAGGAGGAGGATGTTGAGTTATGGCCGAAGATGACAACTACCTATGAGGAGGCCGATGGTCCGGATTTGGGCTTGCCTGCCGAAGCTGATGGTAATGCCTTCCCCAGCGCCTTTGTTCCCGGTTTGTTTCCTTTCTTTGCTAACTTTGTTTATTTTTTTGTTGTGCAGACTTTGTGATGGACCGCAGATCCGTCATGAGTAGGGCCAAGGCGAAAGCGGCCGAGCAGCTGGCTGCCAAGGAGGCTGCAAAACGTGTTGCGGCCGAGGGGACCCAACCTGCCGATGTGCCGAAGAAGCCCCCCACCAAGCCGAAGAAGAAACGGCTGGTGGATGACGTCTAGAAGAAGCTCACTGAGGCTAGCATTCAACCGTCCAAAAAATCGAAGAAGGATGTTGCCGACTCCGCTGCTGGGCCGATGACTGTCCCTGTTGAGGACGAAGGAGGCTCTGGTGCCGCTGCTGCCATAATGGACCTTACTTCTGGTCCTTCTTCTGTTGACGTCTCTCAGACCCTCCCCCTTGTCCAAGACCCCCGGAAGAAGCGTTCCGGCAAGGAGTTGGCCACATGGATGTACAAATTGGAGGTGGAGTACCCCGTGAAGGGGGGCGTCTTCAACGACGTCATCGACGGCCATGACGTGCTCACCCAAGCTCTCCCGGTCGAGGACCGGGTTTATCTTGACAAACTTGGTGACGTCAAGATTTATGACGGTGGGATGGACCTTGTCGTCCAAGTGAGTTCCTTTCGTGCACCTTTGTCTTCTTGTGTTTCATTGTATGTGTCGTCGTTGTCTAACCATTTTATGTTTTGCAGGGTGCCTTCATGTTGATGGAGAGCAACAAAAGGTAGCAAGGGGAGAATTCTCGGCTGAGAGAGGTCGAGCAGAAAGCTGCCTCGGCCGAGGAGGCCATGAGTTGCCTAGATCGGCTGCGAGCCGATATGGCGGACCTGCAAAGGAGGGCTGATGAGGCCGACGCGGCCTATCATCAAGTAGCTGCTGCTAGGGATGACGCCTTGGCCAAGCTAGCCGAGGAGAGGGTGGCGCGTGAGGAGGCGGAGAAAGCCAAGGTTGATAGTCCACCTTCTGTCGGCTTACTCGCCTCCCTTCGGCGAAGGACATAGTCCCTGATAGAGTATATAGACTCGGACCCCCGGGTCTCACGACTATTGGACCCAGACACCGGCCCACGTACACTCAGCTGATAGCATTTTCATTATTGTACATTATTATTATTATTCAGGTGTTCTAGATTAGCCTTTTATATTATCAGTCCATTTATGTAACCGGGTCTGTCAGGCCCATATTAGAGGCACAGACCCGGATATTCTTCTATATATACTCCCTTAGGGAGTTCTTGTAAACCTAATTTTCATAATTCTAATTCACATTACTACTCATTCATCTTCTTCCTCACATTATCTCAAATCTCTCCATTTTATTATATATTTGGATCCCTATAATCCATCAATGGTGCTTTCATTGAGAGATTAGAGCAAAATCAAGTGAGAAATCCCTCCCAAAATAACCACAAATTCATTCCAATCACAAAAAAATCCAGAAAAACAGTTTGAAGAACACCAAAAAAAGGAAAATCAGGTCCGGAAGAATCTGCCCAGAATCGACCCAGCAGCCACCGGAAAACGGTCTTGAATACGAATTCCGGCGCAGATCTGCTGCTAGCACCTGTCCCAGCACCCACCCATATGTCACGGAAATCGAAGCTTCTGGTCTGCTCTTCCATCTGGTTGGTGACCGTCCCCTTCTCAACCAATCCATGAGCGACACCTGAGGGACCTGCCAAGCGGGGATCGCGCCATTAATGTCGCCGGAGAGGTCTTCACTAGAAAGATCGCCACTCCAGCACCGTCGCGCGCCACAGCGGAAGCTGGCCACCTGAGGAAGTTCGCTGTCCAAGCAAATGCGCCGTCCCCACAAAGAGATGAGAAAGGAGGGGGCTCTCCAGAGCTGTTCTGGCCATGGACGCCACAGCCAACGCCCTACCGGAAAGCTGAGCTCCGCCGCAAGTTCAGCCGCCTGCGATGCCTTGGAAGCCCTTGGTACTGGTGAGGAAGCACCGAAGCAGGGATGAAGCTGTGCCGACGACGCTGTCCTGGTGGTCCCCTGTTGTTTCCTCTGGAGCTTTTGTCCACATCGCAGGAATTAATGGAGGCAATGGGGGCTAGGTCAAAATCCAATGGCTACTCTTTAAGGCAAGTATGGAGTGTATAAGTCAAGGCCCATGAGGAATTAAATCATAGCCAATCTTACGGATTCCTGGCCCAAGCGAATTTTTCAAAAGGCTGGCTATCAACAAAACACTCCATTCCAGCCCAATTAAAAGCTAAGTATCTCAAATTTCCTCTTATTTATACACTTAAAATATTTATTAAATTATAGTAGTATAATTATTACTATTATTAATTATATTATTTCCACCACCATTATGGCGGGTTAAAACCCCCCCGAGGTGGTGAAGACCATTATGGCGGATTAAAATTTCCCGAGGTCGCTAATGATGCATTATTATTGGCATTATTATTTTTATCATCACCATTAGAGCGGGTTAAAAACCCCAGAGCGGTGAACCCGGGCTCTAGTCTAGTGAACATCTTTATTTGATGATTTGAATTATATTTGGGTCCCTCGACCTACCCTAGCCACCTTTATTTGGTGACTCGGGCATCTAAAAATGAGAGCCGCTACTGGCCGCATACGGCATTATGCCTAAAAGCGGTAAACGGTACACCTCGTTCTCCGAGACGCTAATCGCGTCGCCCAAAATCCGTTGCTATGAACACCTATTGTATTCCGCTTATTTTTTGAAAATGTAAATAGAAGATACCACGTGTCGTATCAGCAGCCTTCGAGCGAAAGGCTCAGGTCTGCTCCACTTTGTATTTTGTATCAGCGAAAGGCTCAGGCCCAGCTGAGAGAGCACGTCGTATCAGCCCCTTAGAGCGAAACGCTCAGGCGGGGTCGACGATGTCCCCAGGACGACGAGCCCGCAAACGGCCCATGTCTTGAAATGGGAAGTTCACCGCGTCGTCCACGCGCCCAATCGCAGGACGACAGGCCTGAAATCATGGCCGAGGTGACAAAATCCCTAAACTCAGTGTCGGGCAATGGCAGCCGTTGGAAACCAACCAAAAGTCTAAGCCCGCGTCATAAATAGGCGACGGGACCCCCCTGAGATCACGGACGTTATAAACGAAGTCCGAACCGGCCGAAGGACTAGCGACCCCTTCGGCTGAAGCCTGAAAGAAGGACACTCCCTGAAATGGGGAACGGAATCAAAAAAAAGAGGGAAAAGAAAAGGAAAAAGAAAAAATAAAAGAGGGAAGCCGAGGACCGCGCGCACTCACCGGCCTCGAGCAACACAAAATGAAATCCCCACAACAATACTAAGTACATATCAGGCAAATACTACACATTATGGACGAAGCAAGACCATACATGCGGATTAGACGAGCGCCCAGCGCCGTCCATCATTTTCAGACGAGCGCCCAGTGCCGTCTATCATTTTCAGACGAGCGCCCAGCGCCGTCCCTCATTTTCAGACGAGCGCCCAGCACCGTCCATCATCTCAGACGAGCGCCCAGCGCCGTCCATCATCTCAGACGAGCGCCCAGCGTCGTCCATCATCTTAGACAAGCGCCCAGCGCCGTCCCTCATCTTAGACGAGCGCCTAGCACCGTCCCTCATCTTAGACGAGCGCCCTTCACCATCCTTCATTCTTAGACGAGCGCCCAGCGCCGTCCCTAATTTTTTTGACGAGCGCCTAGCGCTGTCCCTCATCTCAGACGAGCGCACAGCGCTGTCCCTCATCTTAGACGAGCGCCCTGCGCCGTCCTTCATTCTTAGACGAGCGCCCAGCGCCGTCCCTCATTTTTGAGACGAGCGCCCATCGTCGTCCCTCATGTTCAGACGAGCACCCAGCGCCGTCCATCATCTCAGACTGGTGCCCAGCGCCGTCCATCATCTTAGACGAGCGCCCAACGTCGTCCCTCATTTGTTAGACGAGCGCTCAGCGCCGTCCCTCATTCTCAGACGAGCGCCCAGCGCCGTCCCTCATTTTCAGACGAGCGTCCAGCGCCGTCCCTCATCTCAGACGAGCGCCCAGCGCCGTCCCTCATCTTCGGACCAGCTCCACCGTCCTACATGTTCAGTTCGGCGCCAACGCATTGCCACGTCATCATATTATAGGACCGCCTCCTCATCGCCGTTGTCCTCACATCACGACCGGCCCCTCATCCTCGGCGTGATCATCTATCTCAAGACCGGCTTCCTCAGCGCCGCGAGTCTTGAGCCAGCGATCGGGCTCACCATCCCTTCCTGGATGGTGACCATCGCCTTTATATGACGATCAGCTTCATCAGCGCCTCATCATCATATTATAGGACCGACTCCTCATCTCCGTTGTCCTCACATCACGACCGGCCCCTCGGCCTCGGCGTGATCATCTATCTTAAGACCGGCTTCCTCAGCGCCGCGAGTCTTGAGCCAGCGATCGGGCTCGCCATCCCTTCCCGGATGGTGACCATCGCCTCTATATGACGATCGGCTTCACCATCGCCTCGTCATCATTATTTGGACCGACTCCTCATCCTCGTCGTCCTCACATCACGATGGCTCTTCGGCCCCGGCGTAATTATTTATCTCGAGATCGGCTTCCTCAGTGCCGCGAGTCTTGAGCCAGCGATCGGGCTCACCATCCCTTCCTGGATGGTGACCATCGCCTTTATATGATGATCAGCTTCATCAGCGCCTCGTCATCATATTATAGGACCGTCTCCTCATCGCCTTTGTCCTCACATCACGACCGGACCCTCAGCCTCGGCTTGATCATCTATCTCAAGACCGGCTTCCTCAGCGCCGCGAGTCTTGAGCCAGCGATCGGGCTCGCCATCCCTTCCCGGATGGTGATCATCGCCTCTATATGACGATCGGCTTCACCATCGCCTCGTCATCATTATTTGGACCGACTCCTCATCGTCGTCATCCTCACATCACGATCGGCTCTTTGGCCCCGGCGTGATTATTTATCTCGAGATCGGCTTCCTCCGCGCCGCGAGTCTTGAGCCAGCGATCGGGCTCACCATCCCTTCCTGGATGGTGACCATCGCCTTTATATGATGATCAGCTTCATCAGCGCCTCGTCATCATATTATAGGACCGACTCCTCATCGTCGTTGTCCTCACATCACGACCGGCCCCTCAGCCTCGGCGTGATCATCTAACTCAAGACCGGCTTCCTCAGCGCCGCGAGTCTTGAGCCAGCGATCGGGCTCGCCATCCCTTCCCGGATGGTGACCATCGCCTCTATATGACGATCGGCTTCACCATCGCCTCGTCATAATTGTTTGGACCAACTCCTCATCGTCGTCGTCCTCATATCACGACCGGCCCCTCGACCTTGGCGTGATTATCCATCTCAAGACCGGCTTCCTCAGCGCCACGAGTCTTGAGCTAGCGATCGGGCTCATCATCCCTTCCCGGATGGTGACCATCGCCTTTATATGACGATCGGCTTCACCATCGCCTCATCATCATTTTTTGGACCGACTCCTCATCGTCGTCGTCCTCATATCATGACCGGCCCCTCGGCCTCGGCGTGATTATCTATCTCAAGACCAGCTTCCTCAGCGCCGCGAGTCTTGAGCTAGAGATCGGGCTCGCCATCCCTTCCCGGATGGTGACCATCGCCTTTATATGACGATTGGCTTCACCATCGCCTCGTCATCATTGTTTGGACCGACTCCTCATCGTCGTCGTCCTCATATCACGACCGGCCCCTTGGCCTCGGGATGATTATCTATCTCAAAACCGGCTTCCTCAGCGCCGCGAGTCTTGAGCTAGCGATCGGGCTCGCCATCCCTTCCCGGATGGTGACCATCGCCTTTATATGATGATCGGCTTCACCATCGCCTCGTCATCATTGTTTGGACCGACTCCTCATCGTCGTCGTCTTCATATCACGACCGGCCCCCTCGGCCTCGACGTGATTATTTATCTCGAGACCGGTCTCAGTCATTCCTTCATCGGATGGCGACCGCTGCTTGGACTTTTGGATCAGCCTCATAGTGCTGACGACCTCACATCACGATCGGCCCCTCGGCCTCGGCGTGATTATCTATCCCCAAGACCGGTCTCAGTCATTCCTTCATCGGATGGCGACCGCTGCTTGGACTTTTGGATCAGCCTCATAGTGCTGACGACCTCGCATCACGATCGGCCCCTCGGCCATGACGTCACACCCTATCCCAACACCGGCTTCATCAGCGCCGAGTGTGTTGGGATAGCGATCAGGCTCGCCATCCCCCCTTGGATGGTGACTATCGCCTCTATATGACGATCGGCTCCATCATCGCCTTTTCATCACATTTCGGACTGGCTCCTCATCATTGTCATCCGCACATCGCGATCAGCCTCTCGGCCGCGATGTGATTATTTATCTCAAGACCGGCTCCCAGCGCTGAAGTCTTGTTATAGCGATTGGGCTCGCCATCCCTTCCTGGACGGCGATCGTCGCCCCTATATGACGCACGACTTGTCATCGCCTCGTCCTCACATTTAGACCGGCCCCGACGCTGAAGTCCTTATCTAGCGACCAGGCTCGCCATTCCCTTCCTGGATGGTGACCGTCGCCTTCATATGACGCATGGCTTATCATCGCCTCGTCCCCATATTCGGACCGGCTCACCAGCGCCATCGTCCCCATATTCGGACTGGTTCGTCAGCGCTGTCGTCCTCATATTCGGACCGACTCATCAGCGTCGTCGTCCTCATATTCAGACAGACGTCCACCGCCTCGTCCCCCTATTCAGATATAGCGAACATCTTGCGGTCTCCGGCCGAAAGGCTAAAGGAGCCCAGAGTTCAGCCATATATCGCTTCGTCATCTTTATTTGATGACGCGAAGCTCATTTGAAGGCCCATCGGTCATATATCGCTCTGTCATCTTTATTTGATGATGAAGAGATCATTTGTAGGCCCATCGGCCACATATCGCTCTGTCATCTTTATTTAATGACGAAGAGCTCATCTACAGGACCATCGGCCATATATCATTCTGTCATCTTTATTTGATGACGAGGAACTCATTTGTAGGCCTCTGAGCCACATCTTGCTCCGTCATCTTTATTTGATGACGCGAAGCTCAGTTGCAGGCCCACCGGGCATATATCGCCTCGTCATCTTTATTTGATGACGCGAAGCTCATTTACAGGCCCATCGGCCATATATCGCTTCATCATCTTTATTTGATGACGTGAAGCTCATTTACAGGCCCATCGGCCATATCTCGCTCTGTCATCTTTATTTGATGACGTCGAGCTCATCTTCAGGTCCATCGGCCACATATCATTCTGTCATCTTTATTTGATGATGAGGAACTCATTTGTAGGCCTCTGAGCCATATCTTGCCCCGTCATCTTTATTTGATGACGTGGAGCTCTCATATAGGCCTCTTTCGGCCATACATCACCCCATCATCTTTATTTGATGACGTGGAGTTCTCATATAGGCCTCTTTCGGCCATACATCACCCCATCATCTTTATTTGATGGTGTGGAGTTCTCCTACAGGCCTCTCAGCCGTACATCGCCCCGCCATCTTTATTTGATGGCGTGGAGTTCTTATATAGGCCCATCGACCATATATCGACCCGTCATCGTTATTTGATTACGTGGATCTCATACAGGCCCCTCAGCCATACATCGCCCCGTCATCTTTATTTGACGACGTGGAGCTCTTATGCAGGCCCCTCGGCCGCACCATCGCCCCGTCGTCTTTATTTGACGACGTGGAGCTCTTATGCAGGCCCCTCGGCCGCACCATTGCCACGTCGTCTTTATTTGACGACGTGGAGCTCTTATGCAGGCCCCTCGGCCGCACCATCGCCCCGTCGTCTTTATTTGATGACGTGGAGCTCTTATGAAGGCCCCTCGGCCGCACCATCGCCCCGTCGTCTTTATTTGACGACGTGGAGCTCTTATGCAGGCCCCTCGGCCGCACACATCGCCCAATCGTCTTCATTTGACGACGTGGAGCTCTATGCAGGTCCCTCGGCCATACATCGCCTCGTCATCCTTATTCGACAACGTGGAGCTCTCGTACAGGCCTCTCGTCCCATCGGCCTTACGTTCTGGTCATCTTTATTTGATGAACCAGACATCATATTGTGGACGGTCTCTCGACCCATCCCTTAGTCATCTTTATTTGATGACTATGACTACTTATCATGCCGAGCTACTCACATCTAGAGACTGGTCTCGGCCATCCCCCCAGCAGACGGGCACCGCTGCAGCTCCATCTCCAGGCCGAAGGGCTCGCACCTTTTGTTTCATTTTGGGGGCATCCGGTGTACTCTTTTTCCCTCATTAGGATTTTTTTCCACAGGGTTTTTCCTAATGAGGTTTTTAACGAGGCATCTCCCCATCGTGGATCAAAAGGTGTCAACCCTCGGCCCCCTGTTGAAGTCATTATCCGACACACATTACTCTACTCCTCTTCACCTCATTACACTCGCCTCAAGGAGTGGGGGACTGGAAGAGCGGGGGACTTAGCGCCTCCGTTAACCAAAGAAGCAGAAATTCAAATCTTTGTTCACGAAGTTTACTTACCAGACGACGACAGATCAGCACACAGTTCTACTCTCTTTCGCCTCGAATACTCTCGACTCAGAGAGTGGGGGACTCCTGATAGAGTATATAGACTCGGACCCCCGGGTATCACGACTATTGGACCCAGACAGCGGCCCACGTACACTCAGCTGATAGCATTTTCATTATTGTACATTATTATTATTATTCAGGTGTTCTAGATTAGCCTTTTATATTATCAGTCCATTTATGTAATTGGGTCTGTCAGGCCCATATTAGAGGCCCAAACCCGGATATTCTTCTATATATACTCCCTTAGGGAGTTCTTGTAAACCTAATTTTCATAATTCTAATTCACATTACTACTCATTCATCTTCTTCCCCACATTATCTCAAATCTCTCCATTTTATTATATATTTGGATCCCTATAATCCATCAGTCCCCCACTTGGAATTCCCGGGAACGTACCTTGGCGTCATAGTATGATTTCACCTGACGCCGGTAGTTTTCTGCCCGGATGAAGGCTTGCTCTCGTCGTTCTTCGATCAGGTGGAGGTCAACCTTCATGCTTTCCTCGTTGGCCTCGGGCTCATAGTGCTCCACCCGTTGGCTTGGTATGGTGACCTCTGTTAGTGCCTTTGCCTCAAAGCCGTAACAAAGGGCAAAGGGTGTTTCGCCCGTCGCCCTCCTCGGCGTAGTACGGTAACACCATAGTATATTGGGGAGCTCATTGGCCCAACTGCCTCCTGCATCCTGGAGCTTTTTCTTCAGGCCCTCCAGAATGGTCCTGTTGGCATTCTCAACCTGCCTATTACCTTGAGGATAGGCAACGGAGGAGAAACATTGCCTGATTCCCCACTCCTGGAGGAGCTCTTGGAAGGGTGCCGCCTCGAACTGGGTGCCATTGTCGGATATTATCTCCTGAGGGACGCCGAAGCGGGTAAGGATATTCTTGTGGGCGAACCTCTGGCATCTGATCCCTGTAATGCTGGCCAAAGGTTCCGCTTCGACCCACTTGATGAAGTGATCCACAGTGACGATGATGTAGCGATTGTTGCCGGTGGCCCTGGGCAAGGGGCCGACCAGGTCAATTCCCCATCTTGAGAATGGGATTGCAGTGCTGAGCGGGGTGTAGTTGACGGCTGGCCGACCAGGGGCCCTCTGAAGGACCTGTCATGCAGTACACTTCCTTGCAAGATTAGCACAATCCCGCGCCATCGTCGGCCATAAATAGCCTTGGACGACGAGACGCCGGGACATGCTGAAAGGGCCCTGATGTGAGGAGCAGACGCCGCAGTGGACTTCCTCCATGGCCACTTCGGCCTCGTCTGGATGCAGGCAACGGAGGAGAGTGCCGTTGTAAGATCTCTTGTAAAGTTTCCCATCCTTGATGGTGTAGCTTGGGGCCCTGAGTTTGGCTAGCTTGGCTCTCTCCTCGTGCTGGGGCAGTTCTCCCGAGGTGATGAAGGTTGTGATGTCGGTGATCCAGTCCTCCAGCCGATGTTGGATGCTGTTGGTCCCGGTTGTACTGGATACAGTCTAGAGGGGGGGTGAATAGACTGTATTGGTTTTTAGCTTTTTAAACTAAGTACCAGATTTTACAGAATAGCATGTTCTGTTGACAGAACAGACTGGCAGCGGATGGGGTTCTAGTAGGGAGTTCTGTTGATTTAGCCTCAGAGAAGCAAAGGCAGTAGGCCTTCTGTTAACTCGTAGAACAAGTTCTGCTGAACACAGATACCAAGTCCAAGGAGTTAGACAGTTCTATCTAAGTGCAGATATTAAAGCAGTAAGTAAACGACACCAGGGATTTTTATAGTGGTTCAAGGAACAACTTGTTCCTCTAGTCCACTGTTCCACTAAGCTGTAAAAACTTCCGTTTACAAAGCCTTAGTCCTAGCACTTAAGAAGCACTCCACGTCTTCTTCAAGCCTAGATGTCTCCTGGGATGCACTGCCTGGCTTCGTTTAAGACTGGTCCTTTCACTGAGTTTCCTTGAAGTATCACCACTTCACTACTCCAGTTACTTGGACGTCCTTCTTGTAGCAAGAAGAGTTTCTGTTGAAACTGGGGTTCCTCCAACTAGCTTCGTTACAAAAGATTTGTATGTGATGAGCTTGAAGAGTTGAAGAACACTTGGAACTTTGCTTGAGTTGGAAAAAGTATTTTTCCAACTTCTGCCTTCTCTTGTAGAAGATAATGAGTTTGAATCTCAAGGAGGCTTTTTGCTTTTCAGAGTTTGAATATCTTGTATGAAGAGTTGTAGCAATGGTTAGCAAAAGTTGCAAAGTTATCCGGTTGTTCTTCGTAGTGTATCTTTTATACTGAGGTTGTCTTCCCGTTGGAGGAGTAGGAGGACCACTGCATTTAATGCGCGAGCAGTTGACTTGACCAGTAGGACCCGGTAAAGTTGGCGGGTTACTATTTTGGGATAAAGTAATCCTGACATTGCGGCCAATCATCTACAATTACTCCACGGAGCATGGGGAGCATTAAATGAGCATTTAATGCGAGCACTGTAGCTTTTCCGTTTCATACTCCTAGCCGTTGAGGGAATCTTTTAGTTGACTTCCCGGTTCTGTGGAATTCTTCTAAGTGTCAGGCCTTCTGGTGTCTTTGGCAGAGAACTGATCAGAGAAGGTCTTGAGCACTTCTGTTGATAGTAGCTTACAGAGAACCAAGAGGGTTTCTGTCAAACTAAAGGGTAATAGAGACCCTGAGGTTTTCTGTTCCTTGACAGAGAACCAAAATCTTCTGTCAGGAGGTCTTCTGGTAGAGAGGCCTTCTGGTAGTCGATTATGCTAAGAACTTTACAAGGGAAAATTCTAATACATAATTTCTAAAAGGGGTACTTTAAAGTCCTAATTAATATAGCATCATCAAAATCTAAATACAATTATTCCTTACAATTTCCCCCTTTTTGATGATGCCAAAACCCTTTAACTATTTCCAGAGAAGTGCCTTCACCATAAAAATTTAAAGTTTAAAACTTTTCATTAAAATCTTGGTGGGCAACTTGGCATAGGAAAATAGTAAGAGTGTGGTACATTCAGATAGCAGTTCAAAAAGAAACAAGTACCAGAATAAAATAAAGTACAGTAAGCAACAAGGAGTAGAAGTAAAGAGACCTTAGAAGAGGCAGATGTATTCTTTTATTAGATCAAGAGTTTAAGAGAAGTTTTAGAGGGAATTACAGATTCTCCCTTTCAGCTTCAGCTCTGGTTCTTCGATCTTGTTCTTTCAGGTTCTTAAGTTCAGTGTTCACTTCTTCTCTTATGCCAGCCAAATTTCCTGGTGCTTGACACGAGGCCCAAATGGGAGAGAGCTTGCAATTCAGATAATGAAGTACTCCCTCATGTACATCCTTGCCTGAGAGTATTCTCTTGTGAAACCAATATTCAGCTTCTTCCAAGGAACCACCATGTCTGACCCTTATATGACCGTCTCTGTCAAGATAGAGATTCTGTCTTTGAGTAGGGGTCATCTTCTGTTGTATTTCTTCAAATTGCGCTCTGTCAATCCTTTGAGAGCCTCCAAGTCTCCACTCAGTTAAGCTCAAGGGCTTCTTCTTCTTGGTAGAACCTCTGCGAGGAGAAGAAGGTCTCGGAGTGCCAGCTTCTCTCTTTTTCTGTTGGGAGGCCTGGAAGTAAGGGGTAGGATCAATATCAGATGAAGGTCCAGTAGTTGGCCTAGGAGGCAATTTCTTCTGTTGAGGATCCTTTTCCATTTCCCCCTTTTTGGCATCATCCAGGTCAGAGATCATCATAGCAATCTTCTGGAACTCTGTTGCCTGGGAGATGGCAATCTGCTCAAGAGCTTCTGGTAAGGTTTGCGTGACAAAAGTCAGACCTTCTATCAAGTTCTGTTGACGATCAAGAGCAGACTTGATGTCCTGAGAGCTAGCTTCGAGGAGTATCAGCTTCTGATATCTCTCTTGATCCTTCTTGATCAGGTTGGCCACTTGATCTTTGTGATCATTGTTTAAGAGTTGTAGCTGCATAAACTTCTCAGCAGATTGGTCTTCATACCATTGTACAATGTCAAGGGATTCTGTTATATCCTTGAGTTGTTTATTCTGTTTGTTGAGAGTCTGAGATTGGGAGTAGAGAACAGAGTTGACACCATCAACTTCTCTGGCAACAACATCAAGTTTTGCAGATGATGATTCCATGAAGGTGACCAGTGTCTGAGTCAGTGCTTCAACCTTCTCTGAGATGTGCTGAAGTCCAGCCTCAAGATGATTATGTACAAAGGTGATATGTTCATGGTGCTTAGTGTTGATCTCAGCCAGTTGATCCATTCCATCAAGCACTTTACCACCAAAGTCCTCAACTGCAGTGACAAACTGATTGAAGGAGATTTGGGGCTTAGCTTCTTTGGATTCTGTGTACCCAGGCATACCTAGACCTCTTGACCTAGGCATAGGAGGCCTTCTGAGTTGTTCTTCATTCTGGGGAGGGGTCTTCCTCCTTTTGGAAGTAAGGTCAGCAGTTATGGAGGAAGTGAGGAACCCATCATTATCACTAGTAGATGAGTGAACCTTGAAGATAGGTTTCTTGTTGGGAGTAGAAGCCACAGAGTGTTGAGGGGAGAGAGGAATGGCTGCATCTTGTGGTGCAGGCTTTGGAGAAGAGGGGGTTGGAGTTCTGGATTTCTTGTTGGAGGGGTTTTCCTGTTGATGTGAAGATTGGCGTGAGGGAGCATTCTGTTGTCGTGGAGGAGAGGGTGGAGGTGATGGTGATCTGGATCTGATTGAGGGTTGGGATTTGCAGGGAGAAGGGTTTTTGGTTTTGGGTGAAGAGGTTTTCTGTGCAGAGGAGGGTTTCTGAAGAGGTGAGGGGGTGTTCTGTTGGGAGATGGTTTTCTGTGAGGGTGAGGGGGATTTCTGTTGAGGTTGAGGAGAAGTGTTTTTAGGAGAAGGAGGGGGAGAATGAATGATTGTGGGAATTACCTCTAGTACAGTTTCTGTGAACAGAGAATCCCTCCATTCTTTGATAAGCTTTTCCATGACCAGGGGTAGATCATTTGCAGTAGAGGGTTCACCTTCTCCATGTGCACTGTGACGAAACTTGATCATTGACTCCTTCCTCTTCTTCTCAACTAACCAAGCATCAAAGTCATCCATCTCATGCTCTTGAAGAGCCTTCACATGGTCTTCTGGTGAGTTCTTGAACAGAGGAGCCTTTCCTTGGTGTTTCTCCTTTTTCTTCTGGAGGACAGAAAGAAGGAAGTCTTTACTTAGGCATTGTTCCACATCTTCTGTGTCAGCCCATCTGAGTACTTCATCTTCCTCAGAGATGAAGTGGGACAAGTTCTTCAGTAGCTCAGTGAGAGGTCCCACTCTCCACTTTCTCCATGCCAGAACCCTGATGAATTCCCTATCAGGGGTGGAGTAGTTGTTCAGTAGGGGTTCTGCAGGGCTTGAAATTCTGCTATCTTCTTGGTGTTCTGGTGAAGAAACCACCAGAGGTTGATCATTTGCAGAGGCAGGAGGAGAAGAATGTGGTTCCCCCTGAGTAGTGGCATCCTGCACCACTACTTCTGAGTCACTTGACTCAAAGATAATCCTCTTTCCGTGCCAAGCATTTCTGTTGGCTGGGGCAGAGGTGACAGAGTCCTCCAGCTTCTCCTGTGCTGCAAGTGTCAAAATCTTGGCCTTCTTTGCAATGGGGGAGGCAGAGGGGGTGCTTTCTGTAGAGATAGGTGAAGGTGCCTTTCTCTTTAGGACATATTTCTTTGCCACCATCTTGTGGACTTTGACAGGTGTGGTCTTCTTCTTGGGAACCTTCTTGACCACCTTCTTCACCAAAGGCATTTCTTCTTCAGAATCAGAAGGGGTAGGAGGTTTCTGTTGCTTCTTTGTGACTTTCTTTGGCTGAACAACCTTCTGTTGTTGCCTTTCTCTGTTGAACTCAAGGGTTCTGAGCCTTTTCTGCTCTGCCTTGAGAGCAACCTTCCTGTCACTTGAAGTGTTGAGGAAGAGCAACTTGGTGTAGTCTGCCTCAATAGGGTTTCTCAGCCCTATCCTTGCATTGAGCAAGGTTTTAGAGATTAGGAGACCATAACCCATGGGGGTTTTGAACAGACCGGTCTCCTTGTCTTTCTTCTTGATGAATTCAAGAAGGGATTTGACAATTACCTGTCCCCAGTTGATGTTCATCCCATGATGAACTGCAAAGACAGCCTTTGCATTCAGTACGTTCATGTCATCTGTGGAGGTGCTCTTGCTCCAGACACACCTATGCAGGATGTTTACCAACTTCTCATAGTCGCTCAGAAGGAGGTTCTTCTTCATGTACAGCTTTGGAACTCTACCCACTTCAGGTCGGCAGTAGAGTTGGACAAAGTTGTCCACAGTGACCTTGACACTGTCCAGAGTTAAGAAACCTTCAGTTTCTTCTTCTTGAGGGTCCTCCATTACGCCAAAGAGGGCGTTGAGGTCTGCAGGAGTGAGGGTAATGTCTTCACCATTGACATTTGACCGAATGGTCTCCCCTTCGTATGTAGCGTTGAGATAAAACTCTGCTACGTCTCTTGTGCTGTAGGAATCAAAGTGATATCCTACCACTTTGTTCAGTTGAGAGTCCTCCATTCCCTTGATGATTTTCATCATCGTTTCGTGGTTTGCAGCGAGTTCAGGGAGTGCGGAGAGGTCGCAGTTCATCCCTGTGTAGATGTTTGAAACTAAAGTGTTGATTTCCTCCTTGGTGAGGTCGTTAATGTTGATGAAAGCCATTTGAGCAGAGAAAGTTTGAAGAGAGCTTGAGAGCTATGGAGGTTTGAGAGTTTGAGAGTAATGAGAGCAATAGCGGTTTAGGTTTGCGAAAGGGGAATTTATGGGTTTGGGTTAGTGGACGCTTGGAATTATTTACGGTTCCAAGATACCAATAAATGTAAAAAGGGGCGCAGTAAATATTATACGGCTTGATACCGTTTTAAGGGTAAAAGGGTAAAAGACCTTTAATAATTTACTAGATCACCCGGTTTTCAGAAATTTTGTAAGTCCACAACCTTCTGATAGACATAAGAGGAGGTTTTACTGTAGAGAGGGGGTTTATGTTGCTGAGGTGTTCTGCCAGGGTAGGGATCAGAAGAGGTTGACAGAAGGGGTTCTGCTACAGGTATTCTGTCAACAGCAAAAGAGCAACAGAGGGCCTTCCTTTTCAACTTTCCCTTGGAATCTCATCCATCATTCGCACTTCCTCTCTCAGTTTGTTGAACCTAGCCTCAGGAAGAGGCTTTGTCAGGATATCTGCAAGCTGGTCCTCTGTTGGCACATGTTCCATGCAGATGTGCTTCTTTTCAACATGATCTCTGATGAAGTGATGTCTGATCTCAATGTGCTTTGTCCTGGAATGAAGAACTGGGTTCTGAGTGATAGCAATGGCATTGGTGTTGTCACACAACAGCTTGATCTCCTTTGCTTGAATTCCATAGTCCTTCAGTTGTTGCTTCATCCAGAGTAGCTGAGCACAGCAACTCCCAACTGCAATGTACTCAGCCTCAGCTGTACTTGTTGAGATGGAGTTCTGCTTCTTGCTAAACCAGGAAACAAGCCTTCCTCCTAGCAATTGGCAGTGACCAGAAGTGCTCTTTCTGTCTAGTCTGCAACCTGCAAAATCTGAGTCAGAATAACCAATTAGTTCAAAGTTACCTCCCTTGGGATACCATAGGCCTGCATTTGGATTTCCTTTGATGTATCTGATGATTCTCTTTGCAGCACTTAGATGGCTTTCCTTGGGCTTTGATTGGTATCTGGCACAGATTCCAACAGAGAATGAGATGTCTGGTCTGCTTGCAGTTAGATACAACAGAGATCCTATGATTCCTCTATATGTTTTTGCATCTACATCCTTTCCTTCATCATCTGGACCAATTCCTTGTGAAGTGTTCATGGGAATCTTCACTGAGGATTTGCCTTCCACTCCAAACTTTTTGATCAGGTCTCTGGTATACTTTCCTTGATTGATAAAGATCCCTTCTGGAACTTGTTTGACTTGAAGTCCTAGGAAGTAACTGAGTTCTCCCATCATACTCATTTCAAATTGACTCTGCATTACTTGAGAAAATTTCTTACACAGTTCTGGATTAGTACTACCAAATATAATATCATCAACATATATTTGTACTAACAGAATATGATTAGCAACAGAGATTTGAAATAGAGTTTTGTCAACCTTTCCTTTAGTAAACCCATGGTTCACCAGGAAAAGGGACAATGTGTCATACCAGGCTCTGGGAGCTTGCTTAAGACCATAGAGGGCCTTTTTAAGCTTGTAGACACAAGAAGATTGAGTAGGAATGAAAAAACTTGGTGGTTGTTCCACATAAACTTCCTCTTCAAGATCTCCATTCAGAAATGCACTCTTGACATCCATCTGGTAGACCTTGATGTTGTTGTAAGCAGCATAGGCTAGAAAGATTCTGATGGCTTCAAGTCTGGCAACTGGTGCAAAAGTCTCATCAAAATCTATTCCTTCTTCTTGACAGTATCCTTTAGCTACTAGCCTCACTTTATTCCTTACAATGTTGCCATCTTCATCAGCTTTGTTCTTGAATACCCATTTGGTTCCAATGACATTCTGGTGCTTTGGCCTAGGAACAAGTTCCCATACTTTGTTCCTTTCAAACTGAGTAAGCTCTTCTTGCATAGCATTGATCCAATCTGAGTCTGCAAGAGCTTCTTCAACTGTCATAGGTTCCATCTGAGATATATAGCAGGCAAGCATTGCTTCTCTTCTAGATGTGGATCTGGTTTGAACTCCACTTCTGATTTGACCAATCACTTGGTTAGGAGGATGATCTCTTAACCATGTCAGGTCTGGTTCTGTCAGCTGCTGTCTTGGTCTCTCTGGTTCCTCATCTTCAGAGTCTTCATCTTCATTCAACAGAAGGGGGTTTGGTGCAGGTGTGGGAAATGCAGGATTGTCTGCTACCTCTTCTGTTGGTTCTGGTGTTCTGTATTTTATGCTTACTTCCTTGAGAATCTCTGTTACCTCTTTAACAGAGGTGCTTTCATCAAACTTCACATGTATAGATTCTTCAACATGTAGAGTCCTTTTGTTGAGTACTCTATAGGATTTACTGGTGTTTGAATAGCCTATAAAGACTCCTTCATCAGCCTTTTCTTGAAATACTTTCAGATGCTCCTTTCCATTGTTGAGAATGTAGCACTTGTATCCAAATACATGAAAGTAGCTGATGTTAGGTTTTCTTCCCTTCCAGAGTTCATAAGGGGTCTTCTGGTGATTCTTGTTGATCATGCTTCTGTTCTGAGTATACCATGCAGTGTTGATTGCTTCAGCCCAATATCTCATAGGCAGTCCAGATTCAGCAATCATTGTTCTTGCAGCTTCTTTTAAAGTTCTGTTCCTTCTTTCTGCTACGCCATTCTGTTGAGGGGTTCTGGCGGCAGAAAGTTGATGAAAAGTTCCATTCTGATCACAGAAGTCCTTTATGACTTGGTTGACAAATTCAGTTCCTCTGTCTGATCTGATTGTCTTCACTTTCAAGTTCTTCTCAGTCTGAAGTTGCTTTAACAAAGATGGCAACTTCTGAAGAGTTTCATTTTTCTTTGATAGAAAAACAGTCCATGTATATCTGGAGTAGTCATCAACCATGACTAGGGTATATTTCTTGCCACCAACGCTTGGAGTCTCAACAGGTCCAAATAAATCCATGTGAATCAGATTTAGAGGGCTTGTAGAAAGATCTTCAGCAATGGGCTTGAAGGAATTCTTCACTTGTTTGCCTTTCTGACATGCACTGCAGAGGGTCTCCTTCTTGTACACAATGTCTGGTAGCCCTTCTACAATGTGTTCTCTGGCCAGTTTGTTGATTGTTTTGAAATTCAAATGGTTGAGCTTTTTGTGCCAGTCCCAGCTCAGTTTTGAATCTCCTTTGGCTATCAGGCAAACTCCATCTTTTGCAGTGTTCCAATCAACTACATAGATGTTCTTCTTCCTTGATGCTGTAAGAACCACTTCCTTTGTTGTCTCATGCTTCACATAGCAGAAGTCCTTTGTGAATTCAATAGTGTAGCCTTTGTCACAGAATTGGCTAGCACTTAGCAAGTTGAACTTCAGTCCTTTGACATGTGAGACATCATCAATGATTATCTGGTTCCTGATCAGCTTTCCTCTTCCTTTTGTTTGACCTTCTTTGTCATTACCTCCAAAGGTAACTCTAGGTCCTTTGCATTTCTGGAACTCAGTTAGGCAACTTCTGTCACCTGTCATGTGCCTGGAGCATCCACTATCAATAAACCATTCTTGTTCAGAGATGGCTCCAGCACACAGTTCCTGCAAGATCAAAAGAAATATTTAGGTACCCAAGCAATGCTGGGTCCTGGGGGGTCATGGAGTCTGGGTAGTTGGTACCATTTTGGTCTCATCAAGTGAAACCTTGGTGGGTGGTACCCATTGTCCACCTGGTAGTTGTAGTAAACTGAAGTGTGATTCACTTTGGGTAGATGCTTGTGAGGGTCATGCTTCCTGTTTACATACTTTTGCATAGCCTTTTTTGTTGGAAAGAAGTCCCATATACTATCAAGAGCAGAGGGACGGTTAACCTTGGGCTTCTGAAGTTGACCAGCCAACCTCTTCTGCCTGAAGTTAACTCTCTCTTGATATTTGCCCTTCTGGTGATCATTTCTGGCACGATTGACATGAGGTTGTCTGTCAATGAATGGTCTTTTATTTTTGTTATCTTGAAAACCTTTTCTGTTGTTAGGTTTTCTGCCAGGTTCATTATTTTTCAAAAAGGGTTTCTGTTGAACCTTTATCTTTCCCTTTTCTGGTCTGACTTCCTCATGAACAACCTTGGTGCCAGATACACCAGCTTGACAGATGGGGATAGAAATCAGTCGCACTATGACCTTGTCTGCCTTAGCAACTCTGGTGCTAGGCATTACAGGGCTCACCTGATTCTGTTGAGCCATAACCAAGACCAAAACCAGTGCAAATCTGTTGATCAAGCACAATCTTTTCCATGGAAGACTGGGCCTTCTGGTAAGCTTTGTACTTAATCTCAAGAGGCTCTATTTCTCTTATTCTCTTGAGAAGAGAAACATTTTCAGTCTCCAGTTGATCTCTTTCCTTAATTAAAAGATTGATTTTGATCTCAATCTCCTTCTTTAAGTCAAGAATTTCAGCTTTTAACTTACTGTTTTCTTCTGTTACAGAAGAATAAGTGGCTTGTATGGCCTTAAACTCTTCCCAAAATTCTGACATTGAATCAGAATCAAAAGCTAAGCCTACTGAAGAAAAACTAGATTCAGAAGTAGAGGTTACCTCATCATCAGAATGAGCCATGAGGCAAAGGTCTTCTGTCTCAGTATCAAGGCAACAGAAGGCCTCATCAGAATCTGAGTCAGAACTGGATTCTGTTTCTGACAGACGGTCTTTCTCTAGTTTTTCTGTCACAAGTGCCTTTCTCCTTCTGGAGTTGTCCTCGTACTTCTTCTTTTCTCCATCCTGTCCTTGTTTCTTGGACACCCTTGGATGGGGACAATCAGCCTTGAAGTGACCAGGTTGTCTGCAATTGTAACAAAGAAGCTCTCCACTGCTTTCTGTTGATTTGACCTTCTGATATGGCTTTCTGTTGAAAGATGGACTCTTTCCATCTTTGGGACTCTTCATAAACTTTTTGAATCTCCTGGCAAAGGCAGCCATATATTCATCAGATAAAAGTACTGAAGGGTCAAAATCATTTACCTTTGATGTGCTGGCAGTGAGGGCTGTAGTGGTCCTCTCTTCTGGTACATCTTCCTTTTCTTCAATCATTTCAAACTCATGAGCTTTGAGATCTGAAATGAGCTTATCAGTGGGATAAGTCTTTACATCCTTGCTGGCTTGGACATCAACCACCTTCATCTTCCATGCTGAGGGCAGTCCCCTCAACACTTTCAGGTTGATCTCCTTGGTGGTGAGTTCCTTGCCAAACTCAGAGATCTCTCCAGTGAGAGTGAGGAGCCTGTCATACATCTTGGAGATGCTTTCACCACGAAGAAGTTTGAAGTCATCAAACTTCTTGTTGGCTATGGTTAGTTTGTTGTCCTTCTCTTGCTCATCACCAGCTCCAATGAGCTCAAGAGTATCCCAGATTTCCTTAGCAGTCTTGCACTTCTTGATTCTGTTGAAGTACCTATCATCAATGGACTTGTAGAGGATGCCCTTAGCAATATTGTCTAGGTTGTACTTTCTCCTCTCTTCAGTGGTCCATTCTGACTTGGCTTTACTGATCATCTGGGGTCTGGTGTTGTCTATAGCATGCTCAGGATTGACCTTCTGGAAGCTTGTGAAGGGGCCAATGTCTAGAACTTCCCACATCTCATCATGCAGGGCACAAAGATGTGCTTTCATCTGGATCCTCCAGTCATCAAACTTAAGATCTGAAAACATAAGATTCTTGGACAAGGCGTGATCCATTATATCAGATAGAAATGAGGTCAAACAGAAAAACAAGTGGATCTTTGTTCAGCAGATAACCTAAGAGATTATTAGAACAAGGAGGCTCTGATACCACTTGTTGGTCCCGGTTGTACTGGATACAGTCTAGAGGGGGGTGAATAGACTGTATTGGTTTTTAGCTTTTTAAACTAAGTACCAGATTTTACAGAATAGCCTGTTCTGTTGACAGAACAGACTGGCAGCGGATGGGGTTCTGGTAGGGAGTTCTGTTGATTTAGCCTCAGAGAAGCAAAGGCAGTAGGCCTTCTGTTAACTCGTAGAACAAGTTCTGCTGAACACAGATACCAATTCCAAGAGTTAGACAGTTCTATCTAAGTGCAGATATTAAAGCAGTAAGTAAACGACACCAGGGATTTTTATAGTGGTTCAAGGAACAACTTGTTCCTCTAGTCCACTGTTCCACTAAGCTGTAAAAACTTCAGTTTACAAAGCCTTAGTCCTAGCACTTAAGAAGCACTCCACGTCTTCTTCAAGCCTAGATGTCTCCTGGGATGCACTGCCTGGCTTCCTTTAAGACTGGTCCTTTCACTGAGTTTCCTTGAAGTATAACCACTTCACTACTCCAGTTACTTGGACGTCCTTCTTGTAGCAAGAAGAGTTTCTGTTGAAACTGGGGTTCCTCCAACTAGCTTCGTTACAAAAGATTTGTATGTGATGAGCTTGAAGAGTTGAAGAACACTTGGAACTTTGCTTGAGTTGGAAAAAGTATTTTTCCAACTTCTGCCTTCTCTTGTAGAAGATAATGAGTTTGAATCTCAAGGAGGCTTTTTGCTTTTCAGAGTTTGAATATCTTGTATGAAGAGTTGTAGCAATGGTTAGCAAAAGTTGAAAAGTTATCCGGTTGTTCTTCGTAGTGTATCTTTTATACTGAGGTTGTCTTCCCGTTGGAGGAGTAGGAGGACAACTGCATTTAATGCGCGAGCAGTTGACTTGACCAGTAGGACCCGGTAAAGTTGGCGGGTTACTATTTTGGGATAAAGTAATCCTGACATTGCGGCCAATCATCTACAATTACTCCACGGAGCATGGGGAGCATTAAATGAGCATTTAATGCGAGCACTGTAGCTTTTCCGTTTCATACTCCTAGCCGTTGAGGGAATCTTTTAGTTGACTTCCCGGTTCTGTGGAATTCTTCTAAGTGTCAGGCCTTCTGGTGTCTTTGGCAGAGAACTGATCAGAGAAGGTCTTGAGCACTTCTGTTGATAGTAGCTTACAGAGAACCAAGAGGGTTTCTGTCAAACTAAAGGGTAATAGAGACCCTGAGGTTTTCTGTTCCTTGACAGAGAACCAAAATCTTCTGTCAGGAGGTCTTCTGGTAGAGAGGCCTTCTGGTAGTCGATTATGCTAAGAACTTTACAAGGGAAAATTCTAATACATAATTTCTAAAAGGGGTACTTTAAAGTCCTAATTAATATAGCATCATCAAAATCTAAATACAATTATTCCTTACAGATGCACATGACCGGGCTGGCATGGATGCTGGACATGCTCAGCTCCTCGACTTTGGCTATCTTGGAGATGTGCTCTTGAGTGTCTGTGCTGAGCTTGGAGAGGATGTCGGCTTCAGCATTCTCCGCCCTTGGGATCTGGGTGATCTCATGGGTTTCAAATGCCTTGAGTAGCTCCTCGGCTGCTTGCTTGTACTGTCTCATCCTCCCCTCCTTGGCCTCGTATGAGCCCTCGACCTCGCCCACGACTAGCTTGGAGTAGCACTTGATTTTGATGTGTCGCGCTTTGAGGCCGGCGGCGAGTCTGAGGCCGCTGAGGAGGGCCTCATACTCGGCCTCGTTGTTGGATACCCTGAAGTTGAAGCGGATGGCATAATAGGCTCTAAATCCTTCAGGCGAAATGAGGACGACGCCGCCCCCGCATGCTTTGGCGGCCGATGAACCGTCAGTGAAGAGAGTCCATGCTTCGTCTGGCTCTGGCCCGGGTGTGGTGGCGGCCGTCTCCCTCGCTGTGCACTCAGTGACGAAATCGGCCAAGGCCTGCCCCTTGATGGATGGCCTCGGCTTGATTCCGATCTGGAATTGGTTGAGGAAGATCGCCCACTCCACCATTCGTGAGGAACTGGTGGGGCTCCGCAAGAGTGCACCAAGGGATTGCTCAGTTAAGACGTGGACGGCGTGGGCCTGGAAGTAGTGCCCTAGCTTCTTCACTGTATGGACGATGGCTAGTACCGTCTTCTTAATGGGGGGTACCTAAGCTCGACCTCCCGTAACGTCTTGCTTATGTAGAAAATTGCCTTCTGTACCCCCTCATCCTCACGGATGAGCACAGAGCTGATGGCCGACGTGCTCACCCCCAAGTACAAGAAGAGGGTTTAACCAACTTTGGGTTTGGAAAGCACAGGAGGGGACGATAGATACCGCTTCAGTTCCTCAAATGCTTGTTGGCACTCCTTCGTCCATTTGAATCCATTTGCCTTGCGCATGATCTGAAAGAATGGGATAGACCTTTCAGCTGATTTCGAGAGAAAACAGTTTAGGGCTGCAAGGCATCCCGTCAGCCATTGTACCTCCTTCACATTTCGTGGTGGCTCCATGTTGACAATGGTCATATCTTCTCCGGATTGATTTCAATGCCCCTTCGGCTGATCATGTAGCTGAGGAACTTGTCCCCTTGGACGCCGAAGGTGCACTTCTTTGGGTTCAGGCGGAGCTGGAATTTTTTCATGATTTCATAGATCTCCCAGAGGTCGTCGGCGTGGCTGGTAGATTGCTTGCTCTTGAAGATCATGTCGTCAACGTATGCTTCCATCGTCCGGCCGAGGACTGCCCTGAAAACTTTGGCTACCATCCTGGTATATGTGGCGCCTGAGTTTTTGAGCCCAAAGGCCATGATGAGGTAGCATAAATTCCCTTCAGGGTCATGAAGGTTGTCTTCTAGGCATCATCTTCATGCATGAATATCTGGTGGTACCCCCTGAAGGCATCAAGGAACGACATCAGCTCGCACTCCGCCTTGTTCAGGTCAGTGTAATCAACGCACATTCTGAACGTCGGTGGATTCTGGGCAAGGACGACCTTGGCCAACCAGGTTGGGTACTTCACCTCTTTGATGTGGTTGATTGAGAGGAGCATGGTAACCTCCCCCTTGATGAAGTCTCGTTTGTCGTCCGAGAGGTAGCGCCGCTTCTGCTTGATCGGCGTGGAGGCAAGGTCGACTGACAGCTGGTGAGTGATCACCTTTCGGCGGATGCCAGGAATATCGTCTGGCCCCATGCGAAAATGATTGTATATGACTTTAAGATGTCGAGGATGCTGTTGCGTTGATCCTGTGGGAGTTGTTTCCCGATTTTTATGACCCGCTCCGGCCGGGAGGTATCCAGGGGGACCTCCTCGACCTCTTCGGCTAGCTCGGCGTGTGGCCTCTCTTCGTCTTTGGTGATGGTGGCAGTGATGGTGTCTATTCTCTGCCCGGTGCTAGCTGCCGGGTTTGTCACCTTCAGGTAGCATGCCCGGGCTATCTTCTAGTTCCCCGGGCGTAGCTGATACCGCCGCTGGTAGGGAACTTCAGGCACAGGTGTTTCATGGAGATGATGGCCTCCAGATCCTCTAGTGCTGGCCGCCCCCATAGCAAGTTGTGGGCGCACTCGAGGTTGACCACCATGAACTCCATGTCGATCTTGGTGCGATGGGAGCCGTTGCCGACCTCCACGGGGAGGACTATCGTGCCTTCGGCGTCGATAGAGTCCCCGGTGAAGCCGGACAACGGTGTCCGTATCGGCTTGAGCAGCGCTTTGTCCAGCTTTAGCTGCCTAAAGGTGTCAAGGTACATGACGTTGACGGAGCTCCCCGTATCGATGTAGGTGCGGTGGATGATAGAGTCACCTATCTCACACCGGATGATGAGGGCGTCCCTGTGTGATGCGGGTCCCGGAGGCAGATCCTTGTCGGTGAAGGTGATTGCCTCCGTCCGCTGCTTCTTCGGCTGGGGGGGAGCGTGGGACACCTCCCCAGTGTAAAGGGATTGGGCCCATTTCTTCCTCTGGGTAGCCGAGTCCCCCCCGTATTACCCCCCACGATGAGGTTGACATGGTTCCTTTTCGGGTGGGGCTCTTCAAAGTCTTCCTCGTCCTCGCTGAGCCTGCTAATCTCTCGCTTTTTTGTAGAGGGTTCACCCCCAGGCTTGCCGGTGTTTACCCATGTATTCTTGCATGGGCCACCTTTAAAAAACTGGGAGAGTTCCCCCTGGCGAATCAGCTTTTCGATGGCTCGCTTCAGCGTGATGCAGTCGTCTGTGTTGTGGGAGGTGTTCATGTGATAACGGCAGTAGGTGCCGCCCTGATGGACGGCGTAGATCTCCTTGACCGACCGAGGATCTCACTCAATGAGATCGTGTTCCTCGGCGTAATCGAGGATGGAGCTGGCCGAATGAGTGAGTGGGGTCTTCGGCCTTTCCATCCTCGGCCGCCATATGCGGTCCTTGTTTTTTCCGCTGGATCCGTGGCGGCCTTGTTCTCCCTGACCTCGGTCACCGGCCGAGGGTGCGCCTGGAGCTGGCGCGGCGTTTGCCTTCTTGGAGGGGTGCCCTCCGTCCTTCTTGTGGCTGTGGAGCTCGTCGGCATCAGCGTACAAGTTTCCTCGCTGAAGCGCCTTCAAATAGGACCTCAGTGGGTCAGTGATGAGGCTCCTCGCATATGGGGTGCTGCGGAGGGCGCCCTGAAAAAGGACATGGAGGGTGCGCTCATCGGCCCCCTCGACCTCATCGGTCTCCCTCGTCCATCGGTCGATGAATGACCGGAGTGACTCGTCATGCTGCTGTTTGACGGAGAGAAGATGGATGAAATAATTCTTCGTGCGCTTCCTTCTTGCAAAGTGAGTGAGGAAGCGCTAGGCAAGGTCTTGCCATGAGTCTATGCTCCCTTCGGGGAGCGCGTTGAACCACTCGTACGATGTCCCTTCAAGAGTAGAAAGGAACCGATGACAGAGGTATTCATCTGAAGCGTTCACCATCAACATATTATTCTGGTAGCGGCTAAAGTGCTCATGGTGGTCGGAGCGGCCGTCATAGGGCTTGATGGAGTTTCCCGGTACTTCTCGGGGATAGGGACCGAGAGTACCCTGGCGGTGAAGGGAGTCCTCGTCCTGACTTGGATGATGGGGTCTCCTCGTCCTTCGGCCAGCTCCCTCTCAAGGATGGTGACCTTTTTTAGAAGGGCGTTGAAGCCGGGATCCCTGGATGAGTTGCTCGCGGCCGTGGCGGCCAGCTGTTTGGCCTCCACCATTGGGCTCTTAGGCTAACCGTAACCCAACCCGTCCATAAATCTGATAGATTATATATCTAGAGAGAAGTGAGAGCTAGAGAGAGAAGTGCAATAATTTCCTTGCAGTAAATGATTTGTCAAGCCCTACAACTACTCCCAGAGGAAGTATTTATAGGGAAAATTCGGGCTTGGGAGGCCCATTTACAACAGGGCCTCTAATGGGCCGAATACAAAGTGTACAAAAATGACTAAGTATAAAATCCTGTTCTAGAGGCTATCTATGGCCGATGAGGGCCCGGCCGACGAGGACACCCGGCTCTCCTGGCTTCTGAATCATATTCTGGGTAGACTTCTTTCTGGCCGATGAAGGTCATCCGGCCGACGGGAGTCCCACCAGGTGATCGTGGCACCTTCTGTTCTTCTGAGTATGTGGATCCTGGGGCCTAGACCCATATACTCCATCAAAATCTAATTCCCCACTGAGTTATACGTATTGACCCAATCAATCTAGTTTTTCCCTGCAACCCAACACCGTCAATATATTCACTCACGATATATATACTTAAATTAAATGCACAAATGCTTACTTTTTTATTACACATCATTTATGTGAAAAATTCATTTTTACAAATAATTATGATTTAAAAAGTCAAACATTTTGATATAAAAATAAATAACTTTGGAGTTTAATTTTTTCCTTATAAGTCCACACCCTTTTTATAAAAATAACAGATTAATGTAAAAAAATGTTGGATCTTTTTTTCTAGCTCTCAGACATATTTAAGAAAAGTTATGTGTATACAAATCTCTAGTAATTGAAATTATATTTTTTTTATTTTGTATATAGCATATTGGTGTCATACGAAAGATCATAAAAAGTTATGAATTTTAATATATTTTTTATAAAAATGAGATTATAAATAAAAAAGTTATGATACTTTAAAATAAATTAGGATTTTTGTTTTAAAAGGGTCTCATATCTTTGTTGCAACCGCACGGAAAGCAAGGAAATGACACTCACCTCCCTCCTCCATTCATTTCCCTGCGCGCGTGATTTTGCTATCCCATTTGTGCATGTGAGTCAATATGCCGGCCACATCTCGCTCCCTCAAGTTTCCTGTATTAGTTTTGAGACCTTGGTATACAAAAAAAAGAAAAATTCTAAAGGTACACACTTTTTACACATGTCTGTGTAAGGTTATTTTTATGTCTGTACAGACATAACGTGTTTTAAAAACACGTTATGTCTGTACAGACATAAAAATAACCTTACACAGACATGTGTAAAAAGTGTGTACACAAAAAGTGTGTACCCCAAGTCCAATTCACAAAAAATGGCTGGGCTGCACCTTTTGGGGTTTTCACCCTTCCCCAATGCGGATAGCCTTATAACATGCGTTTAACATTTTAGCCCGCCATGAGGTAACTTTAGATCAAATAGAAATGCACCAGAAATATATATCGAATAACAAACTGGTTCCAAATTTTGAAAGGTAAAATCGAATCAAATAGAATTGAACTTTTCACTTTTTTATCTATTACTATGCCTTTACAAGATTTCGATCCAAAATCTCCAATAGAAGTAATTAACATATACTATAATCCAAATAAATACTTTGATAAAAATTTGAGGCGAATACTCAAAATTTTGAAAAAGAAGTGTAAAAATAAAGATGTGTATTTGTAATGTTCTCAATCATATCTCGATGTAGGATTATCCTCTTGAGCTATTTTATATGACTCGGGACATAACTTAAAAGCTACAAATTTTCCATTAAGAACATGTATCTCCAATTCTAGTGGATGCATCATTTTTAGATAAAAATATGTGTGTTTAATCAATGTGAAATGTGGTAAAGTTTGATCATATTTTATTGTAGGGATTATATGTCTGAACTCATTTTTAAATCAATAGAAAGATAAATCAAAGATCTACAACTTTCACGAAGAAAACTTATTGCAAACCCTACTCCGTACATTTCTATCAACCATATATGTCTTTTAAATTAGTTCAATCATATGAAATGTGATAGAAGTTTTTGCATCTTCATATAGGAATATAAAGTAATTCATTATGCTATGATAGTGCAACGCTCTGCTTCATTTGATAACAACTTTTTTATTTTATTTTATTTAAAGATCTAACAAAAGTTGATGTCTTTTTCAATTTTTTTTTGTAAAAAATATTTATCAAAATGATCCGTCGTTGTTTTGAGTTTCAACTTTAAATAATATAATATATTTTTCTTCTTTTTCAATGCATCATTTTTTCTCTCAAAAACTTCTCTGACATTTAAGTACAAGTATTCCTTTAAGAACTAAAAACTTTCAACCGGATTAGAAACAGAGGCAACAATCCATAATATTAATACATTTCTGAATGTGTTCCTATATGGATTCTATGTCTCCACGGACTCCACCCCTCTTGGTTTTCTGCTTGAAATATTTATCAAGACTTTTAAATGTTAGAACCTCGTGACTTTAATTTTTACCCAAGTGTGTCAAACATCGTAATCACTTAAATTTCAAAATTAAACATATGTTATTGTGATTAAGTTAAAAAAATAATTGCCCTAAATAGGACTAAAACATTGTCTAAATTTCACAATAGGAGTTTAAGTTTATTATTCCCTGGATAGGACTAAAGATTACATTTTTACCCCTCAATTACCTAACCAGATGTGCGACTCATATCCTTCCTCTCCTTCTGCAATTGATCGCCGCAATTCATCTTCCTCTGCAGCAATTCATCTTTTGCAATTCTTTACTCCACCATGGCCGCACTTTGCCATCAATCGTAGCCTCACAGCACTATAGCTCCACCGTCGACGACCTCTGCTGCAATAGCCAAGATAGGTATGTCCTCCTCCTCCTCCTCCCAGTTCTCTGCTTTTTTTTTAGTTTTTTATCAATCAAATTTTAAATAAAATTTTGAATTTTGAAAGTTTCAAATGAAGATATATTTGAACTTGAATTTTCTTGTTATCAATTTTGATTAATTTGAATCTCAAAATGTCCTGACTAATGATTCCAGAAAATGTCACTTTTGAATAGGAGAATATCATTATTATTGGGTATTTTTTAAAAATGTCACTTTTTGTCATTACAATATTTAAAAATGTCATATTGAGAATGTCATGTTTGTATACGAAATTGTCATTATTGTGTCATTATTAGTCATTTTTAAAAAATGTCACTTTTATGTCATTACACTATTTGAAAATGTCATATTGAGAATGTCATGTGTTTATACGAAATTGTCATTATTGTGTCATTATGCATATTAATGGCATTCTCGCATATGAAGTGACATTCCTCATGGAGGTTTGTACAGACTCACTGGAGAGCAGTTCTTTGTTGGAGAATGATGGCAGCGTACTAGCTGAGGAGTGGCGGTGGTGGCAGCTTGATGGATGGTGGCAGAGGCGCCAATGGTGGAGGCGTCGACTCCAAACCTGCACACACGCCACACCTGCGCAACACAGGGGAAGGGAAAACTTGCGCAACACAGACTCTGCGTAACTTTTTCATTAAGAATATTTTCGTCAGTTTAGCTTTTTGTAGTCATATTTTTGTCCAATAAAACGTAGTAAAACATAGTAGTCATGTTTTTGCAATTATATCTTCTTTTATTCTTATTTAGGAAATTCTCTCTAAGTTAAATCATTATTTTGTAAATGACTTTTATTTTAGTTATAAATATGTAATTATTTTACAAGGATAATG
Organism: Cuscuta europaea; assembly: GCA_945859875.1. NCBI lineage: Eukaryota > Viridiplantae > Streptophyta > Magnoliopsida > Solanales > Convolvulaceae > Cuscuta > Cuscuta europaea. The sequence continues at coordinate 9,841,833 of CAMAPE010000080.1, read as the reverse complement.
GTGCGTAAATAAAATAGTTGCTGAGCATTTCCATTTATACACTCCATATACAGTATTAATCTAATCATTGGTTTTTGTGCGGAGATGTGGCAGTGTTGGATCTGTATTCTGTAGTTTTTCATTGCTCAGTCTTTCAATTCCGTATTATTGGAAAAATATAAATATATGTACCAAAAAGAAAAGAAAAAAAAAACGAAGTGGTTTCCCCATGATAGAATAACTCTGCATCCAAAACCAGAAACCTGCCTTCCCCATCTCTCTCCATACATCAATGGCGAATCTGTTTTCCGCCATCTCAACGGTCCAGCCTACACATACGTAACCGCCCTATACTCAGCAACTGTCTTGTAAGCTATATTTCCTTACGTAACGATGACGTTTGCTTGCTGATTTTCTTTATTGATGTTTGAGATGCGCTGCGGATTTGATTCCAGCTCGAGATCCTCTTCTTTTTAATAATGCTCATTATGTTTAAATGCAATCTCAATTGTGGTCGTGCAGTGGGTATTTTCGTTCGTTGTTCATTTTTCTCCTTTTTATTCGTGTGAAATTTGGACTCTATTTGCAGGTTGATCTCAGATTCTGATCATTGGATTCGAAGAGAGACAAGATTTAATTCCATTCGGAACTTCTGAAGTGGTCGAATTTTGAATACCTGCTGTTGCTGCTTTAATAGCTTTTAGAGGAATAGTTTTCTGATCTGGATTCGGCTTTTGCTTCTAATTTAGTGGGTGTTGGAGCGCTGAATCTTGGCTCCGTTGTGTGGTTCTGATGGTTCCTGATGATAGGCTGTCGTAGTCGTGATCATTGGGTGTTCAGGTTGAACCAATAAGTAATATTTTTGTGGCTTTATTCGCTCTATAATCGTGGGGCTGGCAGAATTCGGACATGAGAAGCCCTTGGTTAAAAAAACTATCCTCCGTTTTCGGCCCTAGACCACCTCTTAACTGGTTACTCTTGCTTCTTGTCAGCATCTTTGTGGTGATAGCTTTGTTGGGGTCTTCTTCTTCTAGTACTTTTGATTCTGTTTCTTCATCTGCCAAACCTGATCTTTATACAAATTATAGAAGGTTAAAGGATCAAGCAGCTAGTGATTACTTAGAGCTAAGGAGCATTTCCCTCGGAGCTTACCATATAAAGGATGTTGGTCTTTGTAGCAAAGATAAAGAGAACTATGTGCCTTGCTACAACGTGACTGCAAATTTACTAGCTGGGTTTAAAGATGGGGAGGAATTTGATCGGCATTGTGAGATCTCACGGGATTTGCAGCATTGTTTAGTTCGCCCTCCTAAAGACTATAAGATTCCTCTGAATTGGCCAGCAGGCAGGGATGTCATCTGGAGTGGAAATGTGAAATTAACAAAAGACCATTTCCTGTCATCTGGAAGCATGACAAAAAGGTAATTTTAATGAAATAAATACATTGCTTACACAAGATTTGACACTCTTTAATTCATTCCTGGATATGCAACAGTTGTTAGATGGTGGGCTAAGTCTTCTGTATTAATTGACATGCTTTTTGTAGAAAACCTTGACGGTTCATCAAGGTGCCAGCTGGGTGTTAAAATATTGTTCTCATAATTAGTCATGATTTTCTCAGGTTAATGTTATTAGAGGAGAATCAGATTGCTTTTCACTCGGAGGATGGAGTGGCAGATGATGACGTAAAAGATTACTCTTACCAAATTGCAAAAATGATTGGGTTGGGAAGTGACCATGAACTTCCTCAAGCTGGTGTAAGTTTATCTTAACTCTGTGAATACACATTTGTCTGGTTTTAGCGGTAGAATTTATCGGCTTCTCGCTCTGGTCCTATACAGTTTTCTTTTAACTTCTTTCCTTACAACTTTTACTCCGTAAGTAGTGAAGTGCGAGTATCTTTGAACAATTACACTTGGGCTTAGATATATCATGCTGTTGATAACAGGTGCATACTGTATTAGATGTTGGCTGTGGGTTTGGTAGCTTTGGGGCTCACTTACTCTCCTTGAATTTGATGTCCCTGTGTGTAGCAGCATATGAGTCTTCAGGTAGCCAGGTCCAATTAGCACTTGAGAGAGGTCTTCCAGCAATTATCGGAAACTTTATCTCAAAACAGCTTCCGTTTCCTGCATTGGCATATGACATGGTTCATTGTGCCCAATGTGGCATCCTATGGGACATAAAAGGTAATTGTTTAAAAGAAACTCTCTATAGAGATTCTTTTTTACCTTTCTGAGATTTTCCCTATATAGTCTTTTTACTAGTGCATGGAAAATAGTTTTCATTGGCGTGTAACAGCTTTTACACTGGAATTTTTATCTATAAAGAGATTCTGATGTAGCATGGTAGCACTTATTACTCTTAAAAAATACTCGCTCGCTTTTACATCCCCACCATATAAGAATGGAAATGTTTTATTGGTTATAAAGTGTTACCTTTCAGGATTGATGATTCTAAGAGCATCTGCAATGCAAAAATGTTAACGCCCTAACGGTGCAAGCGTGACACTAGAGATAGACACAAAAATAATTAATAGAAAGTCTTAGACATTCTTTCCATGGTGTAATTATTCAGTTGTTTTTTATTCACAATGTCAAACACACCGTCTAAATCTTGACATTGTGTATTTAAATTTACAAAATTCATTACACTGAAAGAATGTCAGAAACTATTTATTTATTTATTTATTTATTTATTTATTTATTTATTTATTTATTTATTTATTTATTTATTTATTTATTTATTTATTTATTTATTTATTATTTATATGTCTATATCTCTCCTGTCACACATGTACCGTTAACACTTTTGCATTGGAGATGCTCTAAGGATGAAAATGTTTGATTGCTTATAAATTGTTACCTTTTAGGATTGATGATTCTAAGAATCAAAGTGTTGATTGGTTATAAATTGTTACCTTTCAGGATTGAAAATTCACTGGTTTGTACTTTAATATCTCTTTAATATGCATAGGATATTTATTCACTAACTCTATTATTATGAAGCATTTTATGGAAGTAATCATGATACCAAGGATTCTTTGCTAATGAGTTCATTGTTCATTTTGTAATTATTCTGGGTGTTCTAGAATTTCACTAAAAGATGACAAGTGTACCTTAATATGGATCACCGGTCAGAATCTATGAAGTATTTTGTAGCAATGGGACCTATTGCTAGAAAAGTGTCTATATATAGTATATCTCTGTTTGCATGTAAATATTTTTTAATCATGAATCTAATTGTGATTTTGCAAACCAGATGGGGTTTTTCTAATAGAAATTGACCGGATACTCAAACCTGGAGGTTATTTTGTTTTAACCTCACCCTCAAATCAGCAGCAAGGAAGTTCTATCAGTACTAAGACCGGAAGTGTATCAACTCCTTTTGAAGAGTTTACCAAGAAAATCTGCTGGAATCTTCTAGCGCAGCAAGGAGAGACTTCCATCTGGAGGAAGACTCTAGATCCTCAATGTGCATCTATGTAAGGCTAGTTTGAAGCAATTGTAAAAGCGTCACACTTTAGTTTTTCTTATAGCTACTGCAGATTAAACTTATATTGTTTCTTACATTATTGGCATTTATGGAGTCTCATGCTTACCTTCGACAACTTGATTTTGTTTCTTACCATTTATTTTGCTCTCTATTTCCTTTTCTGTTGGATTGTTTCCTGTCTACTAGTAAGCCCATCTGCCCATCAAGCTAATTAATATAGCATTGGTTTTATATTGCAGCAAGCAGAGAAGTGTGCCTGTTTGTAAAGGAGATGATTTTCAAACATATTATCACCCCCTTGCTCTTTGTATTTCTGGGACGACCAGTAACAGATGGGCTCCAATCCGTGCTGGATCTACTTCTTTAAATGCAAGCGACCTTCTAATTCATGGAAAGTTTTTTTTTCTCAATTTAATAGTTTTTTCGTAATGTGTGTTAGGCCATCTCATAGAATGAATATTATGTTGTGCAGCAGGTGTTCATCCTGACGATTTCTATGAGGACTCAGAGTTCTGGAAATCTTCTTTAAGAGACTATTGGTCGCTTCTTTCACCCTTGATTTTCTCTGACCATCCAAAGAGGCCGGGTGACGAGGACCCCCTGCCTCCATATAATATGGTTCGCAATGTGATGGATATGAATGCACATTATGGTGGTTTAAATGCTGCATTATTTGATGCAAGAAAATCAGCATGGGTAATGAATGTTGTACCTATTGGGACTCGAAATACACTTCCTCTCATAGTTGACCGCGGTTTTGTAGGTGTTCTACATAACTGGTAAGTTTTCAGTTAGCTTTATTTTATATAAAACATCTTATCTTGTATGAGCGTCCACAAAAACAACTCTATGTTGATGGTCCCAATCTATTTGGACCTTTTTCAGTTTTTCCCATTAATGTTTGAAAGTACTATCTAATATATTTATGGATGAAGAGGATTAGTGGTGGAAAATGTTCCATTAATGCTCTTGATATCCTAGCTTTATTTTATATAAAACATTTTATCTTATATAAGCATCCACAAAAACAACTCTATGTTGGTGGTCCTAATCTATTTGGACCTTTTTCAGTTTTTCCCATTAATGTTTGAAAGTACTATCTAAAATTTATGGATGAAGAGGATTAGTCATTAGTGGGGGGAAATGTTCCATTAATGCTATTTGAGAAAAAAAATATCTCCGAAACGACATTTAAAAGAGAACAGAGGTAGTATTTGAAAACAATTTCTCTCTCCCTCTCTCTAAGAAGATAGTTATTTAAGAACGGGGGAGGGGGGAGGTAGAAACTTTCCTATTGTGGAAGTGGATGCCAGCCTAATATTTGCACATGTGAATGATATTTATGTATGTGTGCATTTGTTCCATTTAAGTCCATGTAGTCACATGTTTTTGCATGAAGCGCCGCTGGTGGAAAATACAAGAAACTTGTTTCCAGTGTTCATATGCTGATTTTGAAGTTCTAAAATTTGGCCAGGTGTGAACCCTTTCCGACATACCCCAGGACATATGACATGCTTCATGCCAGTGGACTCCTGTCACACCTTAGTTCACAGAGCTGCAGTATAGTTGATGTCCTTTTTGAAATGGACCGTATTTTGCGGCCTGAGGTAAATGACATTTCATTGTTTACCTAATCTTACTCTTTTCACTTGTGCCTGCATCTTCAAACATATAGGGTGTTTGCTTTGAGTTAATTGAAATGGAAAAAATGGGGGCTGCTCTTTAGTTGGCCACAATAGTTTTCAGATGCAGAAGCCAAGTTAGGCAGCATTTCAAAAAAATGAGTATTCTAAATCTGATTATAAGATTGAGGCTCAAAATTTGTGGGTTGGGAGGAAATGCTAAATTCGAGAGCATGTGGTATTAATTCTATTATATGTAAAAGATGATCATACAAGTTCTTGGCTGAGCTGCTGTTCCGATGTTATCTCTAACAAAATAACAAAATAGAGACAAGTAAAATAAGTTTTCAAAATCATGGTATGATATGCTTTGGAAATTAATATTTTCGGAAAACCCTAGAAATTTAGAGCCCATCTGGTGAGGCTATAAATGGATTAAAGTATTTTGTAATAAACCATTTCCAGAACCAAAAACAATAACTCCAGAGCTATTTTCTTTTTTCAGGGCTGGGTTATTCTCTCCGATAAAGTGAGCATTATAGAGAAGGCGAGAACGCTTGCCACACAGATCCGTTGGGAAGCTAGAGTAATTGACCTCCAGAATGGAAGTGATCGGCGGCTACTTGTCTGCCAAAAGCCATTCCTTAAAAAATAAAATTCCAAGAGAGCTTAAATATGAAAACTGCAGCAAAAAGGTGATCGATAATCCAGGACTTCATTAACACGGGTAATGTCTAGATTTTCGTCCTCTTTTTTGGGAGGCAAGTTTTGTTTTATTTGATGAGTTGTGCCAGAAAGGACCAAAAAAGGCCTCACAACTCACAGCCCCTCAACATGGTGTTTCTATGGATGGAGCCCAAGATGGAATTATATACTCCGTAATATATATGGGAAATTGTAGATTGGAACATTTATTCACAAGTTAGCCCCAACACAGCAGATAGATGGAAAAAGAAATTTTTGGTTACTTGTATTCATTCATCCCCTTTTTTCTTTATTTCCGGTTCAAGGTTATTTTTTCTTTTGGTTGGTTTTGGAAATGAAATGGATGTTTTTGTGCTGAACACAGTTTGGACTGCAATAGTCATCATAAATATAGTGCTCCAGCATTTCTTCTTTTGATTGATTCTTTTAAGTTTTCACTCTCTTACTTGTATGTGCATGTTTCTGACGACTCGTGATTTATTCCTCCCGCATTTTAGCGATTGCTATATATGATTGACACATTATTTAAGGAGGAATGTAGTAGGGGTAATAAATAGTGTTTAAAAGTAGAAGAAGAAATGTAAAGCATGAAATAGGAGATAGAAATTAGAAAGTTGAAAAATAAGTGTAATTGAGTATTTTTCATAGGAAAAACTTATCAAATGAGAAAAGTGTAACAAACTTTGAGATACATTCCAAAAAGGGATATGTAGCAAAACTTTAAAACATTGAGGGGGGTATTATATATGCAATATAATTACGTGTTATGCAATTGAGAATTTATAACATTAACATTTATAATCATACTGATAATACAGTAATTGTTATTACCCAAAGTACTCTCTTTTCGTTACAGAAAGTCATTTTACAGGTCAGTGATTAAATTTACCAAACGTAGTGTTCAGACTTCAGACAGGCGCTGGTAGATTGGTCCAAATAGAAACACAATGAATTGGTCATACAGTCATACTGTGGAATGTTTCATGACTGGAAATGATTGTTCAATAGGTGTTCGTAGAAATAAATTAAGATCAATACATAACGAATCAGTTTGATAATCGTAATTTATGTGTATGATCTTCTGTTCCTAGTTTGCACCTCAAATAATTTAATAATTGTAGGTGCTTGAAATCTTGTATCAGGAATCGAACATAATTATTTTCAGAATAGATGTTTAGATGCAAAATGTGGTTATGGGGTTGAGCTGGAAAAGTTGAATAGGCTATATAAATTTGGACTTTGGAGTGAGCTTCAATCTATCAAAGACCTGACATAAATATGGCCACGTTAAGGGCATTTCCATTCATTAGTTTATTAAAGTATTAAGTTGATGATGTGGCGAATTATTTCTGTGATCATGATTGAGTGAGTGAAGTTATTTAATGAGATTATTGCATAAAACAATTTGGGATTGAAATATGAATTCAGGTTATTTCAAAATTATTGTGAAACTAGAGTTAATTAGTTAGTGCAAGACAACAAGACTCATAAAAGATGTGATTATTTTGAGATTATGAACGACGTAATTTAAAGTGTGAGATTATTTTGAAAAAAAATCATGTGTCATAAAAAATTGAGAGAACGATCAAATAAGGCCTTCTACTATTATGAAATCGTCACATAAGGTCATGTACTCAATAAAGTGTCATATAAATACGTCTACTTGTAAAAAGCAACCAAATGAGTCCTAATCACCTGTTGATAACCTCTTAATCCCGATTTTAGCTTATGTGTCGATTTCTTTAACTTGCATTTCAAACAACCTCAGTTAAATGTCTGACGTCTATCGTATAATCTATTCTAAAAAGATGGTCAAAAGTACGCTAAAATCGGGATTAAGAGGTTGTCAACGGGTGATTACGACTCATTTGATTGCTTTTTACAAGTAGACGTATTTATATGACACTTTATTGAGTACATGACCTTATGTGACGATTTCATAATAGTAGATGACCTTATTTGACCCTTTTCTCTAAAAAATTTGTTTATTTGAGTATCATCAATGTGGATGATCTAAGGATATTTTCTTTTGGACTGTTTTCAATCACAAACCAGACCAGACTTCCATAGTTATAAATTACACAGAGATCAGACATTTACCAGACCAGATCAGACCAGGTCAGTAAATTTCAGTCCAAAAGAAAACATCCTCATAAGTTATTACGGAGCATGTGTTGAATAACAACTCATGCGACAACTTATCTCAATCCATCATATTTTCGATATAAATGTGCCCCTGCTAATCAGTTAATAAATAAATGCTGACTAACAACTTTAACAAGTAACAACCCACATGATAAATTTTTATTAATCAAATTTCAGTATTTCTTATCTAAATTTAAAATAAACGAATAAAAGCGTAACACTGGCGGAGTTAGGGGCGACCTAGGTCCAGTCCACCCAAATTTAAGAAAATACTTATTTTTATAAATATAAAAATTTATTCATAAAAATTCTTTATACCAATCCAATCTAGCCCAATACTTTGATTACATCCTTATCCAGTGGCGGAGTCAAAAAAACGGCTCAGGAAGGTCGAAACTCAACCTATATACATAATGAAAATGATGGATTATTTTTAAACAATGTCCGAGTTGAATATTTCATATGCAGTTTAAATAAACAAGCACTCGTAGTAGTAAGATAGATTCTCTTTGCTCTGTTTCTGAGTCGTGTCATGAAAGTATTGAGTAAATTATACCCTATTTTTAAAATTTGGGAAAATAATCTATAGTGTGCATCAAATTTTGTTGATTTTACGTTTAGATAATGTTGATTTTCCAGAAGTCATAACTTTTCACTCGTAATGAGTTACAGGGCTATAATATATCAAATCGAAAATATTTCAAAGCTCTATACTCTTAAACTTTCAACGGGGTCGGCTGACCACCCTGACCCCCTGACTCCGCCCCTGTCCCTATCAGTGTACAAATATCAACTATCAATTCCTAGAGTAACTCATCAGCCCCATAGACATATTCTTTTAGGGTATGTTTGGGAGTTTGAAGGGAAGGGGAGGGGAAGGTTTTGAAGGTCACTCATTGGAAAGGAAGGGAAAGGAAAGGGGAGGAGATCCTTCTTCTTATTTGGGAGTAACAAATTTGAAAAGATAGAGGTTGTCAATGAGTTATAATTAAAAGGGTTAATTATCAAAATAGGACTAAAAGTCACTCACTTTGCACAAATAGGACCAAAAAATAAACTATGTTTTCATAGGACTAATTATGTGTTTCTTGGACAAATATACCCTTATAGTTATTGAAATGTTTTAATTCATAATTAAAAAGGAAAAAATAATAAAAATTCGTAAAAAATACTAAAAAATTATAAAAATATTTCGATGATAATAATTTATTTATTTATTTATTTTTAAAAAATAAAAAAAATAAAAAAAACTCAAAAAAATAAAATAAAATTCAACGCCGCCTCTGCACCACCACCTCCAGTGACCAGGGGAAAAAATGCCAAGTTCATTATTAATGCCATATTTATGGCAGAAAACAATGAAAATGTTGGCATTCTCAAAGAGAAATATGCCATATTTTTGGCATTTTCAGAAAAAATGGAGGTAGCACATGCGGTGGGAAAGGCATCCATATTTTTTAATTTTTTATGGAGTTTTACTATTTTTTATTAATTTTAAAAAAATATATTTTTTTTAATTTTTAATTTATAAATATTTTATATTTTTTTAATTATTTTTCTACAAATTTTTGTTTTTTTCGAATTTATTATGAATTAAACATTTAATTAACTCATATTTAAAAGAAGGATAAGAATGGAATGAAAAAATAGGTATGTTTCCAATAGGACTAATATGGTTCTATTTTGAAAAGAAAAACATAGTAAGTCCTATTTTGAGTTTTTGTCATAATTTTAGTCCTGTTTGGAGTAATTTCTATAATTAAAATCATTTCACATATATGATGAATTCAAATAGTTGAATATATATTGATTTAAAATTGAGCTAAAATTGTCATTTAATTAACGATCCTTCAAAATCCTCCAATTTGGGGAAACTTGAAAATGGAGCATTTGAAGAGTTTTGGAGGGTTATAAAAGCCCTCTAAAATCATTACCTCCATATTTTTAAACTCCCAAACATGAAATGGAGAGTCATGAACCCTTGTTGTTAACCTTCCCCTCCCCTCCAAAATCCAACTCCCAAACACACCCTTACGGTGTTTTTGGGAGTTGATTTTTGGAGGGGAGAGAAAGACATGTGAGGGAAATAAACCCTCTTATTTGTGTTTGAGAGTTTAAATAATATGAGGGAAATGTTTTGGGGGTGTTATAAAATTCTTCTACCCCCCAAAACTTGGATTTTCTAATTCCCCCGATTTGAGGGTTTTATAAGGTCTAGCTACGCAAATGAGAGATTTATCTTCCGAAACTAAAACCGCTTCACATAAAATGTTTATGAGCTGCTACTCGCTTCATTTCTCCGCCGCTGAAACCCCTCAAGTCCCCAAACTCTACTCTTTTGAAATTTGCAACTCCCAAACAAGAGGAGGGAATCTCTTCCCATCTCTCTCCCCTTCCCTTCTCTCTACTCACCTTCACAGCCTTCCCCTCCCCTCACCATCAAACTCCCAAACACATCCTTAGAGTATGTTTGGGGGTTGAGTTTTGGGGGGAAGAGGAAGATTGATGGGGGTTTATGATCTTTTTTATGTTTGGGAGTTCAAAAAATTGGAGGGAATGGTTTTGGAGGTTTTTGTAACCCTCCAAATAGGGGTGGATTGGGCCCGAGCCGAGCCGGGCTCCGGGTCATAAATACTCAGGCCCGGTACCGGCCCGGGTTAGAACCGGGACCGGGCTGGGCCAGGTCGGACAAAAATTATTATTTTTTTATTTTTTATTTTAGAAATAATTGAAACCCCCCACCCCCACCCCCAAACCGCCCAGCCCCACCCACCTAGAACCAGCCGAACCCGAAATATTTTTTAAAAAAATTATTTGGGCTCGGCCAGGCTGGTCCACCTATTTCGAAGCCCGTAGCCCGCCTCGAAAGCCCGGTTCGGGCCCTAGTCCCAGTCCCGAACCCCGGGTCGGGTCGGGCTGTACAATAATGGGCTGGGTCCCGAGTCGGGTCGAACCAGCCCAGTCGACCCCTACCTCCAAATCCCTCTAAATGCTCAATTATTAAGTTTCCCCAATTTGAAGGGCTTTGAATGATAATCAATGAAATGATAATTTAAGCTCAATTAAAAATGAATATCACTTTAATTATTTGAATTCGTCATTTCTCAAAGTAATTTTAATTATAATTCGTTCAAAAACTTACTTCCCTCCAAACTTACTTCCCCTTCTTTTCTCCTCTAACAACATACCTCCAAAACTTTCTCCTCCCCTTCCCTTTAAACTCCCAAACATACCCTTAATTGGAATATTAGGGCATTACAAAACAATCGGTGAACCACTCGTATTTAGTCTCTTTTAGTCAATTAAATGAGCATAAACAAGTCTTTTATTGCATGAATAATAAGTATACTTGAAGTGGCGGCAATTTTCTTGCAGTACAAAAGCCGCCACTCCAAGTGACGGCTCTTCTCTTACAACACATTTTGTACACATATAAAACGCAGTATGTTTCAAGTATTTGTTTAACTGCCTTCCTGATTGAATTTTGAACTGAAATTTGGTATGTATAAACTAGACTTGATGAGGAACATGCTCAAAACATTTCATCAAAAAAATCCGTTGATGGTGTTTTTTGCACAGAGGTTCCGGCCAGGACGTTATGACAGGAACGGGACACACACACATACTAGATTGAATGAAGAAATAATTGATCAGGCAATTTACAAAAGATTTAGGACAATCATACACAATATAAAAACCCTTATGATAAATGGGAGAATACATCTGATGGGATATTAGGGTCCAGGCCAGTATATCGGCCCAAAATATCTCTGGGACCAAAGAGCAGGGAAAAAACCCAAGGAGAAACAGGTGGCCCCGAACGGGAGTTCGGTGGCTTAAGAGAGACTTCCATTCGACCCATCCCGAGCGGAAGGTAATTAACACTTGGATAATTATTTCTCTTCCGGGTCATTAGCTTAGCGGATCTTAGTACCGATCAGGGACTCGGTCAAGTGGCAGGCTGCATTTAATACTAGAGTATGAAGCTCTCAAGTGGGAGCATGGGTGCACAAGTGGCTTGGAAAGCAGCCAATCATGATAAATCACCCCATACCCTCACCTACCCCTAACTACTATAGATAGCATCATTTATTTCATTGTAAAGGGTTAGCAATTGTTTACTCACTAGCTCACATTGCATTCTAGCTCTTATATTAGCATTTGGACCGTAACTGTCGTTCGGCCATTTCCGTGTAATTGTTATTACTGCGTTAATACAAGCAGGGCTATCTGAGTGAATCAATCAGTTTTTATATTTCTTTATACACTTTACTGTAGCATTCACACCCTAGATCCAAGGTTGGTGTTGGGCCTTCGGGTCATTCGGGAGATAAACTCAACATTGGCGTCGTCTGTGAGAAACTAACTAAAAGTTTCCAAAGCAAAACACTGATCTAAGCAGATTTCACACGTCAACATGGTTAGAATCACTTCTGAACACACTCATGATACTTCTAGGGGCCAAGAGGGCAGCGGGTCCTCCAGAACCTGGGGAACGGGAAGCCGCACCACCGGTGAACAGAACCAGGGATATGACGGGGATTTCACTAACCTGATCTCGGAAGCAGCAAGAAGAAACCCGCGACTCATGCAAGAAATGTCGGATGTTATGCGTCGAATGGCTGAAACGCGTGACGAAGGATACTCCACGTATACCGAAGATACTGAATAAACTAGCCCATCCCCGATCCACAACATGCAGTCATTAGACGAGTATACTGAGGAAACGGAATCGACCAAAGCCTCAGTACAATCACGAATGGGGCACGAGACTCACAGGAGGGCACATACGCCCAGACACCAACATCGTACTCCTTCTTGGCAAACCCAGTTCACTCAGAAACGAATCCCAGTTCAGGGAACGAACCGCGGTGATAAACCCGGAGGGTCAACGTTTCCAGTATGAAGAAAGAGATGGAGACCGTTTCATTTTTGGGAAAATGTAAATATATAGATAGTAACCAAGTTTATGTACATCGTATGAGCAAAATTTGAGGCATATCCAAGCATGGATACCCTATAACTTCAAAAGCTGTAGAGCTTATCCTCTAACTACTATCATCTAGCAAAATAATAGCCATCACCTCATGCCAAAAAATAGGCTAGTTTATAATTCAAAACGGTATCATATGATACGGATATAGCGAGAATAGCACTTTGTACACCATATACTTGATATGTGCAATTGTATCATCCAGCTTTAGCGATGCTCCATCAAATCGAATCGCATTTCTAGTCCTCCATATCCAATAGATTGTATAGCTGAACGCTATACTTGTAGTCTTTGCTCTAATATGTGCTCCATTGCAGTCTCTTGAAATCCATTTCATCGCACTCCTCAACGAAGACATTTGCCTAGAGATTCCAAGCCATCCTTTGATACTCTCCCAAATCTGCCCTGTACAAACACATTCAAAAAATAGGTGTGGTACCGTCTCCGGACCACCCTTACAAGATGGAGACCGTTTCATCACGAGATGCCAAGGTGCGACAATACCCTAAACAGAGAGGACCCCGGAAAGGATCGATCTGGTGACTCCTCCCTGAACGGCCCAGGATGAGGCCCTGGCCGCTTTACAAAGGCAGATTGACGAGCGCGCTCACTCGTCAGCAAAATAGGACGCCCCCACCACCCCTTGTGGGGATCACATCTCCCTTCACTAGGGAAATCACGGAAGCGGAAATTCATAGGGATTGCAGGCCCCCGATCGGGCTGATCTACAATGGGGTTGGGGATCCTAACGCACACTTGATGAGTTACCAAGGAGGGATCATGCTTTTGGGAGCTTCAGAGGAAGCTATTTGCAGATTATTCTTCAGCACACTCCGGGGACCGGCCCAGGAGTGGTTCAACCAATTGCAACCCGGGTCGATCGGGAGTTTTGCTGAACTGTCTACCTTGTTCATGGCACAATTTGCATCAAGTGCCACCCCGAAGCGGCATTTCAGCTATCTTACCAGTATCCTCCAGGGGCCTAAGGAATCTATCACCCAGTTCTTGACTAGGTGGAGGGATGAGACGTTAAAGGTCGAGAATTTGACGAATTTCACGGGAATCACTTTGTTTACAAATGCTCTTCAAACCAGGGACTTGTACAAAGATCTGAAGAAAAACCCAAGGACCAGTTATGCTGAGGTTCTAGAACGGGCACGGAAGCATGCAGTTCTCGAGGAGGGTATCACGATCAGGGACCAAATGGCACCACATGCACCACCCTCGAGATTGGCCGATCGACCGGGTCCTATCCCAGCAGCCACGAATATTTCAAAACAAAACCGGTTTACCCTGCTCGACCTCTCCATTGCAACCATCTTCCAGAACGAGAAAGACATGATCCCCCCTCCAACGGACGCAATGGATTACATGGGGCGCGATGACGCCTATTGCCAATACCACAAAAGGAAGGGGCATGCTACCAAAACCTGTCGGGCGCTGCAGATAGCCATCGAAGAACTGATCCAGCAGGGTCATTTGGGAAAGTATGTGAACAGGGACCCGAACGCCATAGGCCCCACTCAAATGCAGTACAAGAAATCCAAAAAGCTGGAGGAGGGACGATCAGCGAGACGCCGAACCAAAGAATGAGGTGCACATACCAAACAATGAAGCTGGAGGATCGGGGAATCCGGGGAAGAAGCCCAGGTTAGAGATCAAGGTGATTTTCGGTAGAAGTGAAACTGGAGATACAACAACCGAATGGAAAAGTTTCGAGCGAAGTTTGCTCGTGGCAGCCATTTCCAACCCACCACAAAAGAAGGCCAGGATTGAACTAATCACGTTCGGTCCTGAGGACCTGCCTGCGTCACCAAGTCCGCATAGGGACAAGTTGGTGATAAGTATGTCTGTTGACAACGCCCTTATCTGTCGAGTGTTGGTAGATACAGGGAGTAGTGTGAACATTTTATATTTACAAATGTTCGAGAAAATGAATATGAGAAAGGACCAGCTGACACCTTTGAAGACATCGCTGACAAGTTTCACTGGAAACTGTATCGATGCAGAAGGAACCATTTCGCTTCTGGTTGAGATCGGAGATGAGACACACCGGACAGCAGTACATATGACATTCGTGGTGGTAAATATAGAATGTACCAACAATGCCATACTGGGCCGACCAGGGTTGGAGGATTTGGAGGCAATTGCTTCAGTTCGGCACTCCTTCATCAAATTTCCAACTGAGACCGGAGTTGGAGTGGCCCGAACAGACCCAGCTACAGCCCAAACATGCTATCGGGAAGCAATGAAGAAAATTAACACCCTTGGCATATGGGTTAACAACATTGAGGTAGAAGCATGACGAACGGAGTTCATAGCGTTCCGAGCCAGCCACTTTGTTGGAATATATTGAACTTGACTCACCTTCCGATTGAAAGGTTGCAATTGGAGTGGATTTAGATCCAGAAGTTCGAGAAGGGGTGATCACAATGCTGAAAATGTTCCAAATACTATTCGCCTGAGGGTTGGAGGATATGCTGGGCATCGATCCAGAGATTATTTGTCACAAATTGGCCGTTCGGCCTAATGCCAAACCAGTACAACAGAAGAAGAGGTATCAGGCGGCCGAACGGCGGGAGTTCACTAAGCAAGAGGTTGTCACCATATTGAAGATCAAGCACATTCGACTAGTTATCCATGTGGAATGGTTATCTAATGTGGTGCTCACTCCAAAGGGACAGACTTGGAGGATGTGTGTTGATTATTCTGACCTAAACAAAGCCTGTCCTATGGACCCTTATCCGGTTCCCCGAATCGATCTACTTGTGGACGAAACTGCGGGATGCGAATTATTGAGTTTTATGGATGCCTTTCGGGGGTACCACCAGATTTTTATGCACCTGGATGATGCGGAGAAAACGGAATTTGTCACCTCGGATGGTGTATTCTGTTACATTGTAATGCCGTTCGGACTGCAAAATGACATGGCCACTTTCCAAAGAATGATCGGTATGTTGTTCAGAGAAGTTATGGGGTCACCATGGAGGATTATGTGGATGACATCCTGATCAAGAGCAGGAGGAAGGAGGATCATGTTTGGGACATGGAAAAGGTTTTCGGGATCATGAGGGAAGCAAACATGAGACTGAATCTCAAGAAATGTGCCTTTGCAGTTAAGGGGGCAAATTCTTGGGATACATGATGAGCGAGCGAGGGATAAAGCCGAACCCAGAGAAGGTTAAAGAAATAATGGATATGGAGGCCCCAAGGAACCTGAAGGAAGTGCAAAGGTTGACCGGTCGGTTAGCTGCTTTGAGTAGATTCCTCTCTAAGTTGGCCGATCGGGCGATCCCATTCTTTCAGATTATGAAGAAGGCTAACCCTTTCCAATGGACTACGGAATGTCAAACAGCCTTTGAGGAATTTGAAACATATCTATCTTCTCCCCTGGTCTTGACAAAGGCTGATCCAGGGGAACATTTGTACATGTATCTTGCAGTGATCGATCTTGCCATCAGCTCGGTGCTATTGAAGGAAACTGATAGAGTTCAACGGCCAATCTATTTTGTCAGCAAGGCCTTGAACAGCCCCGAAACAAGGTACATCCTGACGAAGAAAACCATTCTGGCCTTGATAGCTGTTATCAAACGCCTGGCACCGTACTTTCAAGCCCATCAAGTCACAGTCTTCACCACCCAGCCGCTTGCTACCATCTTGAGGAATCCAATGGCCAGTGGGCGCATAACCAAATGGGCCCTCCTGATCGGGCAATATGATGTAGAATTCAAGCCTCGGCCAACCATCAAGGGTTAGGCATTGGCGGATTTTATCACAGAGTGCATCGCTTGGCCTATGGAGGATGGCTCGAACAATGATACCACAGAAAACTGGTGGGAAATGTATGTGGATGGGGCTTCCCGTGCTAAAGGCTGCGGAGGTGGAGCTATCATCACATCACCTGAAGGGTTTAAGGCATATTATTCTATCCATTTTGATTTTAATGTGACTAATAATGAGGTCGAATATGAGGCCCTTATTGCAGGTCTGAAGTATGCCAAAGCTCTAGGTGCCGAGCGGCTGAGAGTCCGTTCAGATAGCCAGCTAGTGGTTGGCCAGGTAAATGGAACTGCCGAAACAAAGGAGGAATTGATGAAAAAAGCCTACAAGGAACTGGTCGAGGAACAAATCGGCAAGTTCAAGCAAGTGTTGCTCGATCAGATTTCCAGAATAGAGAATGCAGAGGCAGATATTCTGTCAAAACTTGAGAATGCCGCACTGTACGATCGGGCCCAACTCATCCCTGCACACATACAGTGGTTTGCCCATCGGGAAACATTGACAACACCAGCCACGATGGTCCTTTAGGTGGAGGCTATATCCTATGTCGTTCCTAGTTGGGTCACATACATGACCAACTACCTGAAGGATGGGACACTCCCAGCAGACAAGAATTCAGCATACAACGCCAAATGCATTCAAAGGAGGGCACCCATGTTTAAGCTGGTAGACAGCTTTAAAAGAAGACATTGGGGGGGGGGGGGCTTGCTTAAAATGCCTCCCGCCCGGTCTAGCAGCAGCTGTGATGGAGGAAATCCACAAGGGAATCTGTTCAAGTCACCAGGGGCCGAAAACACTCGCAAGGAAAATCATCTTGCAGGGATATTATTGGCCAAACATTCAGCAAGACTGCTTCGCCCACACCAGGAAGTCCAAAGTGTGTCAACAATATGCCCCAGTGCCCGGACGGCCTGCAAGTTTTTACACACCAATGACTACAACACTGTCGTTCGCTAGGTGGGGGATCGACTTGCTAGAGCCCTACCTACAGCACCTGCGGGGGGGGGGGGGGGATTTGTCATTGTGGGGATTGAGTACTTCACCAAATGAGTGGAGGCTGAACCACTGGCCAGCATCACGGAGTTCCAGTGTCAGAAATTTGTCTGGCAGAATATCATATGTCGTTTCGGCCTTTCGGAGCAAATCATTACTGACAACGGCAGGCAGTTCGTTGGAAAGGGTTTTGAACGATGACCGGTAATTTTATGCAAGTGTACAGATCGGTCGTAGTAAAAGCTAGAGTATTCTAGGGTCGATCCCACGAGGAGCGCAAATTGCACTTTAATGGTTTAAGTTTCTATCAACCAAAGTAAAAACTGATTTTGGATTAATTTGATAAATTAAAAACAGGAAGTAAAAATATAATTAAGAATAAATCAAGCAAATAATATATAAAACAACCCTCGGGATTTGGGTTATACACTTGATATTAATAGAAAATCTAAGTGTTGGTTCAAGCAATTAAAGTGACAATTGGTTCTAAAATATGCTAATACTCCGTTGAGATATTAGCGTTTTCTGATTAAGCTAGTGTTAATCCATCAATTAATCACTAAACTTAACTAGTCGAAAAGTGACAATTGGTTCTAAAATATGCTAATACTCCGTTGAGATATTAGCGTTTTCCGATTAAGCTAGTGTTAATCCATCAATTAATCACTAAACTTAACTAGTCGAAAAGCGACAATTGAAATTCACCACAATCCCCTAACTATGCCTAGTTAGGTAAATCATGTTTATTTTACGGACTCGAGTATCGTGCTTCACCCGTTAGTACATCACACGATTCCTAACAAGAATTAAGCATGAACTCAATGCAAAATTCATCAATGAAATTCATAAAATAAATTTAATTCGAAAAATAATTTGTCGATTAAAATGGAAGAACCAAACACAAGAGATAACCACTTAATATCAAGCTTTAATCCCAAATCCTTTGGGTAGAATTCTATCCAAAAATCATACTTAAAGCAGGGAAGAAATCACTTTTCGATACCATAAACATGGAAGTAAAAGTTCTGAAATTGAAATACAAGAACTAGAAATTCTGAAATTAAACTAACTAATTAATAGAGCATGAGAAACCGAAGATGATCGATGAAGAAGCGGCCGATTCCTCTTTCTTTCTCTCCTGTTTTCACCTTCGTTCTCCTCCCCTTTATCTGCTGTTGCGCTACTCTCTTTATAGACGGCCTGGGCAGATTTTCGGGTCTTCAAATTGGGGAAGTTAATCCCCAACGGCTACACCAATTAAATGCGTTCAAGGCTGAAGTTTTGATATTTCGGAGTGCATAATTCGTAGGAGATTTGGACTGAATTGCTGGAAGTTTGCTTGTTATTCAAAGAAGAAAATTCCGCCCTCTTTGTGTGTAAGATGGTCTTTCTAAAAATGGTTTGGAGAGGTTACGGGAAAGTTTATTTCCTTGTGATTCTTGGGCCGATTTTGAGCAACTTGTCCTTTTTCTTCTCATCTCTTGTAATTTGACCTCAAAAGTTCAAGCTTCTTTAATTTAAGACTCATCCTAAAAAAATAGATTTATCACAAATTAGTAATAAAAGTCCAAAAATGAATCCAAATAGACCCAAATTAACATAATAAATTATCAGAAATAAAGAATAAATTTGGGCCTATCAAATTCGCTCAGAATTAGGGTTTTGCTTGCCCTCAAGCAAGACAAACAAGTGGATGCAAAGTCTGACTTCAGCACAGTTATAATACTCATGAGTTCTCCCAAGAAGTCCTTTAGGGTCTGCTTTCTTACTTGCCTTAGGAATGCCAAGTTATAATCAACTTTAGCTATTCAAGCACATTGCTAGTATAAAACAATATGACCATGCTATTCTTGAAGAATTAAAAGAAAGTGCAGAATTAGATCTTTAAAAACCAGCTGGAAACTAGTAAGATTACCAACAAGACAGCTGCTCTCTAAGGCAAAAAAACCAGCACTTCCAAGTTCAAAAGACATGTGCTTCTTTTCTAAAACTCATTTCATTATTGGGAAATTACCCAAAATAGGACTAAATGAGGTTTGAAATTCCAAAATAGGACTACTATGTTTTTCTTCCTGAAATAAGAGTTATTACCGTCATGTATGAAAAATACTGCCATAATTGAAAAATATTGTCATTAATTATAATTAATACTGTCATGTTAAATGCACTGTACTGCAACTATTTGGCAGTCACGCCTATAAAATGACAATAAATACTGCCATATTAGTCCTATTTCGAGAATAAAAACATAGTAGTCCTATTTTGGAATTCGGAACTCCATTTACTCCTATTTTGAGAAATCTCCCTTCATTATTCTCTACTTTAAACCTTGCCCAAAAAAAACATTTGAATTGCAGAACTGCCTTTATAATTTAAAAGAATTTCTAGCACACTTTAGAAACAAGAAATAACGCTCAAAATTCAGAGATACCTTCGCTAGCAAATAACAGTAGAACAAGGGCATCTCAAACACATTGTTTTTAAATTCGAAAGTGATGAATAGCAGTGACACATTGAAAAAAAACTAGCTTATGTTTGAAACTAACTAAAATTGATGCTAACAAGGCATTAAACTCATCATTGGCCATAAAAGGTCCAAACTGGAGGGATAATTCAAGCTCAAAGCTACTTAAATTTAAGGCCAAACCATACAACCTCCCCCACACTTGAACAAAACATTGTCCTCAATGTTAACAACAAAAGGTGAAGGGAAAAGAGTACTCCCTTGAATTAATTATTTAGAAGAAATCAGCTGGAGTGTATCCAGACTATGCTCCATGCTCCATCACCAGATCATCTTTTATTCTGCAAACAAAAGGAAACAACAAAAAGCGAAGAAAGTAGAAAACTGAAAAAAACTGAAAATCAAAGTATAAGGTAATGAATGTTGGATTGCCTCCCGATAAGCGCTTTAGTTAACGTCTAGAGCTAGACATTTCAAAAAAATATGTCAACCCGAATGAGGGGTGTTTGGCTCCCCGCGAAAAAAGTGTTTCAATCTTTTCCCATTGACCACAAACGGCTTCTTCTCACTGCCCTCGATCTCAATTGCTCCATAAGGATGGACTTTGGTCACAACCAAGGGCCCTGACCACCTGGATTTCAGTTTACCTGGAAAAAGCTTAAGACGAGAGTTAAATAACAAAACCTCTTGCCCTTCCTTAAACTCCCTCCTTAGAATTTTTTTATCATGCCATGCCTTGGTCCTTTCTTTATAAATCTGAGAGTTTTCGTAAGATTCTCGACGAATCTCATCAAGTTCACTCAACTGAAGCAATCTTTTTTCACCTGCAGCTTTCAAGTCATAATTCAAAGTTTTGACAGCCCAGTAAGCACGATGTTCTAACTCAACAGGGAGATGACAAGACTTACCATACATTAACTTGTATGGAGACATCCCTAAGGGTGTTTTGTAGGCAATCCTATAAGCCCATGACGCATCAAGCAACTTTAATGACCAATCTTTCCGAGTTGAGTTAACTGTTTTTTCAAGAATAGACCTAATCTCACGGATGGAAACCTCTACCTGCCCACTTGATTGTGGATGGTAAGTGGTTCCAAATTTGAGATGACAACCATATTTAAATAGCAAAGATAAAAATTGAGAATTCTTGAAATGCACACCATTATCACAAATGAAAGCTCTAGGTACACCAAAACGGGATATGAGAGACCTGACGAATTTGACCACACTTTTTGTGGTATTATCAGGTAAGGCAACTGCCTCTACCTGTTGAAGATCATTTAATTGTGAATCAAGTTTGTCACCTATCTTGTAATAGATTAGCTTTATATTATCCGTGTACTCAATATTTGTATTTATTAGGTTAAAGAATATGGGACCAAGTGTCAGGCCCATATCAGGCTGAAAGCCTTTTCCGCCAACCCTATACCTGCACATATAAAAAGGCGCCTCAGGTTTAGGGTTGCGTTAACTTTCGTACTCGTTCCAAATAGCCTTAGCGCAAATTCTTCTATGTACGAGTTCACGATATATCAAGGAAGGTTTACATCGATCTATCAGTGTTCATCTTTACTGTTAATCTTCTACTTGTTATACTGTTATTCTTTGCTGTAATAGAAAACAGGGACTAACAAATGGTATCAGAGCCGATCGAGAGCTGATCAGAAGAACGTCTGCAGAAATACTCTGTTTTTCTTTACGCTTTTGTTCTGTCGAGTTCTTACTCTGTAATCTTGTTTCTTGTTGAAATGTTGTAAAAGTTATACCTTTAGAATCGTCGTTTCGAAGCGATCGAGGTGTATACTTCATATTTCTTTTTATGTAAATTTTGTACTTGAGATATCTCGAGATCTAGATGTCGACATCTATGTTTTGAACAGGTTCTGCCCAGTATTTCGAGCTGAAAATTTCACCTGAGGATCTCGACATCATACTCTACCAGGAACTACCCTCAGATTTTGCTAACCTGAGTTTTTCACTTTGCAGGATTTCGACATTGAGGATCTCGACATCCAAATCTCGAGATCGAGGTTTCGATTCTAAGGTCTCGACTTCTGGTCCTCAACATTTGACATCTCGAAATCTTATCTCGAGTTTCATTTCTCGATTTCTCAAATCTCGAGATTTGCTTCTCGACATTTGAAATCTCGAGATTTCAAAACTCGACATTTGATATCTCGATATCAAATCTCGATATCAAATCTCGATATCGGGCCTCCTTTATCGAAATCTTGGATCTCGGTATTCAGATCTCGACATTTGAATTTCAATATTCTGACTTTGAAAATCTTTTGATCAAATATCTCGAACGGTCAATTTTCTACAGCAATGACTTCTGAATACAATGCCCAAGGGAACAGCAGTATTCCTCTCAGTCTAAGGAAAGGAGAATATCAGATGTGGAGGAATCGATTCCTAAATTTCCTCGAACACAAAGAAAATTCCGCTGCAATGCTTGAATCACTGCTTGAAGGACCAGCTAAACTGATGATTTCAGTTGGAGGAGATCCAGAAAACAACCCACCTATCCCTCCAGAAAGGAGACGGAAAGTGGCATCTGAATACACCGAAGCTGACAAACTCAGACTTAGAGGTGATCTCATGGCCAAGACGTACCTCCTTCAAGCCATTCCAAACGAAGTATATGTACTCATCGACAGCATGCAAACGGCTAAGGAGATGTGGGATGAGATTGAGAAACTGCTCCAAGGCACAAGCGTCAGCCTAAAAACCAAGAAAACAACCATCCTTATTGCCTATGACTCCTTCAAAGCTGCCCCGGGAGAACCATTGAACGAGACATACAACAGACTCGTCCAACTGGTCAATGAACTAAGAAAGATCAAAGTATTCAGGACCAACTTGGAACTGAATATAAGATTTCTATCCAGCTTACATCCTGCATGGGAAAAGAAAGTAAAGGATGTCAGATCACACATTGACTTGGATGAAATTGATCTCTGCACACTTTATGAACACTTAAAGCAGTTTTTCAATGAGGTTGCTTGTGCTGAGGATCAACACAACACAAATCCCCTGGCTCTAGTGATGGAAGCTCAGCCTCGAAGGACAACCACACCACTGAAAAAGAAGAAGAAGGTGGTGGTTGAATCAGATGAAGATGAGAGTGATGATGACAAATCTAACCTGGAGGCTGAACTTGCAGACCTACAGAAGAAAATGGCACTGCTTGCCAAGAGATTTGCTAAGAAGAATAGCTCATCCAACAAGCTGAGAACCTCCTCTTCAAATTACAAACAGAAGAACCATGATCAAGGATCTTCTAGGAAGCCACCAGCAGCTGAAGATGCCCCCAAATGCTACAACTGTGGAAAGGCTGGACATGTCATCAAAGACTGTCGCCTCCCAAAGAAGAGGGATGCAAACTTCTACAAGCAGAAGATGCTGTGGAATAAGCAGAAGATGCTGATGGTGCAGAAAGAAGAAGAAAATTCTGCAGTGCTTGCTGAAAATGATCATTGGGCAGAAGACACTTCTGATGAGGAGGAGGAGGAAGAAAACTATGCCTTGATGGCTCGAGTGGAGGAAGAAGATGAACGAAAGGGTGATGCTGCGATTACCGGAAGTGAATGCTCTACAAGCTCTGTAAGTACCTCTTATCTCCCTTGCAATAATCAAAATCAGTCCTTACTTGATAAGGACAATCTTATTAAAGAACTAAAGGAGAGATTAGACAATAATCACAGGGTACTGAAACAAAATCTAGACCAAAAGTCCTCTCTAAGTGTTCAACTTGAAATTGCGAAAGAACAGGTCAAAAAGGTGTCCTCATATTTTGAAAGTTTTGAACTTAAGATAGATGAATTAACTAAGAAATTTGAGGACAGTGAACGAGAGAAAAGCATAGCAAAGGCTGAATGCGATTTTTTGCAAAATAAAAGAAGAACACTTTTAAACAAAGTAAAAGAACTAGAGGATCTAGCTGCTAGGAGAGGTCAATCTGAATAGACAATTTTTCTAAATCAAATAAAGGATGACCGGTTCTACAATCCTAGAATAGGACTGGGCATAACCAACCCATGTAATCTAAAGAAAGTTAACTGTCTTCAGATTTATAACAAAGATTACATGGGACTAGGGTTTGGTGAGAAAATGTATTTTAGAAGTGATGAAGAAAACGCAGAAGAAGAAGAAAAGAGAAAGAACCCTAAAGCTGTGATTTCTTGTGATTATCCTTCTGTAAATGAAAAACAACTCACACACGAAGAACCTAGTTCCTGCTTTAGTGAATGTCTTGACCCTTATGCAAAGGATATTCCACACATAGGACATCCTTTAGACCCACCCCCAAGAGTAGGTATCTCAAAAACTGGAGAGGAACCCTGTATTTTTCCAATGGCACAAAAACTCAAAAACCTCCACAAAACTCTAGACAATGAGAGAGAGAGAGATTTGAAACAGAAAGGAGAGGTTTTGAGAGTAACTGACAGGAACTTCTTCACAAGTTCAATGAATTAAGTGAGCAATATCATGCTAAAACAACCTCTCAACCTGCTTCTAATAATAAGTCTGAAAATTCTCAAACCTCACTTGAGAAAACTAAGCTTTCAAAAGGTTCGTCCACTCATCACTCTTCTCCTTTGCACACAGGACAAGAAGTGAAGAAGGAATGAGAAGAGAAGGACGAGTGGAGGAAGAAAAGGAAGGAAATTGCTGAAGGGAAAAAGAAAGTTTTTGAAAATAAGACCAGCACGAGATCCAGTTCTATTTTATATTCTAAAGTTAAATGTAATTCTGTCTCTGTCAAACAAACTCCTAGTAGTTCAGTCTTGAGTCCCAAGCTGAATATTTCTGAGACATCTTTTGGACATCGTTCAATTCATAATTCTAATATTGCTTATGGTTATTCGGTTCCAGACCCTCATAATTATGAATGTGATGTGAATGTTGTTAAAGCAAAGCCTCACAGAAAGCTCAAACCGAGAAGGGAAACCGAGAACAGAACTTCTAAGGGAATATTTTGTATTCGTGATATGAAATATCCCCTCCGAGTTCATTCAAGGAAACATCTTAATCGGCTTTCTAAGGAGGAAATTTTTAAAACCCAACTTAAGAAACAACCATTCAATCACAAAGCACGTGTCTACTCTCCTCCCACAACAAATCACAGGTGGGTCCCCAAAAACAGACCCACCAAAACTGAAACTGAAATGTGGGTCCCCAAGATCAGACCTACCAAGCCTGAAACTGAAAGGTGGGTTCCCATGAACAGACCCACCAAGACTAAAACGGAAAGGTGGGTTCCCAAAAACAGACCCACCAAAATGGAAACTGCTAAGTGGGCTCCAAAAACCAGACCCACTTCAAAAGCAGATCTGGCTATTAGAGAGCCCGCGAGAGAAAGATCTTTTGTTGAGAGAGCTACTGACCTTGGATCATAGCTAAAAGTAAGATTTAAAAAGGTGTTTTTTTGTTGATAAGGAAGGACCCATTCCAAGATGGGTACCTAAACCTGTTTAATTGTTTTGCAGGACGGTCATGTGTGGCACTTAGATTCTGGATGCTCAACCCACATGACCGGAATAAAACGTCTGTTGAGCAACTACACCAACTGTTACAGAGGTAATGTCAGATTTGGGAATGACGCCTCATCTCCTATTCTTGGATATGGGGACGTCATCTGTGCCAGTGTCACCATCAAAGATGTTTCTTTTGTCAAAGGGCACAAACACAATTTACTGAGCATATGACAATTCTGTGACAGCGGGATGGAAGTGAGGTTCTTTGCAAGACAATGCTGTGTACTAGACAACATGGAGAACACATTATTAACGTGCTACAGAACATCAAGTCTGTACACGATTGATCTGAAAATTGTACAATCCACCACTTCCATCTGTCTGCTGTCCAAAGCTTCCACAGAACAGAACAACCTTTGGCACAGACGACTTTCCCATCTGAACTTCAAGCATCTATCAATCCTGTCCTCCAAGAAACTTGTGAAGGGGCTTCCTCTGTTAAAGTCTTCCGCTGATAATCATTGTAGTGCCTGCAAAATGGGCAAAATGACGCGAAGCTCCCACAAGTCAAAAACAGTACCATCATCTACTCACCAGCTGCAGTTAATTCACATGGATCTGTGTGGACCTATGAGAGTCCAAAGCATCAATGGTCGCAAATACACTCTGGTGATCGTTGATGACTTCTCAAGGTACACATGGACAAAATTTCTCCGTTCAAAGGACGAGGTAGCAGAAAACATTGTGACCTTTATGAGAATCATCCAGAAACTGCTACATCACAGTGTTCGAATAGTAAGAACTGACAATGGTACCTAGTTCAAAAATCAAATTCTCACTGATTTCTATGAATCTCTCGGTATCACTCAGCAATTTGCAGCAGCTAAAACTCCCCAACAGAACGGAGTTGTTGAGAGAAAGAACAGGACTCTTGTTGAAGCAACACGCACCATGTTAATCCAATCCAGACTGCCTCACTTCATGTGGGCAGAGGCAATCAATATTGCGTGCTTCACCCTGAACCGAACATCCATTCATAAACGCTTCGACAAGACTCCTTATGAAATTCTCTTCAACACAACTCCCGACATCTCTTTCTTCAAGATATTTGGTTGCAAGTGCTTCATACTGAACGATCGAACAGAAAGAAGTAAGCTGGATCCCAAAGCCAGAGAAGGCGTGTTTATCGGTTACTTACTGCAGTCCAAAGCTTAAAGAGTCTATCTAAGAGACAAGCGAACTGTCATCAAGAGTGTAAATGTTACATTCTATGAAATGGCAGACTTCGCGATTGAACATTTACAGGCTGATCCATCACATGCTGTACCAGTGGCTTCTGATAAAGCTGATTCGAACTCAGAACACGAAGATGTGATTCTTAATTCTCTCTTCAGAAACTTCTACGAGAATTCACAACCTTCGTCTCCTCCATGCACACCAGCTTCAACATCAACTCCAATAGCTGAGATTCCACTCCTTACAGGTCCAGGTGATGTACCATCCATGCCTTCAACCCCTCAATCCAATCACAGAGGAGTGGATGATCATGGCTTTGCTACAACTCCAGCAACATCTCCACTGCACACCACAGCTGCTCAAGAGCCCTAAAACACCTATCAGGACTCGCATCAACCAATCATCACTCCAACTCCTCTGGCTCATGAGAGGAAATGGACGAAAGCACATCCCGTTGATCAAATAATAGGTCATCCGAGTCAAGGTGTGCGCACAAGATCTTCCACGATGAATGAATGCCACTCCGCCTGCTTCCTAAGCCAGTCTGAACCATCAAAGGTTTCCGACGCACTACTTGATCCAGATTGGGTGATTGCAATGCAAGATGAACTCAATCAATTTGACAGACTGGATGTATGAACACTAGTACCTAAGCCACAGAAAAAGACCATCATTGGCACGAAGTGGATATTCAAAAATAAAAGGGATGAAGAAGGGACAGTTGTACGAAACAAGGCTAGGCTGGTCGCAAAGGGATATAATCAGTAGGAAGGCATAGACTATGATGAAACGTTCGCGCCCGTAGCTAGAATTGAAGCAATCCGCCTCTTTCTTGCGTACGCGGCGCACAAGAACTTCACCGTCTTTCAGATGGACGTGAAGACAACTTTCCTAAATGGAACTTTAGAAGAAGAAGTCTATGTTGCTCAACCTGAAGGATTTGTAGATCCAAGATTCCCAGATCATGTATACAAGCTCAAGAAAGCTCTCTATGGGCTAAAACAGGCACCCAGAGCTTGGTACGATGCCTTGACCGAATTTCTGGTTGATTCCGGTTTCTCCAAAGGCAAGATTGATACTACACTGTTCATCAAGCGACAGAAATCTGATATTATTCTAATTCAGATCTATGTCGATGACATCATCTTTGCCTCATCCAATCTGCGTCTATGCAAACATTTCGAGAAGCTGATGAAAACAAAGTTCGAGATGAGCATGATGGGTGAACTGAACTTTTTCCTAGGCCTGCAAGTACGACAACTCTCTGATGGCATTTTCATCAACCAGTCAAAATATATTATGGAAATGGTAAAGAGATTCAACATTGACGGCAAATCTTCCATGACGACCCCTATATCCCCGAATAATAAACTGGACTCAGACCCCTCCGGGAAGCCAGTTGATGCTACAAATTACAGGGCCATCATTGGATCTTTGCTGTATCTCACTTCAAACAGGCCTGACATTGTCTTCTCCACATGCTTATGTGCTCGATTTCAAGCTAATCCGAAGGAATCCCATCTGACTGTTGTGCGTCGAATCTTACGATACCTTAAAGGCACTGTGAATCTAGGCCTTTGGTATCCCAAGCATTCAGGCTTTGACCTAGTCGGATATTCGGACGCTGATTTTGCAGGTTGCCGGATGGATCGTAAAAGTACATCGGGAGCCGTCCAGTTCTTGGGCGAGAAGTTAGTCTGCTGGTCTTCCAAAAAGCAGAATTGTGTGTCAACATCTACAGCTGAGGCCGAATACGTCGCGGCTTCTAGTTGTTGTTCACAAATATTACGGATGAAGACTCAGCTCAAAGACTACGGTTACACATTCCTCCATATTCCGATCTACAGTGACTCACAGAGCACCAGCGCCATCACTAGCAACCCAGTTCACCACTCCCGCACCAAACACATTGATCTGCGCTATCACTTCATCAAGGATCACGTGGAGAAAGGAGATATTGATATGTACTTTGTAAGCTCAGAGCTTCAACTGGCTGACTTGTTTACTAAGGCATTGGATGAAAAAAGATTCCAGTTCCTAGTCTCCAAGTTGGGCATGTTGAACCTCGAGCCTGTTTAAATTTCATCTCCACTGGTCTGAAAGTGTGAGTGTGTGGGACTTGTAAAAAGCGTGTGTGGGTGTGATCTGTAAATAGTGTGTGTGTGTTGCATGTGTCAAGGGGGAGAAAACAAAAAAAGAACAAAAATAGTGTGTGTTGCATGTGTCAAGGGGGAGAAAACCCAAAAAGAACAAAAAAAATAGTGTGTGTGTGTGTTGCATGTGTCAAGGAGAAGAAAACCCAAAAAGAACAAAAATAGTGTGCGTGCGTTGCATTTGTACATATTGTTTGTTGCATTCTGTTTGGGGGGAGAAAAGGGACAAATTATTCACTGTTTGAGGGGGAGTTCTAATTTTTACTGATATTGGGCCTCAATAATCTTTTTAAATAGGCGATTTGTGTTAGCCCATACATTCGGGCTCAACTTTTACGGAACAGGCCCAACCCTTGTTTTCTCGCATATATAAGGCCCCTGAGAACCCGATCGCCTCTCATTGTTCTCACTAGCCGTTTCGCAAACCAGAGCTCCCGTTTTTTCTGCAAACTATCTCGAGATCCTTTTCTATCGTCTACTCTCCTCTACCGTTTCTCTCTACGAAGGTAGTTAAACTGAACATCTCCTTCTTCTCCATCGAAATCGTTGGAGGTCAAAATTAAAAACCCATCACGAAATCGTTCGTCAAAAAAAAATCAATCAACAAAAAGGGGGTTTTAAGTTTAATTTGAAGGTCGAAATCCATATGTATATCATTTTTGCGTTTCTGTTGTGTATGTTTTTGCAGGTGGGTTCGTCGTCTCGAGATTCATGATCTCGAGTTTTGGTTCTCCAGATCTCTATTTCGACGATTCGTCTTCGAGATGAGATCTCGAGATAGAGATTTCGACATCTGGATCTCGAGGTTTAAATCGCGACATCTTGATCTCGAGATTTGCATCTCGACATCTCGATCTTGAGATTTGAATCTCGATATCTCGATCTCGAGATTTGCATCTCGATATCTCGATCTCGAGATTTGAATCTCGAAATCTTGATCTCGAGATTTGAATCTCGATATCTTGATCTCGAGATTTGAATCTCGATATCTTGATCTCGAGATATGAATCTCGAGATTTGGATCTCGAGATTTTGACTTAGCATTTTTTCAAAAAAAACCCACCTGCACCCATTGTCTGAAACTTGCAAACACCAAAATTTTCACAATCTAATCCCAAAGCAAACTAACAACAGATTAATATGCTGACCCCCTGCTTTTACAGTTCATTATGGCAGGAACACATCAAACTCAGATTGACGACACCATCTACCCAAAAGGGAAGTGGATCAAGGTGCTGGATAACAACTTCCAGCTACACCTCACCGTGTTCAAATGCCAGAACCCGGTAATTCCCGCCATTATGAAAGGTCACTATCTCTGGGCCGCACTCCACAACGCCAAACCAGTGCCAGAGATATACCTACAACAATTCTGGGGCCATATGCATACAGAGTCAGTGAAGGATCGCTCTAAGATTAAGACAAAGCTGAATGGTATGCGCGTAATCCTGACGCCGTCTACACTGCGATCCACTCTAGCGCTACCAGTACACGACACATATGATCCTCTGCCGTCCATTCCTGACCTTCTCAAGGACGTTGCAGCTCTAGGCTACACATCTCTTCTTCCCCAGCTGTCAAATTTCAATGGAGCCTATCTCCATCACCCGTGGAAGAGCCTATTCGGGTTGGTGAACAAATGCCTGTCACCGAAGCATGCCGGGTTTGACAAATGCAACAAGCAGATTCTACTCATCTTCCACGGCATTGCATATAACAAGAACTACGACATGGCTCAGCTCTTCTTCTCAGAGCTCATGGACCTGGTAAAAGCAAAGGAGAAAAACTGGTCAGGCACCATCCCATAAGCCAGGTGGCTGGGGCTGATTATCCATGACTGCATGGCAGAGCACACCTCCATTCCTAAACGCAGTGCCGATCTACACTTCACAGCCCCAAAGCTCCAATATTTCAAAGCTGACAAGAACGCGGCTCAAGGCTTGCGGATTCCTGGGTTCCTGCTAAATCTCGCCAATCCGTACAATCCTGCAGTCCAACAGTACCGCGAGAGTGTTGAGAGAACTGTCCCTATGGTTCAGCAAAACCCAGCTAGACCTACCCCGGGGACAAAGCTGAGTGCACGTGAGGGTCCTAAGAGAGCCCAAAAGCCACGGAAACTAGTGGCCGGTTTGCCCCATGAAGGAAAGTCCGACGACTCTCTCGAGATGAGTCGGACGGCTGAGGGCACCGAAACAGACGCTGAGGGCACCGAAACAGACGCTGAGGAATCTGCTGATGAATCGTCCAGTGATGCCCAAACTAACACTGACGATGAGGCATCCGATAGCGTGGGTACAGATGGCGATGAGTCAGACTCTGATGACGATGGTGATGACAACGAAGACGTTGAGCATAACTATGCTCTGATCAGAAAGGGTAAGCTGCCTGCCGAATCTCCAAAGAAGATAACCGCTGAAGACGCATCACCCATAATCGCCGGCAGACCCAAGATCTTCACCATCAAGGAATTGCAAAATTCCAAAAGCGTACACAGAGAAACCAACAGCTCCAAGGCTGACTATGATGAAGCAGCCCACGCCATCAAGAACTCTAAGGATGCCATCATTCGCGAGAAACGGGCCAAAATAAAGAATGACAAATCTGCTAAGCCAAAGCCTCAGCCTCGCATCAGAAAGAGCCTCATAGATAAGGCTGACGAGCACATCTTCGCTGGCTGTGACCCTTTTATCCAGATAAGCCGAGCTGAATCCCTAAGTACAGGAGCCGATCTTTTCGGTTCCCGAGTAGAAGCCGTAGCATCTGGCTCAACTGCGCATGCACAGCCCTCACCCAGCCACTCGTTAGCCTCCTAACAGGCTATCGTTTCAACAACATGGGACTCACCCACCTCTCTGGTTCCTTCCGAATCAGTTGAGCGAACCATTGGCCAATCGCCCGAGGTCAAAACCCCTCCTTCAAACACATCGAGTCTAGGTGTCACATTTCCCACATTTTCTTCATTTTCTAGGACACCTACACTATTCACAGCACATACAGGTGCACCCACCCAGAACGCAATGACCAGAGCGCAAGCTATGACGGTCGGAAGTCCTGTTATGCCTTCAATGATTCCATCATTGCACGCAGGCCACACATCAACTATCTTCACTGATGCTGTGACAACAGTTACAACCCCCGTTACTGGCCACCCCACCTTTGAAGATGTCAACGTTCTCCTGAATCGCTTCCTGGATTCCACCATCAAACCATGGGTGCAAGAAGCAATGACCGCTCTTGCAAAGGAATTTAGGACCACCCAAACGGTTCAGCCTGAACATCCCACAGCCCAACCTACACCCGAACCCTTCATCTCTCATACCCAATCAATATCTTCCACAGCCCTCTCTCACCACTCCATCAACCAAATACCCATCCCCTCACCTTCTCGGGGCACCCATGATACAGAACCAGTATTTTCCCCACGCCCGACCACACCTTCCATCGATCTCCCTTCGCTACCATTCGAAACCTTGGCATCGGCTTTCCTAGACCATCTCCTCAACATCCCAGAAACCAACCTCACCCTCCACCAGCAAGCCATCCTCGATGCCCTCCTCTCTTCCCCTGAAACCAAGAGCAAATGCCATGACAGTCCTCGAGGTCGCAAACGTTCCCATGAGGACCCCGACGATTCGGCCACGAACAAGCGGCCACGAACACTCGAGCAAACTGCTTTAGCCAGCCACACTCCACAGCCCGTTTAACCTGAAACCTCTACCAACCAACAGCCACCCGTAACCAAACTTTCTAGCCTGGTCGAGCTAGATGAAACACCCCGAGGCGTATCTCCAAAAGATACCAACCGAGGAGGGGATGGAAGTCCTGATGATGCTACTACTGGTATATCTTATAAGTGAGGCCATCAGTTAGAACCTCGTTCGAAGCTGATGACAACGGGAAATCCTAATGACCCCGGTGTCCCAGTTAACAGGTCTCCGTCACTACAAGATCAACCAGCTACTACCATTCTGTCATTAGATGAAATGCACGATCAACTTGAGGATATCATCATTCACGACAAATGGCCGAGATAGTGGACGGAGATGGATCAAATCATGCAGGATGAAGAATGTGAAGATATGCAAAGGAACTGGTTCTTACGAGAACTCATTAACAAATGTGCAGAGGACATAATCAGGCTCGAGGATGATGAACGAAAGGAAGGGGAAAACTACAAGGAAACTCAGAAAGAACTTGAATCTGTTGTCAGAAAAACGGCGGGACGACTTCCCAAGACAGAGAAACCTTGGGAAAATGTACGCATCAAAGCCCCCTTCCAAGAGGAAATTAGAGAGCGTATATGGCGTAGACCAGAGAAAGTCAGACCTCTGAACGAACTAAAGCTGCGTGGACTCACCCATCTCAAAGGAAAGCAGGCAGGAGGTCATCTTCATATGCTGATGCAATGGTCAACCGGGACTCAACGAGAGCTGATGGAACAGGATCTGAAATCCAACATTCTCCCAATTCATCAAATCCTACAGGTCAAGGCTGAGGATTATCATGGAGTGAGATTCTACTCTTACAAACTTCAACGCACCGATGGGAGTGAATTCACATGCCAGGAAAACGATTTCATCATGCTCAAACCAGACGACATCTATCAAATGTTCATGGCATACAGATACCTCCCAGTCAGACAAAGCAGAACATACAGCGAAGGCCTCACAGCAATCAAGAGGTTCATGCTCAGACAAGTCAGAGTTCACTCATCTCACGACCTACAGATGGCTATCGAGTGCAACATGACAAAAACAAATCTAACAAAGCCAAGACTGTATGGTCCAGAGCTCGAGGACTTCCCTGCATACCACATCTTCTTCACACCGCCAACAGTCACATATCTCAACCACAAGAATGAAAAACGTCTGATGATGGTTAGCGAAGTTGAGAAATACTGTGATGGAACGCTGAAGATCATCAGAGAACAACTGCTGAAGATGAAGGAACAGCTAGAGCAAAAACTTGAGGAGGCATCGTCATACATTCAAAAGGAACATTCAACACTAGAAATCATTCTAAAAGCCATCGACGATCGCCTGGACAAGAGAAACATGCTGAGACAATATGAGCACGCGCTAAATATGAGGAAGCACTACTTCAAAGCTCAGAAGCAATAACAAGGTGGCAGTTGATCACAAAGGGGGAGATTGTTGAAGATCATTTAATTGTGAATCAAGTTTGTCACCTATCTTGTAATAGATTAGCTTTATATTATCCGTGTACTCAATATTTGTATTTATTAGGTTAAAGAATATGGGACCAAGTGTCAGGCCCATATCAGACTGAAAGCCTTTCCCGACAACCCTATACCTGCGCATATAAAAAGGCGCCTCAGGTTTAGGGTTGCGTTAACTTTCGTACTCATTCCAAATAGCCTTAGCGCAAATTCTTCTCTTTACGAGTTCACGGTATATCAAGGAAGGTTTACATCGATCTATCAGTGTTCATCTTTACTGTTAATCTTCTACTTGTTATACTGTTGATCTTTGCTGTAATAGAAAACAAGGACTAACACTACCCATTTAGACACATACTCGACAACAACTAGAATATAAAGTTTACCATTAGAAAGAGGAAATGGACCCATAAAGTCCAGTCCCACAAATCAAACAATTCAACTTCAAAAATACCTTGTTGAGGCATTTCATGCCTCTTACCGATGGTTCCAGTGCGTTGGCATCTATCGCATGCCATCAAAAAGCTCCTTGTGTCTTTAAAAAGAGTTGGCCAATAGAATCCGCTTTGAAGAACTTTTGCTGCTGTCCGTTAAGCCCCATGATGACCACCGTAAGGCAAAGAATGGCAGTCATTAAGAATCTGGACCATCTCTTCTTCGGGCACACATCTCCTCACAATTCCGTCAGCACATCGTATAAAGAGTAAGGGATCGTCCCACATATAATGCTTGATATCGACGAAGAACTTTTTTTTTCTGGTGGTAACTTAGGCCATGCGGAACAATGTTAGAAACTAGAAAATTCACATAATCAGCAAACCAAGGAACCACAGTCTTATCAATGGCCCAAAGGCCCTCATCTGGGAACTAATCATTTATTGGGTTCTCACAAATACCAGCTTGTGTATTCTCTAAACGAGACAAGTGGTCAGCAACAAGGTTTCTGACCCCTTTTTGTCTCTTATTTCTAAATCAAACTCCTGCAGCAGTAAAACCCATCTTATTAGTCTAGGTTTCACATCTATCATTGACAGAAGATACCTCAGTGCAGAGTGATCAGTAAAAACTATCACCTTTGATCCTACAAGGTAAGAACGAAAATTATCGAGAGCAAAAACAAACGCTAAATACTCCTTTTCTGTAGTTGCATAATTAATCTGAGCATCATTTAAAACCCTACTGGCATAACAAATAACATGCAAATTATTCTCTCTTCAAGAACAACTATAATTGGAGAAGAAGTTAAAGCTTGCTTCAAAACATGAAAAGCATGCAAACAGTTTTCATCCATCACAAAAGTGTTTCTTTCACTAGTAAATTACGGAGAGGTTTGAAAATATAGACATGACACATCTTTGAAAATTAGCACGTGCATTACAGACGGTGTCACAAATACACACACGAGAAAAATGAGGAGAGAGAAACTCTCCCATGTCTCTAAAATTTCATCCAACTAAAGTTGGAAATGGATTACGGGCACCACACTCGCCGGAATTATTCCCGTCAATTAGTGCACTCCGATGAATTTTGCCCAAGTCTTGAGAGCTGGTTTGATTTACCGCCGCTAATCCCAGGGGTTCGTCACAGGAGACAACCAATTCAGGCATACGACCTACACCCTCAATCTCGAAGGGCAACAATTAGGCAAAAAACAGTTGCTCCTTTCAATCACCAAATCTACAAAAATTCTAAGTTCGTCAAACACAGATGCAGGTTCCAAGCACCGTCCAAGGTCCACTCGAGCTGGCAACAGAGGCATCAACCGATCTCAGGCCGATATCAAGCGCCGCTCAACTCCTTCTTGGAGGATCCGGAACCATGGACCTCTGTCCACCACAAAAATCAACACCGACGCCGACGCCCCAATCAACACCTTCACCGGCGAATCGGGACCGCCACCTGCAGAACACCGGGTACGTCGACCGTTTTTCCCCTTTAGCTCAGGAAGACGTCACTTCGAACCCTCTCTTACATTCACAAATATCCTCCCATGGTTTCCTGAACAACGGGTCACGCGAAATCCAGAAAATAAAGTCCAGACCTGCAATCGGAAAATCAACTAACCTAAAGGACGAAAGACTCCTTATGCCAGGCCTGATATGTCCCAGCATACCTGGTAGGGAAGTTACCAAAAAGGTGTGGTCATCGGAAAACAGGGGCCTAAGCTCCCAGGGGGGCATCGGGTAAAATAAGGCTTTACTGGTTAAGTCTACAGATTCTGTAGAACCAGGTTTAGTCGCAACTCCAGCTCACGGCGGAGCAGAAGAATCGCCGGAAATAATACAAACCGACACTCAACCAATTACGGTACCTGCGCAGGGAACCTCCATCAAGATAAGGCCAGATAGCCTGGTGGAGATAAATAACCCCATACAAAAAATGGACTCTAATCTTGATGTGACAGATAGAGAGTGGGGTTCTGTCCCAATACTTGCAGAGATCCTATGCATTTTTAGCATAGTAACCCCTCATAGCAATTGACGGGATTCGAATCCGAGACCTAACCCTTGTGATACTCTCTTGCTACCAGTTGAGTTACGTCCACCGGTACCCGACAACTTTAGTACGCAGACTATCTTGGGTTGAAATAGTGCTGCGGGTAGTAGACACAAGTGGAGTCTAGGCCAGCACATCTCTTGCAATCCAGCAAACCTCAAAAAATAAAGATACTAGTATCTTAGACACCACGTACTCGACCAAAAAAATTGAGTCAATGCCCTCTCAAGCCACGCTAAAGGATACTATCAATAATTGTGAGAAGTTTCATTTTTAGGGGGAAGAGGGTTTTGTTTCCATCAAAATAGAATCAAAACTGTTCAGATTTGCTGCCACAGAAAATGAAATTGAAATTTTTGAGATGCAAAAATCCTTGCTAAGAAGGATCAATTTCAGAACACATGCTGCTCCACAAATCAACTGCCACATTTTACAAATCACAGGTCCAAATAATAATAACCTCATACAGAGCAGAAAAGTTGGGAATATCACAATCTCCACTCAACTCAAAAAATCTAGATCTCATCTGAAGATTTCTAAAGAAAATGGGACCTCCATTGTAGTCCCCATGGGCCCACTCAATTCCAATTTCAATTTTTTTTTTGACATTATTCTCTAATTTTGTTGAATTATCTTCTGAGCAGGAAGAAATCAGTCATGGGGAGCACACAGCAGGTGACTCTGAGGAAATCACCATTTCCAAACTCGATTTTAACTATGAGGTACAAAGAGCATTCGGGAATGTGTCAAATGAGATCGGAGAGGAGTTTGATATCCATACCCCAACAAAAATAACTGCTGATGTCGACAACATAGTGACAATGGGGGAAGTTCAAAAATTTAAGCCAACCCATTTAACATATGACTCCACAGAAGGACTGAAAACTAGAAGTCAGTCAAAACGCTCCAAGATGAGGAAGACTATTTCCTCTACCCGGTTTACTCAAACTATGACTCACCCCAAAAGCTAGCAACATGTCTCGAACGTTACAAGTCGTCACACTCAGAAACAAAGTCTTACCCCCCTATCTCCAAAGGGCTATCCATTTTCAGTCCAGGGGCGTAGCTAGGATTGAAGGTTGAGCTGGGCCGGTACAAAGAATTTTTCTGATAATTTTTTTTCACATGAATTTTTAGACTAAAAATACAAAGAATTTTCAAATTTGGGGCGGGCCGTGGCCCGGTTGGCCATCCCTCTAGCTCCGCCCCTGATTTTCACCACAAATACAATTCGCTGCTCTCAGCCAAAGTGGGTGTGCCCACAACGTACATTATTTGTTAACTTTTTCCTTGCGACTTTCTCTTGTAATTTCCATTATCGATTTTTGTACTTACAATCCTTTTTATAATAAAATGGAAAGTATTCCCCAGCGCTTTCCCCACTTTCAGTGGTATTTTCGGGGAAAAAAATAGCATGTGCATTACAAAGACCAAAAGACATTCTTATAAAAGCAAACGTACCAAACGGGCACGTAAATGTGGTTTTTTCCTGATCTTCTGGGGCAATAGGAATTTGAAAATAACCAGAAAACTCATCAAGAAAACAGTAATATGCATAACCAGCTAAGCGTTCTAACATCTGATCAATGAAAGGTAGCGGGAAATGATCTCTTCGAGTCGCAACATTAAGTTTTCTATAGTCTATACAAACCCTCCACATAGTCACAGTCCTAGTAGGTATTAATTCATTTTTATCATTACTAACAACAGTAATACCCCCTTTTTTTGGAACAACCTGAACTGGGCTAACCCACGAGCTATCTGAGATAGGATAAATAATACCTGAATCCAGCAACTTATGAATTTCTGCCCGCACAACTTCTTTCATGTTAGGGTTAAGACGTTGTTGAGTTTTAATCCCGTAGATCCGAAAGCCCAACACAGACTTTGTATATATCAGGAAATGGACAATAATTTGGTATGTAAAAGAAATATAAAAGATCGATAATCGAATGCTCAAAAGCCCACTTGTATTAATTGACCTGTTTGATTACAATGAAATTTCCCGAACGGTACGTCGGATTGATGCTTAATACAAGAAACAAGAGTAATAAGGCTATTCTAGGGCTTGAGTATTAAAATGCTAACCCTTACAATGATATTAAACCTTCTATTTATACTAATGGAGAGTATGGGACGCTTTATGCTGATTGGCCGATGTTCCACCGACTTGATCACCCATGCCTCCACTTGATGATGTCACAATTTGGCATTAATTGCACCTGGCCACCTGCTGGTTGTCCGTTGCCCGAACAGGATAATGGGTCCTGTGTAAAACATTGTTAATTTGGCCCAAGTATGATGTATGACCCGAACCCCGTTCGGTATGTCTGTTTTCTGGGCCAGCCTTTACTTGGCCCGAACCTCGTTTGGTATGAATATCTCACTGGGTCTACTTATCATAGGGTAGTGGACTCGTTGTCTGGGCTGGATATCCTGGGCCTTTAATCCGGGTATTGGGCCTCCGGGCCAATATCCCAACACGAATCCCCCACTTCCGATGTCTCGAATGACAGTGAGTGCATTAGGAAGTATAAGTGCCATGATATAAATGTCGAATGTCGATCGGGGTACAGAAGTGGTCAGTTCCCCATACTGTGATTTGATGGCTGTCGTTTGATTTTTCCCATATTCGTCATGATTGTTGATCTTTGCTCTTCCATGTGACACGTGTTATTTCAAATAGTTTCAGTGATGTGTCTCTATTTGATTGGTCTTTGATACGGCGTTTGTAAGGCTATAAATTAGCCTTTAGCTCCTCAAATCCGGGTTTCGAATTTTCAATCTCTTCGTGCTTTAACTCTGCCTTTTCTCTCAATCCCTTCAAGCTTTTCGTGTTCAGGTACTTCTCATCCCTTTAAATCTCTCTTTTCTTTGATCCGATTGTTATGAGTTCTC
Source organism: Cuscuta europaea (assembly GCA_945859875.1). Lineage (NCBI taxonomy): Eukaryota > Viridiplantae > Streptophyta > Magnoliopsida > Solanales > Convolvulaceae > Cuscuta > Cuscuta europaea. Next base: position 9,802,215 of record CAMAPE010000080.1, on the reverse strand, counting down.
GACTGTGTTCCGATTCGGAAATGGCTTCCCAAGGGGAAGACCATGATGTGGAGATTATCATCGTCCCTTTTGTTGAGGGCTCCAATGCGGCGACGACGGAGATTAGGGTGGAGACGGAGGATTCCTTCGACAGTTCTTCTTCCTCCAGTGAAGATTCCGATGACACCAGGTCTGATGATGAACTGGTTTCCATGGCGGCCGGACGTCCCAACGATTTCCCTCGACACACGCTTGACCTAAGACTGATTAGGGAGAGGCGGCAAAAACTGACTTCTCACAACAGGGCCGAAATTCCGGCCCTAATCCCAGACCCAGTGGACTTCCGATTGCGAGCTGGGCTTCACCCAATGCACCATACCCCTGGGATGGTTGTAGTCCACTTCGATTCAGTTAGGGCCGGGCTTAGGTTTCCATTGCATTCCTTTTTCGTTTTTTTTAATTTCTACGAAATTGTACCGGCCTAAGTCATGCCGAACTCCTATCGGGCAATGGCAGGCTTTATTTGCCGTTGTAAAGATGCCGGTGCCCCGCCGACCCTAGACTTATTTCACCAATTTTTTAAAGTGGCCCCGCAACAAACACATGGATATCTGGCTACTAGTGCCCGAACGGGACATATCCTGTTTAAGGGCAATCCGACTTCAATCAAGAGGTGGAAAGATCGGTTCTTCTTTGTGTCTGTCCCGGACGGCCTGATCCCCCACAAATGGAATGCCATCCCTCGCAAATCTCCCGATCCAGTCCTTACTGAGGAAATTTACAAGGATGTGCTCGCTGTGGAGAATGACAAATGTTGTGACATCATGAGTTACTTGACTCCCGATCGGCTTATCGAAGCCGGGATAGGTACTGCCCGTTCTCTTGGGTTTACTTGTTTTGAGAATCAAGTGCCATAGTCCGGGCGGTCCTTCCCGTGCGAGAAACGTTCTCTTCTTTTTTGTTTCCCCACGTGATAAGGCCGCTCGGTACTAACATTTTCCTTTGTTATTTTTTAGCTCCCAATCCAGACGCACCAATGGACAACAGCCGTGTTCTGGCAGCCAGTGGGGTCGGGAAATGGAAGAAAGCCAGGAAGAACCCCCAACCCACTCCTTCCACTATCATCGCTCAGGATGCCGGATCTTCTATACCCGTTCAGGAGCCACAACCGCTGCAGCAGGTCCTTCATCAGGATCAATTTGACGCCATGCTGGTCGACGATCGATTCAGATCTGATCAGCTGCATCAATTTCCTGAGCATTTCCAGGCTGCTCAGGAGACTGGTCAGGGTACGGGTGATATGCATACCGTCCATCTATCTGGCCAGGTCGACCGGATCTCATTGGCAGATCCTGTTCATGAAGTTGTAGAAAAGGGTGGATGCTCGGCAAGTTAGATCTGGTCTACCTCCGCATTTTTCAACAACTTTACTGTTCCCAAGCTGCCGAACGAGCAGTCTGAGGAATGCTTGGCTTTAGCGGCCCTGAAGGTACTTTACTTTTCACTATTGCAATAACTTGTTATATATGTTAATCTTTGCTCTCAAACTTCATTACCTTATTTCTCGAACGACATTCTGTAGGTTGGGCTCTACAACCTGCAACTGAGGGATGCCCGGCTGGCCAAAGAGCGGGAGATGATTGTTGCTCAGACTTCTGCAGAACAGAATGCTGCTGTTGCCCTTGCAAAGTTGGAGGCCGAACGGAAATCCTTTGCCGAGGAGAGGCAGAAGTTTGAGAATGAAGTGGGGGGGGGGGGGGGGGGTTGCGGGTTCAGCTGGCCACTGCCCAGGCTAAGGTTTCTGCACCTGAAGCCGTCCAGGTCAAGTTTGTAGAGACGGTTCCCCGCATCCCTGACGGTCCGGCTGAAATTGACGTGGATCTGTCTGCCGTTCGGGAAACGTTTAAATCTTCTGAGGAGTTTGCTGCCCTAAAATGGGAATATACACAGCAGGAGCTCCCGTTTACTTTTGGAGCCTTTCTCGACCAATTCCCCAAGAGTGACGCTCGGCATACAGAAGGGGTAAAGCTGCTCGATTGGGATCCAAGGGGTAAGAAATTCAATGATTCCATGGCTCAATCACTCTATGTCATGGGCTGCCAGCATGTCTTGATACCCTTCGTGGCCAAGCTCCAAGAAACGCTGGGAAGGCCGGTCGAGCTTGCTGATCTTCCCTTGGTTCCGATCGTTGAAGTCCAATTCGAGAAGTATCAGCGAGACCTACAACGGGTTGCCGATCGAGAAGCAGGGAAAGATGCTGATCCTCCTAGTGATTCAGATGATGATGACGATATTGAAAAAGAAGGGGATAAAGAGGCTGTTGATCAATAGATTAGATTTTTAGTAACTTGTAATATTTTTCCCCTTATCCTTTTTTGCACATCACCCTTGTACTTTCCGGCCAGTAGAGCCGATGAATATATATGATATCTTTTTTGTACAAAGCTTCACATATTGTCTTTCTTGCCTTTATCGATTTATTGCTTACCATTTGGGATTCAGTTCGTTTTATAGGACTTAACAGTTTTTCTGGCCTCATTTTTTATCATTCTTCATATCATCGTTCGGGTTTCAGATAGTTCTGATAATTTACCAGGACTTGGCCCCTCTTTTGTGTCGATAGCCGCTCGGGCATCAGATAGTTCTGTAGGACTTAGTCGTTTAGTGAATCTTTTGTTTCTGATGTTCCATCTATTCCACCTAACTGTTAATAGAAACCCTGTTCAGTTTATCTTGCTGGCCCTATCTTTTGACTCATCCGAATCCTGAATTTTCCCCATCTCGCTGATTTCTATCTGTTGTTCTTCAAATACTACCCGTTCGGTGTCTCTAAAGATACTGGTTTCAAACTTATGGCTTACGTCGACCTTGGTCTGGGATGTCTCCCATACGTTCATCGTTCAATCTTTTTAGGATGGCTTCCCCAAAACTGTTGATCCGTTTTCATGAATTGCCCATTAACCGTTCGGGGAACGTGCTAAATTACCATAAATGTACCATAATTTCGTACAACCACATTTCACCATGTGTTCTCCATGGGTTAGGGTTTTGGGCGGCATCTTTGCTTATAAATAGAGGTTCTTCTTCTTAATTTCTTCTGTTGCTTCCTTAATCTCTTCTTGTGTCTCTCTAAGCTTTCTCTTTCTAGAATTTTCAAGACTCCTTAAGTGGTTTTATGTATTTTTCTTCTAGCTCAGAATCTGAGGAAATGCCACTTATCCGTATGGGAAAAACTCCTGTTGTAAACAAGGCCGAAGGCTCTTCTTCCCAAGTACCTAATTCCTCTAAACCTCCCCTACTCAAAGATGCCGAACAACCTCTTGACGACGGATGCCTTTCGGGAGATGACGTAAAGATTTATAATAAGGGAATGCCCGAATGGCCACCCCGCATTGCTTTGCATTTCACCCGCATTCGCAAACAAAAGCAACGTCTTCCTGAAGACGCCGAATGGCAACTTGGCCAACTTCTGCCTCCGCCTAGAGAATTTTATGCCGGATTGATCAGGCACCCTATGAGGCACCGACCGGGGCACGTGCTTATGCACCTTGATGCATTGATCGCTGGGCTTCGCTTCCCTCTACATCCGTTCGTGGTGGAGTTCCTGCATCGGGTCTCCGTACTTCCCACTCAGTTCATACCCAGCACCTATCGCATTCTGTCTAGCTTCATAATCTGATGCCAGGAACTACGGATCGCACCAAGTGTCGATTTATTTTTACACCATTACTGCTATCAGCCCTATTGGACTACTGGGTACCTGAAGCTGGTAGCCCGAGCTGACCATCAATTATTTACGGATAACCCTACTCCGCCGGCTGATTGGGAGGAACGGTTTCTTTTTGTGCATATAGGCGATTCTCTCCCATTCCCTGATCGGTGGAACGCTTACCCCGTTCGGGACTCTGAGCCCAGAATAGATGCCGTTCTGCGCTCTCAAGCCGAATCTCTACGTATGGGAGGAACTCGGAGTCTTCGGGGTTTTATTACCCCTTCTAATATGCTAAATACTGGGATTGGTAAGTGTAACAGGTTTTTAATCCGATCGATCTCCTTTCAATTTAGTTTCTTATCTCTTATTCCCTCTCTTGTAGGTGTGATATCCCCTATACCCGTGCGGCGTTCCAGATCTGCCGCTACTCTGACTGCTTCCTTCAGAAAAGGCAAGGAGAAGATGATTGTTGATCATGCCTCTTCTGATCAAACCAGGAAGAAGCGTAAAGGGAATGACAGCAGCATACTGATCCCGGTCGATCACGTGGTTGATTTGACCGGTCCGGATGACAAGCTGAAGAGACCTATCATCCCTGCCCAGCCCCAAACTCCAGTGTTTAACAATACACCGGTCGATGATCGGATGTTTGTGGAGTTTTCCAATTTGGGGCCCCGAGCAGAGGGAAGGTACCTGTTCGGGAAGATGCCATCCTCTATGTGGTGCAGTACCTCCCTGAAGGTTCCACCCAGTTTTTCTACTCCGACCCATTGGTCTAACCTAGTCGAGGCAGGTCACTTGGAAACTCTTAAGGTGCGGATCAGTCATCAACCCCTTTGAAACCTTGATTTTCTTCTGATTTAGTATACGTTATCTAATTTCCTTTTTTACTGTTTGTAGGCAGGAGTATACTATCACCGGGCCTTCCTGACTGCAGAACAGGAGATGAAGCGTATAACCAATGATCGGGAAGATAGCCAGGTTCTCCTTTCCGCCGCTCGGAAGCTGGTTGCAGATCTGCAAGTTCGTGTTGATGAAGGTGAACAAGTGAAGGCTGATCTGGCTAAGGTGGATGAGAGGGCCCGACGTCGTGATCGTGAAATTAGAGATCTCAGAGCCAAGGTGAGAGCGGCTGAATCTGCTGGGATGCGGTTTGATAAATCAGCGGGGAATAATCCTCCCGAGCCGTATATTGCCAACACCTCCAAGATCACTAATCAGGCCTTGATCGAATATAAACGCAGTAAAGGATTGGATATCGCTTTACAGAACACCGCTCGACAATTTTTGGGACCTCATCTGGGCCAATTCTTGCGTGAGAGCGAAGACCCGATCAAGTCGGGAATAGAGCTTCTGGATAGCATGCCCGAAGGGAAATCTTTCTGGGATGTCCTGACGGAGAAAACTGTGAAGCAAAGTCAAGATCTGCTTCTAGACAGGAACCTCGACCTGATCATGGAACGCTTCCCCAAGCCGTTCGATCCTGATGAGTTGGGATTTGATGACCTGTTCGGGAATACTTACGATCGGGTTATGGAGATGAGACAGAAAGCGATCCCTGATGATGCAGCACAGGCCGGCAGCACTCAACCTCAATCTTCCCCGAACGGCAGTCGTCCAATAGAGTAGTCCATCTTTGTAATCTTATTCTTGTTTTTCTTGTACTTTCCGGCCAGTAGTGCCGAAGAATAAAGCTCGATTTTATACACAATCTTGTCTTTTCAAATGCCTCTTTTCTTTCTTTCTTTCTTTCTTTCTTTCTTTCTTTCTTTCTTTCTTTCCGGACGCTACTCGGATTCGTCCATACTTATAGTTTTGACATCATCTCCCAGCCATTTTGAACGAGTCAAATTCTGCTAGCTAAAATGATGGCTCCCTCCAAACTGTTAACACGTTCGTCATTCGGTCATCCGGAATGATTCTACGTGTTAAAAGCTGAGGTGAGACTCTCTCTCTTCTAAACCCACAATTCCGATGCATTCTGAAGAGTTTCCTCGATCCGTATCATCCATATTAGGGGTTTGAGGTGACCACTTTAAAACTGTAAGCAAGATCACTAGGTTGGGTGATTTCTTACTTAAGCTAAAATGGCGGCTCCCTCCAAACTGTTAACCCGTTCGTCACTCGGTCATCCGGAATGATTCTACGTGTTAACAAGCTGAGATGAGACTTCCTGAAAGCAGTGCCTCCCCGGACGACAATCCATGTTACCGAACGTCGCTCGTTTTGACAATACTTGTTTTGACACCATCTCCAAGCCGTTTTGATCCCTTTTCCGTTCGTGATCACAGGGTCAAAATCTTTTAGGTGAAGTGATTCCCCCCCAAGCCGTTTTGGTACCTATATTCGTTTGTGAGCACATGGTCAAAAACTGTTAGCAGAAATGATTGCTCCCTCCAAACTGTTAACACGTTCGTCATTCGGTCATCCGGAATGATTCTTCGTGTTCAAAGCTGAGGTGAGACTCTCTCCCTTCCAAACCCATAATTCCGATGCATTCCAAAGAGTTTCCTTGATCCATATCATCCATATTAGGGGTTTGAGGTGACAACTTTAAAACTGTAAGCAAGATGGCCCGATCGGGTGATTTCTTACTTGAGCTAAAATGGCGGCTCCCTCCAAACTGTTAACCCGTTCGTCATTCGGTCATCCGAAATGATTCTACGTGTTAACAAGCTGAGGTGAGACTTTCTAAAAGCAGTGCCTCCCCGAACGATAATCCATGTTACCGAACATTGCTCGTTTTGACAATACTCGTTTCTGACACCATCTCCAAGCCGTTTTGATCCCTTTTTTGTTCGTGATCACGGGGTCAAAATCTTTTAGCTGAAGTGGCGGCTCCCCCAAACTGTTAACACGGAAGTCATTTATTTGGAGTGACTATACACGTTAAAAGCTGAGGTGAGACTCTCTAGAAGTTATGTCTCCCTCTCATTCTTTTTTTTAAGAGGTGGCAACAGCCGTTTTTATTGATAAATTTTCCTTAGATGCTCCACATTCCAAGTCCCTGCCGGCCGGCCTTCGGTAGATTGCAGATCGAACGTTCCTGAAGCATATTTTTTGCAGACCTCGTAAGGGTCTTCCCAATTTTGTGCCATTTTTCCTCCTTCGAGAGGTTTGCTCTTTTCCCGCTTCTTCAGGACCAAGTCTCCTACCTCGATCGATCGGATTTTCACTTGTTTATTGAAGTATCTCCTTGTCGCTCTATGATATTCCTCCATTCGTATTGCAGCTAAGTCCCTCCTTTCCTCTATGAAGTGCATTTCGGCCCGTAGATTATCCTCATTGCGTCTGGGGTCATAATGTACCGTTCGATGTGTGGGAACCAGAATTTCTGTTGGAACTTTAGCCTGGAATCCGTAGGTAAGGGCAAACGGAGTCTCTCCAGTAGCCGTTCGGGTGTCGTTCTGTATGTCCACAAGATATTATTCAATTGGTCCGGCCATGAGGAGGAACAATGCTCTAGTTTTTTCTTCATACCATCCATAATGGTACGGTTCATATTTTCTACTCGGCCATTCGCCTGAGGTACGCTACAGACGCTCTGGAATGTTTGATTTGCCATTTGACCAAATAGTTTTCGAAGTTACGGCTCACGAACTGCCTGCCATTATCTGTGATGATCTGTTCGGGGAGACCGAATCGGCAAATGATATTCTGCGAGACGAACTTTTGGCATTTGAAATCTGTAATACTTGTCAGTGATTCGGCCTCCACCCACTTGGTGAAATAATCTATCCCGACGATGATGTATTTTAGTCCTCTGGGAGCAGTAGGTAGGGGCCCTAGCAAGTCGATCCCCACCTGGCGAATGGAAGGTCAACTGTCATCAGGGTGTAGAAAGTAGCTGGCCGTCCGGGGATTGGTGCATACAATTGGCAGACCTTGCATTTTTTGGTATGAGAAAAGCAGTCTTGTTGGATTGTTGGCCAGTAGTATCCTTGCAGGATGATCTTTCTTGTTAATGTTTTAGGTCCCTGATGGCTGGAACATATTCCTTCGTGAATTTCTTCCATTACCGCCGCTGCTAGACCGGGTGGTAGGCACTTCAGATATGGTCCTCCAAATGTCTTTTTGTACAGCTGCCCGTCCACCAGCTCGAACATGGATGCCCTCCTCTGAATGCATTTCATATTGTATGCTGAATTTTTGTCTTGTGGGAGGGTCCCGTCCTTTAAGTAGTTGGTCATATCCGTGACCCAACCGGGAATGGCATAGGAGATGGCTTCTACCTGGAGGACCATAGTTGCTGGTGTTGTTAGGGTTTCCCGATGAGCAAACCGCTGGATGTGAGCCGGGATCATCTGTGCATGGTTATCAAGAGCCGCATTCTCCAATTTGGATAAGATATCTGCTTCCTGATTTTCTATCCTGGAAATCTGGTCGAACACTACATGTTCAAACTTTTCGATCTGTTCCTCGACCAGTTCCTTGTAAGCCTTCATCCTTTCTTCTTTAGTTTCGGCCTTACCATTCACTTGGTGGACCACCAGCTGGCTTTCTAACCGGACCTTGAGCCGATCGGCGCCCAGAGCCTTTGCATATTTTAACCCTGCAATGAGAGCCTCATATTCAGCCTCATTGTTGGTTACTTTGAAGTCAAAATGGATGGAGTAGTATGCCTTAAAACCTTCAGGTGATGTGATCACAGCTCCATCCCCACAGCCTTTAGCATTTGATGCACCATCTACGTACATTTCCCACCATTCATCCATCATGCTGCCTTTCGTCTCAATCTCCGAAGACCGAGCAGTACATTCTGCTATAAAATCAGCCAGTGCCTGACCTTTGATAGTGGGTCGAGGTCTAAAGTCCACCTTATACTGCCCGATCAGGAGACTCCCCTTTGTGATGCGCCCGCTAGCCATCGGATTTCTCAGGATGGTGGCCAGTGGCTGTGTTGTATATACGGTTATCGGATGTGCTTGGAAATAAGGAGCAAGCCGTTTGATGGCTGCTATTAGGGCAAACACCGTTTTCTCCATTAGAGTGTACCTAGTCTCTGGGCCGTGCAGGGCTTTACTCACAAAATATATAGGCCAACCTCTGGATGCCTTCTTCTTCTTTTAGCAACATAGAACTTACGGCTAGATCGGCCACATCAAGGTACATATAAAGATGTTCCCCTGGGTCAGCTTTTGTTAATACCAGGGGAGAAGATAGATACAACTTGAACTCTTCGAAGGCCGTTTGGCATTCGGCAGTCCATTCAAAGAGGTTTGCTTTCTTCATGATCTGGAAAAATGGAATTGCCCGATCAGCCAGTTTGGACAAGAACCTGCTCAGGGCTGCTAATCGACCGGTCAATTTCTGAACCTCCTTCAGGTTCCTTGGAGCCTCCATATCCATGATCGCCTTTACCTTCTCAGGATTAGGCTCAATGCCCCTCTCGCTCATCGTGTATCCCAAAAATTTGCTCCCCTTAACGGCAAAGGCACATTTTTTGGGGTTCAACCTCATGTTTGCTTTCTGCATTATCCCGAACACCCTTTCTATATCCAGGATATGGCTCTCCCTTTTCCGGCTTTTGATCAGGATGTCATCAACATAGGCCTCCATTGTGACCCCAATACTTCTTTGAACAACATTCCAATCATCCTTTGGAAAGTAGCCATTGCATTCTTCAAACGGAACAGCATAACAACATAGCAAAATACCCCGTCCGAAGTTACAAACGCTGTTTTCTCCGCGTCATCCGGGTGCATGAAAATTTGATGATATCCCCGGAACACATCCATGAAGCTTAAGAGCTCACATCCCGCCGTCTCATCCACTAATAGATCGATCCTCGGCACCGGATATGGGTCCATGGGACAAGCTTTATTCAAGTCGGAGTAATCTACACACATTCTCCAGGTGGACCCCTTTGGAGCTAGTACCACATTGGATAACCATTCAACATGGATCACCGGTCGGATGTGTTTTATCCCCAGCAAGGTAGCCACCTCTTGTTTCGTGAAATCACGCCGTTCGGTCGCCTTGTATCTTTTCTTTTGCTGAACCGGCTTTGTATCAGATCGAACGGCCAGCTTGTGGCAAATTATGTTTGGGTCAATACCCGGCATATCTTCTGGCCCTCGGGCAATCAATACCTGAAACGTTTTCAGTACTGTTATTATACCCTCCCGAATTTCAGCCTCCAGATCTGCCCCGATGGCTACCTTCCGATCGGGGGGAGAATCCAGGTCAATTTGCTCGAGGAGGGTGGCAGGCTCAGGATGTGCCTCGAACTCCATTCGGCGGGCTTCGACTTCAATGCTGTTAACCCGCATGCCTCGGGCATTCATGTTTTTCAAGGCCTCCCGATAGCACGTTCGGGCTGTAGTTGGATCCGTTCTGGCCACCCCAACCCCAGTGTCCGTGGGGAATTTGATACATGAGTGGCGGATAGAGGCTATCGCCTCCAAATCTTCCAATCCTGGTCGGCCCAAAATGGCGTTGTGGACACATTTGATATCCACTACTACAAACGTCATTCGGACTGATGCCCTGTGTGTTTCATCTCCAATCTCAATCATCAATTGGATGGTCCCTTCTGTTTCGATGCAATTGTCGGTGAAGCTTGCCAGTGGTGTCCTCAGGTGGTCAGCTGATTTTTCTGGAGGCCCATTTTCTCGAACGATTGTAGGTACAATATGTTCACGCTGCTTCCTGCATCGACCAATACCCGACGAATTAAAGCCTCGTCTATGCACATACTTACAACCAACTCATCCCTGTGTGGACTGGGCGAGTTTGGCAAATCTGCGGGCCTAAAAGTGATGGGGTCCTTCCTTCCTTTCTTCTGGGGTGGCATGGCTACAGAACCCACATACAGGCTTCGCACAAACTTCTTCCGTTCGGCGTTCGAGTCGCCTGTCTCCCCACCCCCAAATATCACCTTTACCTCCATCCTGGGTTTTTTGCCCGGGTTCCCCGAACCTTCCGGTTCGTCTCTGGGAGGGTTATATACATCATTTTTGGGGCGAGCATCACGCTGTACATCTCACCTCCAGCTATTGGATTTCTTGACCGGTTTCAGAATACCCGTAGCATTCGGGTCTGTATTTACATATTTACCCAGATGACCCATCTGGATCAATTTTTCAATGGCTATTTGCAATGCCCGACAGGATTGGGTGGAGTGACCGCTCCTGTTGTGGTATTTGCAAAAAGCACTTGCATCCATCGCCATAAAACCTTTGGTGTCAGTCGGAGGGGGAATGTTGTCCTTCTCGTTCTGATAAATGGTTGCTACAGAAAGGACCATAGGAGTGAATCGTGCCGCTCTTGAAGGTGGATTGGCCGCTTGGGTAGGACCCAGCCGATCGGCCAATTTCATGGGGTTGGGGGTGCAGCTACCTTATCCCTGATCAGAATTTCTTCTTCTAGAGCTGCATGCTTCCGGGATCTGTCCAACACTTCAGAATAAACCGTACCCGGATTCTTTTTCAGCTCTTTATACAATTCACCCGTTCAGAGAGTGTTAGTAAATAGGGTGATGGCCGTATCCTCCGTCATGTTCCCCACTTTTAGGGTTTCATTCCTCCATCTTTTGAGGAATTGATTTAGGGTCTCCTTTGGACCCTGCCTGATACTAGTCAGGTAACTGAAATGCCTCTTCGGAGTGGCACTAGATGCAAACTGGGCCAGGAATAAAGCTGATAATTAAGCAAAGCTGCCGATCGATACGGGTTGCAGGGTCCCGAACCATTCCTGGACAGGCCCCCTGAGTGTGCTGAAGAAAAGTCGGCAAATGGCCGGCTCCGATGCTCCCAACAGCATAAGCCCCCCTTGATAACTCCTCAAGTGCCCGTGGGGATCTCCTGCCCCGTCATATATTTGACCGGTCGGTGGTTTGACATCCCTGTGGATCTCCGCTTGCATGATTTCCCGGGTGAAAGGGGAAGTGATTCCGACCCGAGCTGGAGTAGGTTGCAGAGGGGCTCTGTTCATTTGTTCCCTCATTTCATTCATCCACCTCCTCATCTCGGCCATTTCTTCCTCTTGGGCCATTAGAGGAGGCGGTGGTGGAGTCCCCAAGTTCACAAATTCCCGATTCTCTTCCGGCAGAGTTGTTCTTTGATTCTGACGTCTTTGCCCGAATCTTGTATTGTTACGCCCTTCATACCAGAATTGGCGGCCAACGGGCGTATCTCCTCTGGCTCGTGACCCGGTAGGGGTGTGGTCACTAGGAGTGTGATGCCTGCCCTTGTTCGCATGTGCTCTTGCGCGCTCTCCCCGGTGGGCTCGTGAGTGATTTGATGTCGTGGTTGTTTCTGCATCGGTGGTTTCATCATTGAATGATGGGGTTGTGTACCTAGTTTCCCCGGTGTAACTGGACTGTCCCCCATCCTGCTCATCCGCCATATGTTGCATGACCTGAGCCAAATCCCGCATGGCATGGGGTTCCTTCTTAATGCTTCGGGGATGAAACAATCCCCATCAAAGTGTGGGTAGGATCCCCGGCTGGATTGCCCTTAGGGGATCCGGCTTTCCCCACGTCTATCTGAAGTTCCTCCGGTATGATGAGAAGTAATTCTAACCATTTTGAAAATAGCTTTTTGTTTGGTGTGAACCTTTTTGTTCAGAGTTTCCCACAGACGTCACCAATGTTGAGTTTTAATCCCGTAGATCCGAAAGCCCAACACAAACTTTGGATATATCAGGAAATGGACAATAATTTGGTATGTAAAAGAAATATAAAAGATCGATAATCGAATGCTCAAAAGCCCACTTGTATTAATTGACCTGTTTGATTACAAGGAAATTCCCCGAACGGTACGTCGGATTGATGCTTAATACAAGAAACAAGAGTAATAAGGCTATTCTAGGGCTTGAGTATTAAAATGCTAACCCTTACAATGATATTAAATCTTCTATTTATACTAATGGAGAGTATGTGACGCTTTATGCTGATTGGCCGATGTTCCACCGACTTGATCACCCATGCCTCCACTTGATGATGTCACAATTTGGCATTAATTGCACCTGGCCACCTGCTGGTTGTCCGTTGCCCGAACGGGATAATGGGCCCCATGTAAAACATTGTTAATTTGGCCTAAGTATGATGTATGACCGGAACCCCGTTCGGTATGTCTGTTTTCTGGGCCAGCCTTTACTTGGCCCGAACCTCGTTTGGTATGAATATCTCACTGGGCCTACTTATCATAGGGTAGTGAACTCGTTGTTTGGGTTGGATATCTTGGGCCTTTAATCCGGGTATTGGGCCTCCGGGCCAATATCCCAACAGACGTCTTTGGGCTTGCACACAAGGAGTATGATCATCTGTTAGTAAGATGTTATGCATGCAAATTGAGGGAGATATACCTTTAACATCAGCAATAGACCACCCTAAAGCTGCCCCGTACTTCCTTAAAAGAGATAACAACATTTCCTCTTCTTCAGGCTTCAAACAAGCATAAAGAATCACTCAAAAAGTATTATTATTTCCAAGAAAAGCATATTTCAGATTTGAGGGAAGAGGTTTAAGCTCAAGTTGTGGATGTGATTCATGTGAAGGAGGGAATGGGAGGGGTGCTTCTACCTAAGTCCTCATATTTCTTTCCAAAGTTACTAGTAAATGACCCTCGACCCTCTAATTTCATCACAGACTCAGAAAAAACAGAATCTTCCTCATTTTCATTCCAATCAAGTGTTATACATGCTTCCAAAGGTTCACTAAATGAATGTTTTGAAAATGTTTCATAAACGAGAGAATCAACTATGTCTAAAGCATAACAAGAATCATCAAAAGTAGGGAAATTAACAACTTTAGCAATAGTAAAGTCCTCTTTTTCAACCCCAACCCGAAAATATTAATTTTCCTTGAGGCATATCAATCAAAACTCCACCAGTTAATTGAAAAGATCCGCCCAAAATAAGAGAAGTATCACAATCACTTCCTATATCAAGCATGAGAAAATCTGCAGGAAAATAAAATTTATCCACTTTAACTAAGACATCTTCAACAACACCAAGCTGATACTTAACCGACCTATCAGCCAATTGTAAGGAAACAGTTGTGGGCTTTATATCAACAATTCCAAATGTTTTGCAAACAGTTAAAGGCATCAAATTGATACTAGCACCTAAATCACATAAGCACTTATCAATCACAAAATTACCAATAGTGCAAGGTATAGAAAAACTCCCTGGATCTTTTAACTTGGGTGGAAGTTTGCTCTGTAGTATGTCACTGCACTCTTCACTTAACTGGACAGTCACAAACTCCTCGAGTTTCTTCTTGTTTGACACCAACTCCTTGATATACTTGGCATAAGAGGGCATTCTAGCAAGTGCTTCAGCAGACGGGATATTAACTTGCAGCTTCTTAAACACTTCCAGAAACCTCTAAAAGTTATTATCTTGGTTCCTCTTATGCAGTCTCTGTGGATAAGGAATATGAGGTACTTACGGCTCAGGAGGAACATATGGTTTTTTTGCCCCAGGTTCAGCTGGTTGTACCACTTTATCATTGCCTGGAGTTCTCACATTAATAGTGTTGGGCAGTTTTTTCCCGCTTCTTAATGTGTCTGCCATTGCATCCCTTGGATTAACATCAGTGCTCGCTGGGAGTTTGCCTTTGTCCTTCTCTATTACCATCCTAGCCAATTGCCCAACTTTCACTTCAAGGTTATGGATTGAAGCTTGGTTAGACTGCACCACCTTGTCAGTTTTAGCATCCATCTTTTTCATGGTTGCAGCTTGATTCGTCATGTACTGCATGATTATTTCTTCAAATTGCGGCTTCTTTTCTGGCATTTAGAACTGGTACGGAGGCTAAAATGGGGGAACTTGTGCTTGTTGGAACCTCAGAGGTCCCACTGGCCTAACATTGCCCGGATCTTTCCATGAGAAGTTGGGGTGATTCCGCAAACCTGGGTTATATGTGCTCGAGAAGGGGTCATTCTTTTGTGGCTGATTTTGCTTATTTCCATAAGCTCCCATATAGTTCACCTCTTCACCAGATTTGTGATTCATACCTGCATGCATACATAAGTTAGCATTGTGTCCAATTAAACCACAAAAAGCACATAGCTCGCTGCTTGGACTCTCACGAGTCATCAACAACTTCATTTGATTATTTAGCTCGGCCAATTGTGTGGCCAAATCTTGTTGGGCATTCACTTCATGCACAACCGCCCTCCGACCTCTCACAGCCTTCTGTTGAGAATTAGTAGCCAAATTCTTATAAATGTCCCATAACTCATCAACATTTTTATCTCTTGTATAACCACCACAGGCAGTATCTACAAGAGTTTGGCAATTTGGAGTGAGACCATCATAGAAAGATTGAGTTAAAAGTAACACAGAAAACTGATGATGGGGGCATTGGTTCAAAAAAAAATTAAACCTTTCCCATGCTTCATGAAATAATTCCCTTTCCCCTTGAACAAAATTGCAAATTCTACTCCTATAATCCATTGTTTTCTGGTTAGAATAGAATTTGAACATGAAAGCATCATAAACTTCCTCCCAATTGGTTAAAGAACCTTCAGGCAAATTCAACAACCATTGTCTAGCCTCACTTTTCATGCAATAAGGAAAACATCTCATACAAAGCTCATCTTCACATAAATTATATAAAGGAAAAGTTTGTACCGTACTATAAAGCTCACGCATGAATCCTAATGCATCCTCAGTTCCCAATCCATTAAAGGAGGGAAGCATAGTTTCTTGCGGCATCAGAAAGTAAAATACAAGAAGGGTTGTCGGCTATTACCGGACGTTGGATATCCCTCAAGCGTGGAGGTGGCGGGACAACAATTTGTCTATTATTGTTATCGTTCGCCATAACTAACTTTCTTCTTGCTTTTCTTTGTCTAAAAGTGCATTCAATCTCAGGATCTAAGGGCTCCAAGTTTACGTTAAGGAGAGAAAGAAGTTTACCCAAATTTCTTTCTCTCCTGTTTTCACCTCCGTTCTCCTCCCCTTTATCTTCTGCTGCGCTACTCTCTTTATAGACAGCCTGGGCAGATTTTTGGGTCTTCAAATTGGGGAAGTTAATCCCCAACGGCTACACCAATTAAATGCGTTCAAGGCTGAATTTTTTATATTTCGGAGTGCATAATTCGTAGGAGATTTGGGCTGAATTGGTGGAAGTTTCCCTGTTATCCAAAGAAGAAAATTCCACCCTCTTTGTGCGTAAGATGGTCTTTCTAAAAATGGTTTGGAGAGGTTACGGGAAAATTTTTTTCCTTGTGATTCTAGGGCTGATTTTGAGCAACTTGTCCTTTTTCTTCTCATCTCTTGTAATTTGACCTCAAAAGTTCAAGCTTCTTTAATTTAAGACTCATCCTAAAAAAATAGATTTATCACAAATTAGTAACAAAAGTCCAAAAATGAATCCAAATAGGCCCAAAATAACATAATAAATTATCAGAAATAAAGAATAAATTTGGGCCTATCAAACGGTACCTCACCAAATGGGGAATCAAGCACTCTAAAGCATCAGTGGCTTATCCTCAGGCAAATGGCCAGGTGGAGAACACGAACAGAACCATCATGGATGGGATGAAGAAGAAACTCGAAGATTACTCCTCCACATGGCCCGATCAGCTTAATTACACACTGTGGACATACCGAACGACCCCCAAGACAGGTACTAGAGAAACTCCGTTCGCCCTTGCAAATGGGTTCCAGGCTAAAGTCCCAACTAAAGTCTTGGTTCCTACATATCAAACGACCCATTTCAACCCCGAACGAAATGAGGATAACTTACGGGCTGAGTTACATTTCATTGAGAAAAGAAGGGTTTTGGCTGCCAGAAGAATGGAAGAATATCAACGAGCAACCCATAGATACTTTCATAAGCAAGTCAAGATCCGGTCAATTGAAATAGGGGACCTGGTTCTTAGGAAGAGAGAGAAAAGCAAGCCGCTTGAGAGCAGAAAGTTGGCAAAGAATTGGGAGGGCCCTTACCAAGTTTGGAAGAAGTACACAACATGGACGTTCGGCCTTAGAACGACAGAAGGCAGATTGGTGGGCACCTGGAACGTGGAGCATTTGAGGAAATTTTATCAATAAAAACGGCTGTTG
This sequence comes from Cuscuta europaea, assembly GCA_945859875.1. Taxonomy (NCBI): domain Eukaryota; kingdom Viridiplantae; phylum Streptophyta; class Magnoliopsida; order Solanales; family Convolvulaceae; genus Cuscuta; species Cuscuta europaea. Next base: position 9,785,504 of record CAMAPE010000080.1, on the reverse strand, counting down.
CTACATCTTCAAAAAAAAGAGGGAGACATAACTTCCAGAAACCAGGAGCATGGACGAACCGATTGGACATCCGGTCAAAACCAGATGGATCGAGCGGGGGATGGATTGAGGTGAAGCTATGGTTAAAAGCCTCACCTCAACTATAAGTGTAGGTAAATCGTTTCGGATGACCGAATGAGGATCCTCATTTTGGTCTGGAGGAGAGCCGTCATTTCAGCTAGGCTTGATGAACCATTCTGGATGACTGAACGAGGGTTACAAGCGAGCTTAGGAGATGGTGCTAAGCCAATAACATGGAGGAACCGAGCGGACGTCTGGTCAAAACCAGACGGATCGAACGAGGGATCGAAGCTATGGTTTTAAATCTTGCCTCAATCATTAGCATCGACGAACCACGACGACTAGTTCAAAGGGCCTCAACGAGCCACGATGACTGGATCGAAGGGTGGAATCCTAGCTTTGATTTGGAGACAAGTCTCCATTTTAGCTCCACATATGAATGAAAACCGTTCCGGATGGCCGAACGGGGAAGCTTGCGTGTCAGTTTGGAAATGAGGACATCTCAACCAGCAGTATGGACGATCTGTATAAAAAAAACCCGAACGGTGGAATCGAAACTATGGTTTGCAAGATGATAGGTATCGACCAATCGGCACAAAATTGTAATAACAAGCACATCCAAACAAAAGGAAACGATCGGAGGAACATAAGACAAGTAAAAGGAAGGCTTGCACAAACGAAAGAATGAAACATTTGTATTCTTCAGAACTGCCATCCAGGAGATACAAAGAATGAAAAACAGGACAGATATAGAAGGAAAAGTCCTATGTACAAGGACGGGCTAAGATTGATCGGCGTTGGAAGAATCTGATTCTTTAGAGCTCGGCTCACCACCACGTTCTGTCTTCATTGAATGCTTGGCATGTTCCTCCATCACCTGGTCATAGGCATTGATGAAACACTTGGAGAAACCCAGAACCTCGGGATCAAATGGCTCGGGGAAGTGCTTCATGATCAGGTCAATGTTCTGATCAACGATGATATCCATGCTCTGAACAAGGGTATCACTGGCAAGATCCTCAAAAAATGATTTGCCCTCGGGAGTCTTTTCGAGGAGATCTATCCCAATATCCCATCCTCAAGGGGATTATTGCTAGCCCGTAGAAATTGACCAAGATGCGGGGCAAGAAACTCCTGAGCGGTGTTCTCCAGCGCGATGTTCAGGCCTTTGCCTCGCTGGTAATCAATGTCCGCCTGTTGTGCGATCTTGGAAGTGTCAACAGAAATAGAAGCAGGGGAATTTTTCTCCTTGGTTGTACGGACCTTGACGCTGGCTTCTTCAACGGCCTTAAGGTTAGCTCTGAGGAAGGCGATCTCCCGATCACGACGCAGAACCCTCTGTTCGCTCTCAGCCAGCCCTGCGGCGGCCTTGTTCCCCTTTGTGGCCTGATCCTGTAGGTCGGTCATCATCTTACACGCAGAAGCAACAAGGGTTCGGGCTTCATCTCGGTCCTGGGCCATTTGAGCCATGTCCTGATGGGCTGCGAGGAAGGCCTTGTGATAGTACACCCCGGCCTGAGGAGGATTCACATTAAGATCTGGAAAGGAAGTAGCTAAACAATGAAATAATAATAAAGAAAAGGAAATACCTTGATATTTTCCAAGTGACCCGCCTCGATTAGATCATGTCAGTGGGTCAGACGGGTGAAGCTGGGTAAGGCCTTCAGGACCATCGAGCACCACAGCGAGGTGGCCGTGTGCCCAAAAAGGGTCTTACCCTCTAATTGGGGCCCCATGCCGTAGAATTCCTGCTGATCGTTAGCTTCGGCATTTGAAGTAGACGGGACAATCTTGTTAGAAGAGGGAGGAGGAACTGTCTTCGGTTTTACCGTATCAGAACCGGTCAAGTCCACAACGTCTTCCGAACGAGCCCTTTTCCGGGAAGGCTCTGGGTTTCCCCGAGGGTCGGGCTGTTGAACAGACTTACTGCTACCAAGGACGAGTTTCCCCTTCCCACTTCCAGCGGGATGGGATGAGCCAGAATGTTGAACCGTTCGTTTCATCTCTGCCGGAATCACACCTGCAAAAGATAAGTACTTAGAAGATGCAAACTACAAACAAACACTCCGAATGACAGAAATTTGACGAAAAGTACTGATGCCAGCCACAAGAATCTTAGAGGGCGTCGCATAAGCCCGAATGTTCTGAGAACCTGCCAGGCGTAGTCGATCGGCCTGGCATTGGAGAGCGGCATCCAAAACCGGCTCCTTGTCCCTAACGGGATATGTATTCCACACGTCAGGGAAGGGAAGCGGCTCGCCCACGTGAACAAGCAAGAAACGTTCTTCCCATTCTTGGGAGGGGTGGGATTTTCCGTGAAAAGCTGGAGGTAGGGCCGAGCGATTAGCCTCAGATACCTGGTACTCCAGTACGGCTCATGCTTATAGTGATATAAAAACAAATCGACACTCGGAGGGATCCCCAAGTCATGACACCGGATGATAAACCCAGTTAAAATTCGATAGGTGCTGGGCACGAACTGGGCCAGAAGCACCGAAAGTCGGCGTAGAAAGTCTATAACAAACAGGTGCAGAGGAAAGCGAAGTGACCGGGCTAAACATGCAGGTGTACAAGTGCCGATGTAGTAATAAATTCCGGTAAAATACCGGGTCGAATACACAAGGAAACGTTGTTTAATTCAAGCCCGAGAGTAGATAGCTTTAAATGAAGAAATGAGTAAAATGCTGGGATTTTGATTTGTGTTTTATATTTTTGGTTTTTACACTTTTTGTTCAAGAAGATAATTGTTAACTGACTTTGAGTTTAAGATGACTAATAACAACAACTAAAGCTTCGGGAATCACTTAAATGCTTTAATAGGGTTGAATATTAGTTCTTTACCAATAATTATGAATACGATGTCGCTAATATATTCTCAACTCCGGTTAAGGCAGCGAGAGCGTGGTTTTCATTACGTGTAAGTCCCGTTACGGCTTACATTCATCTACCGAAAACCCCGTTGAATATCAAGACATCACACCCGCATCATATAAGACCAGATTTATTTCTATTCTCGGTACTATATATGTTTATCCTTTAATGTTAATAGTTTAGACTTCAACGTTAATTGCAAGTATAAACTAAATTTAACATACTTCTATAAGTGAGGGGGAGCTTGCCATTACATTTGAAATCTTCTCGTGTGCTCCTAATTGTTTTTATACCCTCTTGAGGTCATTATTTGTCAACATCAAAAAGGGGGAGATTGTTAGCCGACTTGTGCTACCTTTAGTTTTTTATGTTTACAAATAATGAAGCTAACATGTGTGTTGAGATGCTGCAGGTTTACACTTTCAAGTCAATTCATCCACTAAAAATAGTCTTTCTTGATAGCTAGAAAAGCTGTTTCATCAAGAATGTGTGGATTGCATATTAAAGGCTCTCAAAATCAATTTTATCACTTCAAATATTTTCTTAATAACTAATCAAATATTTTACTTTTGCACGGCAGAGTCAAATTCATAAGTTTTCCCAAGCACTCGAGTGCTTTTTCAAAACAACTCACTAGTTTTTGTTCCTTGAGTTTCTCTTGTTTTGAGCGAGGTGTCTTAAAGCTTTTTCTCCATCCTTTTGCTGCAACTTAACCTCAATTTTAAGAGCTCTAAATCCCTCTTAAATTTGTGTTTCAAACGTGGTTAAAGATCTCTTGTAGCTGACTTTTCTGGCAGCCAACTGCTGAGGCCGCTACTGTGGAGCCAACTGCTGAGCCAACTGCCGAGCCAACTGCCGAGCCAACTGCCGAACCAACTGCTGAGTCAACTGCCGAGCCAACTGCTCAAGCCAACTTCTTCGAGCCAACTTCTCAGCCCACTGCTCCCAGCCCTCTGCCCTTAGCAGCCTGCCTCTTTTGAAAGATTGCTTTCCTAGAACTCTGCCATTCTAATCTTTATTCTAAGTATTCCTTTCTTAGAAATCTATCCAGACTTCAATCCAAAATTGGTTCCTAAGTTCAGCGCTATTCTTTCGTTAACTGTTCCAGTAAAGACAAAATTGCCTTTTGTCTTCTGGTAAAGACAATTAATTTATTTGGGGACCCAGACCCTTTTCGAACGTTGGAACCTATTATTTATCCTTCAAGCCGTTGTCACTATCTTCAAAATATGGAAATCAATCAAATATCAATAATTGATATTATAGCCGTTAAAGCCAATAATTCAGCGATTCTTTCCTTCCAAACCTTTGATTTCAAATCTTCAAACGTCCAAATCTTTTCCTATATATACTCCATCTTCTCTCTGATCAAAGTACGAATTACACACACAAAAAATTACATACGAAAAATTCTTGACGAACTACTACTCTACACTTTGAATATTCTGTGAAAGAGTTCATTTTATTCCGGAAGCTTTTCTTAGTCTCTCTATCTTGAATTCTGCTTGTGCTATCACTTTAACATTTATTTGCAGAAACTTACATTGGTTTTAAGATCTTCAAATCCATATTTTTAATCTTGATAAAACCAATTTTTGAGAGAGCTATTTGATATTTTTCAATCACACTTGTTCTTGATCAAACTTTATATCTTTGTGTGTATTGCCTTGTAATTCTCAACTCTTCGTCAAGCATCAATCTTTAAATTCTGCTTGAGAGTTTGGGATCATATTCTCTACTTGTATTTATATTCTCCAACTTGTAAGGTTTTGTTTGGTTTTCCTAAAACCAATCTTAGGTTGTTGGTTAGCCCGTTGTAAAACCAACTTAGTTGAGGTTGTGTGGTTGTGCCTCTTGAAAACCACTGTGAGGTTTTTGGTGTGCCTCTAGAAAACCATTAGTTTAGGTTTTTGGTTGATCCTCTTGAAAACCATTAGGTTGTGAGTTAGCCCGTGTAAAACTCATACTCATTGGCAATGGTTTGTTTGCCAAAACTTTAGATGGTGCTCTTCGTGTGTTCAAGGGAGACCATTTTTAGTGGATTTGGAAAATGGAAATCCTGAGGGAGTTGCCCTTAGGTAGAGGAGTAGGATTAGCCGAACCTCTATACATCATTGTGTTCTTACTTGTTAATTGCTTTCTTGTTTGAACACACACACACACACTAATTTGCACTCGTTTATGCACTAACACTCACTTAGTTTGTTTGTTATATTCTTGATTGTTTTCGCTGCCTTCATATCTCAAGCACAATTTTTTAAACACCTAATTCACCCCCCTCTTAGGTGCTTTTCATGTCTTTCACAGCCTTGGGGGTATTTGTAGGCCTCCCACTCCGGGCATGGGCCAAGAAACCGGGCTCCCGAGAGAAAAATCATCATTACACGTCGTCTCCTCCGCCAACCGGTGACACCCGCCCACAAACAGCCAACGGTTACACGCCACGTGGACACCACCTCCACGCCTTCTCCAACGGTCATATTACAACGGCTATATTTTGAAAACACAAAGGTGCTCCCGGCCGGCACCCCTCAGACAACACTGTGTTTGCCTTCGGGTTTTCTCCTTCAGACTCCTTCATCAATAGGAGCCCCTGGTTTGACAACGGGTAAACCCCTCAGGACCCCTCAGCCCTCAGCGCGTTGAAAAATCGGGAACCCTCTCGGAGCCACACCTTCACAACCCCTCATATGTGGTTAGCCTCCGGCTAAAATATCAGGGAATACTCACCCACACTTATCAACTACGGACGCTTTCGGAGGAGTGCTCCCAGCAGATACTATCCTCAACACCTCCGGGATATCAGCATCAGCCTTCGGCATCACCAGGTTACCAACGAAGAACCTTCGGCAAAATCAGCGACCAAACCCTCAGGTCACGGATAGCTCTCGGCGGCAACATTGCTCTTCACCTCAAACCAAGAGCTCACCTTTTTGATTCATCATTGGGGGAACTCGGTGCACTCTTTTTCCCTCATTAGGATTTTTTCCCAAAGGGTTTTTCCTAATGAGGTATTTAACGAGGCATCCCCCCAAAATGAAACGAAAAAGCACAAGCCTTCGTCCTCGCGATGAAAGTAGGCACCCCTCTACTCCTCTTCACCACATTACATGTGCCTCAAGGAGTTGGGGACTGGAGGACCCCTTCGGGAAATTCACAAAATTACGAATGTAAAAATTTTCCTTCGGCCCCAAGATGTGGGGGACTTAAAGGACTGCCCTCGGCAAAACATGCAAACAACAACTCCTCACAACTCCACGAACTACAAAGCAAAACACCAGCATCAGAGGAAAAACGCATTTACTCCTTTTCCCTCAAGTAGCTTTCGGCAAAAGGAGTGAGGGACTCCTGATGGAGTATATGGCCCAGGGACCCTCAACCCATAGACTCCCACTACTATAACAAAGGCCCAATAAGACCAGAAAGCACAGCAGGCCCAAATCACAGCGCCTCAAGTGCCAAGCAGCCCACGACGTACACTTGGGTGCCTTCAGCCCCCATGGCCGAAGGCTCATAAACTTACAGTACAGCTGCTTTTAAGCACTCGAAGTTACCGGGAGAAAACGGCGAAAACAGTAGCCCTCAGCACCTAGAGCTCTTAGCACCTAGAGGCCCTCGGGTTGAAGAGCCTTCGGCTAATCATCTACAGCCGAAGGCATCTTCCTCGACAGAATCTCCCATCCACATGTGTTGGATCAACACACCAAGTACAAACGTCACATCCAACCACCGCATTTAATGCGGCCACATGCGAATGCCAGTGCCACCCCAGTTGAGGTGACCCCTCGACCACCGGATTGTTGACACGTGTCCCTATCTAGAAATTATTGCTGCTATAAATAGCACCCCTTTCCCCGTTTGTAAACCACGCTCAATACAACTAAAGTTCACATAATCAAATACTTCCTCTCTCTTGCTTATTTGATCTGACTTCTCTCTAGTTACTCCCCGCAGTAACCCCTCGGATAAGCTACCCCCGAGTACACTATCCATCACAAACACACACACACACATGTGTGTATATATATATATATATAAATATATATATATATATAATACACTATTTAAAATTTTCTATTATATATGTACTTTTTTCATAAAAGTTTTATACTTTAATTAGATGTTTTGAGTTTATCTACCGAATGACCCGAAGGTCCAACACCAACCTTGGATCTAGGGTGTGAATGCTACAGTAAAGTGTATAAAGAAATATAAAAACTGATTGATTCACGCAGATAGCCCTGCTTGTATTAACGCAGTAATAACAATTACACGGAAATGGTCGAACAACAGTTACGGTCCAAATGCTAATACAAGTGCTAGAATGCAATATGAGCTAGTGAGTAAAGAAATGTTAACCCTTTACAATGAAATAAATGCTACTATTTATACTAGTTGGGGGAAGGTAAGGGGTATGGGGTGATTTATCATGATTGTCTGCTTTCCAAGCCAATTGTGCACCCATGCTCCCACTTGAGACCTCCATACTTCAGTATTAAATGCAGCCTGCCACTTGAGCAAGTCCCTGATCGGTACTAAGATCCGCTAAGCTAATGATCTGGAAGAGAAATAATTATCCAAGTGTTAATTACCTTCCGCTCGGGATGGGCCGAACGGAAGTCTCTCTTAAGCCACCGAACTCCCGTTCGGGGCCTACTGTTTCTCCTTGGGCTTTTCCCCTACTCTTGGGTCCCAGGGATATTTTGGGCCGGTATATCTGGACGGACCCTAATATCCCATCACAAGTCACGCACTTCCGTTGTTCCGAGCGTGCTCGGGACATGAGGAAGTAGAAAAGTAATCTTCCCGTCATTCGGTGTAACCCCGTGCGGCATCTCAGCTAATGTCCCGCCTGTTCTTGACGTGACGGTTCGAATGTCTTTGGCGGTTGTTGCTTGTATTCCCAAGGTAACGTCATGATTACTTGATGCTCCGCCTTTGTGCGACACGTGTCTCTTGGGACGCTCCTCGTGACGTGTCCTCCTGGGATTGGTCCGTGAATCGGTTCCTTTAGGTTATAAGTATAATTTTGGACCCTTGGTTCCGGGTATTCGAATTTTGATTCTTCGTTCAAGAGCTCTGCCTTTTCCCAAATCCCTAATTTTCCAAGTTCGCTCAGGTGGATCAGCCATTTCGGGACCTGCACTCTAATCCTCTTTTCACTGAAGCCCCTTGTTTGTCCGGTGCTGCCAACGTTGTGGCCGAACAGGCCAACATATCGAAACCTGTGGAACCGATCATTTTGGAGGACCGGATCCATTCGGTTATAGAACAAGGGGGATGCCAGCCTGGTCGAGTTTGGAGTACCTCCGCCATGCTCAATGACTACCACCTTCCAAGGCTGACGGCCGAGCAGGCTGAAACAGGGGTGGCCCTGGCCACTCTTAAGGTAAACTCCAACCGTTTGTTTCCTTATTCATCTTACATGTCGTTCGGTAAATAACCGCCTTGTCATGCAGGCCGATTATTATAGAGTACAACTCCAAATCGCTTGGCTGGAAAGGGAGGAGGAGCTGATCAGGGCTCGAACATTGGTGGAGCAGGCAACTGCTGATGTGCTGCGGGCCGCTGAGGAAGAGTAGAAGAAACTCGAAGCTGAGCTTGGCCAAATTCGGGTGGATCTTTCCAGCTCTCAGGACAAGGTTGCCGCTAATGAGGCCGCTCAGATCACGTTTCAGGAATGCGAGCCTCAGATCCCGGACGGCCCCGGAGAAGTTAGGGTGGACTTATCCACTGTTCTATCAGCAGTCCAGACCGCATATCTATCCTCTGAGGATTTCAATAAGGATGCTGAGGAGCACGGTCTAGCTCTAGCGGGTTCAGGATGGCTAGAGGTCGTTGGTCAATGAATCGCCCAGAGGAATTCCTTTTAGCCCTTACACCGTTCAGGATGGCTAGGGGCCGTTGGTTGACGAAGATCTCTAAGCCCTTTGAACTCGGTGCTTTTATCCAGCATTGTGCGGCCGTTCGGCATATTCTTGTATCCATGACCTCTGGTGTAATCCATTCAGCGCTTTCCATGTCTCCTCCCTGGGTTTGGTCTCGAACAGTCCCTCCCTGATGATGAATGCCTCAAGAGAGAGGATCTCCAAAAATTTGAACGTGGGATGCCCGAGCGGCCCCCAAGAATATCTTTAAACTTCCATTGTATACGGAAGCAACACCAGCGTCTTCCAATAGATGCCGATTGGCTTGTGGCCCAACTCTTACAGCCGCCTAAGCAATTTCACAACGGCTTTATTCGTCACCTGATGAGTCACCGACCGGGGCATGTGCTGGTGCATCTGGATGCCTTTGTGGCCGACCTTCGTGATAAGCATGATAATCACCTATATTTTGTATAGGTAACTGTGATTATCTGTACAAATATTCAAAGCTGAAACGGGTAAAAAAATCCCAATTTGAGCAAAAACCGCACAAAGGTGTCAAAAGATGAAGAAACGGGCGTCAACGATCAAAACGGGTCGAGAACAGGCATTTCGGGATCAACTACGGGCGTAAAACGGAGCGAAACAAGGAATATTACACAGCAGGGTGTAACCGGCGCCGGTCTACCCTCAGAACCGGTGTCGGTTGCATTTAATTTCCAAAATTCCGGAATCACCGAAAGAAAACCGGCGCCGGTCCACCCTTATAACCGGTGCCGGTTATGTCAATTTTATGTGTTTTCCCCAGTGCCGAAAGAAGACCGACGCCGGCAGGTCTGAAACCGGCGCCTGTTAGGTCTGATTCTGCACAAAACAAGGAGACGTGCAACAATATTTTGATGGGAAATTCTCACCTTCCTCGTGATCTGATCAAATATATCTTCCATGCCTAATTGTTGGGCCCGAATAGACTAAAAGATGCCAATCTTTAGCCTATATAAAGCCCTCAATTCATCAAACAAGATCATCATTCCATCTTTAGAGCTTAAAATACAGTTTTTATATTTTATTTTTGTATTATCTTGAAGAGTTGGAGAAGAAGCCATTTCTCTCCTCTACAATTGGTTCTAGGTAATTTTTCTTGTATGTTATTGTATTTCTTTAGTCTTAGTTACACTTTTGTAATTAATATGAGTATTAGTAGCTAAATTCTTAGCTAAGGCTAGGGATTAACTTCTATGTCCACTAGGTGTTTGATAAAAGTTCTAAACCAATAAATTGTGATTTATCCTTTATATATTGATTGTTTATGACTATGGTGTACAACATATAGCTTCATGCAACTCTCTTGATACCAAAAATATAAACACTCTCCCCCATACAAAGAGAATCTCTTTCCTCTTTTTGATTGAGTTAGGTTAGGGACTTTTTTTTAATCAGTATGAGACTTACTTGAAGTCAACTTATTTCTCCCCCTTTGTCAATATCAAAAATGGAGGGTCATTGAGAAAATAGACAAGGAAATGCACATAGAGGATAGAAAATACCACTTGAAAGAATAACGATTATGCCAAATAAAGAAGAACAGGTAGGAGAAGTTTAAAGGAATGTAGGAGTTTGTGTTATGATCATGTTAATAAATGATTAAGTATAGAGAACACTATTGTTCGTCCAAATCTTGATCTTCATAACCTCATTCCTTTCTTGATGCTTCAGTCATCTGTCTGATACAAATTTGAATCAACTTTGAACCAATTTCAGTCATCTGTTTGGTAGCAGTGGTCTACTAGTTGGAGCAGTTGTTTGCGGTTTCTCATCTGGATCACTTTCTTGGAGCATTTTGCCTTGAGGACTAGTGTTTTCCATACTTAACCAATAACATATCAAGGCACACAATTTCCAATTTATGATTGACAGTGAAAGGAATTACTTTAATTAATTTCAAGCATTCCCAATTCACGTCTTAAAAAGCTAAAACGTGCATAATCTAGCGGTTTAGTGAATATATCCGCTAGCTGGTGTTTAATGTCCACAAAATCAACAAAAATGTCTCCTTTTTGCACATGAGCACGAATAAAGTGATGATGGATCTCAATATATTTGATCCTTGAGTGCAAAACAAGATTTTTGGAAATATTAATAGCACTCGTATTATCACAAAACACAGGGCACATTAGTAAAATTCAAATTGTAGTCTTTTAATGTTTGAATCATCCATAAAATTTGAGCAACACAGCTGCCTAAGGCAACATATTCTGCTTCAGCAGTAGATATGGCAACTGAGTTTTGCTTCTTAGATGACCAAGACACTAAAGAATGACCAAGAAATTGACAAGTACCACTGGTACTTTTCCTGTCAACTGTACACCCAGCATAATCAGCATCACTATACCCAACTAAGGATAAATTGGATCCCTTTGGATACCATAGTCCTAGGTTGGTTGTGCTTTTAACATATCTAATGATACGTTTAACGGCCACAAGATGAGATTCCTTTGGGCAAGATTGATAGCGATAACAAACACAAACAGCATGCATAATATCAGGTCTAGAAGCAGTTAAATACAATAAACTACCAATCATACCTCTATAGACCTTTTCATCAGTGGGTTTTCCATTCTCATCCTTGTCAATCTTGGCAGTTGAGCTCATTGGAGTATCAAAATGTCTACCTTCTTGTAGATTGAACTTTTTAAGCAACTCCTTAGCATATTTGGACTGACTTACAAAGGTTCCTTCTTTCATTTGTTTGATTTGAAGTCCAAGGAAGAATGTGAGTTCACCCATCATGCTCATTTCAAACTCACTGGTCATGACTTTAGAAAATTCTTCACACATAGATTGATTAGTAGAGCCAAATATAATATCATCAACATAAATTTGAACTAACATAATATCATTAGCCAAAGTGCGTACAAACAATGTTGAGTCAATAGCCCCTTTTGAAAAACCATTTTCAAGAAGATATTTTGAAAGCCTTTCATACCAAGCACGTGGGGCCTGTTTTAAACCATACAGAGCCTTCTTAAGCTTGTATACATGGTTTGGAAAGGTGACATTTTCAAAACCAGGAGGCTGCTCCACGTAAGCTTCCTCCTTAAGGATTCCATTCAAAAATGCACTTTTAACGTCCATTTGAAAACGTTTAAAATCCATGTAACTAGCATAAGCAAGAAGCATCCTAATGGATTCTAACCTAGCAACAGGAGCAAAGGTTTCCTCATAATCAAGTCCCTCTACTTGATTATACCCTTTAGCAACAAGTCGGCTTTTGTTGGTGATAATCTCACCTCCTTCATCCAACTTATTTCTAAAGACCCACTTTGTACCAATAACTCAATGGTTATTTGGTCTTTCAACCAATTCCCAAACGTCATTGCGTTCAAACTGGTCTAACTCCTTTTTCATGGAAATTATCCACTCATCATCGCTTAAGGCTTCCTCTATATTTTTGGGCTCAAATTGACTAACAAATGCATAGTATGATGGTCCCGGATAGGGTAAAAGTCTAGAGGGGGGGGGGGGGGTGAATAGACTTTTAAATCTTTTCGAACTTTTCAGATATTTCCCTCTAGAAGAGTTGATCTATAATCTTTTGAGAGATTAATAGATGCACAACGGAAGTCTTTACCCTTAATGTAATGTGTAACGACTTTCTGTGATGGATGAAAGTCTTTGCTTATTGGTGAGCAGTTGGCTAGGCAGTTGGCTAGGAAGCAGGGAACTGCTTAGTCGTCTGCTTACCAAATACTTGAAGTATGATGAGGGTTCATTCAGAATCTTTCTGGGAGTGGGAAGAGCTTCCTGATGATGTACTGAAGTGGATTGATAATCAACCTTAAATGAGAGCAGTTGTCTCAGCAGTTGGGTGGAAACCAGGGAACTGCTGAGGCACCTGCTGAAGTAATGGTGAAGGTATGGAAGGTTTGATTATGTTAGTCCCTGTTTCTGTAACAGCAATGAATAATCGATCTAACAAGGAAGATTAAACGTAAAGATGAACACAGAATGAATCACCGTAAAACCTTCTTTGATAAACCGTGGAACGTACAGCAGAATGATATAAGCGTAAGGCTATGAATAATAAGTACGACGTTCAGCCTTTTCCTAAACCTCGGCTCCCTTTTTATAGGCGAGGTTTAGGTTAGGCGTATCAGGCTTTTGGCCTGTTTAAATGGGCCTAACACTTGGCCTGATTTCTATCTAGTTTATGCACTATTTAAATACAAGGATTAAATATAAAGCTAATCTATGACCAACTTGATTCACAATTAAATATCTCCAACAATCTCCCCCTTTGTGATCAAGTGCCATTCTCTTATTGCTTCTGTGATTTGAAGTAGTGCTTTCTCAATCCAAGTGCATGTTCATACTGCCTCAGCACATTTCTCTTTTCGAGGCGATCGTCAATGGCCTTTAAAATTGTCTCTACAGTAGAGTGTTCCTTTTGAACATAAGACGATGCCTCTTGAAGATTTTCTTCCAGCTTTGCCTTCATCTGTAGAATCTGCTCTCTGATTATCTTCAGTGTTCCGTCGCAGTACTTCTCGATTTCACTGACTACCATCAGACGCTTTTCGTTCTTGTGGTTCAGATAGGTGACTGCTGGCGGTGTGAAGAAGATGTGGTAGGCTGGGAAATCTTCAAGTTCTGGACCATACAGTTTTGGCTTTGTCAGATTTGTCTTCTTTAGATTGCATTCAATAGCCATCTGTAGGTCATGTGAAGAGTGTACTCGGATTTGTCTAAGCATGAATCTCTTGATAGCTGCGAGGCCTTCGCTGTATACTATGCTCTGCCTGACTGGAAGGTATCTGTAGGCCATGAACATTTGGTAGATGTCATCCGGTTTCAGCATGATGAAGTCGTTCTCTTGACAAGTAAATTCGCTCCCATCGGTGCGTTGAAGTCTGTAAGTGTAAAATGTTACTCCATGGTAGTCTTCAGCCTTCACTTGCAGAATTTGATGAATCGGGAGAATATTCGACTTCATATCTTGTTCCATCAGTTCTCTCTGTGTACCGGTTGACCTTTGTAGTAACATATGCAGATGACCTCCAGCCTGCTTTCCTTTCAAGTGAGTAAGGCCTCTTAGCTTCAGTTCATTCAGTGGCTTGACTCTGTCTGGTCTACGCCAGATATGCTCTCTGATTTCTTCTTGAAAGGGGGCTTTGATACGAACATTATCCCAGGGTTTCTCTGTCTTGGGAAGTCTTCCCGCTGTTTGTCTTACGACTGATTCAAGAGTCTTCTGGGATTCCTTGTAATTCTCCCCTTCCTTGCGTTCATCGTCCTCGAGCCGTATAATATCTTCAGAGCATTTGTTGATCAGCTCTCGTAGCCACCAGTTTCTTTGCATGTCTTCTTGCTCGGCTTCAACCCGGAGATCATCCCATTCTGTCCATTTTCTCGGCCATTTGTCGTATATCACCGCCTCTTCCAGTGCATCATGGATGTCTTTGCCTGGGGAAATATACGGAGTTCTTTGTTCAGGCGGTGATTGTTCCTGTGTAGCACTACCGGGTTCATTAGGATTGCCCGTTGACATCAGCTTAGAACTGGGTTCCAACTGATGGCCTGATGGAGAAGATGTACCAGTGGTAACATAATCAGGACTTCCATCCCCTCCTCGGTTGGTATCTCTGGGAGATACGCCTCGGGATGTTATTTCTAGCTCGACCATTCTAGATAGTTTGGCTGTGGATGGTGGCTGTTGGTTTGTTGAGGTTTCAGGTTGAATTGGCTGTGGAGTTTGGCTTGGGAGAGTAGTTTGCTCAAGTGATCGAGGTCGCTTGTTCTCCCCCTCATGAGGATCCGAATCATCGGGGTCCTCATGGGAACGTTTGCGACCACAAAGACACTCCTTGCAAGTACTCTTGGTTTCGGGTGAGGAAAGAAGAGCTTCTAGTATGGCTTGCTGATGAAGAGTGAGGTTGTCTTCTGGGGTATTTAAGAGATTGTTCAGCAAAGCCGAAGCTAGTGTGTCAAAGGATAAGGAGGAGAGATCGATGTAGGGTGTGGTCGGGTGTGGGGAGAATACTGGTTCTGTATTCTGGGTTCCCCGAGAAATAGAAAGGATGGGAATTTGGTTTATGGATTTGTGGGATAGAGGGGTGGAGGATATGGGTTTTGTATGGGAGATGAACGGTTCAGGGGAAGGTTGGGGTGATGTCTGTTCAGACCGAACCGCTTGGGTGGTCCTAAATTCCTGTGCTAGAGCGGTCATTGCATCTTGCACCCATGGTTTAATGGTGGAATCTAGGAAGCGATTTAGTAGAACGTTTACGTCTTCAAAGGTAGGGTGACCAGTTACGGGGGTTGTAACTGTTGACACAGCATCAGTGAAGATTGCTGATGTGTGGCCTGCATTTAATGATGGAATCATTATGGGCGTAGCAGGGCTTCCAACCGTCATAGCTTGCGCTCTGGTTGTTGCGTTCAGGGTGAGTGCACCTGTATGTGCAGTGAATAGTGTAGGTGTCCTAGAAAAGGAAGAAAATGTGGGAAATGTGACACCTAGACTCGATGTGAGTGAAGAGGGGGTTTTGACCTCGGGAGATAGGTCAATTGTATGCTCAACTGATTCAGAAGGAACCAACGAGGGGTTTGAGTCCCGTTCTTTTGAAACAATAGCCTTTTGAGAGGCTATCGAGTGGCTGGGAGAGGGCTGTGCATGCGCAGTTGAGCCAGATGCTGCGACTTCTACTCGGGAACCGAAAAGATCGGCTCCTGTGCTTAATGATTCAGCTCGGCTTATCTGGATAAAGGAGTCGCAGCCCGAGAAGATGTGCTCGTCTGCCTTATCAAACAGGCTTTTTCTGGCTTGGGGCTGGGTCTTAGCCTTGGTAGCCTTGTCATTTTTGATCTTAGCCCTGGTCTCTCGGATGACAACTTCTTCCTGGTTGGTTGATGTCTTGATGGAGTGAGCTGCCTCGTCGTAATCATCCTTGGAGCAATTAGTCTCGCTCGGATCAGCTCTCGGTTTAGCTTTTTCTTTTATGGTGAAGACTTGAGGTCTGCAAGCTATGATTGGTGCTGCGTCTTCAGCAGTGATTCTTCTCTTCTTTGGAGATTCGACGGACAGCTTCCCTTTTCTGATCAGTGCATATGTGAGCTCCACATCATCACTATCGTTGTCATCACCGTCATCATCCGAGTCAGATTTTTCACTCTCCTTGCCCACGCTCTCGGAAGCCTCGTCGTCAGTATTCGTTTGGGCTTCACTCGACGATTCATTGGCCGTATCCTCAGCGTCTTTTTCGGTGCCCTCAGCCGCCTGACTCGTCTCTAGAGAGTCGTCAGACTTCCCTTCATTGGGCAAACCGGCCACTGGTTTCTGTGGCTTTTGGGCTCTCTTAGGACCCTTACCAACACTCGGCTTTGTCCCTTGGGTAGGTCCAGCTGGGTTTTGCTGAACCATAGGGACGGTCTTCTCGATTGCTTCCTTGTATTGCTGAATAGCTGGGTTTGAAGATTTCACAAGGTTGAGCAGAAACCCAGGAATCCTCAGACCGTAGGTCGGGTTTTTGTCCGCTTTGAAGTATTGTAGCTTTGGGGCTTTGAAATGTGGATCGGAGCTGCGTTTTGGGATTGTTGAATGCTCTGCCATGAGGTCGTTGATGATCAACCCAAGCCACCTAGCGTACGGAATGGTACCTGGCCTATTCTTTTCTTTGGCCTTGACCAGGTCCATTAGCTCTGAGAAGAAGAGCTGTGCCATGTCGTAGTTCTTGTTGAAGGCAATGCCATGGAAGATGAGCAGGATCTGCTTGTTGCATTTGTCGAATCCGGCATGCTTCGGCGACAGGCACTTGTTTACTAGCCCGAAAAGATTTTTCCACGGGTGACGGGGATATGCACCGTTGAAATTTGACAGTTGTGGTAGTAGTGATGTGTAGCCAAGGGATGCCACGTCTTTGAGCAGATCAGGGATGGATGGCAGTGCATCGTATTCGTCATGTATCGGCAGTGATAGAGTAGTCCGTAGAGTGGATGGTGTCAGAATCACCCGCATGCCGTTCAACTTGGTCTTGATCTTAGAGCGATCCTTCAATGAATCCGTGTGCATGTGACCCCAAAATTGTTGTAGGTATATCTCTGGCACTGGTTTGGCGTTGTGAAGTGCAGGCCAGAGATAGTGACCTTTCATTATGGCCGGAATGATTGGGTTCTGGCAATTGAAGACGGTGAGGTCTAGCTGGAAGTTGTTGTCCAGCACCTTGATCCACTTGCCCTTAGGGTAGATGGCGTCGTCAATCTGTGTTTGAGTGTTTCCTGCCATTTTAAACTGTAGAAGCAGGGGGTCAGTACATGAAGTTCAACTGTTTGATTTGATTGAAAGAGTTTGATTTGCAGTTGTCAGATAAGTTTATGCGGATGGAGTTTTGAAAAAAATTCTAAGTTCAAATCTCAAATCTCGAGATTCATATCTCGAGATCACGATGTCGAGATGCAGATCTCGAGATCTTGATTTCGAGATACAAATCTCGAGATCAAGATGTCGAGATGCAGATCTCGAGATCTTGATTTCGAGATTCAAATCTCGAGATCAAGATGTCGAGATGCAGATCTCGAGATCTTGATTTCGAGATTCAAATCTCGAGATCAAGATGTCGAGATGCAGATCTCGAGATCTTGATTTCGAGATTCAAATCTCGAGATCAAGATGTCGAGATGCCCATCTCGAGATCTTGATTTCGAGAAGATGAACCGACGAATTTTGACGAAATTTTCACCTGCAAAAACAACAATATAACAAACAATAACAATCGATTTCGACCAAGAAAAACCTTTTTAAGTTGATTTTGAGAAAAAAAACGATTGAGATGCCAATCTCGAGATCGTTCGAGTGAACACAGTTGAAGATTAGGATTTCGAAATCGAGTGACGAGAAGATGATTCGTTTGAGGCGTCTGTATTGAACTCGAAATCGATGGGAAACTACCTTAGTGTTTGCGAAAGAGAATCGGAGGAGGAGAAGGTTTTCGAAAACAAGGTTTTGACGAAGAAGAACAGTCGAAGAGCTCTGCCGTTGTGAAAAGTTAAGAATGGAAAGAGAAGGCCTTTTTCGAGGCTTATATACGCGAGAGAAAAAATTTGGACCTCCTCTGTAACAATTGAGCCCGAAATGTTGGGCTGACACACAGTGCCCTTTTAAGAGATTTTCGAGGCCCGAACCAGAAAAAAATAAGAGAGCTCCCCCTTAATCAGTGAAAATTAGCTCCCCCTCAAACAGTGGAAATTTTCTCCCCCTCAAAAATGCAACGAACAATATGTACAGATGCAACGCACACACACTATTTTTGTACTTTTTGATTTTTCACCCACTCAACACATGCAACGCACACACACTATTTTTTGTTATTTTTCTGGTTTTCTCCCCCTCAACACATGCAACGCACACACACTATTTACAAATCCCACACACACACACTTTTTACAAGTCCCACACACACACACACTTTTTAGATCAGTGGAGACATAATTAAACGGGCTCGAGGTTCAACATGCCCAACTTGGAGACTAGGAACTGGAATCGTTTTTCATCCAATGCCTTAGTGAACAAGTCAGCCAGTTGAAGCTCTGAGCTTACAAAATACATGTCAATGTCTCCTTTCTCCACATGATCCTTGATGAAATGATAGCGCAGGTCGATGTGTTTGGTGCGGGAGTGATGAACTGGGTTGCTGGTGATGGCTATGGCGCTTTGAGAGTCACTGTAGATCGGGATATGGCGGAGTGTGTAACCGTAGTCCTTTAGCTGGGTCTTCATCCATAAAATTTGTGAACAACAGCTAGCAGCCGCGACGTATTCTGCCTCGGCCGTAGATGTTGACACACAGTTCTGTTTCTTGGAAGACCAGCAGACTAACTTATCGCCCAAGAATTGGACTGCCCCCGATGTGCTTTTGCGGTCCATCCGGCAACCAGCAAAGTCAGCATCCGAGTATCCGACTAGGTCAAAACCTGAGTGCTTGGGATACCAAAGGCCTAGATTCACAGTGCCTTTGAGATATCTCAGAATTCTTCGAACAACGGTCAGATGGGATTCCTTCGGATTTGCCTGAAAGCGTGCACATAAGCATGTGGAGAAAACAATTTCAGGCCTGCTTGATGTGAGATATAGCAAAGATCCAATGATGGCCCTGTAGTTTGTAGCATCAACTGACTTCCCGGAGGGGTCTGAGTCCAGTTTGTTGGTTGGGGACATGGGGGTCGTCATGGAAGATTTGCCATCAATGTTGAATCTCTTAAGCATTTCCAGAATATACTTTGACTGATTGATGAAAATGCCGTCAGAAAGTTGTCTTACTTGCAGGCCTAGGAAGAAATTCAGTTCTCCCATCATGCTCATCTCGAACTTGGTTTTCATCAGTTTCTCAAAGTGTGTGCACAGACGTGGATTAGAGGAGGCGAAGATAATGTCATCAACATAGATCTGAATCAGGATGATGTCAGACTTCTGTCGCTTTATGAAAAGTGTGGTATCAATCTTCCCTTTTGAGAAACCTGAGTCAATCAGAAATTCGGTTAATGCATCATACCAAGCTCTTGGTGCCTGTTTTAACCCATACAGAGCTTTCTTTAGCTTGTACACATGGTCGGGATATCTGGGATCTACGAATCCTTCGGGTTGAGCGACATAGACTTCTTCTTCCAAGACTCCATTCAGAAAGGCAGTCTTGACATCCATTTGAAAGACAGTAAAGTTCTTGTGGGCCGCGTACGCAAGAAAAAGGCGGATTGCTTCAATTCTTGCTACGGGTGCAAATGTTTCATCATAGTCTATGCCCTCTTGCTGATTATATCCTTTAGCGACCAGTCGTGCCTTGTTCCTTATCACTATGCCTTCTTCGTCTTTCTTGTTCTTGAACACCCATTTTGTGCCAATGATGGTTTTCTGAGGGGGTTTAGGCACGAGTGTCCATACATCTAGTCTGTCAAATTGATTGAGCTCATCTTGCATGGCAATCACCCAATCTGGATCAGCGAGTGCCTCTGAGACTTTGGACGGTTCATTCTTGCTTAGAAAGCATGCATAGTGACATTCATTTGTTGTTGCTGATCTCGTTCGCACACCTTGACTTGGATCACCTATTATCTGTTCAACAGGATGTGCTCTTGTCCACTTCCTCTCATGAGCTAGAGGAGTTGGAGTAATTATTGGTTGATCTGAGTCCTGATATGAATTTGAAGGCTCTGGGGCAGTTGTGGTGTGTAGTGGAGATGATTCCGGACTTATGGCAAAGCCGTGATCATCCACACCTCTGGGATTGGTTTGAGGGGTTGAGGGTGTGGATGGTACGTCATCTGGTCCTGTGAGGAGCGGAATTTCTGCTGTTGGAGTTGATGTTGTCTCTGGAGTGTATGCAGGAGGTGGAGATTGTGAGTTCTCGTAAAAGTTTCTGAAGAGAGAGTCGAGAATCACATCGTCGTGTTCGGTGTTTGGTTCAGCTTTATCAGAAGCTACTGGTACAGCAGTGGATGGATCGGTCTGGAGATGTTCAATAGCAAAGTCTGCCATTTCATAGAATGTAACGTTTACACTCTCGATGACAGTCCACTTGTCTCTGAGATAGACTCTGTAAGCTTTGGATTGCAGTGAGTAGCCAATGAACACGCCTTCTCTGGCTTTGGGATCCAGCTTACTTCTCTCTGTCCGATCATTGAGTATGAAGCACTTGCAGCCAAAAACCTTGAGGAAAGAAATATCAGGAGTTTTGTTGAATAGGATCTCATATGGAGTCTTGTCGAAGCGCTTGTGGATGAAGGTTCTGTTCTGAGTGAAGCACGCGGTATTGATTGCCTCTGCCCACATGAAGTGAGGCAGTCTTGATTGGATTAACATGGTGCGTGCTGCTTCAACAAGGGTTCTGTTCTTTCTCTCAACAACTCCGTTCTGCTGGGGAGTTTTAGCTGCTGCAAATTGCTGAGTGATACCGAGTGATTCATAGAACTCAGTGAGAGTCTGATTTTTGAACTCGGTACCATTGTCAGTTCTGACAATTCGAACACTGTGCTGTAGCAGTTTCTGGATCGTTCTGATAAAGGTCATAATGTTTTCCGCAGCTTCGTCTTTTGATCGGAGAAATTTTGTCCATGTATACCTAGAGAAGTCATCAACGATCACCAGAGTGTATTTGTGACCGTTGATGCTTTGTACTCTCATAGGTCCACACAGATCCATGTGTATTAGCTGCAACTGATGAGTAGATGAAGGTTCAGATTTTGACTTGTGGGAGCTTCGCGTCATTTTGCCCATTTTGCAGGCACTACAATGATTTTCAGCGGAAGACTTTAGCAGAGGAAGCCCCTTGACAAGTTTCTTGGAGGACAAAGTTGATAGATGTTTGAAGTTCAGATGGGAGAGACGTCTGTGCCATAGGTTGTTCTGTTCAGTTGAGGCTTTGGACAGCAGACAGATGGAAGTGGTGGATTGGACGCTTTTCAGATCAATAGTGTACAGATTTGATGTTCTGTAACACGTTAATAATGTATTCCTTGTGCTGTCAAGAACACAGCATTGTTTTGCAAAGAACCTCACTTCCATCCCGCTGTCACAGAATTGTCCAATGCTCAGTAAGTTGTGTTTGAGCCCTTTGACGAATGACACATCTTTTATTTTGACGCTGGCACAGATGACGTCCCCATACCCAAGGATAGGAGATGAGGCGTCATTCCCGAATCTGACATTTCCTCCGTAGCAGTTGGTGTAGTTGCTCAAAAGGTGCTTTATTCCGGTCATGTGGGTTGAGCATCCTGAGTCTAAGTGCCACACATGACCGTCCTGCAAAACAATCAAATAGGATTAGGTACCCAACTTGGAGTGGGTCCTTCCTTATTATCAAGAAACACCTTTTTAAATCTTGCTTTGAGCAGTGATCCAAGGTCAGCTGCTCTTTCAACAAAAGATCTATCTTTGATGGGCTTTCCAATAGCCAGATCTGCTTTTGCAGTGTGTCTGGTTTTGGATTCCACCTAGCACTTTCCATTTTGGTGGGTCTGATGTTGTGAACCCACCTTTCCATTTTAGTCCTTGTGGGTCTAAGTTTGGGGACCCACCTTTCAGTTGCAGTTATGATGGGTCTTCGATTTGGACCCCACCTTTCAGTTTCAGTTATGATGGGTCTACGATTGGGAACCCACCTTTCAG
The DNA here is from genome assembly GCA_945859875.1 of Cuscuta europaea. Lineage (NCBI taxonomy): Eukaryota > Viridiplantae > Streptophyta > Magnoliopsida > Solanales > Convolvulaceae > Cuscuta > Cuscuta europaea. The sequence continues at coordinate 9,763,553 of CAMAPE010000080.1, read as the reverse complement.
TTTCAGTTATGATGGGTCTACGATTGGGAACCCACCTTTCAGTTTTAGTTTGGATGGGTCTTCGTTTGGGGACCCACCTTTCCATTTTAGGTTTGGTAGGTCTCATCTTGGGGACCCACCTTTCCGTTTCAGCTTTGACGGGTCTTATCTTGGGGACCCATCCCTTTGTTTTAGGTTCAGGAGGAGTGTAGACAGGTGCTTTGTGATTGAACGGTTGTTTCTTGAGTTTGGTTTTGAAAATCTCCTCCTTAGAAAGCCGATTAACATGTTTCCTAGAATGAACTCTAAGGGCATATTTCATATCAGGAATACAAAACGTTCCCTTAGAAGTTCCTTTCTTGGTTTCTTTTTCAGGTTTGAGCTTTCTGGAAGGTTTTGATTTAACAACATTCTCATCACATTCATAATTATGGGGATCTGGAACAGAATAACCATAAGCAACACTTGTATTATAAATAGAACTTTGTCTAGAAGATGTCTCAGAGATATTCAGCTTGGGACTCAAGACTGAACTACTAGAAGTTTGCTTTGTAGAGACAGAATTACAATTAACTTTTGAGTAAAATATTGAACTAGATCTAGGGCTGGCACTTTTCTCAAAAACTTTGTTTTTGCCATCTGCGATTTCCTTCCTCTTTTTCCTCCACTCATTCTTCTCTTCTCCTTCCTTTTTCACTTCATTCCCTGTAAACAAAGGAGAAGAGAGATGAGTGGATGAACCTTTAAAAGCATTGTTTTTCTCATGTGAGGTGTGTGAGCTGTCAGGCTTGGTCGTAGAAGGGTCTGTTTTAGCATGAAACTGCTCACTCAAATCATTAAATTTTTGAAGAAGTTCCTGCCAGTTGCGCTCAAAACCTTTCTTTTCAGTTTCAAATCTCTCTCGTTATCAAGAGTTTTTTGTAGATTTTTGAGCTTTTGAGCCATGGGAAAAATACATGGTTCCTCACCAGTTTTAGCAATACCAACTCTTGGGGGAGGGTCTAGAGGGTGTCCTATGTGAGGAATATCTTTGGCATAAGGGTCAAGGCATTCACCAAAGCAGGAAGTAGGTTTTTCTTCTGAAAGTTGTTTTTCATTTACAGAGGGATAATCACAAGAAATCGCAGGTTTTGGTTTCTTTCTCTTTTCTTCTTCTGCTTCAGCATAATCTTCATCACTTCGAAAATACATTTTCTCACCAAACCCTAGTCCCATGTAATCTTTGTTATATATTTGAAGGCAATTAACTTTCTTAAGATTACGTGGGTTAGTTATGCCCAGTCCTATTTTAGCATTGTAGAATCGGTCATCCTTTTGTTTGTTGTTAAGCAGAAAAACAGTTTGTTCAGATTGACCTCTTCTAGCAGCTAGATCTTCTAGTTCTTTTACTTTATTTAAAAGCGTTCTTCTTTTGTTATGCAGAAAATCGCATTCAGCCTTTGCTGTGCTTTTTTCCCGTTCACTGTCCTCAAATTTCTTAGTTAATTCAGCTATCTCAAGTTCAAAGCTTTCAAAATCTGAGGACACCTTTTTGACTTGATCTTTTGCAATTTCAAGTTGAATACTTAAGGAAGACTTTTGGTCTAGATTCTGTTTCAGAACTCTATGATTATTGTCTAGTCTCTCCTTTAGTTCTTTGATTAGATTGTCCTTTTCAAGTAAGGACTGCATTTGATTATTTAAAGAAGTATGTGAGGTACTTACAGAGCTTGTTGAGCAGTTGCTTTCGGGGATCGCAGCATCACCCTTTATTTCATCTCCCTCCACACGTGCCATAAGGGCATAGTTGTCTTCCTCTTCCTCCTCCTCAGAAGAATCTTCTGCCCAGTTCTCATTTTCAGCAATTATGGCAGAGGTTTCTTCTTCTTTCTGCACCATCAGCATTTTCTGCTTATTCCACAACATCTTCTGCTTGTAGAAGTTAGCATCTTTCTTCTTTGGGAGGCGGCAGTCTTTGATCACATGTCCTGGTTTGCCGCAATTATAGCATTTAGGAGCTTCTTCTGCCGATGATGCCTTCCTAGAAGATCCTTGATCATGGTTCTTCTGCTTGTGGTTTGAGGAGGAAGTTCTTAGCCTGTTGGAGGAGCTGTTCTTCTTAGCAAATCTCTTGGCAAGCATTGCCATCTTTTTCTGTAAGTCTGCTAGCTCAGCCTCTAGATCAGATTTGTCATCTTCACTCTCATCATCATCTGATTCGACCACCACCTTCTTCTTTTTCTTCTTTAGTGAAGTGGTTGTCCTTCTTGGCTGAGCATCCATTACAAGAGCTAAGGGGTTTGTGGTGTGATGATCCTCAGCACAGGCAACCTCGTTGACGAATTGCTTCAGATGTTCATAGAGTGTGCACAGGTCAATTTCGTCCAAATCTATCCGAGATCTGACATCCTTCACTGTCTTTTCCCATGCAGGATGCAAGCTGGATAAAAATCTAATATTCAGTTCCAGATTAGACCTGAATACTTTGATCTTTCTAAGTTCATTTACCAATTGAACAAGTCTGTTGTAAGTCTCATTCAATGGTTCTCCTGGACCTGCTTTGAAGGAGTCATAAGCGATGAGAATCGTAGTCTTCTTTGTTTTGAGGCTGATGCTTGTGCCTTGTAGCAGCTTCTCAATTTCATCCCACATTTCCTTAGCTGTCTGCATGCTATCTATGAGAACATAAACCTCATTCGGTATTGCTTGAAGGAGGTACGTTTTGGCCATAAGATCACCACGAAGTCTGAGCTTGTCGGCTTCTGTGTATTCAGACGGCACTTTTCTCCTTATTTCTGGAAAAATAGGAGGATTGTTCTCTGGATCTCCACCAACTGAAATCAAGAGTTCAGCTGGTCCTTCAAGCAAAGATTCGAGCATTGCAGAAGAGTTCTCTTTGTGCTCGAGGAAGTTTAGAAATCTGTTCCTCCACATTTGATATTCTCCCTTCCTGAGGCTAGGAGGGGTACTGCTGTTCCCTTGTGCATTGTATTCTGAACCCATTGCTGTACTAAACTGACCGTTCGAGAAAATTGATCAAAAGATTTTCAGAGGCAGAATCTCGAAAAATCAGATGTCGAGATCTGAATATCGAAATCTCAGATTTCGATAAAGGAGGCCCGGTATCGAGATTTGGGCTCGAGATTAAGGATCTCGAGATTAGGGATCTCGAGATTTCAAATTTCGAGATGCTGATCTCGAGATTTGAAACGTCGAGAAGTTAATCTCTCGAAATCTTAATCTGATGAGTCAAATGTCGAGACCAGATGTCGAATCCTTTTCTCGAAATCAAGATTTCGAAATCCTAGATGTCGAAATCCTCAATGTCGAAATCCTTCAACCTGTAAAAATCAGATAATCAAAATCTGAAGATAGTTTCCTGTAGAGTTGAATGTCGAGATCTTCTGGTAAAGTTTTCAGCTCGAAAAACGTAGCAGAACCTGTGAAGAAGTAGGATGTCGAAATGCCTAGCTCGAGATATCTCGAAATCAAAAATTGCGTAAAACACAAACTGAAGTATACCCTTTGATCGCTTTGAAAAGGCGATTCCAAAGGTGTAACTTTTACAACTTTTGAACAAAAAACAAAATTACAGAGCAAAAAATCGACAGAATGAACTACGTTAACAAAAACAGAGTATTATGCAGGAGTTCTTCTGATCGTTCTCGATCGGCTCTGATACCAATTGTTAGTCCCTGTTTCTGTAACAGCAATGAATAATCGATCTAACAAGGAAGATTAAACGTAAAGATGAACACAGAATGAATCACCGTAAAACCTTCTTTGATAAACCGTGGAACGTACAGCAGAATGATATAAGCGTAAGGCTATGAATAATAAGTACGACGTTCAGCCTTTTCCTAAACCTCGGCTCCCTTTTTATAGGCGAGGTTTAGGTTAGGCGTATCAGGCTTTTGGCCTGTTTAAATGGGCCTAACACTTGGCCTGATTTCTATCTAATTTATGCACTATTTAAATACAAGGATTAAATATAAAGCTAATCTATGACCAACTTGATTCACAATTAAATATCTCCAACAGATTATATGGCGTTGCTCAGGATGATGTGGGCTTACTGAAGATGTGCTTTGGGCCAAGTAAGTAGAGGGTTTTACTTAGGCAGAGGTGTTAGGCAGTTGGGTGATAGTGAGGGAACTGTAGAGGTACCTGCTGGGTTATCACCCTGAATCACAGAGATTATTTTGAACAGACTTCTTAGAGATAAAGATGTAAAGGTCTAGTAATGTCAAGATGTTCACAGGAAATACTTTTGTGTGAGCAGAGGGCTCAGCAGTTGTGTAGTCCTTATGAGACTATTGAGGCAACTGCCATGCCTTAGGTGGTATTTCCTGAGATCTTAATGAAACAGACCTTTTTGTTGTGATATTGTGAAGCTCTTATATCTCAAAGAGAGTGAGTAATTAAGCAGTAGGATAAGCAGTTGGGTCAATTAAGACAACTGCTTAGGATGATGCTGGCAAATTCCAATCTTTATGTGAGAAGTGTTCAGTGTGTGCTTTGTTGACTGAAAGTAAATCAACACACAATGTATCCTGGTTCAGAGGTGGTGTAATCCTCCTACATCCAGTCCTATCCTATTTCAAATGGATTTCACTAATGTATTAAGCCCAATACACTTAGTGCCAATCTAGCCTTGACAACTCTGGCCTAGATTGAAGGTGTTTCATGAGGAGTACAACACCACTCCAAGCTACTCAATCCTTTAGGTTTTTCTCAATTGATCCAGTGGGGATCAAAAGGTACTCTTGACCTATCTACCAACACTCAGGCCGGGAATAACTGTCCTCCTGAAGTGTTTTACAACACCTTGTGATATACAAGGAAATTCTAGTCTCCAACTATGAACTAAGCTCTAAAAGTATGACAATGATGATCTATTCTAAGAGCTTAGTGAAGCATGAGCCAAAGCAGAGTTGCTGGATATTTTTTGAATGCTTATGGAATCTCTATACTTTGAGCTCAAAAACTTAGTCGCTTTAACTCATGCTTCGGCCTTCATTTATAGGCATCTCCGGTAGATTAATCTCATCCGTTGGTTGAGATGATTTAATCTTGTTCGTTGAATCTTGATCGCAGAGGATAAACAATTTGTTGTTTATATTCCTCTTCGGAGCTTATGGGTTCTTTTTGTTTTGCCCGCCTAGCCACTGCAGACTACTCTTTAGGCTTCAGACTGTACGCCCATGCTGTACGTCGGTTCTCCATGCTTGATATTTATTGGCTCTGTTTTACCCGCCATGGTAAATTTGTTCGAACATAACAATTTCTGAGTCTAATAAAATTATACTGGTAGGATTTAAATATCCTATTAAAGGTAAATAAATTTACCTTATTGCATTTTTATTGTCCAGTAATAATATTATTAGTCTTAGAAATTTTACATTTATTTGTTCTCTCTTTGACACATTTTTCACACCAATATGCCTTTTGATAAAAATGTTTGTTATCAAATAAATATATACCGGTAGGATTTAAATATCCTTTTTAAGGTAGTTTTTACCTTATTGCATTTTTTTCTTTTCCGGTATAATTTATTTGGTACATACATTTTTCTTTTGACTTCTGGTCATACTTGGTTGTGATTGGCCCAACTAGTATTTTGAACTTAAACCATTAATTAAACTGGTAGGATAGAAAATCCTATTAAGGTAAAGATTAATACCTTATTGCATTTTTGTGTTCCAGTTTAATTAATTTGTTTGTTCAAAATCTTTTAGTGTTTCTTTTCCTTTTTGTAAATAAATATAACTGGTTGGATCTATAAGAAATCCTTTTTAAGATAATGAGGATTACCTTATTGCTTTTTATGTTTTTCCAGTTATATTTAGATAGTACAAATGAGACACATTCGAATAACACTTTGCTGGCACTTGGTTGACACAAAATACAGTACGTTTGATTTCCTACTGCTACAAAAGAAGGGGGAGCATTTGAAAGACTTTGGCATCATCAAAACTGTTTACACAAAATCTAGGGTCTAACAATTTCCCCCTTTTGTGATGATGCCAAAAGAAGATAAAAGTCAAACTTTCTAAATTAGGACAAGAAACATAGCAAAATGTTTGACTTCTTTCTTCCCCCTCTTTTGGTAGCATTCACCAATCATCCAGTCCTTCTTCTGCTGCTCGATGCCTCCCCAGGGACATAGTTTGGGAGTCTTCTTCTCATTCTTTGATCATCCTCTTCTCTGAGGTTCTTCATTTTTTCGTAGAAGACTCTCCAAATTACTGACATGGACATGGCGGTTTCAATGCTTGTTTCTTGAAGCCATTGAAGAACAAATTGTTCTTCATTTCTCACAAGCACAGCAGCTTGAGAGAGTACTTCTATTGGAGCCATTCTCCAATCTCTCCACCTAAGAACTCTCTTGAGATGGAGATCAAGAGCTTCTTTTTCTTTCAGGAATTGGACTCTTGATTCTAGGAATGCAATGTTGTCCAATTGCTGTCGTGTCAGAATGGGTCTTTGAGGAGTATGAGATTGAGGTGGAGCCAGTGAAAGCTCTAGTGATGGTTCAAGATGGCCATTGTTGAAGTTGGTATTCGCCATTTGGAGAGAAGAAGGTTTTGAAGGAAGGTTTTCGGAAAAGAAGATGCAGGATTTTTGAGATGATCAATTTCATGTTTGAGAGGAGAATTTATATTCAATTTGTTTGATCGTCTTTTCACCTTTCGAAATTTGTTTAGGAGATCGAGGCAATTTTGATTTAATGCTTTTAGCGGCGAGTATCTCTTTTCAAGAGATTATGAGAATTTTCATTTAAATGGCATTGATTACCATTATTAATTAAGCCACTGAGTCGGTTTATTCGGATCAACAAGTGTTGCTCTTGCATGTTGCATGTGTCTTTAAATTTCATCTGTTTTGAAATCTGACACTCCCTTTTTGCATGCCTTGTTTGCTCAGAATATGGATAATTCTAGGGTACTGTTTTAGCTTGTTTATGGCTAATTCCGATAGTAATTAAAAATAGGAGGCTAACTATCTTTGTAGGTAATCTTTATTTTTATTAGGACGCTGCAAGCAGGATGCTCCTAATAAATTTAAGATTCTACAGAGTAGTGGTATTCCTTTTTCAATCCATGTATGAGTCTACTGCTGAATTTTTGGGATCAATGTTTGTACCTTTTTGAACTGGTATTTGATTGTTGATCTCCAGCAGTTTGAGCAAGTTGTCTTTCTCGTTCTCCAATGATCATGACTTCCAAATTTGGTGAGATGATTCTTTGTATTCCCTCTCAGTTGATATTTGCATTTTCTTCCCTTCTGGACTTCCTTTATTTGAGGAGATCAAAGTGTCTTTCAAAAGCTGGCGTTTTATGAGCCTTTGCTGATTGTTCATTGGAGTGACCTGCTATACTTCTGGGTATGTCACCTGCTTGATTGAGCCACTTGCTTTGAATAAGAGTCAAAGTATGAAGAATAAGAGAGCAGAGTCGTTGATGGCATTTGAAGGGTGTGGAAGAGTCCTCTGCTCCTTTTTGGATTTTGGCAAAGGGGAGGCAACTGCTGTAAGAGAGATGCTACCTCCTCTATTTCTTCCTGGTGGCTGGTTGGTATTGGAGAATGTAGCAGTGGGCTTGATGGGCAGTCACCTGCTGTTGTGAAAGTCAGTCACCTGCTGAGCATACTGCTCGAATTTTGAATTGATTCTGATTGAGCAGGTGACTTCCATTAAGAGTTGGGATTAGAGTTCCCCCTCAGCAGATGCCTAGGAATCCCCCCTCAAAGTATGAGTTGAGTTCCCCCTGAATGGTACGGGGCAATTCCTCTTCTTTGATTATCATCCCAAGCTTTTGTCAAGATGAATTGAGTCTTGCTTCACTCACTTGCTTGGTTTGATGTGGAGACTTTGTGGATTCATGCTTTAAATAGCATGTTGTCTACTTTGTCTTTTGTGAACCCATTTTTCACAGAATGTTTAGAGAGTGTTGTTAACTATTCTTTTGGAGTTTGCCTGACTCCAGAGAATGATTAAGTTTGTGTGCTTCTTCTCTAATAATTTCAAATCAAGGGGACTGCTCCACGTAGTCCTTTCCTTAGTAGACCATTTTGAGGAAGGCACATCCAGTTTGTGAATTTGCTTATGGGCAGCACATTGTTAAGGATGTTGGATAGTGATGTTGTAATGACCCAGAATACGTTGAGTATTGTTGGAGTACTTCTGTTGAGATTGGAATGCTTTATCAGAGGTTGGGGTGTTCTGTTCAAGGGTTACCAGAGATCCTCTTCAGAGATAATTTCAACAGAGAACCTCATCAGAGAACCTTAACAGAGAACCTCAACTGAGGGCCTCAACAGAGAACCTTATCAGTGAACCCTAGAAGAGAGAAGCAACTCTCATTCTGATAGTAAGACGTTACTGGGGCAACTTGGGCAGGGGTATTATCAAAATCTAGTCCTTCTCTGTAGTACCCTTTTGCCACAAGTTTTGCCTTATCCTCAACAATGATGCCTTCCTTCATTTTTGGAGACCCTTTTTGTTCCTTATCACTTCATGATGATAGGATCTGGACACAAGCTTTCAGGAAATGTTCTATGAGTACTTCTTTCATAGCTTGTGTGCAGTAGTAGTTCAGTAGGGCTTCTCCAGTTATCAATAATTTGTAACACTTGAGATTTAATTTAAAGGGATTAATAGTACTACTCATACCAACAAGGTGAATCTCCTTTTAAGGGAGCTCATTAGCCAAGAACTCCAAAGTTAAGCGTGCTTGCACGGGAGTAGTCTTGGGATGGGTGACCCCCTGGGAAGTTTCTCAGGGCGCGCACGAGTGAGGACAAAGTGCGCGGAAAAGGCTAGTGGCGGTTTGTGAGGACAGTACTAGAGGTCTGGAGTAACTACCTCGTGGCCTACGGGGCCGGGGTGTTACAAATGGTATCAGAGCAACCCTGCGACAGTGTGCTGATCCGTTGGATATCGGGCGGGCACTTAGCAGGGGAAAAGATTCTGGGATATGATTGAGATTGGTTTATGGGCGCAACGAGGACGTTGCGTTCCTAAGTGGGGGTGATTGTAACACTTGAGATTTAATTTAAAGGGATTAATAGTACTACTCATACCAACAAGGTGCATCTCCTTTTAAGGGAGCTCATTAGCCAAGAACTCCAAAGTTAAGCGTGCTTGCACAGGAGTAGTCTTGGGATGGGTGACCCCCTGGGAAGTTTCTCAGGGCGCGCACGAGTGAGGACAAAGTGCGCGGAAAAGGCTAGTGGCGGTTTGTGAGGACAGTACTAGAGGTCTGGAGTAACTACCTCGTGGCCTACGGGGCCGGGGTGTTACATAATTTTTTGAGGAGGATGTAGGTTCAACCAATATGGTTTATTTGAGATACCTGCTCATCCTCCTTTGTCATCTGGTAGAGTGAAGATTGGGATCTTTTAAGCCGTTGTGCTTAATTTAGCTGAAGCGTCTGGACAGTTGATTTTGAATGAGTCAACTGCTGGCAGTGATCTTCCATTGTAGTCCACTGCTGGCAGTGGTCTGCTTACATGAGTCAACTGCTGATTCCAGAGTTCAGTGGTCTTTGAGCTTCTTTTCTGAGAGGGCAGCTTGGAGCCTTTCCAGTGTTTCTTCAAGAAAAGTCCCTTGCATGGTTTGCTCAATTACTAATTTGAGTTCTGTAATTGAGATGGAGATCTCACTTGATGATACCACCTGATGGTACCACTTGATGGTTTTTGAGCTTGATATGGCTATTATGTGATGTCATTGTCAACTCATGTATGAACCTGCTTTTGGAGAGCAGTTTCCTTCTTTTGTAACCTCCAATTGATACCATGCTTCTTCTTATCCCTTTACCAGTTAGCACAACTTTGTTTTGGGCATCTATGCAGATGTCCATGGAGAATGTCATAGTGTGAATATTGTCTTGGAGCTGGCTTGTGCTTTTTGAGTTTGAACTTCAATCCTAGGTTGGATTGAAAGCTCGCATTTAATTTAGATCTTCCAGCTCCTTTGTTTCTCCGGTTTCTTCTCATTCCCACTTTGTAAAATTGGGTCCTTCTTCCAGATCTCATAACTTGATAGTAGCCCCCTGCTAACTATCATGTGCATGGAGTAGCTTGAAGATAAATCTTTTCAATGTTGGCTACTCCAGCACATTCCCGTTTTCATTGGTTTTGAGTAACAGCCCACAAGTCTGTGGGCATCTTCCCTTGAATGCGTTTGGGCATCCATACCAGTTTCGGACCATTTGGATTTGAGCTGATGGGTCTATAGCCGTTTGGATTTGTGTGTCCATGAGGAAGGGCTATATGTTTGTGTTCATTATTCCTTGTGTGTGGGGGAGAAGGAATATGAGTTTTTGAAGTGATCAGCTTTTTGGGAAATGTGTTGGTGGTCTTTGTAATTGGTAGCCAACCAATTCTTTGATTTGGTTGGTTATTTAGGGAGTTGAATTTGTAGGGAAGTTTGGATTTTGGTCTGGAGGAGGACTAAGTCCTTTTCTTTGACAGAGTTTGGGAGTGAGGTGGTTGGTGATTTGAATTCCTTGTGTCTAGTAGATCTGGGATGGGTTTTGTGATAGAAAAGTATTTAGGAGAGTGTTTCAATGGTTGGGCTAATGGTGTGTCTCCTGATCCTGTGTTCTTCCTGTTTTGAATTTCCTCACCAATAGGAGTAGTGAGGGAGCTCAGCCTTTCTTTTAAAACGATGTTTTCGAGTTCAAGAAAATCTCTCATCTTTATCACTTCACCCAGTTGAGCTTGGGCTACTATTAGATTTTCTTGAAGTCTACAGTTTTCGTTCATTAAAAGAAGGTGATCCTTTTGAAAGTTTTCAAATTGATGGAGTAAGGCCTCCATGTCTACACTGGAACAGCTAGAATCATTTGAGCTATTTGAAGAACAGGATAATACCTCATCATTGTCAATACTTGTTGTTCTTATCAAGGAGAAGTTGTTGGAGGAGTTTTCAGGATGATGCATTCCATAGAGACAAATCAGAGTCTCCTCCTTACTCCCTGATGAACTACTTTCATCACTTGAGCCTTCTTGATCATCAACTGATTGAATCATTGAGAGCTCATCCCAGACATCCTTGGTTCTCCAGTCATCATACATGTTTTGGTTAGACAAAGAATTTGTGGCCAACCGTTTGTCCATTTCAGAAAGTGTTTGGGAAGTTTAGTGGTTTGGATCTTTAGTTCAAATTAGCCAGAAACTGACTCTAAGAACACTCCGCTCAAATTAGGCAGTTGGGTGATAGTGAGGGAACTGTAGAGGTACCTGCTGGGTTATCACCCTGAATCACAGAGATTATTTTGAACAGACTTCTTAGAGATAAAGATGTAAAGGTCTAGTAATGTCAAGATGTTCACAGGAAATACTTTTGTGTGAGCAGAGGGCTCAGCAGTTGTGTAGTCCTTATGAGACTATTGAGGCAACTGCCATGCCTTAAGTGGTATTTCCTGAGATCTTAATGAAACAGACCTTTTTGTTGTGATATTGTGAAGCTCTTATATCTCAAAGAGAGTGAGTAATTAAGCAGTAGGATAAGCAGTTGGGTCAATTAAGACAACTGCTTAGGATGCTGCTGGCAAACTCCAATCTTTATGTGAGAAGTGTTCAGTGTGTGCTTTGTTGACTGAAAGTAAATCAACACACAATGTATCCTGGTTCAGAGGTGGTGTAATCCTCCTACATCCAGTCCCATCCTATTTCAAATGGATTTCACTAATGTATTAACCCCAATACACTTAGTGCCAATCTAGCCTTGACAACTCTGGCCTAGATTGAAGGTGTTTCACGAGGAGTACAACACCACTCCAAGCTACTCACTCCTTTAGGTTTTTCTCAATTGATCCAGTGGGGATCAAAAGGTACTCCTGACCTATCTACCAACACTCAGGCCGGGAACAACTGTCCTCCTGAAGTGTTTTACAACACCTTGTGATATACAAGGAAATTCTAGTCTCCAACTATGAACTAAGCTCTAAAAGTATGACAATGATGATCTATTCTAAGAGCTTAGTGAAGCATGAGCCAAAGCAGAGTTGTTGGATATTCTTTGAATGCTTATGGAATCTCTCTGCTTTGAGCTCAAAAACTTAGTCGCTTTAACTCATGCTTCGGCCTTCATTTATAGGCATCTCCGGTAGATTAATCTCATCTGTTGGTTGAGATGATTTAATCTTCTTCGTTGAATCTTGATCGCAGAGGATAAACAATTTGTTGTTTATCTTCCTCTTCGGAGCTTATGGGTTCTTTTTGTTTTGCCCGCCTAGCCACTGCAGACTACTCTTTAGGCTTCAGACTGTACGCCCATGCTGTACGTCGGTTCTCCATGCTTGATATTTATTGGCTCTGTTTTACCCGCCATGGTAAATTTGTTCGAACATAACAATTTCTGAGTCTAATAAAATTATACTGGTAGGATTTAAATATCATATTAAAGGTAAATAAATTTACCTTATTGCATTTTTACTGTCCAGTAATAATATTATTAGTCTTAGAAATTTTACATTTATTTGTTCTCTCTTTGACACATTTTTCACACCAATATGCCTTTTGATAAAAATGTTTGTAATCAAATAAATATATACCGGTAGGATTTAAATATCATTTTTAAGGTAGTTTTTACCTTGTTGCATTTTTTTCTTTTCCGGTATAATTTATTTGGTACATACATTTTTCTTTTGACTTCTGGTCATACTTGGTTGTGATTGGCCCAACTAGTATTTTGAACTTAAACCATTAATTAAACTGGTAGGATAGAAAATCCTATTAAGGTAAAGATTAATACCTTATTGCATTTTTGTGTTCCAGTTTAATTAATTTGTTTGTTCAAAATCTTTTAGTGTTTCTTTTCCTTTTTGTAAATAAATATAACTGGTTGGATCTATAAGAAATCCTTTTTAAGATAATGAGGATTACCTTATTGCTTTTTATGTTTTTCCAGTTATATTTAGATAGTACAAATGAGACACATTCGGATAACACTTTGCCGGCACTTGGTTGACACAAAATACAGTACGTTTGATTTCCTACTGCTACAAAAGAAGGGGGAGCATTTGAAAGTCTTTGGCATCATCAAAACTGTTTACACAAAATCTAGGGTCTAACATAGTATGCACAAAGGTTAATGTTACCTCTAGTCCTTACGCCTTTAGAAATGTCTCCAATAATGTTCTCAGCTGGATGGTCCTTCAAACCTTTGTAGGCAGCTGGCAGTTGGCTGGTTTGCTCAACAGGCGGCTGAACTTGAGCAGCATGCGACTCTTCTTGAGCAGCATGTTCGGTGTCAAACAAAGGGCTTTGTTCTTCAGCTTCATCATCTGAAAAGATAAGTTCCTTTCTCGGCCCAAATGGATTAGTCTCATCAAATTCAACATGTATAGACTCTTCTACACATCTAGTTGATTTATTAAAGACTCTATAAGCTTTACTAACCGAAGAATAGCCAAGGAAAATACCTTCAGTGGATTTGGCATCAAACTTACCCAACTGATCCTTAGTGTTCAGGATATAACATTTGCATCCAAATACTTTGAAGTATGAAATGTTTGGTGCTCTTCCATGCCACAGCTCATAGGGGGTCTTCTTTAGAATGGGGCGTAGTAGTACTCTATTAAGCATATAGCAAGCTGTATGGATGGCTTCTCCCCATAAATATTTAGGCAGATTGTGTTCATTCAGCATGGTGCGTGTCATTTCTTGAAGGGTTCTATTCCTTCTTTCAGCTACACCATTTTGCTGAGGAGTCCAAGGGGTTGACAAGTTGTGATCTATACCATGATCATCACAGTAGGCTTCAAATTCAGCATTTCTGAATTCCCCTCCCCTATCACTCCTTATGCTTGTGATTGTATACCATTTTTCATTATGTATTCTCTTGCATAACTTAGCAAAAGCATTAAATGCATCATATTTATGTGCAAGCAATAGAGTTCAAGTAAACCTAGAGTAATCATCTACAATCACATAGACATACTGGGCACCACCTAGACTAGCTACACCAATTGGTCCAAATAGATCCATGTGTAGTAGTTGTAAGGGATGTGAAGTTGAAACAACCTTCTTAGGTTTAAAAGAAGTTTTGTGTTGTTTCCCCAGTTTACATGCATCACAGAATTGCAACTTGGCAGATTTAGATTAGGCAGTCCAACAACAAGATTCTTAGAAGACAGTCTAGAGAGCATATCAAAGATAGCATGTCCTAGTCTTCTATGCCACAAAAAGAAATCATAATGAGAAGAATGAAGACATGTAATGGTAGAGTGATGAAAATCAGAACTAGAAAATCTATATAAATTACCATCACGTTGAGCAGAAAAGAGCACATTATTACTATCTCTATCATAAAAGGTGCAAGCATTGGCAATAAACACAACCTTATGGCCATCATCACAAAGTTGACTAATGCTCAAAAGATTATATTTAAGACCATCAACAAGGAGCACATCTTTAATGGAAGTAGAGTTAGAGATACTTACCTTCCCTTTTCCTATTACCTTCTTCTTTGATTTGTCACCCAGTGTGACATTAGCACCAGCTTTGGAGGTTAACGTTTTGAACCATGCTTTGTCCCCGGTCATGTGTCTTGAGCAGCCACTGTCAACTATCCAAGTGGTGTTTAAGGTGCTCAAGAATGCCTACAAAAACATTCAATATTTTGAATATGGTACCCTTTTAAAGTTGGGTCCTCTAGGGTTAGTTTTGGAACCCTTGACTACACATCTTGGTCTCTTCCAAGGTGGAATCAAGTTACCCATCTCAACCAGTTGCTTCACTTTGCAATCAGTCACTAAATGACCAGACTTCATGCAATAGTGGCATGATTTTAGAGGTGTCTGTGACTGGTGTATGCTGGAAGAGGGTTTAACAAAACCTTTTACTTTATTAGAAAAATATTTTGTTGTTATTTCAACAACCTTAGGGTCCTCTTCAAAACCAAGTCCCCTCTTATTAGTGTTTGGGCATTGAGAGTCCCAAATTGCCTCTTGAGTAGACCTAATATGATACAACTTGTTTAAAGAGTAACTCTGTTGGTCACTGATATTTTTAAGAGTAGCATATTCTTTTGATAAAAAATCATTTTTGCGTGAAAGCTCAAGTTTTTCTTTTTCAAGAATATCAAATTTAGATTGTAAATCTTTGAGCTTCTTTTTCAAAATTTTCTTCTCTTCCAGAGTCTGAAACAAATCAGACTGACACTGCTCAAAAGCTTCTCTAATCTCATCAAATGAAAAACTATGAGAAGAAGAACAAGAGCTTACTTCATCATCATTGTGAGCCATACAGAAGACGTGTGCATGCTCATCATTTGATTGCTCGCTTGAGGAGGAGTATTCATCAGAATTGAGATCATCCCAGTTGGCTTGCAATGCTTTGCCTTTCTTTTTCCAGCCTCCTTGATGTTTCTTATCAGCAGTAGGTTGATGTTTCAGCTTTGGGTAGTAGGCCTTTGTATGACCTGGTTCACCACACTCATAACATTTAAGAGTGTTAGAATTATATTTCTTACCTTTGGCAGCAGACTTGTCATGTCTCTTGTCCTTGTTCCATTTGACAAACTTTTTGTAGCGCTTGAACAAGGCTTCCTCATCTTCTTCACTCTCAGTTTCACTCTCCTGGGAACTTTCAGCCGTCTGCTGAACTTTGTTCTTTAATTTCAGCTTGGATGAGTGACATTGTTGCTTTTCACTTTGACTATGTTGCTCATACTTCTCTTTATTGAGATTTAGCGCCATAGTCTTGTGAGCCAGCTTATCTTGGGCATCCTCACTGCGTTGTCATGCTAAGTATAATTCGTGAGACATCAAAGTACTCCATATACTAGCAGTAGACATGTTAGTACAATGAAGTGTAAGATTAACAATAACATTCTCCCATAGTTTAGGTAAAGAATAAAGAATTTTAAGGTTTACCTCCTGGGTAGAATATTTCTTACCCAACTTACTCAATGATGAGAGGATATCATTGAACCTCTTGCTCATATCCTGGATGGATTCATTTGGCTTCATCTTGAAGCTTTCATACTCGGATGTACCAAGAGCAATTTTGGTCTGTTTGATTTGAGTATATCGTTCATGAGTTCTTTCAAGCATGTCCTAGACTTCTTTTGCAGATTTGCATTGACTAACTCTAGAGAACTCGTCTGGACCAAGAGCACAATGAAGAGCATTGATGGTTTTTGCATTTAAACTCAGCTGCTTCTTGTCTATATCATTTAGCTCGTCTATCTCCTTTGGTATAGTTTTTGCATCCACAGTCTTTGAGGGAACATAAGGGCCTTTAACAATTAGAATCCAAATGTCATAATCAACAGACTGAATATAATGTTCCATTCTCATCTTCCAATAGGCATAATTTTCACCATTGAAGAAAGGAGGTTTGGAGATGCTGTGAGAAGACATCTTAGAAATTAAGCACAAACAAAAAAACTAGCAGAGCACTCAAATACTACAGCAGTAGGCTCAACACACAGTTGCACACAAGAGAGGATCACTAGGTACAATTAAGTACTATTCTAGCAACCTGCTCTGATACCAATTGAAAGACACGAAAAGCACCTAAGAGGGGGGGGGGGGGGTGAATTAGCTGTTTAAAAAATTGTGCTTGAGATATGAAGGCAGCGGAAACAATCAAGAATATAACAAACAAACTAAGTGAGTGTTAGTGCATAAACGAATGCAAATTAGTGTGTGTGTGTGTGTGTTCAAACAAGAAAGCAATTAACAAGTAAGAACACAATGATTTATAGAGGTTCGGCTAATCCTATTCCTCTACCTAAGGGCACCTCCCTCACGATTTCCAAATCCACTAAAAATGGTCTCCCTTGAACACAAGAAGAGCACCACCTAAAGTTTTGGCAATGAGTATGAGTTTTACACGGGCTAACTCACAACCTAATGGTTTTCAAGAGGATCAACCAAAAACCTCAACTAATGGTTTTCTAGAGGCACACCAAAAACCTCACAGTGGTTTTCAAGAGGCACAACCACACAACCTCAACTAAGTTGGTTTTACAACGGGCTAACCAACAACCTAAGATTGGTTTTAGGAAAACCAAACAAAACCTTACAAGTTGGAGAATATAAATACAAGTAGAGAATATGATCTCAAACTCTCAAGCAGAATTTAAAGATTGATGCTTGACGAAGAGTTGATAATTACAAAGCAATACACACAAAGATATAAAGTTTGATCAAGAACAAGTGTGATTGGAAAATATCAAATAGCTCTCTCAAAAATTGGTTTTATCAAGATTTAAAATATGGATTTGAAGATCTTAAAACCAATGTAAGTTTCTGCAAATAAATGTTAAAGTGATAGCACAAGCAGAATTCAAGATAGAGAGACTAAGAAAAGCTTCCGGAATAAAATGAACTCTTTCACAGAATATTCAAAGTGTAGAGTAGTAGTTCATCAAGAATTTTTCGTATGTAATTTTTCGTGTGTGTAATTCATACTTTGATCAGAGAGAAGACGGAGTATATATAGGAAAAGATTTGGACGTTTGAAGATTTGAAATCAAAGGTTTGGAAGGAAAGAATCACTGAACTATTGGCTTTAACGGCTATAATATCAAATATTGATATTTGATTGATTTCCATATTTGGAAGATAGTGACAACGGCTAGAAGGATAAATAATAGGTTCCAACGTTCGAAAAGGGTCTGGGTCCCCAAATAAATTAATTGTCTTTACCAGAAGACAAAAGGCAATTTTGTCTTTACTGGAAAAGTTAACGAAAGTATAGCGCTGAACTTAGGAACCTATTTTGGATTGAAGTCTGGAAAGATTTCTAAGAAAGGAATACTTAGAATAAAGATTAGAATGGCAGACTTCTAGGAAAGCAATCTTTCAAAAGAGGAAGGCTGCTAAGGGCAGAGGGCTGGGAGCAGTGGTCTGAGCAGTTGGCTCGAAGAAGTTGGCTTGAGCAGTTGGCTCGGCAGTTGACTCAGCAGTTGGCTCGGCAGTTGGCTCAACAGTTGGCTCGACAGTTGGCTCAGCAGTTGGCTCCACAGCAGCGGCCTCAGCAGTTGGCTGCCAGAAAAGTCAGCTAGAAGAGAACTTTAACCACGTTTGAAACACAAATTTAAGAGGGATTTAGAGCTCTTAAAATTGAGGTTAAGTTGCAGCAAAAGGATGGAGAAAAAGCTTGAAGACACCTCGCTCAAAACAAGAGAAACTCAAGGAACAAAAACTAGTGAGCTGTTTTGAAAAAGCACTCAACTGCTTGGGAAAACTTAGGAATTTGACTCTGCCGTGCAAAAGTAAAAAGTTTGATTAGTTATTAAGAAAATATTTGAAGTGATCAAATTGATTTTGAGAGCCTTTAATATGCAATCCACACATTCTTGATGAAACAACTTTTCTAGCTATCAAGAAAGACTATTTTTAGTGGATTGACTTGAAAGTGTAAACCTGCAGCATCTCAACACACATGTTAGCTTCATTATTTGTAAACATCAAAAACTAAAGGTAGTACAAGTCGGCTAACAGGATGGACATCCTCCCTTGTGCGACCATATTGTAGCGAAGCTCTGCCGAATTATTTCTAGAGAGAGAAAGTGTGAGTTCGATCCAATCATCTTTTATGAGGTCAGATCTTCATCCGTTCTCCGCATTTCTCGCACATTCTGCTTCCTCGACCTTAGATTAGGTGTTAGTTGATCCATAGGAAACCCCCGGACCTTAGAACTCTTCTACTTTTAGTCTACGAAAATGTCGTCCCAAAGTGACTCTCAAGACATCTCCGGGGAGCCTTCAGTCGAGGTAAAGAGCATATCTGATGTGGAGTCCCCGAGCGAGCAGCCTTCGGTGAGTGGTGATTCTGCCGTTGCCATGGAGGTACAGAAGGAGCTCGTCGCTGAGGCCGAGGCCGAGGACTTTGAATAAGTAAATGAAGACGAGGAGCTGGCCCTCGCCGTTCAAACCGCCGTGGAAGAGGAGGAAAAAGAGAGGCAGAAGGTTACCGTCGCCCTCCTCCCTGCACGCAATGCTGGTGAGGCCAGCACCTCCTGGCCCTTAAACCCGACGCCTCTCCGGGTGGCCCCCGGTAAAAAAAAACAATAAGAAGGCGGGAGCTCCCAAGAAGAAGGGTAGTGTCGCCGACCAAGGAAAACCTGTGGGGATTCCCGAGGGGTATTCATGGCTGAATACTGCTGCATTGGCGGTAAATTCCAGAGCTGACCCGGCCGAATGCTACGTTACACAGCTTCACGTAGGGCCTTCGGCGACGGTGGTACAACCGGGCTGGGGCCTGACGACGTGCTGTCCCGGGCGCCCGAGGGGTGCTTTGCTGTGCATATCCTCTCTATCTCGATGGGCCTCCGGTTCCCATTGCACCCCTTCTTTTTGGAGTACCTTAGGTACGTTGGCCTAGCCCCCTGCCAACTTACTCCAAATAGTCATTCCTATATTGCCGGGTTTCTGAACCTCTGCAAGTCCCGGGGGGCCACTCCCAGCTGGATTTATTTTTCCAAAGCTTCAATCTCTGTCGGGGGGCCATGCGAATGCCGAGGGGTTCGCGAACCTGCAACAACTCGCCCTGTGGAGGCTATTTGATGACGTGCCCTCGTCTCACAAGGGCTGGAGGGATCGCTTCTGCTACATCAAGATGACGGAGAAGCCATTCCCGAGGGAGCCGAGGAATTACTTCCAGAGGCATATAAAGCCGGGGGGTTGCGCTGCTCTTGAGAAGGAGGGGAAGAAGATATCTGCTATCCCGGAGGGGCGGGATAAGCATGTGACAGTCAAGGAGATGACCCTGGAGGACGATATGTATATCCTCGGCTTTCGGCGCTATCGCTTCTTGGGGGAAACGGATGAGAAGTACCCCCTTATTGACAAAGCCTTCAAGGGAATAGGAGGTAGCTACCGAGGGCCTTAATGTTTTGTACTTAGGAATTTTTTGTACTTCGACATTTGTTTATGCCTCTGACCCTTCGGCCTAACCCGTTCTCATTATTTCGCAGGTACTAGTATGGACCCAAACGCCCTCTTCGCTTTGAAGAAGAAGAAGAAGGGAAAAGCCCATGCCAAGAAGAAGGATCCTTCGGCCCAGCAACCCGTTGATGCCTTTTTCCAGAAGGAGGTGGTGAAGCCTTCTGCAGATGTCCCCACAGCTGATGCAGCAGGGGGTTCTCAGGCCGATGTGGCCATGAAGAAGAAGAAGGTCGGGATGGGAGTGAGCCCTCCGGCTAAGAAGAAGAAGAAAGCAGGGGATGCCCCCTTGGTGATCATCGAGGAGCAATCCTCTTCCGAGCCTCCAGCCACGACCATGTCGATGGCCCCCTCCGGCTTCCCTTCGCGGGATGTCTCGGGAGACCTTACAGCTTTCCCTCGTCAAGGGGACCGCCGTGATGCACGGAACGGTTGAGCCGAAGGCATTCCTTCTCGTTGTGACTTCGGAGCTGGATAGGGCTTTTCTCGGGAAGTATGATGATGCCGCCCTCGAGAACAAGATCCTCCGGTCCTCTCTGACTGTAAGTTTCTTTCCTTTCTCCTCTTTCACATACATAGCACGTTTTGAATGATAATCTAACTTGTTTGTTTGTTGTTTATAGGCCTGCATAGCCCTCGGGGAACATGCCCGGAGGCTTGAGGAGTGGCACTTCCAGAAGGCCCAGCAGGAGGAATCCCTGAAGAAGCTCATCCGCGATAAGGATGCTGCTCTTAGGAAGATGTGCAGACTGGAAGAGGCCCTCTGGTAGGCTTCCGAGGGCGCTGAGCAGAGACTAAAATCTGCAGTGGAGGAGGCCAAGGCCGCAGCTGAGAGGGTCACTGCTGAGGCCGCGAAGAAAGCTGCCGAGAAGGCAGAGAGGGCCAAGGCCGAAGCGGTGGCTGCTGCCGAGAGGTCTGCAGTCGAGAACTTCGTCGCCGAGGGCTGGACCACTGAGGGGAGGAAGGACTGGGTGTCTTCGGTGGTGGAAAAAAGCGTTGATGCTTGGGTCGAAGGCCCCGGGAAGATGTGGCTAGCCGAGAAAGGCGATTCCTTTTATCAAGGAGGCGAATTCTTCACCCAACATCTGATTTACCAGAGGCTCGCCAGGCACTTCATCATCCCCCTAGATCAAATTGGCCCAACGGTGTACGGTCTTCCCCCTCTACAGCAAAACGTAAGAATTCCCCTCCCCCGGGCGAAGAGAGGCTAGTGATTGAAGATTCAGTGATGATGGGGGGGTCCGAGGATGAAGAAGAGGTCGGAGGGGACGTCTCCTCGAAGCCTGCCGAGGGGGGTGCTTCTGAAGCAGGTGATAACCATGTTGTATAATTTTGAATAACTCTTGTAATGAACATGTACAATCCTTCGGCTTCGGCCATCTTTTGTAATTCAAACACATTTTTTTGTGAATGAATGTATGGATGCCTTCTTCCCCTTTTGAATGAATGCCTTCGTTTTTTTGTGAAATGAATGTATGGATACCTTCTTCCCCTTTTGAATGAATGCCTTCGTTTTTTTGTGAAATGAATGCCTTCGAATTTGTCTTGTGAATGAATGCCCTCGTACTTTGATGTTTGAGTTGTCAGTCATTGAGGACTTAGAAAATTTTTCTAAATGTTTGTTCAGTGTTGGGCCCTCGGTGGATGCTTCCTTCTGAACTTGGATATCCATCATGAGTTGACCGAGGGCCCAAATTGTTAGGACGCAGAATATTTTTCTAAGTGTTGCTCACAACTTTTGCCCTCGGTTGACATCCTCCTTTGTATGCCTTATGTTGTGTTAGTTGTAAGCCCTCACTCGTTGGTGGCCGGGGGCCAATAGTTCAGGACTTAGAAATTATATAAGTAATGTCCACTGCTGATCCCTTGGTTGATGTCTTTGTTCAGTCCGTATGCATGCCCCGAGCTGAACGAGGGTCTAAGTTTTAGGACTTAGATGTTTTTCAAGTAGTTTTACCACTGAGCCTTCGGTTGAATGTTGAGTTGACCGAGGGACAATCTTTTTAGGACTTAGGAAGTTTTTCCAAGTGATGTGCATCATGTGGCCTTTGGTTATTAGACCCCCCTGGATTGCAGAATAATTTGACAGAGGGCCAAGCATTTAATACTTAGAAATTTTTCTAAGTGTTAATTGGCACTTGGCCTCCGGTAAATGGGACCTTCTGGTTTGTAACGCTTGTATATAAGATCTCTCTTGGCAACAGATGGTGATCCCGGGGGCACCCAATTTTGTGGACAGAATAATTTCCCTTGACTTGTGAGTACTGGCCTCCGGTAATGTGTAGTAGGTGCCCTCGCTCCTTGGGTAGCAAGTGAGCCTTCGGATTTAGTAGATCCCAAAGTGTGGACTTAGGAATTTTGTAGTCCAACCATAGTATGATAAAGGCAAATTCCCTCGGGAGACGCCTTGGAATACTCCCTGTGTGTTGCCTTGAGTCTACAACTGATGGCCACCGGTAGTAAAAGGCGAATGCCCCTGCTGAGATGGATGGTGAAATACCGGAGACTGTCATTGTTTGGATTTTAACCACTTCAAACCCTCTCAAGGAGTAGAGCCTTTGATGTTGGAATTGGCCATATTTTGGTAACATTTGTTGAAGGGTAGCCTTCGGAGTAAGGGTCACCTTCAAAGGTGACCTCCTGAATTAGTAGCTTCCGGATACCGGTGGTGTCACCATGGGAGCCCTCGGTATGATCTTTTTGCTGGCTGCCGAAAGGTGCTCATTTTGGAGTTCGTACTCATTGATTGCTCTCTAAGTCTACTCCCCTTCACCCGTTTTTTTTGGGAAGGATGGTGAAGGGAAGACTTCAAGAAACTTGGTTTCTTGGTAAGGCTTGGCCTATCAGGAGGCAACAGTATACACCATTAGCTCCCCCTCGGGTTAACCTTCCGGGTTCCGAGGAGATCGAGGGTCGTTTCCTCAGCACGAGACATAGTCCGTTGCCTGCCTCCCCTTGGGGGATGGCACGGAAAGCGCCTCAGTTTTGAAAGTCGTCCCCTCAGCTCGAGACATAGTTCGTTGCCTGCCATTCCCTTGGGGTAATGGCGCGGGGAGCGTTTCATTTTTGAAAGTCGAATCCTGAGGCATATTAGTTGCCTGCCATTCCCTTGGGGTAATGGTGCGGAAAGAGTTTCAGGAAGGGTTTTATTTGCATATTAGTTGCAAAAAGGCTGGGGTACTTGGTACCTCCAGCGCCGAGAGGTGGGGCTTTTGGCATTGTAATACCCAAGATTAATTTAAGAGGATTAATAGTACTACTCATACCAACAGAGGTGCATCTCCTTTTAAGGGAGCTCATCACCCAAGAACTCCAAAGTTAAGCGTGCTTGCACGGGAGTAGTCTTGGGATGGGTGACCCCCTGGGAAGTTTCTCAGGGCGCGCACGAGTGAGGACAAAGTGCGCGGAAAAGGCTAGTGGCGGTTTGTGAGGACAGTACTAGAGGTCTGGAGTAACTACCTCGTGGCCTACGGGGCTGGGGTGTTACAAATGGTATCAGAGCAACCCTGCGACAGTGTGTTGACCCGTTGGATATCGGGCGGGCACTTAGCGGGGCAAGATTCTGGGGTTTGATTGAGATTGGTTTAAGGGCGCAACGAGGACGTTGCGATCCTAAGTGGGGGTGATTGTAATACCCGAGATTAATTTAAGAGGATTAATAGTACTACTCATACCAACAGAGGTGCATCTCCTTTTAAGGGAGCTCATCACCCAAGAACTCCAAAGTTAAGCGTGCTTGCACGGGAGTAGTCTTGGGATGGGTGACCCCCTGGGAAGTTTCTCAGGGCGCGCACGAGTGAGGACAAAGTGCGCGGAAAAGGCTAGTGGCGGTTTGTGAGGACAGTACTAGAGGTCTGGAGTAACTACCTCGTGGCCTACGGGGCCGGGGTGTTACATGCATAAATGCGTCCTCGAGGGGTACGGCTTAAAAAATAACACTTGGTGTTTATTTTTGCACACTCCCCCAGTACTTGGTGCTGAGGGGTCTTCGTTGAAAACACTTGGTGTTTTCTTCATTGTGGTAGGTGATTGGAGTGTCTACCCTCGGCACTTGGTGTCGAGGGGTCATGATTGTAATAAGGCCTTGGGCCAGGTGCTTGTATGAGGGCTTGGTCGCTCACAAGTGTTCCGTTCTTGGTGTCTTCAACATGTCTTCATTCTTCCAAAATTGGAGGCCTTGGGCCATAGTGTCATGCCCCGGACCTATCCGGACATGTCAACAATCCGCCGTACAATATGAATAGTCAACCGCAGTCTAACTCATCCATATTATACAAGGCGTCTCGAATATCATTCACACATAAGTCATCCATAAATATACATAATAAGTAATTGAATACGCAGCGGAAATCATAGTTTGGATACAAGTGCCACACGGGGCAAACACGAGCACGCAGGCTCCGTAATGAAAAACAATATCCATGAGCATGTTTAAATTGTTTAAAAATAGAATGGAGGAAGCACGAACCAAGTTTTCCCTCCGAGATGATCGCCCGATCAACAAGCACAGGTAGCAAGCTCTAGCCTCAACCTGAAATGGTGGTGGGACCCCTGTAACATCCCGGCCCCACCGGACCCGAGGTAGTTACTCCGGACCAATAGTACTGTCCTCACAAACCGCCACCAGCCTTTTCCGCGCACTTTGTCCTCACTCGTGCGCGCCCTAAGAAACTTCCCAGGGGGTCACCCATCCCAAGACTACTCCCGTGCAAGCACGCTTAACTTTGGAGTTCTTGGCTAATGAGCTCCCTTAAAAGGAGATGCACCTTATTGGTATGAGTAGTACTATTAATCCATTTAAATTAAATCTCAAGTGTTACAATCACCCCCACTTAGGAACGCAACGTCCTCGTTGCGCCCATAAACCAATCTCAATCATATCCCAGAATCTTTTCCCCTGCTAAGTGTTCGCCCGATATCCAAACGAATCAGCACACTGTCGCAGGGTTGCTCTGATACCACCTGTAACACCCCGGCCCCACCGGACCCGAGGTAGTTACTCCGGACCAATAGTACTGTCCTCACAAACCACCACTAGCCTTTTGGCAGTGACCAGAGGTGCTCTTCCTGTCTAACCTGCATCCTGCAAAATCTGAGTCAGAGTAACCAATTAGTTCAAAGTTACCTCCCTTGGGATACCATAGGCCTGCATTTGGATTTCCTTTGATATATCTGATGATTCTTTTAGCAGCGCTTAGATGGCTCTCCTTGGGCTTTGATTGGTATCTGGCACAGATTCCAACAGAGAATGAGATATCTGGTCTACTTGCAGTTAGATAGAGGAGAGATCATATGATCCCTATGTAGGTTGTTGCATCGACATCTTTTCCTTCATCATTTGGACCAATTCCTTGTGAGGTGTTCATGGGAATCTTCACTGAGGATTTGCCTTCCACTCCAAACTTCTTGATTAGGTCTCTTGTGTACTTTCCTTGATTGATAAAGATTCCTTCTGGAACGTGTTTGAGTTGTAGTCCTAGGAAGTAGCTGAGTTCTCTCATCATACTCATTTCAAATTGACTCTGCATCACTTGAGAAAATTTCTTGCATAGTTCTGGATTAGTACTACCAAATATAATATCATCAACATATATTTGTACTAACAGAATATGATTAGCAACAAAGATTTGAAATAGAGTTTTGTCAACCTTTCCCTTAGTAAACCCATGGTGTACTAGGAATAGGGACAATGTGTCATACCATGCTCTGGGAACTTGCTTAAGACCATAAAGGGCCTTTTTAAGCTTGCAGATACGGGAGGAGTGAGTAGGAATGACAAAACCTGGTGGTTGTTCCACATAAACTTCTTCTTCAAGATCTCCATTCAGAAATGCACTCTTCACATCCATCTGGTAGACCTTAATGTTGTTGTAGGCAGCATAGGCTAGAAGCATTCTGATGGCTTCCAGTCTGGAAATTGGTGCAAAAGTCTCATCAAAATCTATTCCTTCTTCTTGGCAGTAACCCTTAGCTACTAGCCTTGCTTTATTCCTTACAATGTTGCCATCTTCATCAGCTTTATTCTTGAATACCCATTTTGTCCCAATGACATTATGGTGCTTTGGCCTAGGAACAAGCTCCCATACTTTGTTCCTTTCAAATTGAGTAAGCTCTTCTTGCATTGCATTGATCCAATCTGAGTCTGCTAAAGCTTCCTCTACAGTCATGGGTTCCATCTGAGATATGTAGCAGGCAAGCATTGCTTCTCTTCTGGTTGTAGCAGATCTGGTTTGTACTCCATTTCTGATCTGTCCAATCACCTGGTTTTGGGGATGATCCCTTAACCAAGTTAGGTCAGGTTCTGATAAGTGTTGTCTTGGTCTCTCTTGCTCTTCTTCGGGTTCTTCATCACTATCCTTGTCCTGTAGAATGGGATTCTTAAGATGAATTGGTATGGCAGAGTTGGTGACCAACTCTGATGTTATCACTTCTGGTGACTCTTCTAGATTCGTTTTCTCCAAGTTTTCTGTTATGTTCTCAACAGAGTTGAGATCATCAAACTTGACATGAATCGATACTTCAACAAATAGGGTCCTTTTGTTGAGTATTCTGTAAGCTTTGCTTGTGCTTGAGTAGCCTAAGAATATTCATTCATCAGCTTTTTCTTGGAACACTTTGAGATGTTCCTTTCCATTATTTAGTATGTAGCATTTGCCTCCAAATGCATGAAAGTAGTTGATGTTGGGTTTCCTTCCCTTCCAGAGCTCATAGGGGGTCTTCTGATGAGTTTTGTGAATCATGCTCCGGTTCTGGGTGTAGCATGCAGTGTTGATTGCTTCAGCCCAGTATCTGTGAGGTAGACCAGATATAGTAATCATGGTCCTTGCAGCTTCCTTGAGTGTCCTATTTCTTCTTTCTGCAACTCCATTCTGTTGAGGAGTTCTGGTTGCAGAGAGTTGATGCATTATTCCATTTTGGTCACAGAACTCTTGTATGACTTTATTGACGAACTCTGTTCCTCTATCTGATCTGATAGATTTGACTTTCTGATTCTGCTCATTCTGTAGTAGTTTCAGCAGAGATGGTAGTTTCTGCAGAGTTTCATTTTTCTTCTTCAGAAAGATTGTCCAAGTGTATCTTGAATAGTCACCCACCATGACTAAAGTATATCTTTTTCCACCAACACTTTGAGTTTCCACCGGTCCAAATAAATCCATGTGGATCAGATTTAAAGGACTAGTAGAGAGGTCTCCAGCAATGGGTTTGAAGGAGTTCTTCACTTGCTTTCCTTTCTAGCATGCACTGCACAGGCTCTCTTTCTTGTACACAATGTTAGGTATGCCATCAACAATGTGATCCCTTGCTAGTCTGTTGATTGTTTTGAAATTCAAGTGACTCAGCTTCTTGTGCCATTCCCAGCTGAGTTTTGAATCTCCTTTAGCTAATAGGCAGATTCCTCCCTTTGCAGTAGACCAATCAACAACATAGATGTTTCTTTTTCTGGTAGCTGTCAGAACCACTTCCATAGTTGTCTCATGCTTGACAGAACAACCTTCTTTGGAGAATTCAACCGTGTAGCCTTTATCACAGAATTGGCTAGCACTCAGCAGGTTGAATTTCAGACCTTTGACATAAGAGACATCTTCAATGATTATCTGGTTTCTGATCAGCTTCCCTCTTCCTTTAGTTTGGCCATCTTTGTCATTACCACCAAAGGTAACTCTAGGCCCTTTGATTCTCTGGAACTCTGTAAGGCAACTCTTGTCACGTGTCATGTGTCTGGAGCATCCACTATCAATGTACCAATCTTGCTCAGAGATAGCTCCAGCACACAGTTCCTACAACAATTAAAAGGAAGATTTAGGTACCCAAGCAATGTTGGGTCCTAGGGGGTCATGCAGTCTTGGCAGCCGGTACCACTTTGGTCTCATCAAGTGAAACCTTGGTGGGTGGTACCCATTGTCCACCTGGTAGTCATAGTAAACGGAAGTGTGATTCACTTTGGGCAGATGCTTGTGAGGATCATGCTTCCGGTTTACATACTTCTGCATAGCCTTTTTTGTTGGGTAGAAGTCCCACATACTATCAAGAGCAGAGGGGCGGTTAGCTTTGGGCTTCTTAAGTTGACCAGCCAACCTTTTCTACCTAAAGTTAACCTTCTCTTGATATTTGCCTCTCTGGTGATCATTTCTGGTGGGGTAGTCATGAGAATGTTTGGTCAAGTTCTGTTCTTGTTTTCTGTTATTTTGAACACCTTTTCTGTTGTTAGGTTTTCTGCCAGGTTCATTATTTTTCAAAACTTGCTTTGGTTGAACCTTTATCTTTTCCTTTTCTTGTCTGACCTTCTCATGAACAACCTTGGTACCAGATACACTAGCTTGGCAAATGGGGCTAGAAATCAGTGGAACTATGACCTTGTCTGCTTTAGCAACTCTGGTGCTAGGCATTATGGAAGGCTCACCTGACTCTGTTGAGCTATATCCAATACCAATTTGCTGATCAAGTACAACACTTTCCATTGAGGCCTGGGCCTTCTGGTAGGTTTTATACTTAATCTCTAGAGGCTCTATCTCTCTTGTTCTCTTGAGAAGAGAAACATTTTCAAAACTTGCTTTGGTTGAACCTTTATCTTTTCCTTTTCTTGTCTGACCTTCTCATGAACAACCTTGGTACCAGATACACTAGCTTGGCAAATGGGGCTAGAAATCAGTGGAACTATGACCTTGTCTGCTTTAGCAACTCTGGTGCTAGGCATTATGGAAGGCTCACCTGACTCTGTTGAGCTATATCCAATGCCAATTTGCTGATCAAGTACAACACTTTCCATTGAGGCCTGGGCCTTCTGGTAGGTTTTATACTTAATCTCTAGAGGCTCTATCTCTCTTGTTCTCTTGAGAAGAGAAACATTTTCAGCTTCCAGCTGGTCTCTCTCCTTAATCAGAAGATTGATTTTGACCTCAACCTCCTTTCTTAAGTCAAGGATTTCAACCTTAAGCTTACTGTTTTCTTCTTTAACAGAGGAATAAGTGGCTTGGATGACTTGAAACTCTTCCCAAAAGTCTGACAATGAATCAGAATCAAAAGCTTTGCCTACCGAAGAAAAACTAGAGTTAGAAGTAGAGGATACCTCATCATCAGATTGACCCATAAGGCATAGGTCTTCCGTCTCTGTATCCAGACAACAGAATGCCTCATCGGATTCTATTCTGAGCTGGACTCTGTCTCAGAGAGGGGGTCCTTCTCTGGTTGTCCAGTGATGAGTGCCTTCCTTCTTCTGTGCTCATACTTCTTCTCTCCTTCTTGGCCTTGCCTTTTGGAGACTATAGGGTGTGGACAGTTGACTTTGAAGTGCCCTGGTTGTCTGCAGTTGTAGCAGAGAAGCTCTCCACTACTTTCTGATGCTTTGGGTTTCTGGTGTAGCTTTCTGCTTGAGGATGGACTTCTGTTGTCCTTTGGCTTCAAGAATTTCCTGAACTTTCTGGCAAAGGCAGCCATATATTCGTCAGTTAAAAGAATAGAAGGGTCAAAGTTATTTACCTGAGAGGTGCTGGCTGTGAGGGCAGTAGTTGTTCTGTCCTCAACTTCTTCTCTCTCTTCTTCATTCATCTCGAACTCATAAGATTTGAGATCAGAGATGAGCTTCTCTGTGCTGTAGGTTCTGAGATCTTTGTTGTCTCTCATGGCAGTGACCTTCATCTTCCAGGGTGAAGGTAAACCTCTGAGAACCTTCAGGTTGATCTCCTTGGGAGTGAGCTCCTTCCCAAGTTTTGATATCTCAGCAGTGAGAGTGAGCAGACGTGCATACATCTCAGCTATGCACTCTTTGGGTAGAAGTTTAAAGTCTTCAAACTTCTTCATGGCAATGGTCAGTTTGTTATCTTTCTCCTGCTCATCACCAGCTCTTATCAGGGTGAGTGTATCCCAGATTTCCTTGGCAGAGGTGCACTTCTTGATTCTTGTGAAGTATTTGTCATCTATGACTTTATAGAGGATGTCCTTGGCAATGTTATCAAGGTTGTATTTCCTCTTTTCTTCATTAGACCACTCATGCCTTAATTTGGTGATCATCTGAGGTAGACCACCACCAACAGTGTATTCAGGATTGATCTTGGTAAACTCTGTGAAAGGACCAGCATCAAGGACTTCCCACATTTCATCATGGAGTGCACAGAGGTGAGCTTTCATGCGAATCCCCCAGTCATCAAACTTAGTCACTGAGAACATAAGATTCTTTGAAAGAGTGTTATCCATAATATGAGATTAAAGAGGCTAAAACAAGTGGATCTCTTGTTCAAAAGGTAACCTAAAAGATTACAAGAATGAGGAGGCTCTGATACCACTTGTTGGTCCCGTTTGTAACGGGAACAGTCTAGAGGGGGGGTGAATAAACTGTTCAGGATTTTTCAAACTTTTCTCTAAGTCACAACTGACTTATCAGAGATGGTCGAATTCTGGTGATAGAGAAGGTCAAGTTCTGATGGCAGAACTGGACCTGACAGCGGATTGGATTCTGTCCGGGTAGCCTCAGAAAACACTAAGGCAAATGCCTTTCTGATAACTCTTGATGGAGATCTGCTGAGCACAGAGTCCAACCTTTTGAGTTAAACAGTCAAGTTCTTAAGTGCAGAAATAAAATGAGTAAAGTAAATGACACCGGGGATTTTTATAGTGGTTCAAGGAACAACTTGTTCCTCTAGTCCACTGTTCCACTAAGTTTGCAAAAACAACAGTTTACAATGCCTTAGTCCCTAGAACGTAAGAAGCACTCCACGTCTTCTTCAAGCCTAGTTGCCACCCGGGATGCAGCCATGCTTCCTGATGGCTGGTCTCGTTTCACTGAGTCTCTTGGAAGTATCACCACTTCACTTACTCCAGTTAGTTTGAGACGCCCCTTCTTTTTCAAGAAGTGTTTGATTCAAGATCAGTTTTCTCCAATGTCGCTTCTTCACAAAGGATGTGTAGATGATGTTTTCGAAGTGTTGAAGAACTGAGGAACTTTGCTACTCGTTAGTTGGATGAAGGATAAGAAAGTATATCTTCCAACTTGAGCTTTTCTTGTTGAGGTAGGAGAGTCTTTGATCTCAAGAAAGCTTGAAGGTATTTAGTTCAGAATGAATAATTTGAGCAAGTTTGTGTAGCAAAAGTTGTTCTGGTAGTTCTTCAAAGTGTATCTTATATACTGGGAGCAGTCTTCATGTTGGAGTGTAGAAGACAGCTTCATTAAATGCTTGTACTATTGACTTGACCGGTTGGACCTTTGACTTGCTATTTTGGGGGCGCGAAGATACTCGCATGGTCAATCATCAGCTTTAAATATATCTCCGTACGTATAGCATTAATTGAGCATTTAATGCGTGTACAGTACCATGTTCCCGTCGAGTGACTCCTAGCCGTTAGAGGATTTCCCGTTAGTTTAACGACCGTTGGTAAGTGCCTTCGAGTTCTGCTAGGTAAGAGCAGGTCTGATGAGGTTTTCTGGTCAGAATTCTGATGACTGCTTCTGATGCCAACTATGGTATCCAACTCTGGTAGCTTCTCTGGTAGAGCAACTCTGGGAGCAACTCTGGTAGAAGTTCTGATAAGGAAGACCAAGAGGGTTTCTGGCAGGTCGACTATGCTAATACTTACAAAGAGAAATTCTAATACAAAATTTCTATAGGGGTACTTTCAAATTCTAATTATCCTAGCATCATCAAAATCTAATTACATTTATTCCTTACACATGGTTCTCCCACTTCCTCTTCTTCGCCTCCTCGGCGTTTTTCATCTTTCTTTCTTCCCATTCCTTCTCTCCTTTCAACCCCTGCTCAACTACTTGACTGAAGGTCTTGTTGGGCAATTGTGTTGCCCTCTCACGCACCTCCAAGTCTAAGGCATCCCAAAAGTGATTAACCATTCGGTTCTCATGACAGACATACTCCGGTATGAACTCCGCGAGCTCCCTGAATTTGTGTTCAAGTTGCCTCACCGTCATTTTTCCACCTTGGGTGAGGAGGGTATATTCTCTCCTCTTAGCGTTCACCTCAAAATCGGAATAGTATTGGGCAAAGAACTCCTGCCGGAAATTCTCCCAAGTCACGGTCCTGTCATACTTGCCTTTGGCCCCGTCCCACCATGTGGACGCCATCCCTTCAAGCAATCTCACCGCCACCATGAGTTTAAACTCGGGGGTGAGTTGCATATCAAGGACTGCTTCGTTCAGCCTGTTGATCCATTCCACGGCGACCAAGATGTCACCCGTTCCATTGAAGGGTTTGCACCCCAAGTCTCTCGCCTCCTTGAGAAATTTTGAGATCCTTATGATTGGACCTCCATCACCCCGGCCCCCATGTGGTTCAATGTGGGCACTAGAGTCACCATGGCTTCTTCCTCTTGAAGCCCTACCCGAAGTTTGCCCCCCTCGGTGCCTTCGGCGTTCCCTCCTCTCTTCACGCTCCCGCTGGTATTGCTGGAGCAACGCCTCTATTCTTGCTAGGGAGTCATTCTCCCCATCTTCATCACTCATATCATCATCATCCCCTTCGTAAGGGGTCTCAACCGGTTCAGTCTCCGGCTGGTAAGTCGAGTCCTCATAGGACCAATAGGTTTCATCCTCGGTGTCAACATGGCCGTCGCTCACAGAGTGTGATCGGCCTCCACGGCTCACCCCTCTAGACACTCTAGAGGCCCCACGGCTCCCCTGCCCGGTCCCCACCGGTGCACGGCCCGTCGGGTTCCTTCTCGTAACCTTGCCACCACCGTCCATTTCTGAAAGAAATTTTGGAAAGAGTCATTAGACTTGTATCAAATGTCAATTGACGGGTAGGTACTTAAGACACTACTTGGCTCGAATTGCCGTCATACCAATTGCTAAGGGTACCATCTTAACAATTAGAGGCCTTGCAGCTCAAGTACCAAAAGTTCTATAAGTACAAAACATTTATGCTCATGGTTTTCAAAATCATTTGGAAAAGAGAATTTTGAGTCTTCATTATGAAGTTTATGGACTAAGGCTCTCATACCAATTAAATTGTCACGCCCCGGACCTATCCGGACACGTCAACAATCCGCCGTACAATTTGAATAGTCAACCGCAGTCTAACTCGTTCATATTATACAAGGCGTCTCGAATATCATTCACACATATGTCATCCATAAACATACATAATAAGTAATTGAATACGCAGCGGAAATCATAGTTTGGATACAAGTGCCACACGGGGCAAACACGAGCACGCAGGCTCCATAATGAAAAACAATATCCATGAGCAGGTTTAAATTGTTTAAAAATAGAATGGAGGAA
This sequence comes from Cuscuta europaea, assembly GCA_945859875.1. Lineage (NCBI taxonomy): Eukaryota > Viridiplantae > Streptophyta > Magnoliopsida > Solanales > Convolvulaceae > Cuscuta > Cuscuta europaea. The sequence continues at coordinate 9,730,460 of CAMAPE010000080.1, read as the reverse complement.
GCACGAACCAAGTTTTCCCTCCGAGATGATCGCCCGATCAACAAGCACAGGTAGCAAGCTCTAGCCTCAACCTGAAATGGTGGTGGGACGCCCCCCGAAAGGGGGTCAGTACTCTATACGGCTATAAAGTACTGGTGTGGATGGCATCTAATAGATATACAACAAGTATTTCAAACACAAGACCCTCAAATAGGGTGATAATAGAATTCTAGGCCGTAACCCCAAGTTACCCCTTTTTAAAATATACTTACTTTATATATAAAGTCAAGTAGTCGGCCCATGGCCCAAAGTTCGTTTACAAAACATAACCCAAACCTCGTGACCCCTAGTCACGACAATACATAGGGTTCAACCCTAACACACATGTTTGCATTTCTCGAGTCTAACTCGACTACATCACCATGCACATCAATCACAAGTCAATTACTCCACCACTCTCCGACGTTATGTTCTCCCATGCAATTCTAGAGCATCAGGCTCAAGTACATCTCCTTACATGGGCTGAACCAAATTCTTATGTCTACCCAATGCAATTCTAGAGCATCGGGTTCAAGTACATCTCCTTGCATTGGCATAGACCCCAATTCCTAAGCACTCGTTATGCCTAGAATTGTAATATCAATAACCTATTTCGGGACATCCTTACGGACTGCCTCATCATGATCTTAGCATCACATTACAACAATTTACTCACTTGAACCACAATCAAGTATATCACTTACAATCAAATCCTTAGATTCAATTTCTTAACAATTACAAACAATCATTAACTAGTACTCCAATACTATTAAGATTATTCCCATTAATCATATATTTCATTTATAAATCCCTATATATTTAGAAATATGTAGCAACAACTTAGTCATCCAATGTAATACATAAATAATCATTTATGTATCTACACAATTCACACATGAGTAAAAATGCCTATTTCACACAATAGTTCATTTAACTCCATTTTTATCAATATGATTTCCAAATCATTTGCAATTTCATTACTTATCTAATATATCAATATTTCATCAATAATCAGTCCTTGTAAGGAATAAATGTTTTTAGATTTTGATGATGCTAGGTTTATTAGAATTTGAAAGTACCCCATTAGAAATTTTGTATTAGAATTTCTTTTGTAAGTTTTAGCTTAGTCTGTCTGCCAGAGTTCCATCTTGCTTCTACCAGAGTTGCTCCCAGAGTTGCTCACCAGAGAAGCCATCAGAAACTGGTCATCAGAAAGATACCAGAGTTGGCAACAGAGGTGGACTTCAGAGATTGAACCAGAGAACCTCATCAGACTCTGCTAAACCCACCAGATTCCGGAAGCCTTTCCAACGGTCGTTAAACTAACGGGAAATCCCCTAACGGTTACGAACCTTTCAACGGAAACATGGTACTGTACACGCATTAAATGCACATTTAATGCTGTACGTACGAAGAGATATTTAAAGCTGATGATTGACCATGCGGATATCTTCACGCCCCCAAAATAGCAAGTCGGAGGTCCAACCGGTCAAGTCAACAGTACATGCATTTAATGAAGCTGTCTTCTACACTCCAACGGGAAGACTGCTCCCAGTATATAAGATACACTCTGAAGAACTAAGAGAGTAACTTTGCCAAGATAACTTTGCGTAAAAACAACCTTTTTGAGATTCAAACTTCATCGTTAAACAAGAAAAGGCTCCAGTTGGAAGATATACTTTCCTATCCTTCATCCAACTAGCAAACTGCAAAGTTACTCAGTTCTTCAACACTTCGAAAGCTTCATATACTCATCCTTTGTGAAGAAGTAACGTTGGAGAAAACTGATTTTATATCAAACACTTCTTGAAAAAGAAGGGACGTCTCAAACTAGCTGGAGTAAGTGAAGTGGGGATACTTCAAGAGACTCAGTGAAACGAGACCAGCCATCAGGAAGCAGGACTGCATCCCGGGTGGCAACTAGACTTGAAGAAGACGAGGAGTGCTTCTTAAGTTCTAGGGACTAAGGCGTTGTAAACTGTTGTTTTTGCAAGCTTAGTGGAACAGTGGACTAGAGGAACAAGTTGTTCCTTGAACCACTATAAAAACCCCGGTGTCATTTACTTTAAGCTTTTAATTCCTGCACTTAAGATTCTACTGACTAACTCTTCAGGTTTGACTCTGTGTCCAGCAGATCTTCCTTCAGAGTTATCAGAAAGGCATTTTGCCCTAGCTTTCTTCTAGAGGCTACCCGGACAGAAACTTATCTGCTGCCTGGTCTAGTTCTGCCATCAGAACTTGACCATCTCTGTCACCAGATTTCGACCATCTCTGATAAGTCAGACTTGACTTAGAGAAAAGTTTAAATTCCTGAACAGTCTATTCACCCCCCCTAGACTGTTCCCATTACAAACGGGACCAACAAGTGGTATCAGAGCCTCCTTGTTCTTGTAATCTTTTAGGTTACTTACTAAACAAGAGATCCACTTGTTTTAGCCTCTTTAATCTAATATTATGGATAACACTCTTTCAAAGAATCTTATGTTCTCAGTAACAAAGTTTGATGACTGGAGGATCCGCATGAATGCTCACCTCTGCGCACTCCATGATGAAATGTGGGAAGTTCTTGATGCAGGTCCTTTCACAGAGTTCACCAAAGTCAACCCTGAATACATCACAGGTAGTGGTCAACCCCAGATGATCATCAAACTGCGCCATGAATGGTCCAATGAAGAGGGGAGGAAGTACAACCTTGACAACATTGCCAAGGATATCCTCTACAAAGCCATTGATGACAAGTACTTCACAAGGATCAAGAAGTGCAAATCTGCCTAAAGAAAAGGACAATAAACTTACCATTGTCATGAAGAAGTTTGAAGATTTCAAACTTCTACCTAAAGAATGCATAGCTGAGATGTATGCACGCTTGCTCACCCTCACTGCTGAGATATCAGAACTTGGGAAGGAACTTACTCCCAAGGAGATCAACTTGAAGGTTCTCAGAGGGTTACCTTCACCATGGAAGATGAAGGTCACTGCCATGAGAGATAGCAAGGATCTCAGAACCTACAGCACTGAGAAACTCATCTCTGATCTCAAGTCTTATGAGTTTGAGATGAATGAAGAAGAGAAAGAAGAAGTTGAGGACAGAACAACTACTGCCCTCACTGCCAGCACCTCTCAGGTAAATAACTTTGACCCTTCTATTCTTTTAACTGACGAGTATATGGCGGCTTTTGCTAGGAAGTTCAGGAAATTCTTGAAGCCAAAGGATAGCAGAAGTCCACTCTCTAGCAGAAAGCCACACCAGAAGTCCAAACCATCAGAAAGTAGTGGAGAGCTTCTCTGCTACAACTGCAGACAACCAGGGCACTTCAAAGTCAACTGCCCACACCCCATAGTCTCCAAAAGGCAAGGCCAGGAAGGAGAAAAGAAATATGAGCACAGAAGAAGGAAGGCACTCATCACTGAACAACCAGAGAAGGACCCCCTCTCTGAGAGAGAGTCCAGCTCAGAATCAGAATCTGATGAAGCATTCTGTTGCCTGGATACAGAAACTGAAGACCTATGCCTTATGGGTCAATCTGATGATGAGGTATCCTCTACTTCTAACTCTAGTTTTTCTTCGGTAGGCAGAGCTTTTGATTCTGATTCAATGTCAGAATTTTGGGAAGAGTTTTAAGCCATTCAAACCACTTATTCTTCTGTTAAAGAAGAAAACAGTAAGCTTAAGGTTGAAATTCTTGACTTAAGAAAGGAGGTTGAGATCAAAATCAATCTTCTAATTAAGGAAAGAGATCAGCTGGAAGCTGAAAATGTTTCTCTTCTAAAGAGAATAAGAGAGATAGAGCCTCTTGAGATTAAGTACAAAGCTTACCGGAAGGCCCAGTCTTCCATGGAAAAGATTGTACTTGATCAACAAATTGGCACTGGTTTTGGTCTTGGTTATGGCTCAACAGAATCAGGTGAGCCTTCTGTAATGCCTAGCACCAGAGTTGCTAAGGCAGACAAGGTCATAGTGCCACTGATTTCTAGCCCCATTTGTCATGCTGGTGTATCTGGCACCAAGGTTATTCATGAGAGAGTCAGACCAGAAAAGGAAAAGATAAAGGTTCAACAGAAACCCATTTTAAAAACTAATGAACCTGGCAGAAAACCTAACAACAGAAAAGGTTTTCAGAACACCAAAAATCAAAGACAAACCCATAACAGACAAACTCATGATAACCGTGTCAGAGATGATCACCAGAAAGGCAGATATCAAGAGAAAGTTAACTTTAGGCAGAAAAGGTTGGCTGGTCAACTTAAGAAGCCCAAAGTTAATCGTCCCTCTGATCTTGATAGTATATGGGACTTCTACCCAACTAAAAAGGCTATGCAGAAGTATGTAAACCGGAAGCATGATCCTCACAAGCACCTGCCCAAAGTGAATCACACTTCTGTTTACTATGACTACTAGGTGGACAATGGGTACCACCCACCAAGGTTTCACTTGATGAGACCAAAGTGGTACCGGCTGCCAAGACTGCATGACCCCCTAGGACCCAACATTGCTTGGGTACCTAAATCTTCCTTTTAATTTTGTAGGAACTGTGTGCTGGAGCCATCTCTGAACAAGATTGGTACATTGATAGTGGATGCTCCAGGCACATGACAGGTGACAAGAGTTGCCTAACAGAGTTCCAGAAAGTCAAAGGCCCAGAGTTACCTTTGGAGGTAATGATAAAGATGGCCAGACAAAAGGAAGAGGGAAGCTGATAAAGAACCAGATAATCATTGATGATGTCTCTTATGTCAAAGGATTGAAATTCAACTTGCTGAGTGCTAGCCAATTCTGTGACAAAGGCTACACAGTTGAATTCTCTAAGGAAGGATGTTCTGTCAAACATGAGACAACTAAGGAAGTGGTTCTAACAGCAACAAGGAAGAAAAACATCTATGTGGTTGATTGGTCAACTGCAAAAGATGGAATTTGCCTGATAGCTACAGGAGATTCAAAACTCAGTTGGGAATGGCACAAGAAACTGAGTCACTTGAATTTCAAAACAATCAACAAACTAGCAAGGGATCACATTGTTGAAGGTCTACCCAACCTTGTATACAAGAAGGAGAACTTATGCAGTGCATGCCAGAAAGGAAAACAAGTGAAGAACTCCTTCAAACCCATTGCTGGAAACCTCTCTACTTGTCCTTTGAATCTAATTCACATGGATTTATTTGGACCAGTGGAAACTCCAAGTGTTGATGGCAAGAGATACACCTTAGTCATGGTGGATGACTACTCCAGATTCACATGGACTATCTTTCTGACCAAGAAAAATGAAACTCTGCAGAAACTACCATCTCTGCTAAAGCTACTACAGAATGAGCAGAATCAGAAAGTCAAAGCCATCAGATCAGACAGAGGAACAGAGTTCGTCAACAAGGTCATACAGGAATTCTATGACCAGAATGGTACAATGCATCAACTATCTGCAGCCAGAACTCCTCAACAGAATGGAGTTGCAGAAAGAAGAAATAGAACCTTGAAGGAAGCTGCAAGGACCATGATTGTTGAATCAGGTCTACCTTACAGATACTGGGCTGAAGCAATCAACATTGCATGCTATACTCAGAACAGAAGCATGATCAACAAGAATCACCAGAAAACTCCCTATGAATTATGGAAAGGACGAAAGCCCAACATCAGCTACTTTCACGCATTTGGATGCAAATGCTATATACTCAATAATGGGAAGGATCATCTCAAAGTGTTCCAAGAAAAAGCTGATGAAGGAACATTCTTAGGCTACTCTAGCACCAGCAAAGCCTACAGAATACTCAACAAAAGAACTCTACTTGTTGAAGAATCGATTCATGTCAAGTTTGATGATCTCAACTCTGTTGAGAGCAAAACTAAAAACTTAGGGAAAACGAATCTAGAAGAATCACCAGAACTGGATCCACCAGAAACGGATATACCAGAAGTGGTAACTAACTCTGCTATACCAATTCACCATCAGAATCCCATCCTACAAGATAAAGATAGTGATGAAGAATAAGAAGAAGAACAAGAGAATCCAAGACAACCCTTATCTGAACCTGATTTAACTTGGTTAAGAGATCATCCTCCTAATCAAGTAATTGGACAAATCAGAAGTGGAGTCCGGACCAGATCTGCTACATCAAGGAGAGAAGCAATGCTTACCTGCTACATATCTCAAATGGAACCTATGACCGTGGAGGAAGCTCTTGCAGACTCAGACTGGATCAATGCAATGCAAGAAGAGCTTACTCAGTTTGAAAGGAACAAAGTGTGGGAACTTGTTCCTAGGCCAAAGCACCAGAATGTCATTGGAACCAAATGGGTATTCAAGAACAAAGCAGATGAAGATGGCAACATTGTAAGGAATAAAGCTAGGCTGGTAGCCAAGGGATACTGCCAAGAGGAAGGAATTGATTTTGATGAGACTTTTGCACCAGTTGCCAGACTTGAAGCCATCAGAATCTTTCTAGCCTATGCTGCTTACAACAACATCAAGGTCTACCAGATGGATGTCAAGAGTGCATTTCTGAATGGAGATCTTGAAGAGAAGTTTATGTGGAACAACCACCAGGTTTTTTCATTCTTCTTGTGTCTACAAGCTTAAAAAGGCCCTCTATGGTCTTAAGCAAGCTCCCAGAGCCTGGTATGACACATTGTCCCTTTTCCTAGTGAACCATGGGTTTACTAAAGGAAAGGTTGACAAAACTCTTTTTCAAATCTCTGTTGCTAATCACATTCTGTTAGTACAAATATATGTTGATGATATTATATTTGGTAGTACTAATACAGAACTGTGCAAGAAATTTTCTCAAGTGATGCAGAGTCAATTTGAAATGAGCATGATGGGAGAACTAAGCTACTTCCTAGGTCTTCAAGTGAAACAAATTCCAGAAGGAATCTTCATCAACCAAGGAAAGTACACCAGAGATCTAATCAAGAAGTTTGGAGTGGAAGGCAAATCATCTGTAAAGATTCCCATGAACACATCACAAGGAATTGGTCCGGATGATGAAGGAAAAGATGTGGATGCAACAACATACAGAGGGATCATAGGATCTCTGTTGTACCTGACTGCAAGCAGACCAGATATCTCATTCTCTGTTGGAATCTGTGCCAGATACCAATCAAAGCCCAAGGAAAGCCATCTAAGTGCTGCAAAGAGAATCATCAGATACATCAAAGGAAATCCAAATGCAGGCCTATGGTATCCCAAGGGAGGTAACTTTGAACTAATTGGTTAGTCTGACTCAGATTTTGCAGGTTGCAGACTAGACAGAAAGAGCACCTCTGGTCACTGCCAATTGCTAGGAGGAAGGCTTGTTTCCTGGTTTAGCAAGAAGCAGAACTCTATCTCAACAAGTACAGCTGAAGCTGAGTATATTGCAGCTGGGAGTTGTTGTGCTCAGCTACTCTGGATGAAGCAACAGTTGAAGGACTATGGAATTCAAGCAAAGGATATCAAGATATTGTGTGACAACACCAGTGCCATAGCTATCTCTCAGAATCCAGTTCTTCACTCCAGGACAAAGCATATTGAAATCAGACATCACTTCATCAGAGATCATGTTGAGAAGAAGCACATCTGTATGGAGCATGTATCTACAGAAGACCAGCTTGCAAACATCCTAACCAAGCCTTTACCTGAGGCAAGGTTTAACAAGCTAAGGGAAGAACTAGGAATGATGGATGATCTTCCCAGAGATGCCTGAACCAGAGATTCACTGAACCAGAACTGCTTTTTTCTGCACCAGAATCTCACATCAGAGAACCCCCCTTCTCTGACCAGAGATCCCTATCAGAGAGACAACAGATACGGATGTGGACTTAGTAATATTTCGAGGTACGAGCAAGACCTAATTAACTGAAACAGTCTTTTACCAAAATACCCATGATCGTTACTTTTCTAACGGAAACGTTTTCCGCCCGCATTTCATTAAATGCTACCTCGAAACTGCCAATATATCAAACGTCCACTATTCGAAACCCCTTTATATCCACCGTCTTCAACCTAAATCCCTACTGCAACTTCATCTCTCTTAAACTGCTCTAGCATTCAAAACTTTCAGATCCTAAACCTTTCAATCCCCAGAAATTTTCTTAACCGTCACTCAGAATGAACTTCCTTAGCATCAACGATCTCTCTAAGGAAGAAGCTAAGACCCTCATCGCCAACGTTGTCTCCGGCATGAAGGTTGACATGTCGTCTCTACCACTGCTGGCAGAAAATCAGAAGAGGATGACCAAGATCATCCAGGGGATGACTGACTCACAACTTTCAAAGGTTGTTGCTCACCCCTACGAGCATTTCAGCATCAAGGATGTGGCTGAGTTCTACCTCAACGCCACCATCTCCAAGACCGGAGTTCACTCCTCAGTACAGGGTCAACGCATTTTTCTGAATGCAGACGCATTAAATGAGTTCTTTGGAGTACAACTTGACTCCCAAGACCCGGAAGCCAACAATCTTCTTGCTCTTGACTCAGTGGAAGTCTCCACTGAAGGATTTGTTCAGACATACTGTCGTCCGGAGGCTGCCGGACTGGACAAACTGTATATGAAGAAATTCCTGTTGAAGAAGGACTTTGAGAAGCTTGTCAGCATTCTGCACCGGTGCTTGTGGTGCAAAACTGCTTCAACAGACGAGATGAACAAGAACAATGCCAAGGCAATCTTTGCAGTTCACCATGGCATGAACATCAATTGGGGCGAGGTAATCTTTGGCTCCCTGACTGAATTCATCAAGAAGAAAGACTCTGAAAAAGGTCTTTTTTCAACCAAGATGGGACATGGGCTTCTCATCTCTGCCATTCTTGCTGCCAAAGGAGTTCAACTCAGGGATACCATCCCAGTTGATCACTCCAAGACTATCTTCCTCACAGCCTCCCCAAAGTTCAACATAACCATCTCCTCTGAGCTTAGGAGAGAGGAAAGGCTAGAGAAGAAAAGAGAACAACAAGCTGCTAAAGCTAAACCAGCTCCAAAGAAAGCTCCCAAGAAGCCCAGTGAGACTTGTAAGCAACCTGAGCAGTCACAGGTTGTAAGGGAAATCAGGAAGAAGAAGAAGAGTGACAATCTGTCACTACCAGAGAAGGAAGCAACAGAAGAGGTTGCACCAGAGTTGCCCTCCCCAAAGGCAACCAGACAATCTCCTGCCAGAAAGATGAAGCAGAAGAGAAGAAGGAAGCTAGTTATGCAGAGTGGTGACTCTGACAACTCAAGCCCTCAACCTAGACAGAAGAAGAGGAGGACAAAAGTAATTTCACCTGCCAAGGAATCTGAAGTTCAGGGGGAACTTGCACCAAAATCTGGAACTCTACCAGAGGCTGAACAGGAATCTGTACCAGAGTTGCCTTCTCTCTCACCAGAACGTGAAGCATCACCAGAGATGGAAAAAGACACTGACTACACCATCATTCTGCAGAAGCAGTTTGACAGAGTCCTAGCTTGGAGAAGATGGAGAATGGGACCTCTTCAACAAATCATTCAGTACTTTGATGCCTATGAAGAAGAAGAAGCTGATGTTCTTCACTGGGTAGGCACAGATGATGTGTATAAGTGTTTCAATCTTGCCTTTCTGATCTCTGTCCTACAGAAGAAGAAAGACAGATATCAAGGTAAAGTTCAAACATCTGACCTATCTCCTGAAAGACATGTCAAAGCCTTGGAAGAAGGAGGAGTGGAAGAATTTGATGCTTGGCTGATGGAGAAGAAAAGAAAAGAATCAATGATCAAATTCCGTCATAGTGCTCTTGAGGAAGGAGAACCCTCCACAGCAAATGACATTGCTCTAACTATGGAGAAGCTGATCAAGGAATGGAGAGAATCCATGTTCTCTGAAATTGTCCTTGATGTCATTCCTACACCTCCTCCTTCCCCTCCCAAATCTCCTATTTCTCAACCTTCACCTTCAAAATCTCCATTTAAACCTTCATCTCCACCCCAACAGAAAACCCCTTCACCCCACCAGAAAACCCCTTCACCAGACCAGAAAACCTCAACCTCCACCAGAACTCCTTCTCACCAGAAACCCAACTCCAGACCCTCATCACCCTGCAAACAACCCTCTAATACCAGAGATCGATCACCTTCACCCCCACCATCCCCCTCACACCAACCTACTCCTCAACCTTTAATCCCATTTCCCCAGAATTCACCTCCTCAAAAATCCTTACCACCCTCCAAATCTGCCTCACCACAGAGATCCTCTCATCATTCTGCCGCCTCTACACCAAAGAAGAAGCCAGTCTTCCGAGTTCCCTCCTCATCTAGTGACGATGATGGATTTCTCACCTCCTCCATTGCTGATGATGAAACCTCCAAAAGGAGAAGGACACCTCCCAGAGTTCCTTCCCCTCCACCATCCAACAGAGCTCCTCCATTACCCAAGGGCAGAGGATTGGAAATGCCAGGATTTACACCTGAAGAACCCCAGATCCCCTTCAATCAGTTTGTGAAATCTGCTGAAGCATTTGGTGGTCTGTTGGTTCATGATCTGAGAAAGATCATTGAGCTAAATGACAAGCAACATGAAGAGCTCACCCATACCAATCTGCAAATCACAATAGGATTTCAGCATTTGACAGATAAAGTTGTTGCACTGTCAGAAAATCTGCACAACTTCATGCATTCTTCTACTTTGAGGATTGATTCTATCTCCAGAAATGTTAGTGGTCTCAACTCTGTTCTCCACTCTCACTCTCAAGCTCTGCTTGTCCAGAACCAGACAATCAACAAGATCTCAGATTATGTTCATAACCTTCAGAAATCTGCTGACAGTTCTTCTCTGAAACTCAATATCTTACACTCCCTCTGCAAGGAGCATCAAGAGCAAGGCCTAGCGCTCCTCAATTCTGACAAGGAAAGGTACCAGAAGATGGTTCTCCTAGAAGTCAGCACTAGGGACCTTCAATCTGCAGTAGACAAGCAACAGAGCCTGATTGAAGGACTTGCCTCTGTCACTCAAACTCTGCCAGAGACCCTTGATGAAATCAGAGATGCTCAAGCCTCTGAGTTCTCAAAAATTGAACTTCTCCTTGGTGATTTTTGTGATGCCAAAAAGGGGGAAGATACCAGAGAAGAGGAAGGACCCAGCACCAGAGCCCTATCTATCAGAGAACCCTCCTCTGTTGATCCTACTCCATACTTCGATGCAACCAGAAAGAAAAGATTGGCTGCTGCAGGTACCAGACCTCCACCTCCTCCTCCTAGAAGCTCAAAGAAAAAGACTTCATCTTTTTCATTCAATGATTGGATGGAGAGTGGTCTGTCAAGGCCAGACAGAGTTCACTTTGAACAGATGAGGAAACTGATGACTCCCCTTCAAAGAGAGAATCTGTTCATGGACAGTGATGGACTTGTCCAGATCAACCATGGTGGTTCAATCCAAGAAGCAGAGATGTGGTATGGAATGAAGATTCTAAATGGCAAGAACTCTGCAGAAGCTGTCAGAAACTATTTGGACTGCAAATTTGCACCACATTGGGCTGACTATCAGAATCCGAGGGATCTAGCCTCAATCCGAGCAAAGGTAAATGCAGAACTAGAAAGGATTGACAGAGCAGGACCACAGGTAGATGAAGAAGACCTCTAACTCTCTATCTCTGACTCTGTAATGCTTTACTTTCTCTATCAGATTAATAAGATACCAACTCTGCCTCTCTTTTTGCTTGGCTTATTCAATTATCTGTTCTTATTTACTTTCTTGTGTGTATTCTGTTACCTTATTTGTTTTTATTGCTATCTGATTGTATCGTACTCTTACTATTCTCCTATGCTAAGTTGCCCACCAAGACTCTAATGAAAAGTTTTAAACTTTATTTTTTTATGGTGAAAGGCACTTCTCTGGAAATAGTTACAGGGTTTTGGCATCATCAAAAAGGGGGAAATTGTAAGGAATAAATGTTTTTAGATTTTGATGATGCTAGGTTTATTAGAATTTGAAAGTACCCCATTAGAAATTTTGTATTAGAATTTCTTTTGTAAGTTTTAGCTTAGTCTGTCTGCCAGAGTTCCATCTTGCTTCTACCAGAGTTGCTCCCAGAGTTGCTCACCAGAGAAGCCATCAGAAACTGGTCATCAGAAAGATACCAGAGTTGGCAACAGAGGTGGACTTCAGAGATTGAACCAGAGAACCTCATCAGACTCTGCTAAACCCACCAGATTCCGGAAGCCTTTTCAACGGTCGTTAAACTAACGGGAAATCCCCTAACGGTTACGAACCTTTCAACGGAAACATGGTACTGTACACGCATTAAATGCACATTTAATGATGTACGTACGAAGAGATATTTAAAGCTGATGATTGACCATGCGGATATCTTCACGCCCCCAAAATAGCAAGTCGGAGGTCCAACCGGTCAAGTCAACAGTACATGCATTTAATGAAGCTGTCTTCTACACTCCAACGGGAAGACTGCTCCCAGTATATAAGATACACTCTGAAGAACTAAGAGAGTAACTTTGCCAAGATAACTTTGCGTAAAAACAACCTTCTTGAGATTCAAACTTCATCCTTAAACAAGAAAAGGCTCCAGTTGGAAGATATACTTTCCTATCCTTCATCCAACTAGCAAACTGCAAAGTTACTCAGTTCTTCAACACTTCGAAAGCTTCATATACTCATCCTTTGTGAAGAAGTAACGTTGGAGAAAACTGATTTTATATCAAACACTTCTTGAAAAAGAAGGGACGTCTCAAACTAGCTGGAGTAAGTGAAGTGGGGATACTTCAAGAGACTCAGTGAAACGAGACCAGCCATCAGGAAGCAGGACTGCATCCCGGGTGGCAACTAGACTTGAAGAAGACGAGGAGTGCTTCTTAAGTTCTAGGGACTAAGGCGTTGTAAACTGTTGTTTTTGCAAGCTTAGTGGAACAGTGGACTAGAGGAACAAGTTGTTCCTTGAACCACTATAAAAACCCCGGTGTCATTTACTTTAAGCTTTTAATTCCTGCACTTAAGATTCTACTGACTAACTCTTCAGGTTGGACTCTGTGTCCAGCAGATCTTCCTTCAGAGTTATCAGAAAGGCATTTTGCCCTAGCTTTCTTCTAGAGGCTACCCGGACAGAAACTTATCCCATGCCTGGTCTAGTTCTGCCATCAGAACTTGACCATCTCTGTCACCAGATTTCGACCATCTCTGATAACTCAGACTTGACTTAGAGAAAAGTTTAAATTCCTGAACAGTCTATTCACCCCCCCCCCCCCCCCCCTCTAGACTATTCCCATTACAAACGGGACCAACAGTCCTTATAATCCATGAAAACATGATTTAGGCATTTAGGTAATCTCATGCTTAACCTGCAAGTTGTAAGCAACTAGATGTCCATCCTCACCTCAAATGAGCTTTAAATTGTTCCTTCTCAACCCAATGCTCAAGATTCGGCCAAGGGGGTTTGAGAAATGCTTCCTTTCTTATAAATGGGTGTTAAACATCATCCTCAAGGTGCTAGCTCAACCCCTAAACGTCGATACGAAAACAACCCCTAGAATGGGTGTTTTCCGGCGAACTCGTTTCCTAGTTTTTCCAAGATTGCTCTAGGTTAGCATCTAACCTTTACAACAAATAAGGTACCCTTATAATAACATTTTATACACTTGAAATATTTTATAATAGTTCCACCAATCGTTCATATCATTTGGAAAATGAAAAGAAAGGTTTTGTGTTAAAACTCACTTTGGAAAGGAAGATCCGATTCTGCGAGGTTGTGTTTTGTTCGGACGATTTGGAGGCCTTCCACAATTCCGTTTGATGCAAAACAGACCTTCACGGATTCCTCGTGTCGAGAGATTTCCGTAGACACCTGACACGCCCTATTTTAACAAATGGAGCTCAAGATACGAACCAGACAACACCTTCTTCTCCCTGCTCGAGCTTATGCGCAGCAGTTCACTCAAGCTCGGTTTTTATCTGAAAATATCTCTCTCTTATCAAATCAACCACCCAATAAGTCAACTAGACTTCAAAGGCTATCCAGGGACACCTTATACACCTCATTTGGTCGAGTACACATCCAGGTATGGAGTGAGGCAAATCACCCCCATGATTTGTGCGAAATTTGACAAGGTGGGTCTCCCCATTAATTTCTTTGTCAAGTCCAGCCCCCAAAGTCAGATAGGGCCGATCCCTAACATTAATTTTCTTGTCTTGTAGGAGGAAGGAATAGATGGGTCGCATAATGGTGTTCCTCAATTAGTTTGGGAGCAAAATTTCTATCAATACTTCCAAGAGTGGAAAGATGGGTCCTATCATTTTTGTCTTTTATCATAAGATGTACTTTTGTACTCTCCCCAATTTATTCAGATCAAGTCAACCTCCACTTCATATTATTGGTCTCTAATATATGTAGGGTGGTCCCAATAATTTATTTGATGTACAATTACAAAAGAAAACCCTACTCGCATTATTTAGCCTAATAATGCCAAAGATGGGACCATAGGCATTTGTATTCTTCTCCAATCATTCCATCATTCATTTATGATGTTAATATGTATGTATATATATATATATATATATATATATATATATATATATATATATACGTGTGTGTGTGCGCGCGCTACCAACCGTGTGGGTCACCCTCCAATGGGTCTAGGATGTCATTCTTGAATAATTACTATTTTTAGCAGGTTAGGCCCAAAATAACATTTGGGCTGCCCGACCGCTCTTACATTGTACCGATGGGTTGTATATCTTTATTTAAGGATGTTGGGCCCCAATATCAATGATATGGCCCAATTAATTATTTAGAAGTCCGCAATGATATGGCCCAATTAATTATTTAGATGTCTGTTACCATTGTATGAGTCCAAAATAGTAATATGATAAATCATACGTTCCGTAAAACTTTAATCGTTTTACAATTGTTCGAAAATAGGAGAATTCAATACATAAGCTTTGAAATTAAATTTGAATTTCCATGACGTTCGGGTGCGGTGTCACACATAGGATAATACATTCATTAGTTATGAGGGCTTGGCCGCTCAAATATTAGTGATAAAATTTAACTAGATGATGTATATTCCAATGTCGGGGGACCTCGGTCCCGTTAGGACGTTTGAGTTTGTAAGTTCCTGGTTTGATGACAGCTGCAATGATGTATGGACCCTCAAATTTGGGCGCCATTTTACCGCCCTCGGTTGGTTGGCTAGCTTCCCTTCTTCGGAGAACGTAGTCCCCCACCTGAAATTCCCGGGAACGAACCTTGGCATCGATGTAGCCCTTTACTTGCCTTCGGTAGTTCTCCGCCCGTATGAAGGCTTGCTCTTTGAGTTCTGAGATGAAGTGAAGGTCGAGAGCCATGTTGGCGTCGTTAATTTCTGGATCATATTGGGTCACCCTTTGGGTAGAAAAGGTTACTTCAGTGGGAGTCTTGGCTTCGAATCTGTAACAAAGGGAGAAGGGTTTTTCACCTGTTGCCCGCCGAGGGGTGGTGCGGTAGGCCCATAAAATGTTGTGGAGGTCTGTAACACCCCCGTTTTTCCGATCCAAAACAATGATATATTTAAAAGAAATACTTTATTCATTCATCAAAGAGTTGAATAAATACAGCGGAAGTCTAAAATAGGGAAACGGGTGTTACCGCCACATTCGGTCATCTCTTAACCGAATGCACAGGCAACTCAAAGTAAAACAACAAAAACTAATGTAATAATAAGTAAATGTTTATTTCATGACTAGATTTAACTAAGGCATCTTCTAATTCACACTCAAGCTCGAGCAATCCATCAATCCACATAGGCATCCAACTCATCACCTGATAAAATTTAAGGGAGAAGAGAGAGACAAGAGAAATCACAAAAATTAGCTTTAGAGCTAAGTAAGTACTACCCAACCCCGTAAAAAAATCAGGTTTGACTAAAATAGATTTTTATATAATATCATACAAAAATGACGCACTCCACCAAAATACTTTTCTCTTTGATTTTTCTTAAAATTACTTCTTTACTAAAATCCTCAACTTCTCTTCGGAAATCTCTTAGTATTTCTTCTCTTTAAACTTCTTAAGAAAATCACTTCTTCTCTAACTTCCTAGTAATTTAGAAGGGCGGTGCTCAACCTTTCGACTGAGCCCGGTGGACCGTGGTTACGGACGGCCACCCCAAACAAGTGCCGGTACCACAATTGCTCTTGCGGAAACGAAATGACTACCTTAAGTGTGCACACCCCCTAAAAGGGATTCCAAGCCCTCCGAGTAGTAAGTCATCCCGAGTGGTCGGACCCCAACCACCCCACCTCTAAAATTCTTGAATGATTATGGACTACTACTATAACTTCTTCTTAAAAGGGATCATAGATCCAAATGTCACTTGAAACTTAATCTGTACTTCTTAGTAGTAGTAGTAGCCCTAATCACCCTCCACATTTATCCGGATGTGAAAAACCGACACCTCGGATTACTCCCGAGATGCTCACTTCTTATGAAAATGTAAATTTTATCTTCGCTTAACAATACTTCAAAAATACTTCTTAATTTCTCTAAAAAGTCTCGAAGGTATATAAAATATTTAATACCCCAAAAAGTACTTAATTTATATTTCTCAACTACCATATATATAATATCTCCTCAAAATCACATACACATAATTCAAAATTCACACTTAATCACATAATGCATAATAAGCATATAATACGAGGAAACAATTTTGGATTGGCAGAGAAACTTACCTTAAGTCCTGATGCTCCTAGTTATCCTCCTCTAATCCGGTCTCTAGATAATCACCTTTTTAATTAAATATGATAAAATTAGTCACTTATTCTATTTGTAATTACTATACCCGATTTTCTCCTTTATTTTATTTTTCGAATTTATTAATTTAATTAATTAATTATTCGAGTTAATCACTTTTTATTAATCAAATTTCCTTATTAATTCAACATTTCATTATCATATTTGAATTCTCTAATTAAATGAAATATCCGAATATAATTAACTTCAACATCCCATTTTTAATTTAAATATCATCATTCTTCTTATAAATCATCCACATAATTGATTATATTTTAATATTATTAAAATATACAAATCATGAACATATTCAAATTACTTCAATTATATTTTCGTACCAAATAATTCTCTTATTATTTAAGCTATTTTAAACTAATTCAGTCATTAATATAACAATCCTTTATTAATTATAATCTAGTCCGATAATAAAAGGTATAATTAATTCAGTTTATCAAAATCTTTTTATTATTAATCACCTATACCATTAATTCAATAAATATGTAAAAGTCCGAATTATAATAAAATATTCAATTCTCAGGATTACCTTAATCAACATTACTAGTACATCCGAAAATTATAACATTTATTTAAATTACTAATCATCATCAACTTAATTAATTTTATTAATCATACACTTATTATTTCCGAGTCCGTAATTATGTTAATTTTGTTAATCTACTTCAATTAATCCAATAATTAGTGAAATTAATGTCTATCCAATTTTATTTAATCTAATCATGTTATTAAGCCCAAATAAATAATTATTATTTTAATGCGATATTTGTTTACCAATTTTTATTAATTAAACCATCAATATAAAATCTCCTTATTTAATTACTTAACTAGTTTTATATGACTCAATTAAACTAAATAGCCTAAGAATTGACTTTATAAATTAGTAACCGTCTATAACTATATTTTGGGTCTATATTTGACCTAGGTTGTCCAGATATCTAATTATTTTCCATAATTATTCCTTTAATTTCATATATCTATTAACCGGTTCAATTACAATTAAATATACTAAATCTTAATTTTTATTAATTATAAATGGTCCATAAGGTCCTAGTTAGTCATATATTTATCCTAGTTTACTCCAATATTTATTTCCTAATTATTTTCGTCATTTAGTTAATTATTTACTAAATGTGTATAAACTGGCCCAATTACAATTAAATCCATTAAAAATAGCTAAAAAATATTATCTTTCAATTCTGGTTGGTCCGAATACGTATATTTATACTAGGTATTTAATTTATATTTTTCCAGATTTTATTTATTTAATTTACTATTTTATTTTTAATTTTTATTGCAAATGGGCCGGACTGGCCCAAATTAAAAAAAACAGTCCAGTTTCAGCCGACCCAAAAGACAGACCCCAGCCTTGGCTGGGTCGTCTTCCTCACTGGAACGCCGGAAACGAGGCCAAAAATCGCAGAAGGGCTTACCTCGACGGGCACGGCCAACGACGGTGGCGGTGCACTCCTGATGGACGGTAACGGTCGGTGATGGGCTGGCGGCGGCGGCGGTATCCCCTTCTCCTCCGTTTTCCGTCGTGAAAGTTTTTCCCCGGCGAAACTCCGGCGAGCTGTATCTCCCTACTCTGACGTCCGTTTTCCACGATTCTTTCTCCGTTGGATTCGTCTCACGAAGGGGAAGGTTTCTAGAGTGTTTTCAGGGCTTGGTTCTGGCTAAAACGAATGGTCGAAAAAAATAGAGTATATATATACATATATATGTATATACGCCGCAGGTGTTGATGAATAAAATCGCAGGTTTTGGCTTGCTATTTATAGGGAAAGATGAGGGTTCCGGGCTGTGTTAGAGTTAGAGTTGAATTCAACTAGCTTCACCCGTTTCTATCCCGTGTGTGGAGTGCAGTTTGTTTCTCGTTGGACTCTTCCTTTGTGCGAGAAAACAGTCAAGTTTATCCCGTAGGCGTAGGTGAAGTAGCTAGCCAGACTCCTCTTGGACTTAAACTTCTTGCTTCGTTTGGAGTATAGTTCGAATAGTTAGGGTTTTTTTTATATACTACTGCTACGTACATAGGTATATATACTAAGTGTTTGAAATGTTTAGGAGTATTAGTATAATTATTACGTACATAGGTACATTAGCTAGGTGTATATATTAGTGTTAGAAAAGTCATGTTTGTATATTTTTATGCATTTTGTACACAAGTTAAAATAACTTTTATTACTTATGCCATAAGTATATCCGGTACTTGATATAAAACGTTACTTCTATTATCGGACCATTTTTATCTGACTAAAACGTCATAAATTTTGAAATTTTATCTGATTAGAATGTTACAACTGTTGAATTTTTGTGTGACTCAATTAATTATTAACATGTTATTTTCGTAATATTTTATCTGACTAACAATAAAGAAATTATTTTTATTTTTATTTAAATTTTTGAAGTGTCACATTCTACCCTCCTTAAAAGATGTTTCGTCCCGAAACATAAACTAAAAGTAACCAAATTCTTAAGTATTACATTCTACCCCCCTTAAAAAGAGGTTATGTCCTCGTAACTAAAATTTTACCTTAATCAAATAACTCTGGGTAGTGTTTGCGCATATCCTCCTCAGTCTCCCAAGTGGCATTTTCGGCCAAGTGGTTAGACCATAACACCTTTACCATCTTAACCGCTTTTCTTCTAGTCTCACGAGTCTTAGTATCCAAAATCTGGATCGGCCTCTCCTCGTAAGTCAACGATTCATCCAACTCGACCACCTAAGAAAGTCGAGGTTAGATGTGATACTTTGATCCTACTATCATAAGGTTACGATTCGTACCTCGGGGCTAAGAATATGGGATTCGTCGCGGACATACTTCTTCAATTGGGAGATATGAAAAACATTGTGTACCTACGCATAACACACTTTAGTATTTGGGAGATAGTTACTAAGGTATTCACTAACGAGCGGTTATAGTATGTTATACCTTAGCCAACTCGGTGGGTAGAGCTAGACGATATGCCACTCTTCCCACTCGCTCGAGGATGTCAAATGGGCCAATGAACCTCGGGCTTAGCTTTCCCTTCTTTCCAAATCTCATTACTCCCTTGGTCGGGGAGACTCTGAGTAGGACTTTCTCTCCCGCTTTGAATTCGGCTGGCTTCCTTCCCAAGTCTGCATAAGACTTCTGACGATCTTGTGCAGCTTTCATCCTTGCTTGAATCATCTTCACTTTCTCTATGGTGTCTTGGAGGTAATCCTGCCCTAACACCACTTGATCTTCCATGTCACCCCAGCATAGTGGGCTTCTACACTTTTGACCATATAGTGCTTCGTACGGGGCCATTTTGATACTGGCGTGGTAGCTATTGTTGTATGAAAACTCTATTAAGTCTAAGTGTTCGTCCCATGATCCTTGTAGGTCTAACATACATGCTCTCAGCATGTCCTCGAGTGTTTGGATGGTTCGCTCCGTTTGTCCATCGGTCATCGGGTGAAATGCAGTACTCAGCTTCAGCTTCGTCCCCATAGCAGCTTGCAACTCCTTCCAGAATTGAGATAGGAATCTGGAATCTCGGTCAGAAACAATGTCTTGAGGAACTCCATGGTACTTAACCACGTGCTTGATGTAGGCTTGGGCTAACTTCTCCATGCTCCAAGTCTCGTTCATCGGGATAAAGCGAGCGGTCTTTGTTAACCGGTCGACTATAACCCAAATTTTGTCATGGCCAGACTTGGTTAGGGGTAAGCCCCCAACGAAGTCCATGGAGATGGAATCCCACTTCCATTTTGGCACTTCCAAGGATTGCACGAGTCCCTTGGGCTTGCAATGTTCGGCTTTCACCTTCTGGCAGTTCAAGCATCGAGCCACGAATTCAGCTACCTCTTTCTTCATGTTCGGCCACCAAAAATTCTTTTTGATGTCTTTGTAGAGTTTGTCGCCTCCAGGGTGCACTGAGCAGGGCGTGTTGTGCCCTTCCTCCATGATTTTCTTCTTAAGCTCTTCGCATTTCATCGGAACACACCACCCTCCTTTGTGTCGAATGATCCCATCTTTGTGCAGTTTGAATGGTCCGTTCACGCCATTTGTCATACCGGCTCGGATTCTGTCCAACTTGATGTCTCCAGGTTGCCCTTTTCGAATTTCGTCGAGAATAGATGGGGTAACGGTCATGGTGAGTAACCGCGTTTCCTGATCTACCTCTCCGAAATCCCGAACTTCCAAGTCTAGCTTCTGAAAGTCCCGATATAGTTCATCATGAAGTATCCATGTTGCTTTGCAGGAGTGAGTTGATTTTCGGCTCAACGCGTCGGCAACTACGTTTGCTTTCCCTTCATGGTACTGGATCTCCAAGTCGTAGTCTTTGACGAGTTCTAGCCAGCGTCTCTGTCTCATGTTAAGCTCCTTTTGGGTGAAGATGTACTTCAGGCTCTTGTGATCGGTGTAAACTTTACAGTGTACCCCATAGAGATAGTGTCTCCACAGCTTTAGAGCAAAGATAACCGCTGCCAGTTCTAAGTCATGAGTCGGATAGTTGACCTCATGTGTCTTCAGTTGCCTTGATGTATAGGCCACCACTTTGCCATTTTGCATCAATACGCAACCCAACTCCTTTAAACAAGCATCGGTGTAAATCTCGAACCCTTCAGTACCGGATGGTAGGGTCAAGACAGGTGCAGTTGTTAATCTCTGCTTCAGCTCTTGGAAAGCTTTTTTTCACTCATCACTCCATATGAACTTCGTGGTCTTCTTCGTGAGATTAGTCAAAGGCTTTGCTATCTTTGAGAAATCCTTCACGAATCTGCGATAATAGCCTGCCAAACCTAGAAAGCTCCGGACCTCCGTCACGGTTGTGGGTGCAGGCCAGTCTATCACCGCTTCGATCTTGGATGGGTCAACAGATACACCTTCTTGAGTGATGATATGGCCCAACAATGCGACCCGGTCCTTCCAGAAATCACACTTTGAGAGTTTGGCGTAAAGCTGATTTTCTCTCAAAGTTTGCAGGACGAGCCTTAGATGTTCTCCGTGATCTTTCTCGTTCTTCGAGTACACCAAAATATCATCAATAAACACTACCACAAATGTATCAAGGTATGGGCGAAATACACGGTTCATTAGGTCCATGAATACTGCTGGTGCGTTGGTTAAACCAAACGGCATCACGGTGAACTCATAATGCCCATATCTTGTACGAAATGCAGTCTTCGGTATATCTTTCTCTGCGATCCTCACCTGATGGTATCCGGATCGAAGATCAATCTTGGAAAATATACCCGCTCCCTTCAGTTGATCGAACAGGTCATCTATGCGAGGTAGCATGTGCTTGTTTTTTATGGTCGCGTTGTTCAGCCCCCTGTAATCGATGCAGAGTCTCAGACTTCCATCCTTCTTCTTCACGAATAAGACCGGAGCGCCCCAAGGTGAGACACTCGGTTTGACATAACCCTTCCCTAACAGTTCTTCGAGTTGTTCTTTTAGCTCTTGCATCTCCTTCGGTGCCATTCGGTAGGGTGCTTTTGAAATGGGTGCGGTGCCTGGCATTAGATCTATTGAAAACTCAACTTCCCTCTCCGGCGGCATCCCCGAAATTTGTTCTGGAAACACGTCCGGAAATTCATTGACCACGGGGATTTGGTCAATGGTTGGATTCTCGGACGTCAAGTCTTTGATCATGCACAAGAAAACCTCATACCCCTTCCGGACGTATCGTTTGACTTGTTGCATGGTTGCCAGCTTCACGCCTGGCTTAGATGTGACCGTTTTGTAGGATACGCGTTTCTTATTGGGTCCTCTTAAGACCACCTTTTGTTCATCACATAGGATTTTGGCTTTATATTTCCCTAGCCAGTCCATACCCAACACCACGTCGATATCCTCCAAGTCAAACTGGATTAGATCTCCGGGTAGTTCGGTATCGGATATGACTATGGAAATATTGGAGAAAACATTCCCACATGCTACAACTTTGTTGGATGCCGTTTTTACATTAAGATTAAGTCTAGAGCTAGGTTCTAACTTTGACTTTTCCACAAATTTTGAGGTTATAAAACTGTGGGAAGCACCCGAATCAAATAGTACATAAGCAGGTGTGGAGTTTACAAGGAAGGTACCTGACACCACATCGTGCGCATTTGCTTGAGCCTGGTTCATGACGTAAATCCGGCCCTGGGTGTTGTTCTGCCCTCCCTGGCCTTGATTACGGTTGGCCTCCGCTGGGCGGTTTCCAAGATTACCATGGTTGTTGTTGGCGTGATTATCCCCACCCCCGACTTGGTTGTTCCCCTGGTTTTGTCCCTGGTTCGGGGGTTTCCTACACTCGTATGCCCGATGCCCCAAGAGGTTACAGTTGCGACACCTCACCGCATTTCCCGCACAATCCTTTCCGGGATGGTTGTTTGGGCATAATTTGCATTTATGGTGCCGCATCTGAGTTGGCTGGTTTCTCCCCTGCCCCTGGTTTTGGAAGTTTCTTCCGCCTTGATTGATTTGCCTTTGCTCAGGGCGGTCGGTTCTAGCCTTCTTTTGTTGCTGCTCCACCTCAGCATTCTTCCAATCTCTCTTATGGGCTTCTCTCTCTTTCTGGTGTACTAGATAGTACTTACCAGCCTTTCTATAAGCTTCGTTCAAATTCCGCGGCTCCGCTACCGTCACGAACTTTTGGGCCCCGAAGTTAAGCCCGTTAACAAACCTGCGGGTCATACTGGCCTTTGTCGACACCAGGTCCTTGGCAAAACGAGCCAGTTGAACGAATTTCGTGTGGTACTCCTGAACAGTCAGGTCACCTTGTTTAAAATTGACAAATTCTTCATAATTTGCTTCCTTCACGTGATCTGGGTAGAAGCGATCCCGCAACGCTACTATGAAGTCCTCCCAATCGAAGCCCGGTTGCCCGAGAAGTGCTGGTCCGTTGGCGGCCCACCAGTGGTCCGCTTCTTGGTGCAGATAATACACCGCAATATTCACCCGTTGCTCCAACGGGCAATTCAGTGAATCAAAGAGCTTGTCGAAAGTGCGGCTCCAGTCCTCCAAGATAAGGTGGTCCTCCTCGCCCAAGTATTTTGGAGGGTTCCGTCCGGCTACCCTTGTTGCGTAGTCGATCCCAGGGTTTTGGGGTTGAGCTGCTCCGATGAGCTGCGCCATTCGCTGGACAGTTTGGGCCAGCTCCTCGACAGTTGGGGTCGCATGGGTGTGTCTCCTCGACGGCATGACTCTTAATAAAGAAAACGCGTACTAAGTTCTAAGGCATGCATAAGGTTTCTACGTTATACAAGTTCTCTACTAACTTCAAACAGATAAACACATACAAAGGATCTTACTTACTCCACATACATCACATAAGCACGAATTTCATGCATTTCATAACTCAATAATTTCGCAAAGGTTTCTCCCTCTCACCGCGTCCTAAAAGGTATTTTTCCTAGTATGTTAATTCTCCTAAATTTACAAAAACATTTTGAAAATCCCCGCATCGAAACTATAGTTTTCGTCAAAGATTTCGAACAACGAAGTTTCAGCACAAAGAGAAATTCCAAGTTAGTTCGACGAGCACAAGGCTCAATTATGCACCAACCAGCTTAGAGTGTTATCGTCTTTGTGACAGAATTTCTCCCTACGACCTATTACCTCGTGTTCTAGTCCCTTCGAAAAACCTAAGGCTCTGATACCAATTTGTAACACCCCCGTTTTTCCCACCCAAAACAATGATATATTTAAAAGAAATACTTTATTCATTCATCAAAGAGTTGAATAAATACAGCGGAAGTCTAAAATAGGGAAATGGGTGTTACCGCCACATTCGATCATCTCTTAACCGAATGCACAGGCAACTCAAAGTAAAACAACAAAAACTAATGTAATAATAAGTAAATGTTTATTTCATGATTAGATTTAACTAAGGCATCTTCTAATTCGCACTCAAGCTCGAGCAATCTATCAATCCACATAAGCATCCAACTCATCACCTGATAAAATTTAAGGGAGAAGAGAGAGACAAGAGAAATAACAAAAATTAGCTTTAGAGCTAAGTAAGTACTACCCAACCCCGTAAAATAATCAGGTTTGACTAAAATAGATTTTTATATAATATCATATAAAAATGACGCACTCCACCAAAATACTTTTCTCTTTGATTTTTCTTAAAATTACTTCTTTACTAAAATCCTCAACTTCTCTTCGGAAATCTCTTAGTATTTCTTCTCTTTAAACTTCTTAAGAAAATCACTTCTTCTCTAACTTCCTAGTAATTTAGAAGGGCGGTGCTCAACCTTTCGACTGAGCCCGGTGGACCGTGGTTACGGACGGCCACCCCGAACAAGTGCCGGTACCACAACTGCTCTTGCGGAAACGAAACGACTACCTTAAGTGTGCACACCCCCTAAAAGGGATTCCAAGCCCTCCGAGTAGTAAGTCATCCCGAGTGGTCGGCACCCAACCACCCCACCTCTAAAATTCTTGAATGAGTAGGGACTACTACTATAACTTCTTCTTAAAAGGGATCATAGATCCAAATGTCACTTGAAACTTAATATGTACTTCTTAGTAGTAGTAGCTCTAATCACCCTCCACATTTATCCGGATGTGAAAAACCGACACCTCGGATTACTCCCGAGATGCTCACTTCTTATGAAAATGTAAATTTTATCTTCGCTTAACAATACTTCAAAAATACTTCTTAATTTCTCTAAAAAGTCTCGAAGGTATATAAAATATTTAATACCCCAAAAAGTACTTAATTTATATTTCTCAACTACCATATATATAATATCTCCTCAAAATCACATACACATAATTCAAAATTCACACTTAATCACATAATGCATAATAAGCATATAATACGAGGAAACAATTTTGGATTGGCAGAGAAACTTACCTTAAGTCCTGATGCTCCTAGTTATCCTCCTCTAATCCGGTCTCTAGATAATCACCTTTTTAATTAAATATGATAAAATTAGTCACTTATTCTATTTGTAATTACTTTACCCGATTTTCTCCTTTATTTTATTTTTAGAATTTATTAATTTAATTAATTAATTATTCGAGTTAATCACTTTTTATTAATCAAATTTCCTTATTAATTCAGCATTTCATTATCATATTTGAATTCTCTAATTAAATGAAATATCCGAATATAATTAACTTCAACATCCCATTTTTAATTTAAATATCATCATTCTTCTTATAAATCATCCACATAATTGATTATATTTTAATATTATTAGAATATACAAATCATGAACATATTCAAATTACTTCAATTATATTTTCGTACCAAATAATTGTCTCTTATTATTTAAGCTATTTTAAACTAATTCAGTCATTAATATAACAATCCTTTATTAATTATAATCTAGTCCGATAATAAAAGGTATAATTAATTCAGTTTATCAAAATATTTTTATTCTTAATCACCTATACCATTAATTCAATAAATATGTAAAAGTCCGAATTATAATAAAATAATCAATTCTCAGGATTACCTTAATCAACATTACTAGTACATCCGAAAATTATAACATTTATTTAAATTACTAATCATCATCAACTTAATTAATTTTATGTTAATTTTGTTAATCTACTTCAATTAATCCAATAATTAGTGAAATTAATGTCTATCCAATTTTATTTAATCTAATCATGTTATTAAGTCCAAATAAATAAATATTATTTTAATGCGATATTCGTTTACCAATTTTTTTTTAATTAAACCATCAATATAAAATCTCCTTATTTAATTACTTAACTAGTTTTATATGGCTCAATTAAACTAAATAGCCTAAGAATTGACTTTATAAATTAGTAACCGTCTATAACTATATTTTGGGTCTATATTTGACCTAGGTTGTCCAGATATCTAATTATTTTCCATAATTATTCCTTTAATTTCATATATCTATTAAGCGGTTCAATTACAATTAAATATACTAAATCTTAATTTTTATTAATTATAAATGGTCCATAAGGTCCTAGTTAGTCATATATTTATCCTAGTTTACTCCAATATTTATTTCCTAATTATTTTCGTCATTTAGTTAATTATTTACTAAATGTGTATAAATTGGCCCAATTACAATTAAATCCAATAAAAATAGCTAAAAAATACTATCCTCTGTTCCATAAAAGTTGCAACAGTTTGACTTTCACGTTTGCCAACGCACAACTTTGATACTACTGCTACGTACATAGGTATATATACTAAGTGTTTGAAATGTTTAGGAGTATTAGTATAATTATTACGTACATAGGTACATTAGCTAGGTGTATATATTAGTGTTAGAAAAGTCATGTTTGTATATTTTTATGCATTTTGTACACAAGTTAAAATAACTTTTATTACTTATGCCATAAGTATATCCGGTACTTGATATAAAACGTTACTTCTATTATCGGACCATTTTTATCTGACTAAAACGTCATAAATTTTGAAATTTTATCTGATTAGAATGTTACAACTGTTGAATTTTTGTGTGACTCAATTAATTATTAACATGTTATTTTCGTAATATTTTATCTGACTAACAATAAAGAAATTGTTTTTATTTTTATTTAAATTTTTGATGTGTCACAAGCTCTTCTACCCAACCTCCCCCTTCCGCTTCGAGTTTCTTTTTCAAGCCCTCGAGTAAAGTTCGGTTGGCGTTCTCCACATGTCCGTTGCCTTGAGGGTAGGCAACTGATGAGAAGGTATGTTTGATGCCCCATGCCTCTAGGAGGGCACAGAAGGGGGCTACCTCAAATTGAGTCCCGTTGTCGATGATGATTTGTTCAGGGATGCCAAACCTTGTGAGGATGTTCTAAAGGACAAAGTGACGGCATCTAGCTTGGGTGATGATGGCGAGGAGTTCAGCCTCCACCCACTTGGTGAAGTAGTCAATGGCAACGATGATGTATCTATTGTTGGAGGTACCCCTCAGCAGAGGGCCTACCAGGTCAATCCCCCATCTGGAGGAGGGTATAGCAGTGTTGATGGGGGCATAGTTGACTGCTGGCCTGCTGGGGGCCTTCTGAAAGTGCTGACAAGCGGAGCACCTTCGGGCAAGATTTGCGCAATCACGGGCCATTGTGGGCCAGAAGTAACCCTGGACTATGAGGCTTCGGGACATGGAGAAGGGTCCCTGATGAGCTGGGCAAGTGCCACTGTGCACTTCCTCCATTGCAACTTCAGCTTCATCCTGATGAAGGCACCGAAGGAGAGGGTGTAGCTGGGAGCCCTCAGTTTTGCTAGTTTTGCGCAGGCCCCATCCTCGGGCAATTGTCCTGTGGTAATGAAGGTGGTGATGTCGGAGATCCAGTCCTCCGGCCTGAGATGTATATCCATAATGGGGCTTGCATGTATGCTCGAGAGGCTGAGCTCTTCGATTCTTGCAATCTTGGAGAGGTGCTCCGGGGATTCGGCCGAAAGCTTTGATAAAATATCGGCCTAAGAATTTTGAGCCCGCGGTATTTGGGTGAGAGAGTGTGCCTCAAATACCTTGAGCAATTCTTTAGCCGCCTCCTTTTATTGTTTCATCCTTCCTTCCTTGGCCTCATACTCTCCGGAGATTTGGCCCACGACAAGCTTGGAGTCACACTTGACGTGGATCATTCTGGCCCTCATATTTGCTGCCAGCCGAAGGCCACAGAGGAGGGCCTCATATTCGGCTTCGTTGTTGGACACTTTGAAAGAGAAGCGGATGGCATAATAGGCGCGGAAGCCCTCGGGTGTTATGAGAACTACTCCCCCTCCGCATGCTTTGGTGGCCGAGGAGCCGTCGGTATAGAGGGTCCACCATTCGTCTAGAGGGGTCGAGGGCTCCTCATTCACCACTGATGTCGCGGTGCATTCTGTGACGAAGTCTGCCAGGGCTTGGCCCTTGATGGCAGGCCTCGGACGGATATCTATGTTGTACTGGCTGAGGAAGATAGCCCATTTCACCATTCTGGAGGAGCTGGTGGGACTCCTCATAAGGGCACCGAGGGGTTAATGTGTGAGCACTTCGACCGGGTGAGCTTGAAAGTAGTGGCCTAGCTTCTTGACAGTCCAAACAATGGCTAGTACCGTTTTCTCCACGGGGGAGTACCTGAGTTCTGCCTCCTTGAGGGTCTTGCTAACATAGAAGATGGCATGTTGGACGCCATCTTCCTCCCGGATGAGCATTGAGCTGATGACTGCCGGGCTGACGCCAAGGTATAGATATAAGGTCTCACCTACCTTGGGCTTGGAGAGCACAGGAGGAGAAGAGAGGTACTTTTTTAGCTCTTCGAAGGCCCCTTGACACTCAGTTGTCCATTGGAAGCCTGCTGTCTTCCTCATGATTTGGAAGAAGGGGAGGGCCTTCTCCGCTGATTTGGAGAGAAAACGGTTGAGGGCCGCCAGACGACCTGTCAATCTATGAACCTCCTTCACATTGCGTGGGGGCTCCATATTGATGATGGCTTGAATTTTTTCAGGGTTGGCCTCAATACCCCTTCGGCTAACCATGTAGCCTAGAAACTTCCCTCCTTGCACGCCGAAGGTACACTTCTTTGGATTCAACTGAAGGTTGAATTTCTGCATGATGGCGAATATCTCCCGGAGGTCCTCGGCGTGGGTGTTTGATCTCTTGCTTTTCACGATCATATCGTCAACATAGGCCTCCATGGTGCGTCCCAAGACGGCTTGAAAGACTCTGGCCACCATACGGGTGTAGGTGGCGCCTGAATTCTTGAGGCCGAAGGCCATCACAAGATAGCAAAAGATGCCTTCGGGTGTCATGAAGGCTAATTTTTGGCATCCTCTTCATGCGTATAGATTTGATGGTACCCGTGGAAAGCGTCGAGGAATAATATGATTTCGCATCCCGCGGTCTCATCTACCAGCTGATCAATATTTGTTAGAGGGAAGGGGTCCATTGGGCATCCTTTATTTAAGTCAGTGTAGTCCACACACATGCGGAAGGTGGGTGGCTTCTGTGCTAGTACCACATTAGCCAACCACGAAGGATATTTCACCTCCTTGATGTATTTGATGGAGAGGAGCATGGCGACCTCCTTCTTGACAAAGTCCCTTCTCTCGGCGGAGAGGGGCCTTCTTCTCTGTTGTACTAGTCTGGCCGAAGGGTCTACCACCAGGCGGTGAGTGATGACCCTTCGGTGGATCCCCGGCATATCCTCCGGCCCCCATGCAAAAACAGCGGAGTAGGCGCGGAGGGCTTCAATTATGCAGGTCTTCAAGTCTTCGGGGAGCTTGGCTCCAATCTTCAAGACTCTCTCTGGCTTGGCCGGATCGAGTACAAAGTCTTCGGTGTCTTCGGCAGGTTCAGCCCTCGGCCTTTTCTCTTCTTCCTTCACAGTTCCAGTGATGGTGTCTACCCGGAACTCAGTTTTACTAACCTTCTTCGTGATTTGAAGGTAGCAGACGCGGGCCAGTTTTGTTTCCCCCTTGAGTACCTGATGCCTCCTTCGGCCGGGAATTTGAGGCACAGGTACCTCATGGAAATGATGGCTTCCGGATCCTCAAGGGCAAGTTGGTCGAGGATGATGTTGTGGGCGCAGTCAATGTTGACGGCGACGAACTCTACTTCGAGCTTGGCTCTATGGAGCCCGTCGCCGAAGAGTACCGGGAGGGTTATGACCCCCTCGGAATCAATGGTGTCCCCGGTGAAGCCGGAAAGAGGGGTCTTGATGGGTCGAAGGGAGTCCCTCTCCAGGTGTAGCTCCTTGAAAGTGTTGAGGTACATTACGTTGACGGAGCTACCTGTATCAACGTAAGTTCTGTGGATGATGGTGTCATTGATCTCCGTACGGATGACGAGGGCATTCCTGTGAGGTAGGGCACCCGGGGGAAGGTCCGTATTTGTAAAATAGATGGGATCCACCCTCGGTCTCTTGGTTGGGGGTATATGGTTGACTTCCCCCAACGTAGAGAGATTGATCCCACTTCTTCCTTTGGCTCTTGGAGTCGCCTCCGGTGTTGCCACCAGTAATCATGTGGATGTGGCGCTTCTTCTCCTGGTACTGGTTGTACTCTTCCTCCTCATCGAGGTTCCCAATCTCCCTTTTCTTACCCTTCGGGTCACCGAGGGGGATGGTGTTTGGGTTGACCCCAAGCGTTTGCTTTCTTAGGGGGGCCCTCGTAGTGAGGGGTTCCCTGAGGCGGAGGGCCTCTGATGAATTGAGATAGGTGGCCTGCCTGTATCAACCTCTCAATGGCCGTCTTCAGCTGATGGCAGTCGTCGGTCCTATGCCCTTGGTTGCGATGGAACTGGCAGTAAGGATAATTAGGGTTGATGACATACACCTCTAGGGGTGCATGAGAGTCGCTCTCCACTAGGCCCCTCTCCTCGGTAAAGTCTAGGATGACACTGACGGGGTGTGTTAAGGGCGTCCGAGGGTGCTCCAAGAGAATGGGTTGGGCCCAAGCCTTCGGGTTGCCCTTGTAACCTCCCTCGGGCTTGGCTTGGCCATGCCGGGGGCGATCACCGAGGGGCGCCGAGTTTTTGGATTGATTTGGGGGAGCCCCCAGCCCCTGGTTGCCCTTGTCATCTGGCCGAGGGCGTTGCTGATCGGGGTTATGATGACATTTTTTCACTTCCTCAGCCTCGGTGTACCGGTCCCCCCGCTGTAGGACCCTTATGTAATTGCGGGGAGGTTCGATGATGAGGCTCCTTGAAAAGTTCCTGGGGCGGAGGACTAATTGAAGGAGGGCCAGGAGGGTCCCATCGTCAGCGCCGTCAACATTATCCCCCTCCGTCCTCCAACGTTCCAAGAAGTCCCGAAGAGTCTCCTCCTTTCTTTGTCTCACCGTCAGCAAGTGGGAGAAATGTTTTCTTGACCGGCGCCTCCCTGCAAACTGTGTCAAGAAACGTTGGGCAAGTTCCTGTCATGAATCGATGCAGCCTTCGGGCAGTCGGTTGAACCATTCGTATGTTGGTCCCTCTAAGGTGGAGAGGAACCAACGGCACAGATATTCGTCTGATGCCCCCACCATCATCATATAGTTCTGATATCTACTGTAATGCTCATGGGGATCTGTCTTTCCTTCATAGGGCCTGATGGGTTGCCCTCGGTATTTTTCCGGAATTCGGGCCGCCAATACCCTTGGGGTAAATGGCGTCCTAGTCCGGAGTTGGATGACGGGTTCCCCGGAGCCCTCGGCTATTCTCTTTTGCATCTCCTCCATTTTGGCCATCATGGCCTCATATTTGGGATCTGCATGAGGGGTGGCGACGGCGGTATGTGCTCGATGGGCCTCCATTTCATCAAGCCGGTGCTGAAGGGCCACAATAATCTCGTCCCTGTGATCCTTCGGGAGGGCCTCCGCCCCCTGCGAACGAACACGGGCCGAGTGGGCCTGGTTGATTTGATGCCTTGTGTGACACCCCCAAATTTTCCACCCAAAATAATACTTGGAAATAGAGATGAACTTTTATTTAATAATTTAACCTTCAAAAGTTTGCAGCGGAAATTAATAAAAACTAAGGAAGAGGGGCATGTCACCACCACATCCAATCCGTGAATGATTGGATGCTAAGGCTATCTACCCAAAACATGAATTTAACAAAAATCAAGATGTTCGAATCATTGGCAAATATTTAAGTTTATTTCTAATGAACTACATAGCGGTCTTCTAATTCGCGCTCTCAAACATTGCAGCATCAAAATCAACATGATCACCTCCTGTTAAATACGAGCACAAGAAAAATAAAAGAAAACAAATATTAGCAATAATGCTAGGTGTTGGGATATTGACCTAGAGGCCCAATACCCAGATCGGGAAGGCCCAAGGTATCCGGCCCAAGTAACAGGCCCATCACTCCATGATGAAAAGATCCAGTAAGAAGACATACCGAACGGGGTTCGGCCCAAATAAAGGTTGGCCCAATAAGAAGACATACCGAACGAGGTTCGGACTATATATTATACTTGGGCCAATTTGACAGCATCTTCAGTACGGACCAACATCCCGTTCGAGCAACGGCCAACCAGCAAGTGGCCAGGTGCAGTTAATGCCAGACTATGACATCAGCAAGTGGAAGCATGGATGACCAAGTCGGTGGAACAACGGCCAATCAGCAAGAGGCAGTCCATGCTCTCCATTAGTATAAATAGAAGGTTTCAAGTCATTGTAAGGGTTAGCATTTCAATACTCAAGCTCTAGAATAGCATCATTTGCTCTTATTTCTTGTATTAAGGCATAGTTTCCGACTTATCGATCGGGAAATCCCTTGTAATCAGATTGGTTAATTTATACAAGTGAGCTTTTGAGTTTTAGTTAGTTCAGATCTTATATTTTCTTATACACCTTTATTCTGGGCCATTCCTGATATATCCAAAGTTCGTGTTGGGCTTTCGGATCTACGGGACTTACCCTCAACATTGGCGCCGTCTGTGGGAATTTTGCAAAAAGTTTCACTTTCTAAACATCCAAAAAACCTCTATTTCTAAAAATGGTCAGAATCAATTCCTATCATACAAACGACGGTTCACACCGTCACGGGAGGAGTCACACCCCGGGGAGTCAAAACCCCCAGGGACAATCCAGTCGAGGATCCTATCCTCGTGTTAATGGGGATTTTGTGATCCCCGAATCTCTGAGGAGAAATCCCCAGGCCATGTGTGACATGGCCCAATTCATGCAGCACATGGCAAACGAAGAAGAAGGAGGTTTCAGCTTTACAGGAGAAACTCCACGCGCGGAAGCGACCACAGCGTCATCCCGCTCACATACCCATCGGGATAATCGACGTAGCGCCCCACCAGCAGCGCATCCCAGTCCCAGTGACCGAACCCCGGTCGGGTCGCAAGCTAGAGGACCAACTCCCGTCGGTCATCATTTCCAGTATGCCGAGCGGGAAAATACTAGGGCCCCTCAGCGGCATTGGGACCGGGACTGTGCGGATATGAGGGTTCCACCACCGCCCCCTTTGATGGCCCAGGAGGAAGAGATGGCCGAGATGAGGAGGCAAATGAATGAAATGCGGGACCAGATGAACAGGGTACCTGCACAACCTGCACCAGTCCAACTGGGGATTACTTCCCCGTTTACTAGGGAGCTCATGTACGCGGATATCCAAGGGGGTGCCAAGCCCCCGACCGGCCAAATCTATGATGGGGTGGGAGATCCCCACGTACATCTGAGGAGTTACCAAGGCGGACTTATGCTGCTAGGAGCACCCGAGGCTGCCATTTGCCGTTTGTTTTTCAGCACGCTCAGGGGGCCTGCCCAGGAATGGTTACGGACACTACAGCCCGGATCAATCAATAACTTTACCGAGTTATCAACGTTATTCTTGGCTCAATTTGCTTCCAGTGCCAATCCCAAACGGCACTTCAGCTATCTGACCAGCGTGAAGCAAAACGCCAAGGAGACCCTCAACCAATTCCTGAAAAGGTGGAGGGATGAAACTTTAACAGTGGGAAGCATGACGGATGATACCGCCATCACCCTGTTCACGAATGCTCTCCGAACGGGTGAGTTGTACAAAGAATTGAAGAAGAATCCGGGCACGGTGTACGCCGAAGTATTAGATAGGGCTCGCAAGCATGCCGCCCTAGAAGAAGAAATAATGATCAGGGATAAGGTCATTACGCCTGCTGCCCCGATCAGACTGCCCGATCGGTTGGGTCCTAGCCCAGCGGCCACTTTACCTCCCAAACAAGGGAGATTTACACCCATGGTCCTATCAATAACGGCCATCTACCAGAATGAGAGGGACAATATTCCCATCCCGACTGATTCTGGACAGTTCATGGGAACGGATGACAATGCTTTCTATAAATATCACAATAGAAAGGGTCATGCCACCAATGCCTGCAGGACCCTGCAAACAGCAATTGAGGATCTGATCCGAAGGGGCCATCTGGGCAAATATGTGAACAAAGATCCGAATGCAATGGGCACGTTAAAACCGGCCAGGAAACCTAACAGCTAGCGCCGGGATGCTCAACGTGACGCCCAGCCTCAGAATGATGTGTATGTTCCCCTCAGGGATGAGCCAGAGGGCTCGGGAGGCCCCGGAAAGAAGCCTCGAATGGAGGTCAAGGTCATATTTGGGGGCGGGGAGACCGGAGATTTGAACGCCGAACGGAAAAGGTTCGAGCGGAGTCTTTATGTGGGGTCCGTCTCCGCTCCCCCCCAGAAGAAAGGAAGGACAGACCCGATCACGTTCGGGCCAGCTGATCTACCCAACTCTCCAAGCCCCCACAGGGATGAACTGGTGGTGAGCATGTGTATTGACAATGCTTTAATCCGCCGAGTGCTGGTCGATACTGGGAGCAGTGTGAATGTATTGTATCTACAATCATTCGAGAAAATGGGTCTACAAAGGAGCAACCTGACCCACCTGCGGACTCCACTGGCGAGTTTTACCGGTAACTGCATCGAGGCGGAAGGGACCATCCAATTGATGTTTGAAATTGGAGATGAAACCCACAGAGCGTCACTCCGAATGACGTTCGTGGTGGTAGATATAAAGTGCGCCCATAATGCCATTTTGGGCCGACCGGGATTGGAAGATCTGGAGGCAATAGCCTCTGTCCGCCACTCATGCATCAAATTCCCCACAGACACTGGGGTAGGGGTGGCCAGAACTGACCCAACAACGGCCCGGACATGTTATCGGGAGGCCCTGAAACAGATGAACACTCGTGGGATGCGGGTGAATACAATTGAGGTGGAAACCCACCGACCGGAGTTCGAGGCACACCCGGAGCCCGCCACCCTTCTTGAACAAATCGACCTCGACTTCCCCCCGAACCGTAAGGTCACTATCGGGGTAGATCTGGAGGCAGATATCCGGGGTGGCGTGATTGCCGTCCTCAAAAAGTTTCAGGTGCTATTTGCCCGGGGGCCAGAAGATATGCCCGGCATTGATCCAGAAATAATATGTCATAAACTTGCCGTTCGGTCTGACGCAAAACCGGTCCAACAGAAGAAACGGTATCAAGCGACCGAACGGCGGGAATTCACCAAGAAGGAAGTGGCCACTTTGCTAAGGATAAAGCATATCCGTCCGGTAATCCACGTAGAATGGCTATCCAATGTGGTTCTAGCCCCAAAACAATCTACCTGGAGAATGTGCGTGGATTACTCCGATCTGAATAAAGCATGCCCCATGGATCCCTACCCAGTGCCGAGGATCGATCTGCTAGTGGATGAGACTGCTGGGTGTGAGTTACTGAGCTTCATGGATGCTTTCCGGGGTTATCATCAGATATTCATGCACCCGGCCGATGCAGAGAAAACGGCGTTCGTTACTTCGGATGGCGTGTTCTGCTACATCGTCATGCTATTCGGATTAAAGAACGTGATGGCAACCTTCCAGAGGATGATCGGGATGATGTTTAAAGATGTGTTGGGTGTCACAATGGAAGCCTACGTTGATGACATCCTGATCAAGAGCAAAAAGAAGGAAAACCATGTCCTGGACATAGAAAAGGTGTTCGGGATAATGCAAAGGGCGAATATGAGGCTGAATCCCAAGAAATGTGCGTTTGCTGTAAGAGGAGGCAAATTTTTGGGGTACGTGATGAGCGAGAAGGGGATTGAGCCCAATCCAGAAAAAGTAAAGGCCATTGTGGACATGGAGGCTCCGAGGAATCTCAAGGAAGTACAGAGGTTGACCGGTCGGCTAGCAGCCTTGAGCAGATTCCTATCAAAACTGGTCGATCGAGCTATCCCGTTTTTCCAAATCATGAAGAAAGCCGACCCTTTCGAGTGGACGGCCGAATGCCAAACGGCCTTTGAGGATTTCAAGACATATCTGTCTTCCCCCCTGGTCTTGACAAAACCCGAACCAGGGGAACATCTGTATATGTACCTGGCTGTAGCTGACTTGGCCGTAAGCACAGTACTGCTGAAAGAAGAAGATGGCGTTCAACGGCCAATCTATTTTGTGAGCAAGGCGTTGAACGGCCCGGAAACCAGGTACACCTTGCTAGAAAAGAATATACTGGCCCTGATAGCTGTCATTAAACGCCTGGCCCCGTATTTCCAGACCCACCCGGTAACTGTATATACTACCCAGCCATTAGCCACCATCTTGAGAAATCCTATGGCAAGTGGGCGCATTACCCAGTGGAGTCTCCTGATCGGGCAATTCGAGGTAGATTTCAAACCCCGGTCTACTATCAAAGGGCAGGCCCTGGCAGATTTCATTGCGGAATGTACCGCCCGGCCCTCAGAAAAAGATTCAGAGAACAACGGGCTGGATAAGGTTGTGGAGCTGGAGCTGTGATCACATCGCCCGAGGGGTTCAAAGCATATTATTCCATTCATTTTGATTTCAAGGTGACCAACAATGAGGCTGAATATGAGGCTCTCATTGCTGGTTTAAAGTATGCAAGGGCCCTGGGCGCCGATCGGTTAAAAGTAAGATCGGACAGTCAACTGGTGGTACATCAAGTGAACGGCACGGCTGAGGCCAAAGAAGAAAGGATGAAGGCCTACAAGGAAATGGTCGAGGAGCAGATACATAAATTTGAACAGGTGGTGCTCGACCAGATATCCAGAATCCAAAATACTGAAGCAGATATCCTGTCCAAATTAGAGCATGCAGCGTTCGACGATCGGGCACAGGAGATCCCGGCTCATATCCAACGTTTTGCCCATCGGGAAACATTGGCAACCCCAGCAATAATGGTGCTCCAGATCGAGGCCATATCTTATGCCATCCCGAGCTGGGTCGTGGATATGACCAACTACCTAAAAGACGGAACCCTCCCACAAGATAAAAATCTTGTTTATCAAATAAAATGCATCCAGAGGAGGGCTTCCATGTTCGAGTTGGTGGACGGGCAGCTGTACAAAAAGACATTTGGGGGGCCGTATCTGAAATGCCTCCCACCCGATCTAGCGGCAGCTGTAATGGAAGAGATTCATGAAGGTATCTGTTCCAGTCACCAAGGGCCCAAGACGCTGGCCAGAAAAATCATCTTGCAAGGATATTATTGGCCAACTATCCAACAGGACTGCTTCGCGCATACCAGGAAATGTAAGGTATGCCAATTATACGCACCGGTTCCCGGACGGCCTGCCACTTTCTACACTCCAATGACAGTGGCCCTTCCATTTGCAAGATGGGGAATAGACCTGTTAGGTCCTCTACCTACTGCACCCGGAAACAACAAATACATCATTGTGGGGATAGATTACTTCACCAAATGGGTAGAGGTCGAGCCACTGGCCAGCATCACAGATGTTAAATGCCAGAAGTTTGTCTGGAAAAATATCATTTGCCGGTTCGGAATCCCTGAACAGATTATAACTGACAATGGAAGGCAGTTCGTGAGCCGGAATTTTGAGAACTACCTAGTCAAATGGGGGATCAAGCATTCCAGAGCATCCGTCGCATACCCTCAGGCAAATGGCCAGGTAGAAAATATGAACCGAACCATCATGGATGGCATGAAGAAGAAGCTGGAAGAATACTCCTCATCATGGCCTGATCAGTTGAATTACATTCTGTGGACTTACAGGACCACACCCCGAACGGCCACGGGAGAGACTCCATTTGCCCTTGCCTATGGTTTTCAAGCCAAAGTACCAACGGAGATCCTAGTTCCCACACACCGAACGGTGCATTACAGCCCAGAACAGAATGAAGATAACTTACGGGCTGAGTTGCATTTCATAGAAGAAAGAAGGGATCTGGCAGCGGCACGAATGGAAGAGTATCACAGGGCCACAAGAAGATACTTTGATAAACAGGTTAAAGTTCGTTCAATCGAGGTAGGGGACCTGGTACTAAGAAAGAGAGAGAAAAGCAAACCGCTCGAAGGGGGCAAAATGGCACAAAATTGGGAAGGCCCCTACCAAGTATGTAAGAAGTATACTTTAGGAACGTTTGGCCTACAAAATACCGAAGGCCGACCGGCAGGAACCTGGAATGTAGAGCATCTGAGGAGATTTTATCAGTAAAAACGGCTGTTGCCACCTCTAAAAAAAATAGAGAGGGAGACATAACTTCCACAAACTCAGCCCATGGTTAACTCGATCATTCCGGAGAACCGAATGACGAACGGGTTAACAACATGGAAGGAAAATCAATTCTCAGTTTAGAAAGTTTTTGACCCTAGAATTACGAAAGAATAAAGGGATCGAAAACGGCTTGAAGAATTGAGGCTCAGAAAATCGGTGCCCATGGTTAACTCAATCATTCCGGATGACCGAATGACGAACGGGTTAATTCCATGGAAGGAAAATCAATTCTCAGTTTAGAGAGTTTTTGACCCTAGATTTATGTAAGTATAAAGGGATCAAAAACGGCTTGAAGAATTGAGGCTCAGAAAATCGGTGCCCATGGTTAACTCAATCATTCCGGATGACCGAATGACGAACGGGTTAATTCCATGGAAGGAAAGTCATTCTCAGCCAACGACTGGGAGTTTGACGCTCAGAACGTCTCACCTCAGCGGTTAATATGAGAATCGATTCTGGAAAACCGAATGACGAACATATTAGCAGTTTGGAGGGAGCCATACATTTCAGCAAGAGTTTTGACCCTGTAATTACGCATGGATGAAGGGATCAAAATGGCCTGGAGTTCGAAGGACAGTGATTCTCACCTCAGCTTGTTAACACGTAGAATCATTCTGGATGACCGAATGACGAACGGGTTAACAGCTTGGAGGGAGCTGAGTCGTCAACTTAGCCAAAGTCGACCCTGTAATTACGTACGGGCAAAGGGATCAAAACGGCTTGGAGATGGTGTCAAGACTGTAAGATATGGATTAACCGAGCGACGTTCGGATAAGGTACGGATTGTCGCCCGGGGAATCGGAACTATGGTTTTGAAAAATCTCGCCTCAGTCATAAAACTTGACTTGGAAGCTAGTCGCCCTTTTAGCTATAAGTAAGAAATGACCCAACTTTGGTGATCTTGCTTACAGTTCGAAAAAGGGTTACCTCAGACCCCTAATATGGATGATACGAGCCAGAGAAAACAGTTCGGAATGCATCGGAATTATGGGTTTGGAAGGGAGAGAGCCTCACCTCAGCTTGTTAACGCATGAAATCATTCTGGATGACCGAATGACGAACGGGTTAGCAGTTTGGAGGGAGCCCCTATCCCAGCCGAGAGTTTGACCCTGTGGTCACGATCAAAACGGCTTGGAGGAATTCACCTCAGCTAAGAGTTTTGAACCCGTGCGTCACGAACAGGAAAAGGGATCAAAACGGGTTCGGGAAGGTGTCAGAACAATTATGAAGAGAGTCTCACCTCAGCTTGTTAACACGCGAAATCATTCCGGATGACCGAATGTCGAACGTGTTAACAGTTTGGAGGGAGCCCCTATCCCAGCCGAGAGTTTGAACCTGTGGTCACGATCAAAACGACTTGGAGGAATTCACCTCAGCTAAGAGTTTTGAACCCGTGCGTCACGAAAAGGAAAAGGGATCAAAACGGGTTCGGAAAAGGTGTCAGATATAAAGATACATAAGCCGAGTGAGGATCGGGCATGTAGAAAAGATTGTGGACAAAAATCAAAGGAATAGAAAAAGTACAACAGACAAAGGAAAAAAAAAAATCCAGTTTATTCTTCGGCGTTACTAGCCGGAATATACAAGAACAAATATACAAGAAAGGAGACAACAGATAAGGAAAGGCTACACTAATGGATGATCGTCGTTCGGAGAGGATGTAGGCTGAGAGCTCCCTGCCTGCACTGCATTGTCAGACGCTGCTTTGGATCTTTTTTCCATGACGCGATCGTACGTATTCCCGAACAGATCATCGAAGCCTAGTTCATCAGGATCGAACGGCTTGGGGAAACGCTCTAAGATCAGTTCAAGATTCCTATCCAGAAGCAGGTCCTGACTTTGCTTTATGGTTTTCTCGGTCAGGACATCCAAGAAAGATTTCCCTTCCGGTGTGCTGTCCAGGAGGTCGATCCCTGCCTTGATGGGATCTGAGCTCTCACGCAAAAATTGGCCAAGGTGAGGACCTGGGAATTGCCGGGCCGTGTTCTCCAGAGCGAGGTTCAGCGCCTTGCCCCGTTGGAAATCCACTACCGATTGCTGAGCAATCTGAGAGGTATTGACCGTGTAGGGTTCGGGCAGATGATCTCCGACAGCCTTATCAAATTTAATGCCAGCAGATTCAGCTGCCCGCACCTTGGCCCGGAGTTCTTTGAGCTCCCGGTCGCGACGACGGGACGTCTCCTGCATCTCGGCTAGGGCAGCTTTTGCCTTCTCACCCTCTTTGGCCTGCTCCTGGAGGTCGGTCGCTAACTTCCGAGAGGCGGAAAGAAGGACCTGGCCGTCATCCCGATCACTGGCCAGGGCTTTCATCTCCTTCTCAGCAGCAAGAAAGGCTTTGTGATAGTACACGTCAGCCTGAAAACAAGGTTACAATGAAAGTCAGAAAAGGTAAAGCATGAGTAATAGAAAGGTATGGGTCGGACTGAAATGTACCTTGAGTGCTTCCTGGTGACCTGCTTCGAAAAGGTCCGACCAGTGAGTCAAGTTAGTGAAGCTCGGGGGAACTTTGATCGCAGTATGACACCACATAGAAGATGGCATCAACCCGAACAGATACCTCCCTTCCGATCTGGGCCCCATATTTGAGAACTCAACAAACATCCGATCATCGATCGGTGTGGCAGTAAGAACCGAAGTTTGTTTGTTGGCTGGCACTGATCTTTTGGGCTCAACCTCCGGCCCGGTCAAGTCAACCACATGGTCGATCGGGATCAGGTGATCGCCATCATTTCCTTTGCGCTTTTTGCGGGTTTGCTCCGCCGAATCACGATCGGCTATCATCTTCTCTTTCCCTTTAGCAGAGGAGATAGAACGCCGGACGGGTATGGGAGAGATCACACCTACAAGAAAGAGAAATAAAAAATAATAAAGTTGAATTGTGAGAGCGAAGGATGATCGGGTTAAAACCCTACTATGCTTACCAATTCCAGCAGATAACATGCTCGAGGCAGTGACAAAGCTGTGAAGACTTCTGGTCCCTCCCATTCGCAGAGACTCAGCCTGGGAGCGTAGAACGGCATCCACCCTGGGCAGGGAATCCCGAACGGGATATGCATTCCACCGGTCCGGGAATGGCAAAGAATCACCTACCCGAACGAACAAAAACCGCTCTTCCCAGTCAGCCTGCGGGGTAACGTTCTCTGTGAACAGCTGACGGTCAGAACGGGCTACCAGCTTCAAGTACCCGGTCGTCCAGTAGGGCTGATAGCAGTAATGATAAAGGAACAGATCGACGCTCGGGGTGATCCTCAACTCATGGCACCGGATAATGAAGCCTGTCAGAATACGGTAGGTGCTTGGCACGAACTGAGCGGGCAGTACAGCAACCCGGCGTAAGAACTCCACTATGAATGAGTGGAGAGGGAACCGAAGTCCAGCAGTCAGAGCATCAAGGTGCACTAGCACGTGCCCCGGTCTGTGCCTCATAGGGTGCCGAATGAATCTGGCATAGTATTCTCTTGGTGGGGGCAACAACTGGCTAAGTTGCCGTTCAACATCTTCTGGGAGACGTTGTTTGTGTTTGCGTATGCGATTGAAATGTAGGGGAATGCGGGGTGGCCGCTCGGGCATCCCCTTGTTGTAAACCTGGAGGTCATCTCCCGACAGACATCCATCCTCCTGCGGCTGTTCGGTATGTTTGCTGACCTGAGTATTGGCGGGTTTGGGTGTTTGGGACGAAGAGCCTTCGGCCTGATTACCAGCGGATGTTTTGCTTTTGCGGATCAAAGGCATCTCTTCAGATTCTGAGCTAGAGGAGTAGTACATAAAAACGCTGGAGGAAATTTGGGAATTCTAGAGAGAGAAGGCTTGAGAGTATGCATAGGAATTCTAGAGAGAGAAAGCTCGAAAGAAAAATGAGAAAAAAGCAGGAGAAATTAGGGGAAGCACCTCTCTATAAATAGGGAAAGTACCGCACAACTCCCTAATCCATGAGCAACACATGGCATTTGGTGGTTACGATTAAATTGGGGCATTTATGTTTCATTTTTTGTGCACGTACCCCGGACGGGCTTACAGAGGATTAGCAAAAGTCACAGGGGCTTGCTGTTTAGAAAAATGCTAAGTCCTAAATATCAACCTGAAGCCCGACCGGCCGACAGTATTATAAAAGGTTATCTGGAAGAAAAATGCTAAGGCCTAAATGTCAACCTGAAGCCCGACCGACCAACAGTATTGTAAAAGGTCATCTGGAGGAAAATGGTTAAGTCCTAAAAATTGGTTTGAAGCCCGACCGGCTATCAATGTTATGAAGGAGCTCAGGCGCAAAGAAAACCGAGAAAACTGCTAAGTCCTAAAATTTGGTATGATGCCCGAACGGCGATCAGCGGCATTAAGAATATTTGAGCAAGAAATAAGTTAGGAAATTACTGTCCTACAAAACAGGCCGAATCCCGAATGACGAGTAAATAATGCATTGAAAACAGAAAAGACAGCACAGAAAGTTTCAGGCAAAAGAGGGATATATATTCTTCGGTTCTACTGACCGGGAAGTACAAGCTATTTAGAGAAAAAGAAAATTACAACAAATAACGAAAAAGTACATATGAATTATTGACTGGGGGCCATGTCATCTCCCTCTTCATCCTCATCCTCATCATCATCAGATTCCCCCCGAACGGAGTCGAAATGCTGGGAAAATTGGTGCAGTTGGTCAGAACCGAACCGATAATCAAGCAGCATGGCCTCTAGTTGATCCTGGTGGACCTGCTGAATTAGCTGAGGTTCTGGGAGCGGTTGAGAAGGGGCAGCCTCCTGAGCGGGAACAATGGTGGGAGTAGGTTGGGGGTTCTTCCGGGATTTTTTCCGTTTTCCGCCCCCACCGGCTGCGATGACTCTGTTATCATCCATGGGAAGATCTGGGTTGGGTGCTGAAAAAAGGCAAAGAACAATGTTAGTATCGAGCGGCCCTAGCGTGTGAGAAACTAGAAAAAAGAATAAAGGAACGTTTCTCGCACGGGAAGGACCACCCGGACCAAGGCACTTGGTTTATCAAAACAAGTAAACCCAAGAGAACGGGCAGTACCTATCCCGGCTGTTATAAGTCGTTCGGGGGTCAGATAATTCATGATGTCCATGCATTTATCCTTCTCCACAGCGAGCACGTCCTTGTAGATTTCTTCAGTCAGGACAGGATCAGGGGTTTTGCGGGGAAAAGCATTCCACTTG
The DNA here is from genome assembly GCA_945859875.1 of Cuscuta europaea. NCBI lineage: Eukaryota > Viridiplantae > Streptophyta > Magnoliopsida > Solanales > Convolvulaceae > Cuscuta > Cuscuta europaea. The sequence continues at coordinate 9,686,684 of CAMAPE010000080.1, read as the reverse complement.
CGGGGAATCAGACCGTCCGGGATGGACACGAAGAAAAACCGGTCTTTCCACCCTTTGATCGAAGTTGGGTTTCCTTTGAACAGGATGTGTCCCGTTCGGGCACTAGTGGCCAAATAGCCATGGGTCTGTTGGGGGGCTACTTTGAAAAACTGGTGGAAGAGTTCTAGGGTTGGTCGGGCGCCGGCATCTTTGCAACGACAAATGAAACCCGCCATTGCTCGATAAGAGTTCGGCATAATCTGGGCCGGTACAATTTCGTAGAAATTGAAGAAAGAAATGAAGAAAGGGTGTAGCGGAAATCTAAGGCCGGCCCTAATTGAGTCAAAGTGGACTATGGTCATTCCGGGCCTATGACGCATTGGATGAAGCCCGGCTTGCAAACGGAAATCCACCGGGTCAGAGATAAGGGCCGGAATTTCGGCCCTATTGTGAGAGGTCAATTTTTGCCTCCTCTCCCTAATCAATTTTAGGTCAAGAGTATGGCGAGGAACATCGTTGGGACGTTCGGCCGCCATGGAGGCCAATTCGTCCTCAGATTTGGTGTCATCAGAATCCTCACTAAAGGAAGAAGAAGTGCTAGGGAGGTCCTCCACCTCAGCCCTGGTATTCGTCGCCGTCTCGGTAGAAACACCGGCAAACGGAACTGGGATGGCATCTACCATGGCGGTGTCACGGTCATCCCCATGAGAGGCCATCTCCGAATCAGAAGAATGCTCTGTGGGGATCATCTCGATCGAAGCCAGAAATGAAGATGGGGAATCCAAGGTTGGGAAGTTACCTGAGCAAGGGAAGCAGGGGGAAATTTGCAGAGGAAACAACGAAGGCCAAGGAATTGCAGAGTCGAAACCCGGAATTGAGGAATTAAGGGCTAATTTATAGCCTTGAAACCGCCGTGTCGAGAACCAATCAGAGAGCGACACATCACTAGGGGCATTTAAGCTAGACACGCGTCTAATGAAAAGACTAAACGACGGTTATCATGATGAATATGGGGAAATGAAGCGGCAGCCGTCAAATCGCAGCATGGGGAACTGATTACTTCTGTACCCCGATCGCCATTCGGGGTATTATGACATTGGTATACTTCCTGATGCACTCACTTCGTTCGAGACATCGGAAGTGGGGGACTTGTGTTGGGATATTGACCTAGAGGCCCAATACCCAGATCGGGAAGGCCCAAGGTATCCGGCCCATGTAACAGGCCCATCACTCCATGATGAAAAGATCTAGTAAGAAGACATACCGAACGGGGTTCGGCCCAAATAAAGGTTGGCCCAATAAGAAGACATACCGAACGAGGTTCGGACTATATATTATACTTGGGCCAATTTGACAGCATCTTCAGTACGGACCAACATCCCGTTCGAGCAACGGCCAACCAGCAAGTGGCCAGGTGCAGTTAATGCCAGACTATGACATCAGCAAGTGGAAGCATGGATGACCAAGTCGGTGGAACAACGGCCAATCAGCAAGAGGCAGCCCATGCTCTCCATTAGTATAAATAGAAGGTTTCAAGTCATTGTAAGGGTTAGCATTTCAATACTCAAGCTCTAGAATAGCATCATTTGCTCTTATTTCTTGTATTAAGGCATAGTTTCCGACTTATCGATCGGGAAATCCCTTGTAATCAGATTGGTTAATTTATACAAGTGAGCTTTCGAGTTTTAGTTAGTTCAGATCTTATATTTTCTTATACACCTTGATTATGGGCCATTCCTGATATATATCCAAAGTTCGTGTTGGGCTTTCGGATCTACGGGACTTACCCTCAACACTGGGTAAGTCCCACCTAACCTTTTAAAATAATATATATATATATATATATATATATATATATATATATATATATATATATAAATTCGTACAACCGTTAGTATAAAAATATTTTCAAAACACTTTATAAATCATAAATAAACGATATCTATACAAAATCTCAATCACATAACTCGTGAATCATAATAATTCCAAAATACATGAAACACCAAAATTTTTCCTCTATTGAATTTCTCCAAAAATCACTTTGTAACTAACTTCCTAGTTATTTAGAAGGGCGGTGCTCAACACTTTGGTTGAGCCCGGTGGTCCGTTGTTATGTACGGCCACCCCGGGACTATCGCCGGTACCACAACTGCTCAATGGAAACGGAAACAACTACTTTAAGTGTGCACACCCCCTAGAGGTATTCCAAGCCCTCCGGGTTAGTAAGTCGGTCCGGGTAGCCGGGATGTTTTCTACCAACTACCCCACCTCAAAAAAACTGAATGATTAGGAGCTACTACTACCACTACTACTCAAAAGTCGGGATGTTTTCTACCGACCGTCAATTCACCTCAAACCAAAACCAACAAAAATGAGTAGTAGTAGACCTAACCACCCTCCACATTTTAAGGGACGTGGAAAACCAACACCTCGGATTTCTCCCGTGATGCTCACCCTTTATGATTTTTTTTAAATCAATCGAAGTTTATACTTCAAAAATTCCCTTTGCATCAAACTCCCACAAAGATAACAAATTATGTACTATTACAAAATCTCCCAAAATCGTATATAATAACTCATATTAACAAACCAATATATCAACTAATATCTCAAATAATACAACCTTTTCATATATTAATATTTAATAAAATTCAGCACACATAAATTCAATTCTCAAACATACACACAAAAATATTCAAAGAAATCACGAAGAAAAAAGAACTAATATCGGTTGACGTGAAACTTACCTTAAAGTGAGACACTCCTGACTTGATCTCTTAACTTGATTTATTTAGCAATCACCTTTAATAAACCGAAACTCTATAATTAGTCCTAAACATTACATCCGATCAATTGGTGTAACCTAACTATTGTTACGTTAATCTATTAGGTCTTCCTTTTATTAACCAGTTAGTAATTTATAATAGTCTCAGTTTCGTTCTTAATCTTTTTACAGAAATGGAAGTTTATTAATCACCAATACCTTGATAATCGTGTCATTATCTTAATGTAATTAGTCTAGTTTAACTCGAGTAATCCTAGCTAAGTTGATTTAATCCTTATTGGTTACTTCAATAGCCTCCAAAGCAATCCAAAGTTACTCCACATCCACAATCGATCAACTAATCACTAATAGGTATCCCACTTTTATCAAAGCATTAAAGATTATTCCTTCACCTTAATTTGATTTGATTAATGTACTCTTATCATTAATTACAAAAATAAATTTTAATTCAAAATTTATTATGACAATGTTGATTTAAGTTCGATTACCCTCTTTTCTTGCAATACCCTAAATTTATATAATTCGGCTTAAATCATTGATTTGCCCTTTTATTATTTTAATTTTGGTTAAATAATTAGCTCAATGTATCCAACTCAAGTAATGTACGTCTAGTAATAACTACTTTGCTAATTCCCTTTATATACATCCAGTTGCATTTGTTACGAACAATTTATTTTTATTGGAATAATTAGTTTGTTAATTCCCTTTAGTTTATTTATACAATTATCAGATAGTTATCTTGATCTATACCTTGTCAAAAATCCTCCTAACCAAATTGTTATTATTTTATCTGTTACTACGTACTACTTTCACAAGTACCAATAGTGATACAATTTATCATAAACAACATTATTAAATTTCAGCCGTCCCAGGTGCAAGTTTACTCAAGATTATTATTATTATTATTATTATTATTATTATTATTATTATTATTATTATTATTATTATTATTATTATTATTATTATTATTATTATTATTATTATTATTATTAATAATATTATTATTATTATTATTATGGTAAAAAAAATGGTCCAATGAGTCTATATTATTTTGAACTCTACCCCAATTGTACGGCTATGTATGCATGCAAAACGTCTATGTCGTCGTTGAACACCGGGAAATACGCAGGGGGGTTAACTTACCTAGAGCACGACGGAGTTGATACGGTAGCGGCTTCCTTCCTCTGGCGAGCGTCCCCAGACGGCACAGCGGTGACGGCGACGTCTATCCTCCTTCACCGTCGAACTGAAATTGTTCTATCTCCAGCGACGGCGAGTCCGGCAGCCTCTTTCCCCGGTGTTGAACGGAGACGATTTACTCACTCTTTTATTCTCTCGTAATTCTCACAGTCTCATGTATGGTGTTTGTATTTTTTATGCTAAGCTCGATCTCTATGGTTATTTGAGCGCAGAACAGAGCACTGGTTGCAGACTATATATACTCGCAGGAGAAGGTTCTAGCCTATTTGTTATTTAATTCAGTTTTTATTTACTTTCCTTTGTTACAGATATACCCGTCATGTAGATTAAGTAAGATTCGAACATTCTCGCTACTTTGTTTATGGTATGCGAATGATTCGGCGTATCAACCAAGCGGATATACGGGGTATACCCTAATTACTACGCATGCAATATAAAAAATACGTGGAGGACTAAAAATGTCTCTATAGCAATAGTTGAAGGACCAAAAGTGTCACTTCTACAAAAGTCGAAGGACTAAATACGAAAATTTTCAAAGATGGATACCAAAAGTCTCTCGCACAATAGTTGAGGATTAAAAGTGGGAAAATTAAAAGTCGAGTACCAAAAGTCACTGACACAATAGTCGAGGGACTAAAAGTGTCACTCTATATTATAACTAATACCTCATAGGTAGTACTAATAAGAAAAGTCAACATATACAAAATGTGTCCTGCTGCTGTTTGTACGTATATGTTGTGTTGAAAAGTCACCACCCACTTAATTATTATTCTTGTTTAGGTAAAAGAAATGTAGTGTGCATAGTTTTAATTATTATACTAAAACGTGTCACTTTTATTAGTTCAGTCAAAAAAAATTCTAAAATTTATTATAAAAAGTCACTTAACAAAATTATCAATTTTATTTTTTAAAATTTTTGGAGTGTTACATTCAACCCCCCTTAAAAGATGTTTCGTTCTCGAAGCATAAGCTAAAAAACAATTCCAATAGTATAAAATTACCAAGTATTACATTCTACCCTCCTAAAAAAAAGTTATAATTTTTCCGTTTTTTCCCTCATATATATAATTTTTTTTTTTTCCGTTTCAGGGGGTATCCTTCTTTCAGGCTTCGGCCGAAGGGTGTGCTCGTCCTTCGGCCGGTTCGGACTTCGTTTATAACGTCCGTGGTCTCAGGGCGGGTCCCGTCGCCTATTTATGACGCGGGCTAGACTTTTGGTCGGTTTCCAACGGCTGTCGTTGCCCATCCCTGAGTTTTGGGATTTTGTCACCTCGGCCATGATTTCAGGCCTGTCGTCCTGCGATCTGGCGCATGGACGACGCGGTGAGCTTCCCGTTTCAAGACGTGGGCCGTTTGCGGGCCCCTCGTCCTGGGGACATCGTCAGCCATACCTGAGCGTTTCACTTCTAGGCTTACGGGGCCAGGACGATGTGCTCTCTCAGCTAGGCCTGAGCCCTTTGCTGATACAAAATACAATGGAGTGCCTGAGCTTGTAGCTCGTAGGCTGCAAATGCAAGGGGCCATGTCGGCCAGACCTGAGCCTTTCGCTCTGAGGTGGCCGACGAGGGCACCTGCTAATGTTTTACTTTGAATTTCCAGAGAAAAAATCAGAACATGATTTTATTCATAAGTGGCTCGAGGCCGAGGGTGGCGTTCAATCAGTAACCCGTTAAGGGGTGAGGGCTTCGCCGTCTGCACCTCCTTCGGATTACTGATAAAACTTCACCAAATGGTGTACATTCCATGTTCGTGGTACGTTGGACCCATTCGGGCGTTTAAGCTTGTAGGTGCCGGGTTTGACCACGGCACTGACGATGTAGGGCCCTTCGTACTTCAATGCTAGCTTGCCACCCTCTGTCGGCTGGCTTGTTTCCCTTCGGCGGAGGACGTAGTCCCCCACCTGAAATTCCCGGGAACGTACCTTGGCGTCATAGTATGATTTCACTTGACGTCGGTAGTTCTCTGCTCGGACGTAAGCTTGCTCACGCCTCTCATCAACCAGGTGCAGGTCAATCTTCATGTTCTCTTCGTTGGTGTCAGGCTCATATTGCTCCACTCGTCGGCTGGGGATGGCTACCTCCGTGGGCGCCTTCGCCTCAAAGCCGTAGCACAGGGCGAAAGGTGTTTCACCTGTTGCCCTCCTCGGCGTGGTTCTGTAGCACCACAGGATATTGGGGAGCTCGTCGACCCAACTACCTCCTGCGGCCTGGAGGTTCTTCTTCAGCCCCTCCATTATTGTTCTGTTGGATTTCTCGACCTGCCCGTTGCCCTGGGGATAGGCAACGGAGGAGAAACGATGCTTTACCTCAAACTCCCGGAGGAGCTCTTGGAAAGGGGCTGCCTCAAACTGGGTGCCGTTGTCTGATATGATCTCCTGGGGGACGCCAAAGCGTGTGATGATGTTCTTGTAAACAAATTTCTGGCATCTGGCCCCCGTGATGCTGGCCAAGGGCTCCGCCTCGACCCACTTGGTGAAGTAGTCAACGGCGACGATGATGTAGCGGTTATTTCCGGCGGCTCTGGGCAGGGGGCCGACCAAGTCAATCCCCCATATGGAGAATGGAATTGCGGTGCTGACGGGGGCGTAGTTGACAGCTGGCTGACCAGGGGCCTTCTGGAGTACCTGGCATGTGGTGCATTTCCTGGCTAGGTCAGCGCAGTCGCGCGCCATCGTCGGCCAGTAGTAGCCCTGGACGACGAGACGCCGGGACATGCTGAAAGGGCCCTGGTGCGAGGAGCAGACGCCACAATGAATTTCTTCCATGGCGGTGTCGGCCTCGTCCTGGTGCAGGCACCGGAGGAGGGTGCCATTATAGGACCGTTTGTAGAGTTTGCCATCTTCGATGGTGTAGCTTGGGGCCCTGAGTTTGGCAAGTTTGGCCCTCTCCTCGTCCTGGGGCAGCTCCCCCGTGGTGATGAAGGTGGGGATGTCGGAGATCCAGTCCTCTGGCCGCTGTTGGACGCACAAGACGGGGCTGGCATGGATGCTGGACATGCTCAACTCCTCGATCTTGGCCAATCGGGAGATGTGCTCCGGGGTGTTCGAGCTGAGCTTGGAGAGGATGTCGGCTTCAGCGTTCTCGGCCCTGGGGATCTGAGTGATCTCGTGGGTTTCAAACGCTTTCAGTAACTCCTCCGCCGCTTGTTTGTACTGCTTCATCCGGCCTTCCTTTGCTTCGTACGACCCCTCCACCTGGCCCACTACCAGCTTGGAGTCGCACTTGATTCTGAGGTGCTTGGCCTTGAGGCCGGCGGCGAGTCTGAGGCCGCTGAGGAGGGCCTCATACTCGGCTTCGTTGTTGGATACCCTGAAGTTGAAGCGGATGGCATAGTAAGCTCTGAATCCTTCGGGGGATATGAGGACGACGCCGCCACCGCATGATTTCGCGGCCGACGAGCCGTCAGTGAACAGGGTCCACGTATCGTCCGGCTCCGGCCCGGAGTTGGCGACGGCCGTCTCCCTTGCTGTGCATTCAATGACGAAGTCGACCAAGGCTTGTCCTTTGATAGATGGCCTTGGCTTGATCTCAATTTGAAATTGGCTGAGGAAGATCGCCCATTTCACCATCCTCGAGGAGCTAGTGGGGCTCCTCATGAGCGCGCCGAGAGGCTGCTGGGTCAGCACATGGACGGTGTGGGCTTGGAAATAGTGCCCCAGCTTCTTCACGGTGTGGACGATGGCCAGCACCGTCTTCTCAATAGGGGAGTACCTGAGCTCGACCTCCCTAAGTGTCTTGCTGATGTAGAAGATGGCCTTCTGCACCCCTTCGTCCTCACGGATGAGCACGGAGCTGATGGCCGACGTGCTCACCCCCAAGTACAGGAAGAGGGTTTCGCCGGCTTTGGGCTTGGAGAGTATGGGTGGGGACGACAGGTACCTTTTCAATTCGTCGAATGCTTCCTGGCACTCCGTTGTCCACCTGAAGCTGGTTGCCTTGCGCATGATCTGGAAGAAGGGGAGTGCCCTCTCAGCTGACCTGGAGAGGAAACGGTTTAAGGCCGCCAGGCGCCCCGTCAGTCGCTGTACCTCCTTGACGTTGCGGGGCGGCTCCATGTTGATGATGGCCTGCGTCTTCTCCGGGTTTATCTCGATGCCTCTCCGGCTGACCATGTAGCCAAGGAACTTGCCGCCTTGGACGCCGAAGGCGCACTTCTTGGGGTTAAGGCGGAGCCTGAATTCCTTCATGATTTCAAAGATTTCCCGGAGGTCGCCGGCGTGGGAGGTGGCCTGCCTGCTTTTGACGATCATGTCGTCGACGTACGCCTCCATCGTCCGGCCAAGGACCGCTCTGAAGATTTTGGCCACCATCCTAGTATAGGTGGCGCCGGAGTTTTTGAGTCCGAAGGCCATGACGAGGTAGCAAAATATTCCCTCTGGGGTCATGAATGCCGTCTTCTCGGCGTCATCTTCGTGCATGGAGATCTGGTGGTACCCTCTGAAAGCGTCGAGGAACGACATCAACTCGCACCCTGCCGTCTCGTCCACCAACTGATCAATGTTGGGGAGAGGGAACGGGTCCATGGGGCACGCCTTGTTCAGGTCAGTGTAGTCAACACACATTCTGAACGTCGGCGGTTTCTGTGCGAGGACGACGTTGGCCAACCATGTTGGGTACTTCACCTCTTTGATATGTTTGATCGATAGGAGCATGGTGACCTCCCCTTTGACGAAGTCCCGCCTGTCAGCGGACAAGTAGCGCCGCTTCTGTTTGACGGGTGCGGAGGCCGGATCGACGGTCAGCCGGTGAGTGATCACCTGGCGGCTGATGCCGGGCATATCGTCTGGGCCCCACGCGAAGACAACGGCGTATGACCGTAGGACGAGGAGGATGGCGTCTCGCTGGTCCTGGGGGAGTTGCCTTCCGACCCTGAGAACCCGCTCCGGCCGGGAGGTATCCAGAGGGATTTCCTCGACCTCCTCGGCCGGCTCCGCATGTGGCCTCTCCTCGTCCATGGCGACGGCGGCCGTGATGGTGTCTATCCGCTGTCCTTCCCTTTCGGCCGGCCTCGTCAGCTTGAGGTAGCAAGCTCTGGCTATCCTCTGATTTCCTCTGGCGTAGCCGATGCCGTCATTGGTGGGGAACTTCAAGCATAGGTGCTTCATGGAGATGATGGCCTCCAAGTCCTCCAGCGCTGGCCGGCCCAAGATCAAGTTGTGGGCGCACTGGAGGTTGACCACCATGAACTCCATGTCAATTTTGGCATGGTGGGGGCCGTCACCGACTTCCACGGGGAGGACTATCGTGCCCTCGGTGTCGATAGAGTCCCCGGTGAAGCCGGATAACGGGGTCTTGATCGGCTTCAGCAGAGCTCTGTCCAGCTTCAGCTGCTTGAAGGTGTCCAGGTACATCACGTTGACGGAGCTCCCCGTATCGATGTAAGTACGGTGGATGATGGAGTCACCGATCTCACATCGGATGACGAGGGCGTCCCTGTGCGATTCCGTACCCGGAGGCAGATCCTTGTCGGTGAAGATGATCGCCTCCGTTCGCTGCTTCTTCGGCTGGGGGGGAACGTGGGACACCTCTCCAATGTAAAGGGATTGGGCCCATTTCTTCCTCTGAGTGGCGGAGTCCCCCCCAGTGTTCCCGCCTACGATGAGGTGGATGTGATTCTTCTTCGGCGGAGGCTCCTCGAAGTCCTCGTCGTCGCTGAGCCTACCAATCTCGCGCTTCTGCGCAGAGGGTTCGCCCCCACGTTTGCCGGTGTTCACCCAAGTGTTTTTACGTGGGCCACCTTTGACAAACTGGGAGAGTCCCCCCTGGCGAATGAGGCGCTCGATGGCCTTCTTCAATGTGATGCAATCGTCGGTGTTGTGCGACGAGTTCTTGTGGAACCGGCAGTACGTGCCGCCCTGCTGGATGGCCAGGATCTCCTCGGCCGGCCGAGGAGCCTGCTCGATGAGGCCGTGCTTCTCGGCATAATCGAGGATGGTGCCGACCGGGTGGGTGAGGGCCACCCCCGGCCGTTCCAGCCTCGGCCGCCAGTGGCGGTCTTTCTTACTTTGTCCACCAGAGCCGTGGCGGCCCTGGGCACCCTGGCCGGCCGGGGACGGACCCGAGGCCGGCGAAGGATTTGTCTTCTTGGGGGGATGGCCCCCCTCCCTCTTGTGATTGTGGAGCTCGTCGGCGTCGGCATACAAGCCTCCGCATTGGAGCGCCCTGGCGTACGACCTCGGGGGGTCAGTGATGAGGCTCCTGGCGTACGGAGAGCTGCGGAGGGCTCCCTGGTACAAGGCGAGGAGGGTGCGCTCATCGGCCCCCTCGACCTCCTCGGTCTCCCTCGTCCACCGGTCGATGAATGACCGGAGGGACTCCTCGTGCTGCTGTTTGACGGAGAGGAGGTGGGTGAAATACTTCTTGGCGCGCTTCCTCCCGGCAAAGTGAGTGAGGAAGCGTTGGGCTAGATCTTGCCATGAGTCGATGCCTCCCTCTGGCAGTCCGTTGAACCACTCGTACGCTGGCCCCTCGAGAGTAGAGAGGAACCAACGGTAGAGGTATTCGTCGGACGCGTTCACCATCAGCATGTTGTTTTGATAGCGGCTGAAGTGCTCCTGGGGGTCTGATCGGCCATCGTAGGACTTGATGGCGTTCCCCCTGTACTTCTCAGGGATGGGGGCCGAGAGGACCCTGTTGGTGAAAGGGGTCCTAGTCCTGACCTGGATGATGGGGTCACCCCGCCCCTCGGCCAGCTCCCTCTCCAGGGCGCTGACTTTGTTCATGAGCGTGTTGAGGCCGGGGTCGTTGGAGGCGCCGGCCGTAGGGACGTTGGCCGACTGCTTGGCCTCCATCTGAGCCAACCTCCTTTCCAGCTGGGCGATGACTTCGTCCCGGGGGTCCCTATCGACCGCAGCGGCGCCCGGCTGGTTCCTCAGGCGCTCGTTGTGAGCCGCGTTGATCTGGTGACGCGCGTCATCCTCGTGTAACTTCCCCTTGCCCTTGTCCGGGCGGGGCTGGTCCGCTGTCCGGGACACAGACCCCAAACTTTCCCTTGGCGAGCCAGGACGAAGATCACCAATCCGTCCCGCCATCCTCTCCGAAACCGGACGACGGCGCGTGTCACCTAGCCTATTAAAGGCAGAGGCTTTTCCACGCGCTGGGGTCTGCCCGGGCCGAAGAGGGGAAGCAGGGTGGGAGTGGGACGACGCCGTGTCGTGGGCCACAACCCCCTCATTATTGCCTATCTGGTCGGCCAGTGGTTGGGGATGAGGAGGTGGAGTGACGTTTCCCCCGGTCCTTGGCAAGAGTGCGCTGAGGACGGTTGGATTCTGAGCCAAGCTGGCAATGATAGCCGACAGTGCGGCCTGGACCTGAGGATCTACGGACGGAGAGGCCGCGGCCATAGGGTGGGCCGGGGCGTGGTCCGCTTTCTCAGCTCGTTTCTTTTCCAGGCCGAGGCGGGCGTCGGGGACTCCGCCGTTGAGCTGGTTGCGGAGGTCCGTCGTGAGGTTGAAGGCCTCCTGGAAGAGGTCTCCTCCGCCGACCTGGTCGGCCGTGGCGTCCTCGTCGTGCTCCCGGGGCTCTTGGTCCTCAGGGATGACCTTGCTGACGAGGTTGCGGTTTGACTTAGTTCTCCCCATGATCAGTGGTTAGCTGTGCTTGGTAGCGACGAAGGGTGCTAACTTGATTGTTCTGGCTCTCAACGAGAGCACCAAATGATAGAGTATATCTCCTGAATTCTAGAGAGAAGTGAGAGCTAGAGAGAGAAGTGCAATATATGCTTCAATAGAATGATTTTTGTCACCCCTATAACTACTTCCAAGGGGAGTATTTATAGAGAAAATTAGGGTTGGGCTCCCAAGCCTTGGGCTTGGGAGGCCCATTTACAACTGGACCGCTATTGGGCCGAATACAAAGCCTCTAATGGGCTGTACAAATGAGTAAGTATAGGATCCGATTCTGGGAGGTCTTCGAGGCCGACGAGGGCGTGGCCGACGAGGGCGTGGCCGACGAGGGCGCGGCCGACGAGGGCACCCGAGTCCCTCAGACTCAGGACCGTAATCCGAGTTGGCACCTTTTCGGCCGACGGGGGCGTCATGGCCGACGAGGGCGCCACTCTGTTGTCTTGTGCTTTGTTCTTCCGAGTATGTGGGTCCTGGGGCTCAGACCCATATACTCCATCAGTTAGTATAAAAATATTTTCAAAACACTTTATAAATCATAAGTAAACGATATCTATACAAAATCTCAATCACATAACTCGTGAACCATAATAATTCCAAAATACATGAAACACCAAAATTTCTCCTCTATTGAATTTCTCCAAAAATCACTTTGTAACTAACTTCCTAGTAATTTAGAAGGGCGGTGCTCAACACTTTGGTTGAGCCCGGTGGTCCGTTGTTATGTACGGCCACCCCGGGACTATCGCCGGTACCACAACTGCTAAATGGAAACGGAAACAACTACTTTAAGTGTGCACACCCCCTAGAGATATTCCAAGCCATTCGGGTTAGTAAGTCGATCCGGGTAGCCGGGATGTTTTCTACCCACTACCCCACCTCAAAAAAACTGAATGATTAGGAGCTACTACTACCACTACTACTCAAAAGCCGGGATGTTTTCTACCGACCGTCAATTCACCTCAAACCAAAACCAACAAAAATGAGTAGTAGTAGACCTAACCACCCTCCACATTTTAAGGGACGTGGAAAACCAACACCACGGATTTCTCCCGTGATGCTCACCCTTTATGAAAATATTTATTTTATTTTTTTTAAATCAATCGAAGTTTATACTTCAAAAATTCCCTTTGCATCAAACTCCCACAAAGATAACAAGTTATGTACTATTACAAAATCTCCCAAAATCGTATATAATAACTCATATTAACAAACCAATATATCAACTAATATCTCAAATAATACAACCTTTTCATATGTTAATATTTAATAAAATTCAGCACACATAAATTCAATTCTCAAACATACACACAAAAATATTCAAAGAAATCACGAAGAAAAAAGAACTAATATCGGTTGACGTGAAACTTACCTTAAAGTGTGACACTCCTGACTTGATCTCTTAACTTGATTTATTTAGCAATCACCTTTAATAAACCGAAACTCTATAATTAGTCCTAAACATTACATCCGATCAATTGGTGTAACCTAACTATTGTTACGTTAATCTATTAGGTCTTCCTTTTATTAACCAGTTAGTAATTTATAATAGTCCCAGTTTCGTTCTTAATCTTTTTACAGAATTGGAAGTTTATTAATCACCAATACCTTGATAATCGTGTCATTATCTTAACGTAATTAGTCCAGTTTAACTCGAGTAATCCTAGCTAAGTTGATTTAATCCTTATTGGTTACTTCAATAGCCTCCAAAGCAATCCAAAGTTACTCCACATCCACAATCGATCAACTAATCACTAATAGGTATCCCACTTTTATCAAAGCATTAAAGATTATTCCTTCACTTTAATTTGATTTGATTAATGTACTCTTATCATTAATTACAAAAATAAATTTTAATTCAAAATTTAAAGTTGATTTAAGTTCGATTACCCTCTTTTCTTGCAATACCCTAAATTTATATAATTCGGCTTAAATCATTGATTTGCCCTTTTATTATTTTAATTTTGGTTAAATAATTAGCCCAATGTATCCAACTCAAGCAATGTATGTCTAGTAATAACTACTTTGCTAATTCCCTTTATATACATCCAGTTGCATTTGTTACGAACAATTTATTTTTATTGGAATAATTAGTTTGTTAATTCCCTTTAGTTTATTTATACAATTATCAGGTAGTTATCTTGATCTATACCTTGTCAAAAATCCTCCTAACCAAATTGTTATTATTTTATCTGTTACTACGTACTACTTTCACAAGTACCAATAGTGATACAATTTATCATAAACAACATTATTAAATTGCAGCCATCCCAGGTGCAAGTTTACTCAAGATTATTATTATTATTATTATTATTATTATTATTATGGTAAAAAAATTGTCCAATGAGTCTATATTATTTTGAACTCTACCCCAATTGTCCGGCTATGTACGCATGCAAAACGTCTATGTCGTCGTTGAACACCGGGAAATACGCAGGGGGGTTAACTTACCTAGAGCACGACGGAGTTGATACGGCAGCGGCTTCCTTCCTCTGGCGAGCGTCCCCAGACGGCACAGCGGCGACGGCGACGTTTATCCTCCTTCACCGTCGAACTGAAATTGTTCTATCTCCAGCGACGGCGAGTCCGGCAGCCTCTTTCCCCGGTGTTGAACGGAGACGATTTACTCACTCTTTTATTCTCTCGTAATTCTCACAGTCTCATGTATGGTGTTTGTATTTTTGATGCTAAGCTCGATCTCTATGGTTATTTGAGCGCAGAACAGAGCACTGGTTGCAGACTATATATACTCGCGGGAGAAGGTTCTAGCCTATTTGTTATTTAATTAAGTTTTTATTTACTTTCCTTTGTTACAGATATACCCGTCATGTAGATTAAGTAAGATTCGAACATTCTCGCTACTTTGTTTATGGTATGCGAATGATTCGGCGTATCAACCAAGCGGATATACGGGGTATACCCTTATTACTACGCATGCAATATAAAAAATATGTGTGCTGCTGCATATATTATAACTAATACCTCATAGGTAGTACTAATAAGAAAAGTCAACATATAAAAAATGTGTCCTGCTGCTGTTTGTACGTATATGTTGTGTTGAAAAGTCACCACCCACTTAATTATTATTCTTGTTTAGGTAAAAGAAATGTAGTGTGTGTTATGTAATATGTGGATGTCCATTAACCCCCAAGCCCATATGTTCTGACCCATATCAAGTGTAACCCTAGCTCCCTTCTCCTTGTATATATAGATGGCTATATGTGAATGAATTAGATGCTTTTGATCTTGTTTATTACACGTTATCAGCACGATTATCTCAAAACCTAATTTTTTTTCAGCCTTCCCAGATCGCCGGATATTGTCCCGGTGTTTCTTGTAAACAACAGCCCTTTGTTGCTCAGATAATGATGCCGAAAGATATGCCCAACTTCCTTTCCCTGTCGGTGGATTTGTCCTCCTTTGCACTCATATCATGATCATGGTTCTCCGTTAGCGCCATGTGAATCCGGATACGGAGAAATGGACCCAGATGGAGTAATCGAATAGAAATAATCATTAGTGGTTGTTTCCGGTGTGGAGAAATTGTCGGAGCATCTTTGGCGATGGACTGACATGGAGCAATAGAGTAAATAGAATAACCACCGAGATTTTCCGAGACGTCCTCATTATGGAATGATTGAATGAAAAATTGATTTGCTAAATTCCAACTATTCTTTGATCTGATTTTCATAGTTCCATTATTGATCCCTCCGCAGCCATCATGTTCTCTTACGGCCTTCCAGGTATTCCAAATTAATTGTTATCAATTGATAGTTGTTGATTATTTATTCAATTGGTTCAATCTGGAATTTATGTCTACATCAGTATATTCTAGTGATTTAAGATTTGCGAATGGTAGTGTCATTGTATTAAATCTAGGACTTCGAATCAATTGATCTGATGTACATATGGTGGTCACTTTTTCCCGTCTATTCATCCATATAGGCCAGGACATTTTGTATATATGATATTTTAAGGCTTGAAAGAGATTCCCCAGCTCACAGAAGAAAAAAAAAAACCCAGAAATCTTAATGATTGCTAAAAAAAATTGGGAATCACCTAATTGTGTCCATTGTTATCTCATGCTCTCTTGATAAGAGCCTTCATGTTGAGAATCGTATCTATGCCTGATTAAGTCATTGAATCGCTCAGTGTTACTAATTCTATGTTGTATTCTGGC
The DNA here is from genome assembly GCA_945859875.1 of Cuscuta europaea. Taxonomy (NCBI): domain Eukaryota; kingdom Viridiplantae; phylum Streptophyta; class Magnoliopsida; order Solanales; family Convolvulaceae; genus Cuscuta; species Cuscuta europaea. The sequence goes on along the minus strand of CAMAPE010000080.1, from coordinate 9,670,919 downwards.
AAATCTAAGTTTGTGTTCATTTGGTGGAGAATTAAAAAAAAAACTGTACTGTGTTCATTTTTAAGGAAAAAGGAGCATGAAAAAGTGAAAAAAAAAACTATAATGGAATAGCAACTCCGTAATAGACTCTAAAACATTTTACTAGTATTATTCGTATAAGTGAATGGATGAAAACCATATCATCATTGTCCTTACTTCGGAAGTTTACTTACTAATCAATAAAATTTATTAAAGTTTAAATTGATAAAAGAAATAATCCATAGTTTTTCTGATATGCATCACTTAAGAAAAGGAAAATTGATATTTAATACATATACCTGCTCTTGTCTTCCTAGGTCTACGTTATTCATCAACTTTCTATATTCTGAATATCTTATTCAAATTGGAACTTATCTTTACTTGAAGAAATTGATTTTATGAATTTAATGACGTTTAATACTCAATAGCGGTTACAAAAGGGCTTTTGTTCATTCAGTTAATGACGACATTTATTAAACTTAATGAGTGTTTAATATGGGTAAAGAATTTATAATTCAAACATTTTTGTAGTATCTTTGATTGATAACTCGCTTGACTCACTAAAGTTCCTTTTAAAACAAATTTATTAATTGCATGATCTCATAATACACTATGTGAAAACAAAGTAATATTATTTTCTTCTATAGTTATCTATATGTCAAATCTTGCGAAACTTGAATTCATTGTACGCTCGCGAGTTACTCTTAGTACGTAGCTCCTTGTGGCCGTTATTTTTAGTGGGCTCATTAAGACTACAAGATTTTAAGAGTGCGGTTGATTGTAACTCTTTTATGAGTTTAAGAAATAAGAACTTTACTACTCCTAATATACTTTTATATTCAGTGTTAAAGTTTAGTATGAATAATATTTATTCATATAAGATTTAAATGGTTTTAGCAATCTCACTAATTTATCTCAATTGTAATTTGAGAAATTTATGCATCAGGATTGATTGGTTCATTGCATATTTGATATACTCTCATGATTTTAATTTATATGAGAAAGAAATTAATTTTCTCTCCCGCTGTAAATTTTCTAAAAGTTGTATTAAATTTTATATTTATGTGCCCTTAGTAGCATTTCGTTGCCTTGATCATGTAGCGATGGATTTTTTTTCAGTTTGTTAAATCAACTCATTACCTTTCTAATGCTTATTTGTATTAATATATATCAACTCATGCTACTTTGAGCTAGTGTAAGCATTAAGAAAAGTGCATTGCAGACTATAGATATGTTCCCCATATATCTCCATTTATGATTTGGTCATATTGGAACGTAATATGATTACATATATACTTATATGATAAACTTGATTGTTAAAAATTAATTGATAAGTTATGTGACTTGTGTAGCTTCAATGTTTTATAAACACTCAAATATGCAGCATACTTTAAGAAAATATGTGATTAGCAAACATGATATAGATTTTAACTATATTTGAATCATAGTTAAATATTGCTATGGATACGCAAATTATGCCTAGTAAATCACAAGTTATTGTAATTATGTAGAATGATTTTCTCAAAATAATCTAGTTGAAAGGGGGAGAAAGCAAACAAAATTTCATAAATAGATATATGAAATTATAACAGTGCCAGAAATCACTATAGGAGCATAAGTTTAATGTACAAGTTGGTGTGTTGTGAACATGAAATTCCCACATCGCTTACACATGAAATAGTGTGTGTGTGTGTTTATAAGCGGGGCCTGAAGCCGTTACTTGTGGGCATGTTTTAAGTCGTGAACGAGGTCCTGAAGTACCAAAGCGGACAATATGTTATTATATGTCAAGGTAAATTTTAAGAAATTCATTTAAGTGAATACTTTGAGACAAGTATTATAGTATTCCTTAACAATTTTGATTATCTGATAACTTTTATGTTACTCCAAAGGTAACATTATCTAATCTTTAGACTCTCTATATACATTTCTAGGTGAGTGATTCGTATTGTTTCTATGAAAGTAAGAAAGAAATCACTATTTAAATGATTATTTTAGAGACAGATTATTTTTGTCTTGGGGATGATATAATGCCTGAAGCATGTATATACTTTGGCATGGAGCCCGAAATATGTTAGATTTTGATAGAGTCATACAGATTAGGGATAAAAGGAAATGGAAGCACAAATTAAATTTATATACAAGTTGTGCACATAAATAATAATGATAAAATCTCAGGCATTGAGTGTAAGCTCAAAGAAGCTACTCAAACACTGCGAAGTAATAATTTAAAAAGTGATATCATACTTATTGGGTGATAGTTTGAGACCATACCAACGCAGTGTAAATTGTGTTTCCATATTATCTGCCTATTGCAGAATTCTCCTCACACCATACTATATATACTTGAATAATTTAAACATGTATTGCATGAAGTTTAAGTTTTTTGAATAAATGACCAATTTAAGGTCAACCCAGGTTTAAACCAAATGCCATATAAGACATCCACTATATAAATACTTCTTAGATAAGAAAATGACAAGACCGTCTATTCTCCCAAATATTTTAAAAGTGGATCCATGGGAGCTGAGTGAACTTGAAGTTTCACAATGTGGGTTAATATCAAGTTTGGTCTCAAGATATGCTCTCCTGAAATGTCTACATTTAATGAGTGGTATAAGACCATTTTGCCGGCTTCAATGAAATACAGTGAATAGCATAAGGTAACCCACAAAATATATCTTGCATTATAAGATGAATGTTACGCTTGAGATAAACTGCTGGAAAGTTGCTTAAATATATGAAGAAAATCTAGATTATATTAATTCAGCATTTGTTATAATTAACAACTAACTCCCAAAGTCTACACGTTAAAATGAGCCAAATTGTGCCAACATTGAAACCCCACTACAGAAATGATGTACTCGGACCCCATAAGTGGCTCCATATGTACGTAAATCCTTGTTCAAAAATATCATGGCACATTTCCCGACATTAGGGGGAGATATAAAGGCATAAGCATAATTATATTTTGGAATGTCGGGAAAATATCCCAGAAGGATCGATTGATATTAAAAGAGAAACGTGTGAAATATGATAAGTAAACTGCCAAAGTGACTGAAAGAAATGATTATAAAGATTGAGCTCAACCAATGCATGAAGCATGGTTAGACGGTCATTAATTATGTGTATACAAATAAAATTGGTTTTTATTTTAGGAAGTCATGTATGCCTCTACAAGAGGATGATATAAGTTAAATGGTGCAGCTGATAAGTTATAGAAACTTTATGATACAGAACATGAGTTCCTCTTTTATGGCTCATATAGAGGACTTTGATGAAACAGGAATCATGGTTATTATATTGACGTCAATGATTTATTTTTCCAAGACTATCGATTCATGATCCATAATAATAAAGTCTGGCCAGACGAAATATGATGGACCTGTAGTCCTAAAATTTTGTGAATTATGATCGATGTTTATGGATGAGAAAATATTTTATATTGGGCCTGAAGTCCCATAAATCAAGATATTGTGTACGTGGGGTGACAATACTTGAGATTGAATGATTTTGAGACTGCACTCCTGTTATTGTTTAAAGTTCTGTAAATGTGGCAGTTGATTAGAAAATTGGATGTCATTGCTATAATATAATATCAATTGTGTCCCTGAAGGACAATAGTGAAAAGAAATATGTGCACACAACATGCAACATGAATATAAATTATTTTATGTTTATAATAATTAGATAAGGTGATTGTGTGTTAAGTTATGGTAAATATATTTGGAATTATTCTTGAAAAGGAATTTGAATTTGATTGCATAACTGCAGTGATAAATAATGCAGTAAATACTAAGCATAGCTGAAAAACATATAAAATGGACGCTTGTGCCTAATTACAACCTGGGTGACTACAATAAGTCTTGACGAAATGATTTATTTTGTAGAAGAACTATGCTTGAATATCATGGTGCAAATTATATTATGTAATTGAACAAGGTTTTTGCATCATGTCAAAATATCACTTGTAGTGAGTGCCTCCTGAGAGGATCTAATGTGAACAATTTTCTTATGTGTTTTCACATGATATCATGACTAGAATTTAAACTAATTTAAAGTGAACTATATTCATACTACTTCTCAACCTTTCCTGCAGAAAGAGTTGAATGAGGAAATCATTATGCAATGAATTTACAATTACTCATAAATCTTATATTTGTTTACCTGAAGTAAACATATATTATTCTATGAACCAAATTGTATAAATAAAGGTGTTGGATGCTTTTAAGCATCTAGACAAACCTAGAAACAACACATGAATTAAAATCTTTTGATTTGAATGGTGTTTGATTACATAATAAATAAAATATCTAGTCATTATATTGTAAACACCTGAAGTGTTTGTATACTAATTTGAGATCCTAGGAAGATCAAAACATGTCACATTTAAGTTTTATGGACCAATATTTGAGAATACTCAATTATTGAATATTTGACATGCATAATAACAATAAACTTGATGGTCTTGAAATACACATTGCAGAATCATGAATTTAGACAATTGCTTCCGCTTATCGTATACTTTCACCTAAACATATTGAGTTGTTGTTGAAGTGGAACAATTAATTGGTCCAGAAGACCATGTGCTATTCTTTTTCCTTAGCCAAGTTTTTGTCCCAAAGGGTTTTTCTTGGCCAAAGGTTTTAAGATATTTTGTGATTTTTAAAGAATCAGAAAGATTCATAACATCCAGAAGACTATTATCCTCTAAAAGAGTGATTCTAATATTAGTTCGAAAGATAGTACCCTGAAGGTCTTAATTGATCCTTGTGAGATCGAACAATTTATTGGTCCGGAAGATCATTTGCAATTGTACTCTTTTTCCTCAACCAAGTTTTGTCCCATAGGGTTTTCTTGGTCAAAGGTTTTAACGAGGCAGTTTGTGACTTTGAAATAACATATTATGATACATAAAATTCGGAGTATTATTTTTCTTCTATAAGAGTAAATTCAAATGCAATCCAGAAGATTATGCCCCGAAGGCCAGTGACTGTACTCTTTTCCTTTACTAAGTTTTTCCCACATGGTTTTCTTAGCTAAAGGTTTTTAATGAGGCAGTCAATCCAACACATCGGTTTACATATATTATGTACTCTTATCCTTGATTGGTTTTTTTCCAAAGGGTTTTTCCAACAAGGTTTTTAATGAGGCATACACATAGTTCAATTTTTGCTACAAGGAGTTGATCATCAGATTATATTGGATTCTACAAGAAGTTTTGAAGTGATGCAGTCAACAGGGGGAGTATATACGCGGCTTATGCGCTGCACTCTTTTTCCCTTGACCAAGGTTTTGTCCCACTGGGTTTTCCTCGGCAAGGTTTTTAACGAGGCAGTATTACCATAGCGTATAGAGATAATAATGCAAATTTTTCTTGTAATGTATTTTATTTAGCAATGTACATCCAAGGGGGAGTGTTATGTAATATGTGGATGTCCATTAACCCCCAAGCCCATATGTTCTGACCCATATCAAGTGTAACCCTAGCTCCCTTCTCCTTGTATATATAGATGGCTATATGTGAATGAATTAGATGCTTTTGATCTTGTTTATTACAGTGTGCATAGTTTTAATTATTATACTAAAACGTGTCACTTTTATTAGTTCAGTCAAAAAAAATTCTAAAATTTATTATAAAAAGTCACTTAACAAATTATCAATTTTATTTTTTAAAATTTTTGGAGTGTTACACCTTGCGTCATCGGCGTGAAGTGGCGTCTTGCCTTTGTCCTGATGGGGACGCCTCTCATCTGCCCTTGAGACGGATCCCCCGCTCTATTGGGGTCTTTGGGACGCCTTCCCACCGAGGCAGTCTTGGACCCCACGGCGGTCTTGCGCTCCTCCGAGCCTCTCGAGGGCAGAGGTCCGAGGCCTTTCTTTGTTCGCACCGCGTTGGTCCCGGGATTGGACTTCCTGGGAGGCGGTGTCTTGAGCTACGACCCCTTCGTCGTTCCCCACCCGAGGGGTAGGGTTCACGAAGGGGGGTGGACGTGGGAGAAGAACAGTGTTCTCCCCGATTTGCGGTTGAAGGGGCACCAGAGTGCTGAAGGCACCTGGGTTTTGAGTGAGTGTTTGGATGAAGGTAGAGAATGCTGATTTTACGTCGATAGTGAGAACCGGAGGGCTCACTTGATTTTCGCTCTGGTCCCTCCTTCGGGTTTCGATGCCAGGGCGGGCATCGGGAGCGTTTTGCTGGAGCTGAAGGCGCAGGTCAATAGCAGCCTGTTCCAACTCAGTGATGACCCCGCCCTCAGGAGCCTTGTTAGAGGCTCCGGGGGCGTTGACTTCACTGAGGGCCAGGTTGTTGTCCTCAAGGTTCTTGGACTGAGCACGGGTGGTTCTTCCCATTTTGGTAGGTGTTTTGAGCTGAAGGGGAGGGTTTCTTACTTGATTTATTCGACCTCTCAACGAGTGCACCAAATGATGGATAGTGTACCCGGGGTAGCTTATCCGAGGGGTTACTGCGGGGAGTAACTAGAGAGAAGTCAGAGCAAATAAGCAAGAGAGAGAAAGTATTCGATTATGTGAACTTTAGTTGTATTGAGCGTGGTTTACAAATGGGGAAAGGGGTGCTATTTATAGCAGCAATAAATGCTAGATAGGGACACGTGTCAACAATCTGGTGGTCGAGGGGTCACCTCAACTGGGGTGGCACTGACATTCGCATGTGGCCGCATTAAATGCGGTGATTGGATGTGACGTTTATACTTGGTGCGTTGATCCAGCGCATGTGGATGGGAGATTCTGTCGAGGAAGATGCCTTCGGCTATAGATGATTAGCCGAAGGCTCTTCAACCCGGGGGCCTCTAGGTGCCGAGGCTCTTTAACTTTTAAGAATTTTATCATTAAAGAATCTGAAAGATAGATGAGTTGTCAATCCGGCACCTGAAAGATGAAATGGTCGGTGTAGGACTCGAATGATTGAAAAATATCTATCTAGGACATAAGTTGTCATGATTTTTTTAAGCAGTTTAAATAGGATATAATTTTATTAAAGTAATAAACTTTTGTGAAGAAAAAATCATTAAAAATTAGCAATGCAATTAATAAAATAATTAAATAAATCAAAACCTATGGAATTTTAGGTCTTAGATTGATAGTTTTCAATCATTTGGGTCTTATATCGAGAAATTTCATCTTTCAGGTCACGAATTGATAGTTTATCTATCTTTCATGTCCTATATTGATAAAATTTTTAAATATTTTTACCGCTTATCTAGAAAGATTTAGTGAGATCCTAAAATTTTCAAATTTATTGTCTCTACTAATAAATTCAATTTAGGTTTGCTAGTTAATGAATTTTCAAATTTATTGTCTCTAAAAAGCATCTAAATTTGATTAGCTTGTGTGATACATTTAATTTAAAAAACAAATTATAAATTATTGGGTACAATATTGATCATCTATAGGTACTCCGAGGCTTAGGTAATGTGGGGCCGTGATTTGGGTGATACTAACATGTAACATGTTCTTTGGACCATGAACTATAATAGAATATACTTGGGACTGGGCATAAAAACGTGTTAGCTCTTAAAGACTTCAGAACCCAATGTTTGATTAGAAAATATAGAAATATTGAGAGTTTGCTAATATCATTAGTTGCGCCATTGTTTAAGCTTGTTGTAGGACAACCCATTTTATCCATCTTTTGATGTGTTGTTGCTCGCCTTGTTTGGTTTTGAGATTTTGATGCTTTGTGTATTCAACTCATTTATACTATTACCAATCTTCGACTCCAATAGTCAAGATACCTTATAATCTATAGAGCCGTAGAGGGGTTAAATCATGTTTAGTCTCATATTGTTTATATGTTAGCATTTAGTGTCATAGCATTGAAAAATTCTTACCACTTAATATTTTACTCCTTCCTCCTATGATGATTTTAAAACATTTGCTTGTTATCAATGGTTAATGTCTTTAACTTAATTCGGTCAGTACTTTTTGTTAATATTATTTAGTAACGTTCATTCACATTCTCTACCTCAATTACAAGTACATATTTTTTACTTTATTAATAAGCAAGTGGAGAGAAAATCAGGTAGAAGGTATAACTAAAATACATAATAGCATGAATTCCAACCATTTTGTGGGATAAATGGATTATCATTTTAATCCAAATCCTTTTCTTTTCTATTTTAACTAGACATAGTATATGTGTGTTGCATGAGAGAAATTAGATGATACATGTATATGCAACATGACTAACGAGTGTGGGATTGGATTGCAAATTTTCATTCAATATTGAGCTACATGAAAATTTGTTAAACCTACCAACTCTGTCTTTAGTTTAAAAGAAATTGCTCAAAAGAATTTGAAAGAATAATATTCTCATAGTAAAGTATTTCAATAAAAAGATATTGTCCTGAATAGGACTCAAACAATGAATAAGTTCCAAAATGGGAGTTCTTATTGAGCCGACGGCGATGGACATGGTTGGCGATCGACGGCAGAGGCATAATAATTCTAACACATAAAATTAGTTTCAAATTTGTTAACATTTGTTTAGTTTCAAATGCCGCTAAAAAGAATAAGTCTAACGTCTAATATGTTATAGAGCTTGACCCAGCTTTATCAAACAACTATATTATTATTAATTAACAAGAACATCGCATAATGCATCCACGTCCAATAAAGATGTACACCATTGCTTGCCATAAACATTTGCATACTATGCAATGAAGCTAACAAAACAAAACAAAAAATTGCATAGATGCTTCATAACTCATAAGTAATATATTTACCACTTAATATATATTCAAACTCATGCATCTCAGTCATAACTGCGGCTGCCACGTCACTTTTCTGGAGGAACCGGTTTGTAAAGCACAACACTGACATGTTTGGAGCAAAAACGTCTAGTTGCTGCCAATCCCACAGCTTCCAATGGAAATTGTTTGTTGTAGGCATCGGTGTAGAGATGGTTTAATACGACAAGATCCGGTGGAGGGATAGGTGTCTCTTGACCTGTGGTTGTTCTGTGGATGGGCATGGGTTTCTGCAGATTGGGAGGAACCTGTGGCGGGGACCGCTCTTCGTCTTCTTTAAGTCGTAGACATTGTCATAGCTTGACTCGGCAACAGTGGGGTTTCAAATCCAGGGACAATTGGATCATACTCCTGCAAGCATTCTGAAAATTAAAGTAATAAATGTGTAGTATGTGATTAAAATTATTTTTCTCTCACTGCATAAATCTCATCCATTCGGTTTTTATTTTATTATTCTACAAGCAGGTCAACGTTGGTTAAGTTTTACGGGACGGAGGGAGTATAATCCTTAGTGTCTTTTCCTTTTACTACCATTTCCCTGTGTTTTAAACAATTTTAGCAACATGAAAAGGTTCAGGAAATGACATCAGAAAGTGAGTGAGGGCAGCTCACGCACTCTTTCTTGAAGGGTAGTTTCATCAAATACAAAACATTGAGTGAACCTTTTACTTGAGCCTTTATTTGCTCGTAGCTTAAGTAGGCTCTCCTTACTTCATTTTCATCATTCTGAGGATTGTTCATCTTGAAGAGAATAGAGAGACTAGCCAAGTATGAAGAGTTGTCAAAATGGTGAGCTTTGTCTAAATGGAAGAACGACCTGAAAAATGAACAATGTTATCCTGCGACATGAATTATGAATGTGTGTGAACAAATTTAATTGAGAATTTAAAGCCAAATTCACTAATATTTGCAATGGTAAAATATATAGAAATATGCAACTTTAACGCATAAAACATGTTGAATGTCATGTCATCTGTAGAAAGACCATAAGATTGAAGAACTAACTTCAGGCAAGCAAAATGTTGAATTCAACTCATTTCTACACTGTTGTGGTGAGCCACCAACCATGCAATGATATATTTTATGTTGGGATTTCATTTTCAAAAGAGTTACAATATATGTACAATGCAAATGCACCATTATGTGTCATTGCCTTAACTCGATATTTCCTTAACCCGACACTTTTAAGCCGTTTGCTATTTGTCTTCGCCTTCTGATATAATTGCAAGAGGCGTTACATGAACTTAAGAATAAGTGAATAACTAATCTGTTTATCAACATTTAGCATGTTTTTAATTGGACTGGTTTCGGTCTTGGATCAGACCAGAAAGTTTCAATCCAATTAGAGACATTTGTAGTTAAGTGACCTGAAAAATGACCAATGTTATTCTGCAATGTGACTTTATGAATGTGTATGAAACATTTGATGAAGGATCCTACTACCTCTAAGTTTTGCTTGCCAAAAATCAAAACATAGGACAAAATTAGTTAGTGCCTCAACTACAGTGATTTACTTTGATCATGTTGTTACAAACTTACAACTTTTAACATATTTAAATGGAACTCTTCAAACCGGCCACACAAACGAATTAAGACTTTAAGAATCTCATTAAAAATTAAATTTTTCATTTGGTTTTAAAATATTGTAACGAGTAACTAACCTCTTAGACTTGAAAGAACTATCATGGTTTCATCAATAGCAAAATTTCCGATAGATAAGTCCACTAGATCCCCATGTGAGTGATTTTGTAATAGACTAAGTCATAAGTTCACTATTCTTTCATGAATGGATCTTCCTTAGTAATAGATCTCAAAAACAATAAATTGATTGTTTCAGAATTATTCGACACCATTCAATGTCAAATAATTAAAAACAAAAGTGTACCAAAAGTATGGTTGGACTCGGGTCGGGCCACACGGCCCGTGGACCGGCCCGGCCCGCTACTGTGCGGGACCGGGACCGGACCGGTTCTCGGGTCCGGGTCCGGGTCGGGCCTAGGCCCAGGGGGTAGGGCAGGTCCGGGCTCGGGTCTCAATTTTGGTGAACCGGCCCCGGGCCAAATTGAATTTTTTTTATTTTTTTTTCATTTTTGGGGTTCCACTCGGGTTGGGCTTGATGGGTAGGATGGGTTTGGAGGGTTTGGGAGGGTGGGGGTGAGGGGGGGGGGGGGGGGGGGGTTAGGAAAGCAAAAAAAAAATCCAAACCGGAGGCCCGGCCCGGACCCGGTGGCTACCCGGGCCGGTCCCGGGTCCACTATTCTTGAACCGCCGGCCCGCCCGGGCCTAGGCCCGACCCGGACCCGGCCCGGACCCGGCCCGGACCCGAGTCCATCCCTAACCAAAAGTTGCGGGGAAAAGTGAAACGGCCATGCTATTTGTACCCACTAGGGATGGACTCGGGTCCGGGCCGAGTCCGGGTCGGGCATAGGCTCGGGCGGGCCGGCGGTTCAGAAATGGTGGACCCGGGACCGGCCCGGGTAACCACCGGGTCCGGTCCGGGTCCGATCCGGGCCGGGCCCATTATCATTTTTTTTTGTTTTCCTCTTCCTAATTAACCCTCCTTCCACCCCCAAACCACCCCAAATGGCCCGAAATATCCAATCCAACCCGAAAATTTAAAAAAATAAAAAATAAATAGGATTTGGCCCGAACCGGGCCCGACCGGGTCGGGCCTTGTTTTGGGTGACCCGAGCCCGGACCGGAAAACCCACGGGCCGGGCCTACCCGGACCGGTCACTGACCGGGCCACCGGGTCGGGCTGGGTCGGAACAGTACCGGTCTCGGGCCGGTTCCGGGTCAGGCCACGCGGCCCGAGTCCATCCCTATACCCACCCTTATACCCACCCTTTTACCCATCAATGTGAGAGATTTTTTTTTCTACTCGTTCACAGACAAAACATGTTTTGTTTTGTTTGTGAAAATTAAAGTTTAACAAAGCATGTTTTCCAACAACATTAAAAAAAGCTATACATAATTTCACCATGCATGTGCAAGCAAATTCAATTAGTAATTCAGACACAGTAAACAAATTAACAAATTGCAATAACAATCACAATAACTGAACTCTTGAACTCAAGCAACGGAGTACTATTCATGATTAGGGGTAGACTGGGTCGACATTCCAGGTTCGGATCGGGTCCAGAAAACCGACCCGATGCGGGACGAAGCACCCGGTCAGGTACCAGGTGGTCACGATCCTGGTTCAATGTTTTGGGGACCGAACAGGGCAGTTCTGGTCCCGACCCAGTTTCCTAAAGCTTCGCTCCGGCCAAAAAAGGAAAAAAAATTAACGGGAACCGAGTCCGAGACTGAAAGCGGACCGGCTGAGTGTCCGAAACTGACCCAGACTCGGAAAAAGGCGCTTCAGGAGTTCAGACCTTGATCCAACCAATTTTTTTGGACTAGGCAATCTCGATCGGAATCAGGATCGAACCGAGCCAAGTCCATCCCTACTTATGATCATTGTAATGAGGTACTTCCTTTGAGATAACGAGGACAATTGAACTCTTAAATATGACATTTATTTCCGGGCTGGATAAATTATTTTTACCTTCCAATTTTTTTGTACATATTAGATTATTAGTACTCGTGTTATATGTTTCTTTTAAGCAGGTAAAGGGATCAACCACAAGATTAAATAAATGAAAAACACAATATTACACAACAAAAATGGATTTATCAATGATAACAAACATAATAATATTGCTAACTCCGCCCTCTATCCCACAATCAGACATGTGTGAAGTTCATTTTAAACTTCTGTATGCATTATTATTTGAACTTTGACTCAACCCCTAATGATATCATGCAAGACTAGGGTAAAAGATCTGTTGAGAATAAGGCTTTGTTTGAAAAGCAAATTGGTTATGACAACTAACTCTATCAAATCACTATTATCTTCCTGGTCATAATCCATATGGTTATGACCACGAAGATGCAAACCAGAGCATTCCCTAATGCACGCTATGAAATTAAGTTAACACTACAAACATTTCACTGCAAGTTTTGTTATAAATAAATATTTAAATATAAAAAACTATTACACTTGAGCATCTCTGGTGCAGCTGGGGCTCCCGTTTCCCTTCTGAGGAGGCGGTTTGTAAAGAACATCGGTCACGTATTTTGAGCCAACGCGGTGAGTTGTTGCCACTCCCACCGGTTCGCATGAAAACTTCCTGTCATACGCATTGGTGCAAAGATGGTTCAAGACCACACGATTGGGTGCCTGGTCAGGTGTCTCTTGACCAGTGGTTAATCTCCTGACGGTCATAGGTTCCAAAAGATATGGAGGAGCCTCAGGCGGGAGCCCTCGCCCTTCGTCTTCTTTTATGTTATAGACATTGTCATAACTGGACTTAGGTGATGGCGGGGTTTCGAATCCAGGGATAATTGGTTCATGCTCCTGCAAGCAAATTATACATTTAAGTGGGGGGGTAGGTAACGGCTAGAGGAGGCAACCACTGTACACTTGCTACCTGAAGCAGGGAGTAAGGCTACGGGTAGAGAAAGCCTCGAGGGTCTGTTTGGAGCCCAGGAAATTCTAGGGTAGAAAACAAGAAAAATAAAGTTGAAATTTAAAAGGAAAGAACTGTCTTTCCATCTCTTCCCTACCATTTTCTGAGATCCAAACATACACTTATTTATATTCAAATTTGGTTTGTATTTTCCAAGGCAACGGCAATAAGACAAAAAAAAAATGCTTCATTATCCAGGTTCAGGAATGGGTTCAAGAAAACTGTGCGAGGATAGCTCACACAATCTCGCATGAAAAGTAGTTTTATAAAACACTTAAACATTGACATAACCTTTACATAAGCCTACCATAGCACCTAGTTAATTATACTATTGCTTACTTCATTTTGACCATGCTGCTGAGGATTGTTCATCTCGAAGACAGTAGAGGGACTAGCCATGTATGAAGAGTTGTCAAAAGGGGAATCTTTATCTAAATGGAAGAATAGCCTGAAAACAAAGTATGATGTTATCCTGCAACAAGACTAATGAATGTGTGTATGAACTAATTTAGTTAAGAAATTAAAGCATGATTCACTAGTATTTAGTATTTACATATATAAAATGTAAATAATGCAACATTGACCTCATAAAACATATTTAATGTCATGTAATATGTAGAAAGACACTTGCATTTAACTGAGCTACTACTATAATAACAGCGAAGAACTAACTTTAGACAAGCAAAGTGTTGAATTTAACAGAACAAATCAACACGCTAAGAATTAATTGATGATCATCTTACACAAAACTCCTAAGGAAGTTTAATATTTCCTTTTCCTCCTCAATGCATTTACCTATCCAAAGAAGGAAGCGCACATTTATAGAAAATTGTGCCCACCATTATTAAATCTTTTAATCAGCTCATGCAGAATAATAAACAGACACGTTCCTACACCGTTAATCTCAATTGACAAATGCGTATCGAGTTCAGCTATACGTGGTGATCATGCGAAAGCCACCGAAAATGCTATCATATGTGTATTTGTTAAACTTTTACTTTTGAAACTAAGATATTACAAATATCTGTACAAAGCAAATAAACCATAATGTGACACCAAGTCAACATTTCCTTACCCCGAACACTTTAAGCAATCAACTATCACCCTCCACCTCCTGTTAAAGTAATTGTAAGAGGTAGAAACTAGAAAGTAAGCTTAACAAAAATCAATCTACTAAGTCAACTAGAATTCATGAAAAATTAGGAAACATTTAATGAAAGATCCTATTATCACTAACTTTCACTTTCCAAAAACTCAAACATTAATGGTAAAACTTCTGGTTTTGATCTTCAAGTTTAAATGGATAAAATAAATCGGTTCCCCCTCAAATATAATGATTTGGATGCTTTTGATCATGCTGTTAGATTTTTTATCAGATTTAGATGGAACTCTCTGCAAACCATACTACAGAAAGTCAGAAATAGAACTTAGAATATTTATCGAATGGCTACCATATATTTTTATTTTTTTATAGAGTTCTACAATCTTGTAACTGCTAACTAACCCCTCTTAGGATGTTTTTATTTGGACTGTAATCTATCCCAGACCAGATCAGACCAGACTTGGATAGTTATAAAATACAGACAGACATTACCAGACCAACTCAGACCAGATCAGACCAGCAAATTACAATCCAAGTAAAAACATCCTTAGATTTCAAAATATTATCATTTTTGTTATCACTAGCATTACTTAGAATAAGTTAACTATAAACAACTGCAGAAGTGCAGATCCTCTTGTGTGAGCTTTTATTTGAAAGACAAGTTCACTATTCTCCGAAGAAGAGTGAATCCTATATTGTAGTACAAACAGCATATGAAAAATTTCAGAATGAAAAGACACCCTTCATTCATTCAATGTACAATAATAAAAAGAAAAGAGTAAACATAGGATCAAGTGTATAATTATGAAAAAAGAAATCAGTAGGACAAAAATCTCAACGAAGGATGCTTTCCAAAAAATAAAAAAGCTATGCATTGTTTCATCATGCATTTGCAAGCAATTCAGCTGATATTTAAGACACCTAAGATATTGTAGAGGTAAACAAATAATAAGAAGAATTGATTGAATTGGGCCAGGGATCTTCAATTCGTAATGAAGACCTACTGTGTACGGAAGCAAGCTGTTAAGCCCAGGGGAAAGTAAAATTATGGTAGATGAGTTGAGGTTAAGAACTGAATGCAAAAACATATCAGAAGGAAGCTAATTGAAGAGGGTTGTTTGGATCTGATTCTTAAAACTGATTCTGCTCTTTTCAGAAGAGCAGCGTTTGATGAAAGTGCACAAGTAATTCTGTTTTAAAAAAAAGAAGCCCAAACAGAATCAATTCCAAACAAGTGCACCTTGAAAGGCGAGAAGATATGAACGGAGCAAGTGCCACCAGCGGTTATAAATAGCTCGAAACCCTGAAAAAAGTGAAGAAAACATGGATTCGGAAAATCGGCAAGATATTCATCAAAAATCCGTTTCCTGAACCTGACACCGTCCGCCAGCTGATTCTGAAGAGTCCAAAGCTACGACGAGCTGTAATGATTTCATCTTCCCTGATTTAGTTTACTTATGAACAAAAGCGGGCGAAACTGCGGATGATGAAGGGAGGCAAGCGCTGCCGAACATGTCAGACTCGTCTCCTTCCTCATCAGTTCGGCCCCAGGCGACGGCGAAATCCAGCATGAAATCCCGGCTAGCAGCGACTTCTGGTGTGGTTGCTGGATGTTTCGCTGGTATGGACCGTTTTGGACAGCAGGGCTTGGCAATAGCCCATAGGTCTATTCTTCATACTTTCAAGTATTGGGCCGGAGTATGTACGTAGTAATGTATAGGACTGTGTTTTTTAGGACTAAAAGTCTAAAACATATTGAGTATGCATGTTTTTACTTGGAGTTACATTTAGTGGTCTAGTCTGGTTTGATTTGTTTAAGTTTGATCTAGGATGTTTTTACTTGAACTGTAATTTGCTGGTCTGGTCTGGTCTGGTCTGATCTGGTCTAGTCTGGTCTGGTCTGAACTGGTCTGGTCTGGTCTGGTTTCTTTGTATTTTTATAACTATCCAACTCTGGCCTGGTCTGGTCTGGTCTGGTCTGGGATGAATTACAGTCCAAGTAAAAACATCCCTAGTCTGGTTTAGTCTGGTCTTATAAATGTCCGGTCTCTATATATTTTACAATTATGGAAGTCTAGTCTGATCTGGTCTGATATGTTTAAGTCTGATCTGATTTGTTATGTGACTGAAAACAGTCCAAGTAAAAACATTTTAATTACTTTTTTCAAACACAACTATTAGAGTTTTTTCCCGGAATAATGTTAATTAATAAATAATTCTCAAAATACTGTTGGGTTAAAAATAAATTCCAAAATACTGCTGAGTTAGCCGTGATTAAAGAAAGCCGCCACTTGAAGTGGCGGCTCTTCTCTTGCAGCACATTTTGTACACATATAAAACGCAGTATGTTTCAAAAATTTGTTTAACTGCCTTCCCGGTTGAATTTTGAGCTGAAATTTAGTATGTATAAACTAAACTTGGTGAGGAACATGCTCAAAACATTTCATCAAAAAAATCCACCAGAAAGACCCTTTGATGGTGTTTTCCGCACGGGGTTTGGGCAGGACGTCATGACAGGAACGGGACACACACACACACACACACACACACACACATACATATACTTACATAGCTTCAAAATATGTAGGTGAATTTCCACAAAATACTAGATTGAATGAAGAAATAATTGATCAGACAATTTACAAAAGATTTAGGACAGTCATACACTATTTAAAAACAATTATGATAAATGGGAGAATACATCTAATTATGTATAAAACTTTTATGAAAAAAGTACATATATAATAGAAAATTTTAAATAGTGTATGAATATCCTAAATCTTCTGTAAATTGTCTGATCAATTATTTCTTCATTCAATCTAGTATTTTGTGGAAATTCGTCTACATATTTTAAAACTATGTAAGTATGTGGTGAAAAGGGCCAAAATGGACACTGAGGTTTTTAATGAAGAGCGTATTGGACATTAAGGTTTTTTTGAGATCAAATAAACACCAAATTAAACTTTTCAGACCTCATCGCCCACCCCCTAACATTTCCCGTTAACAACTTCTCTTCCCCGTTATCACCTTGCGATTAGAATCTCCTAAATATACAAAAACCCTAATTGATATATACCTAATAAATACAATCTCAGACAGATTATGAAGAAGAAAGCAGTGATGTCGGCTACTCCTTCAGCATCGAGGTCGTTTGAGGCACGGAAATCTGAGTCCGGTGATTCAGTGAAGCTTTGAAGCATCTATGAGCGACCTTATTCTGGGCGTTCTAGGTTTTGCAGATGCATGAATGCAAATGGAACTCGCATCAAGGCGCCACTTTGGACTTCATGGACTGACAAGAATCCAGGGAGAAGATTTCATGGATGTCCTAATTATGAGGTATGCTTTTAATTGTTCTTTTCACATATGAGAACTGGAGAAGATCATGAATATGTATAATTTATTTATATTCATATTGATATTCATACTCTTGTGTATACTCAGAAGGATGGATGTGGCTTCTTTGAATGGCATGATGAGCCATTAACGGACATAGCAAGGCATGTTATCAATGAGCTGAAACGGGAGAATAGGAGGCTGCAATCTGCAATGTTTGAATTGGAATGTGATAGTGTTGCTCAAAAGTTGGAGAGTGAACTTGAAGAAGTCAACAGTATGAATGATGCAGCCCATCTGGAATTGGAAAGCAAAACTAAAATGAAGAATAATTATGTTATTGTAGTGTTGTTATGTGTCCTTATTGTAGTATTATGTGTGTTAGTATGTTAGTTTCAGTTTCTTGTAAAATGGTTTGGTTATGACCTTGTAAACAGTTTGAATACATGTTGCTGTTAGAATTTGAATTTAAGTTAACACTTTGGTTTTGTTTTTAATATGAAAATACAATTTGTTGTTAGAATTTTTTAATAAGTTGGTATGGTTGTATTACTATGTTTGAGAGCAGTGTACTGATAACACCACAAATGAAGTAGTGTACTGATAACACCAGTTTGAGAGCAGTTTGAAATCAGAGCCAATACCATAACCATAATACAATCTGTAGAAGAAAGCCCTCATGCCAACATGGTCTGGTTGAATAAACAACATATATAAACAAAAAAAGAACTTATATCATAACTTCACATCATTAGGGATCATAATATTGATTGTTAATGAGGTTACAAAATACAAAAAAAAAGCATTATAAGCCTTAATTTAGCACCCCAAAATTGCAGTCAGTTCCTTATAGTGCCAGAAGTAGTAAAACTTCATACAAAACACCTAAGCTTCCAGTGAGTCTTCAAACGACTACATTGCAAAAAAGCTAATAAGCTAATAAATACAAAGCAACACTAGCAGGTCTCTTCACAGGTATAGGTCCATTCCCTTCTGCTCCTTGAACACTTGCCTAAGAAAAAGATAAAAAAAAGTCATGAAAACACAATAAATCAATATTGCAGTTTACATCTTCAAAGTCATGTACTACTTACATCTTTATCTTTATTAGGACATGTAGCTCTCTTATGGCCCTCCTTATGGCATATCCCACAAGTTTGTAGTCTCCCTTTTCTTGATGATGTCTGAGGTGTAGCACTGGCAGATGTAGAAGCACTTCCAGATCCTTTGACCTCAGTAGATGATCTAACCATGTTCTTCTTTGGTCTGCCAGGTAGGTTTGGCACTGGGGGAGGTAAAATGGGTTCATAATCATCAACCTTCATGAAAGCTTTTCCAGGTACCGGTTGCAAAGCATTTGCGTATGCTGCCATATAAGTCTCCTTATGATACCATCTTGAAATGTAGGTGATAGGATCTACCTTCCTATAATAGAAAGCACATATGGCATGTAAGCATGGTATTCCAGTCAGTTCCCATGCTCTACAAGTGCAGACCATCTTATCCAACACAACTGTGTGCTTATCTGTCCCCTCTCCAATCTCAAACCCCACATCCCCATTAAATATAACATTGCAACCACTAGCAACCTCCTTATTGTCTTGATAGTACTCCATGCATAAGGGAGACCAATCGTTTATCCACTTATCATTATTTGTCTTGAACTCTGAAATTCTTTTCATTGCCTTCAATCGTATATCTTCCAGCATGGTTACAATAGGTTTTGACCTAGCTTCCCGGATCCATGAATTGAAGGACTCTGTGATGTTATTATCAACCATCCAACATGAACACCTATTAGTAAAGTATGCTCTACACCAAGTTTGAACTGGATACTTCAAAAGGTCAGAAGCAGCTTCAGTGCTCAATTTTCCAAGCTTTTTAAGATTCAGCTGCAGCTCTTCTTCATATGTGCTCCAGGAACATATCCAAAACTTTTTGCAAAACTCATTGCCTCTCCATTTTTTTGACCAATTAGCATACACATGTCGGGCACAGAACCTATGCTCTGCATCTGGTATGACCTCTTGAGCAGCACTAATCAGCCCCTTTTGCATATCAGAAATAAGTGTTAACTCACCACCAGTATTCAGGTCTAGCTCCTGAACAAGCCAACTCAAAAACCACTTCCAATTAGACTTATTTTCTTTATCAATGACAGCCCATGCTATAGGGACCATCTGCCCATTTCCATCCAACCCCACTGCACTCAGCAGATTACCCTTACAAACACCCTTTAGAAAGAAACCATCCACATCAATGATTCTTCTACAGCCAGCCAGCCAGTTCTGCCTCAAAGCAGCAAAGCATACAAACATTCTCTTGAATACTCTCCTCCCTTCTTTCAATGCTTCACTGCAGAGTTCAATTTCAGCTTTTGAACCTGGATTACTCCTCTTTAATGTGGCAGCATATGCTTCTAGGTACCCAAACTCAGCCTTATAACTACCATCCATTTCTTGAATAATCAACCTTTTAGCCCTTTTACATTTATACAAGCTAACATTTATCTTCAACTTCTTCTCTTTCATGTCAGCAACTCGAAAGCTAGGATTTCTCTCCAGGTTCCCTTTAAAGTAATTTGCAAGCCACTTTTGAGTAGCACTAGGAATAGAATAGTGTCGGAAACACTTGTGCTCAGTGTTACAAATCTTCACTGCCAACCCATAGTTCTTCCCATCTTGAGAAATCCATAATCTAAATGGGCAGCCTTCCTCATTCAAACATTTAACAGCCAGTCTATTCTTCTCATTTGGTTTGATTTTCAGCTTGTAACCATATTTAACACCATAATTAGCAATTGTAGTCCTAGCCTCTTCAGCATCTGCAAAGGTCATTCCATTCATAAAAAAAATCTGACCCATCTGTTGCATTGTAATTGATTGTACCATCATTATCAGAGGATGAATCAGAATTGTTGCTCTCTTCATCTTCTGAGCCTCTATTTGATTCTTCATCTGTAACATACCCATTTGGGACACCACTTGTATTCACTTCATCACTTTGGTCTCTCCAATCTGTATTGGCAGACTCATCACCCACCCCACCATCATTCTCATCACCAATCTCATGGTTACCAATTTCAGAAAATGAACCTTCTATCAGGGGAATCAAAATGGGTTCGTCCAGTTGATGGTCAGCATATAGCTCTATAGTATCAATCCAAGAAAATCTCCTTATACGATTTAACACTTTCCTTATAGTGTCATCATCCTGAACTAAGAAAAGTCCATTGTCCAAATCCTTTCCAGGTTCTAAAACATATATATTTTTCAGTGTTTTAAACCCCAAGTCATCCTTGTATTTTCTTGAAATGTCATGATAACACATATAATCAGGGTCAAACCCATAAACTGTATCAGCGTCCCCATTCACATACTGTAACTTTGGTTTCATAACCCACCTCCTGCTATGGTTAAATCTGAGATTAACCAACCCATTCATTGTAACAAACAAAAACAACACTCAAAGATTACCTCAGATTAGTCGTACGTATTGTAACCTTGGTCGTGCAGTTGAACACTTTCTAATCTTCTCAACTCACTCGCACAATCTCACACTTATTAGCCATGGAAGTGAGTTAGGGTTAGAAATTTAAATTTGGGAGATTCTAATCGCAGGATGATAACGGGGAAGAGAAGCTGTTAACGGGAAATGTTAGGGGGTGGGCGATGAGGTCTGAAAAGTTTAATTTGGTGTTTATTTGATCTCAAAAAAACCTTAATGTCCAATACGCTCTTCATTAAAAACCTCAGTGTCCATTTTGGCCCTTTTCCCTAAGTATGTGTGTGTGTGTCACGTACATGTCATGACGTCCTGATCGGAATCCTCGTACGGACAACACCATCAGAGGGTCTTCCCAGTGGATTTTTTTATGAAATGTTTTGAACATGTTCCTCATCAAGTCTGGTTTATGCATACCAAATCTCAGCTCAAAATTCAATCGAGAAGACAGTTAAACAAATTCTTGAAACATACTGGGTGGGTGATAGAGTATATAGACTCGGACCCCCGAGTCTCACGACTATTGGGCCCGGACAGCAGCCCACACACGCTTATCGGATGTCATTCATATTATTGTACATTATTATTCAGATGTTCTAGATTAGCCTTTATGTTATCAGTTCTTTTATGTAACCGGGTCTGTCAGGCCCATATTAGAGGCCCAAACTCAGATTTCTCTATATATACTCCTTTTGGAGCTTGTAAACCCTAGAACACAATTCCTAACTCCTAGAATTAGGGGTGGGCATAAAACCCGAACCGAACCGGTACCGAACCGTCCTGTAATGGTACCGAACCGAATATCGGGTATTTAAACGGTTCTATAGATTTTTATCACATACCAAAACCGTACCGTTTGAAACGGGTACGGGACCGGTCCTAGATTTTGAGAACCGAAAAATATCGGACCGGGCCGTTTAAAAATAATGCATTTGAATTTTTTTATATTTTTTCTATACCAATAGATCTCTTTTATAGACCAACCATTTTATAGCCCAAGTATGTATTCATGTGTTCCTAAGATATCTAAATGTGTGTTTATATATTTATATATATTGTTATTTTTTCTTTTTAGATAATTTATGTTATGCTTTGGTATGTATTGAAAGAATATTAAAATTTTAGAAATCATTAATGACTATTCATTTCTAGTAATGTAATGTCCATGACTTTTTGTTGTACCATGTTTGTGCATTTTTTACAAATCTTAGCTCTCAAGGTTCAACTATAAATTAAATTAGAACTACGGAGTAATATTTAACCTAGAACAAAGAAGAAGAACGTTGAAGATTTCTATCATATTCAACAATTTGATGATATTCGTTTTTATATTTTCACATGAACTTAATAAACTAAAGATGATATTTATCTCGTGCGTCATCGTTTCGCTATACTTTTTCTTAGTTGTGTTGCACTATTTGTGTATTTGTGAATATTAGTACTATGTATGCAATTTCTTGTATTTATATCAACACTTCACGTGAGTTGGTTGGTGTGATGATATCTACTAATTGCAAGTTTTGTTCAAATTTTTTAGCATGTGTTTGGCATTGTACTGTACCATTTTGTACCGTTCCGAAACGACATGGTACCGAATGGTTCTATCCTTGGAACCGGACCGTACCGGACTGTTAAAAACCTCACGGATGCATTACGGGTTTTACCAATTTACCGGACCGTTCCGGACCGCGCCCACCCCTACCTAGAATGATTATTACACAAGCAATATCACTATTCATCATCTTCTTCCTCTCTATATCTCAATCTCTCCATTTAACTATATGTTTGGATACCCCTATAATCTATCATTTGGTGCTCTCGTTGAGAGTTTTTGAGCAAAATCAAGTTAGATTCCTCTCAAAATATCCAAAAATTCATCCAAAATACAAGAAATAAGTCAAAAACAGATCTGAAAGATTCAAGAACACAAAAAGAAAAAGGGAAATCAAATCTGGAATTGGCAGAACCCATCTACCCACCTTCGGGAAGATAAGGAGGGACGATGAGGGCTCATCCACTGTTTCAGGCTTTCAGCGACGCAGTGACGCACAACGAGCTAACCCAAGCACGAGTTCTGGCCCCATGGCAGCGTCGCTCGCTCAGCTCCGGTCGCCAACTCCTCATCTTGATCCGGTCACCATCACAGCTCAAGGACAGCTTAGACCATGACTTCAATC